>CM057450.1:1700168466-1700803466 GCA_016271365.2 Neoceratodus forsteri
ATTTGAATACCTGTGATCTGGCATGTGCTCATGTGCTACAGTTCTATAGTACTTGTTTTTTTCCCCTATATATTAAGATTAAGTCGGGTAACCCCTAGAATACTGCTGCTTTATGTATTACTGAGCTATTGTAAACTGCATGCATCACTAGTCAAATCCCCCTACAAACAGCTTGTTCTGCCCTGTAAGAATTGTGCTGTATAGAAAACACTTATCTGCTCGAGATTGCTCCTCCCTCTGTGCCCAACACCCTTCTCCACTGGAACGGAGAGCTATAGGGACACTGAAATCAAACCACAACATTGTCATCAAAAAAGCTGATAAAGGCTCTGCAGTGGTGATTTTAAACATAGAGGATTATATTACTGAAGCTAATAGACAGCTAACAGATCTTACATACTACAGAGAACTGGAGAGTGACCCCACTACAAGATATAAAGATGAACTACGTGACTTAATTAAAACTTTTCCTGACCATGTCCAAGAGAAACTAACTCACCTCATCCCTGATGAAGCCAGGCCAGGGACATTCTACATGCTGCCTAAAATACATAAACCTGGCAATCCAGGGAGACCCGTAGTCTCTGGTAATGGTACCTTGATTGAGGGGATCTCAGGGTTTGTAGAGACCATTTTGAAACCGCTGGTTATGGAAAGAGACAGTTATATCCAGGACACTACACACTTTTTGAGTGTACTTTCTGGTTATAAGGATTTACCACCTGATACCATTTTAGTGACAATGGATGTAACATCCCTCTACACTAATATTCCACACACAGATGGCATTGCAGCATGCCTTAAATACATACATGAGAAAGGACTGGAACAAAACATCAACCCTGGAGTGGTGGGGAACTTATGGAATTCATTTTGACACATAACAACTTCAACTTCAATGGTAAACATTATTTTCAAACTATGGGAACAGCAATGGCACCAAAAATGGCTCCACAGTATGCTAACCTCTTTATGGCTGACTTGGAGGAGGATTTTTTAAGGCAGTATCCCCACAAACCACTAGCTTATTTCTGTTACATTGATGATTTGTTTATCATCTGGACGGAAGGCACAGATGCACTCAAAGATTTTCATCACAAACTTAATAATCTCCACCCTACCATAAAGCTTATCCTGGAGTACTCTACCATCAAGGTTAACTTTCTGGCCACCATTGTCACCATTAAGGATGGAACCTTACATACATGTATTTACAGGAAGCCAACAGACAGACAGAGATACCTGCACAAGAAAAGTAACCACCAAACCATACAAAAATCTGTCATATACAGTCAAGCACTTCGTTGTCACCGTATTTATTCAAATGAGGATGACAGAGATACACATTTGGCTATGTTGAAAAACACCTTTATTGAGCAGGGACACTCTTCCAGTGAAATTGACAGGATAACAGAACGGGCAACGCAAGTACCAAGACAACAACTACTTCAATATAAAGAAAAGACAGCTACAGACAGAATACCCTTGGTAGTCACATATCATCCAGACCTTGATTGTCTGCGTAAGATTATTAAAGATCTCCACCCAATATTTAGTGAGGATGAAACCCTTAAGGAACTCCCACTACTATCTTTTAAACAACCACCAAATTTATCCAGCCTAATTATTAGGAGCAAACTTTCACCAGAACAGAATACCATGTCACACAATGGCACACGACCCTGCAATCAACGCCTGTAAGACTTGTGGGCTCATTTCGACCTCGGACTGTGGTTACATCACAAAACAGACAATTCAGGTGCATGGGAGTTATACATGCATGTACGACATGTTGTTTATTTCATTCAGTGCAAGAGATGTCCAAAACAGGTTATGTAGAGAGACACGCCAACAGCTCAAACTAGGATGAACTCACACAGACATACTATTACAGCAAGGAGGACTGAAAACCAGTGGGCACCACTCTCCCAGCCTGACCACTCAATCTCAGATATGTCAGTAATGGTCTTAAAAGGAAATCTCAAAACACACAACAGAGACGAGCTTTGAGATTAAACTTATTTACATCTCAATATTGTAGCAGATGGGATGAACGTTGATCTTGGTTTTATGGGACACTACAGAAACTAACATCCACAGACCTTTTCTTCTTCAAACTGACATATTATAGGACTTCAGCATGTGTGGGATGTGGATGCATGTGTTTATGTATGTGTGTGGGTATGTGTTGTGAGGTATGTGATATAACAGATGTGGGGCTTGCTGTCACATTGAGGTAAGTCTCTATTTAGATATATGGAGTTATAATGTGTTACTATTCTTATTTCACACACATAATGAATATTAATTCCTCCTTACTTTTTATCTTTGCCTGGGGGTGGGATTGATTCCATTGCACCATATTCAGATTACCCAGCCTGTTACTGTACATACAGGAGTGTTATCATATAATGTTATATATAATTTTTGTAACTCTGTACATATTGGGGTGTGTGATCTCATTTGCATGGGGGTCCTGCACAGATCTTTTAACATTAGGCTAATATTGTAGTAATTTGTGGATATGCAGGTATGTTAGACCTCTGGTCTTACACATATACTTTATATTTACTTCTAGTTACCTTATCCTGGGGAGGGTGGCAGGTTTATTTCATGGTAGTTCTATCTAGTATCCTTGGAAATGTTACTTTGCAGATAGTAGTACGGTTAAATAGTGTTACATTTTTACTCTGTAGATATTAGGAGACATAAGCCCGTTTACTCAGGATTTCATGACAAGTTGAATTCCTTTGGGCAACAATTGCAGTGACTGAAGTTAATATAGGTTCACTAGGAGAGGAGAGAGAGAGAGAGAGAGAGAGAGAGAGAGAGAGTGTGTGTGTGTGTGTGTGTGTCTGTGGAAGAGACAGAGAGAGAGAAAAGGGGGAGAGAGAGAGAGACAACATCTCTTTTGTTATGTATCTCCCAACCATATTATTGTGATGTGGGTGGGTTAGGTTGTATTGTTTGTATGAAGAGGAGGAGAGAAATTACATTTTTATCTCTTTTTCAGATTCCTTAGACACTTCTGGTACATCAAGTTGTTACATTCTCAGTATATATTGACATCAGTACATATCAGGCTACATGGTCTTAATTCCTTGAGGTTCCTCGACTAGAGTTTTTTTGTTTGACACTAATATTATCAATTTATATTTAAATTATCATTTATATGGGGTTAACTGAACTGAATGGGTAACTGAAAAGTCATCTAGGTGTAAATCTCAGGTGACTGAAAGGACTTAACTGTTGTGAGGTTTAAATTACTTGTAAAAAGATCTGGTAAGTAGGGGGAGTGGCTTAGCTAGAAGGAAGCTACATTTCAAGACTGCCTTAGAAAGATTCTGCTAATAGCTTGGCAGAAGACTCCAGGAGAAAGGACTGCTGTGTGACTGAACTTCTCTACTGGGACTATATTGCCCTCCTTCCCACCCCAAGCTAGTTTTATTTTTATAGGCACAGGATTTGACTGACAACAGGAACTTCCTGTTTAGGGGCAGGAGGTGAGTGATCACAGAACCACCAAGGACCCACCATCCTAGAAGGGCAAGAGTAGCTCCGCCCTCTAGTTGCTGGAGGTCTGCCTCTGAACAAGTAAGCTGCCCACTGAAAATATAGGATATTCTTGTCTCAGAACAGGACAATCAGGAGCTTAAAGGGCACACAGGCAGAAAGTAAGGAGAGAGAAAAAAAAACAGAGGAAGTAAGGATTGCAAACAGTTAAGGGGCCAGAAATAAGACATGATTGAGTGGTGCAGTGCAGTGGCTGTGGAGCAGCAGTCTTCCGGGAGATGTTCTGGAGGATCTGGTGTTGTCCCATCTGCAGGCATCTCTCTGGGCTGAGGGAGGAGGTTGCTCATCTCCAGGCTGAGTTGGCCAGGATTTGCGGGACCTCCTCTTCCATCCAGGGACCACCAGTACCACTGCCGTTGTCTCAGAGGTTGCCAAGAAAGAGGAGCGGTTGGACCACAGTGGGCTCAGGGAGGGTGAGGGTGGTGGAACAGAGGCACATCCCTCCAGTTGTACCTCTCCACAATTCCTATGCTATTCTGGAAAAGTGTGGTTCCTCTATGGAGGCACACAGTGGAGACCAAGGAGGATGCTGGGAACCTCCACAAAGGAGACCCACAGGAGGGTGGCAAGGGACCCTGCAGGAAGAAACAACTCCTGGTGGGGGACTCCATTGTTAGGAAGGTAGAACTGGGCAAGGAAGGGAGAGGAGGTAAGGTGCCTGCCTGGCGCCATGGCTTGAGGGACAGGGAGCGATCCTCAGGATTGCCTGAGCAGCTGCACAGGAGGAGCTGGATGTCATTGTCCACTTAGGGACAAATGACCTGGCTAAGAAAGGGATTAGAGAAGTGCAGGAAGAGTTTGTGGAATTGAGGAGGGGCCTTAGTCAAGTAGCACGCACGGTAACCTTCTCGGAGGTGCTACCCATCTATGGCATAGGAGAGGCTAGGGTGTTCCGCACCATGGGATTCAAGCAGTGGTTGAAAAACTGGTGTGGAGCTCAGGGATTTGGCTTCATTGGGGACTGGGGGTCCACCTGGAGTGATGCAAGCCTATACTGGCATGATGGGCTGCATCTGTCTGGGAGGGGAACCAGAATCCTAGGTGATAGGTTTAAATGCTTCATTGGCAAGCTTTTAAACTAGCCAAGGGGGGAGGCACTGGAAAGGAGCAGGAAAATCCTAGCCCCCCCAAACAATCATGGTAGTAAGTGTGGCAAACACCAACATGGAGGTGTCGATAGGGAGAAGGGCAGGGTAAATGGAGAAAGTGACAAGGCAAGAAGGACAGGGATGGGGCAAAAGGGGTAAGGCCATCAGGAAATGGAGGGTAATGAGTACCAATGCCCGTAGTCTGGGCAACAAGCTCCCTGAGCTGGTGGCCTTAATGGAAGAGGGATGCCTGGATATCGTAGCAGTCACAGAAACATGGTACACAGAGAACCATGACTGGATGTTAACATACCAGGGTACATAACCTACAGGAGAGACAGGCAGGGGAGAAGAGGGGGAGGAGTAGCTCTCTATGTAAAGGAAGGGATAAAAGCAACTGAACAAAAGAGTAAACAGGGAGGAGAGGAGGCACTGTGGGTCACCTTGGAGACTGGAAAGGGCACCACAATCCGCACAGGGGTTGTGTACAGACCCCCATGTCAGGGGGAAGGAATGGACAAGGATATGATGGAAGGCATTCTTAGAATGGCAGAGAAAGGGGAGATACTGTTGATGGGAGACCTGAATATGCCAGATGTTAACTGGAGCACATTTGCTGCAGCAACATCCAAGAGCAGGGCCATTCTTGATGCCCTACAGGTGGCAGGCATTAGACAGCTAGTTTCGGAACCCACTCGTGAGGGAGCAATCTTAGACCTCGTACTCTCAAACGGGGGCAGTGAGAGGATCTCAGATCTAGAAGTGGGTTGCCATCTGGGGACAAGTGACCATCAAACAGTGTGGTTCACGTTAAACTCATCTACAGAGTCAAGCCATACAAAAGTGAGGGTACTGGACTTTAGGAGGCTGACTTTGGCAAGATGGGAGAGTGCCTCAGAAAAGCACTAGCAAACAGGCTAGAAGGAGGTGTGGAGCAACAATGGGGAATTATCAAAACTGCCATCACAGAGGCAACAAGCCTTTGTGTGAAGCAAATAAACAAATCAAACGAAAGAAAAAGCCACTATGGTTCTCAAGAGAGGTGGCTGTGAAAGTCAGGAAGAAAAAGATAGCATTCCAGAAGTATAAGGAAACACAGAAGGAGCAGGACAGAGAGCTGTACCAGTTAAGGCAGAAAGAAGCAGGGAGGGAAGTCAGAATAGCAAAGGCCCAAACTGAGGAAAAGATAGCCAACTCAGTTAAGAAGGGGATACAACCTTTATAGGTACATCAGCGAGCATAGAAAGACAAAGGAGGGATAGTGAGGCTGAATAGAATAAACGGTGGGTGGGCAGAGGGGACAATGAAAGCAGGAATACTGAACGAATATTTCTGCTCAGTATTCACAAAAGAGGAGGAAGTGCCTAATCCAATTAACAGAAGCACTCTTGATAGGGGGTCGATCCCAGTCCTTTCACAGAAGAAAGGGTTCTGCAAGAACTCCTAAAACTGAAGGTGGACAAAGCAATGGGTCCTGATGGAATTCACCCCAGAATTCTAAAAGAATTAAGGAAGGAACTAGTGAAACCAATGGCTACTCTTTTAATAAATCATGGGAGGATGGTGTGGTACCCGAGGACTGGAGGAAGGCGGATGTGATTCCTTCACAAAAGTGGGACCAAGACAGAGGCAGGAAACTACAGACCTGTCAGTCTGACCTCTGTGGTAGGGAAAGTGATGGAGTCACTTCTGAAGGAAAGAATAGTTGAGTACCTAGAGGTCAGTGGAGCACAGGATCCAAGGCAGCATGGGTTCACAGCGGAAGGTCATGTCAGACGAATCTAATAGATTTCTTTGACTGGGTGACCAAAGTAGTAGACCAGGAGGGGCTGTGGACATGGCCTACCTAGACTTTAGCAAGGCATTTGACACAGTCCCACACAAAAGATTATTAGTCAAATTAACCAGCCTGGGAGTGGTCCCAGGGTGGTAGCCTGGGTAAAACATTGGCTGGACAACAGGACACAGAAGGTAATTGTAAATGGAGTCCACTCTGAAGAAAGGGCGGTTACTAGTGGGGTACCGCAGGGTTCAGTATTGGGTCCAGTCCTTTTTAATGTCTTCATCAGTGGCATTGCAGAGGGACTGGAAGGAAAAGTATGCCTTTTTGCAGATGACACAAAGATCTGCAACAGGGTTGATACACAAGGAGGCGTGGAAAGGATGAAAAGGGACTTGGCAAGGTTGGAGGAATGGTCTGACGTATGGCAGCTAGGATTCAATGCAAAAAAGTGCAAAATAATGCACCTGGGAAACAAGAACCCAGGGGAAGAATACACAATGGGTGGGGAGGTAGTAACAACAACAAAACAGGAAAGGAACCTGGGGGTAATCATATCAGATGACCTTAAGGTTAGCAAGCAATGTGAGAAGGCAGTACGGAGGGCCGGAGGTATACTGGGATGTATAGGAGAGGCATCAGCAGCAGAAAACAGGAAGTTGTTATCCTCTGTACAGACAGTTGGTGAGACCCCATCTGAATACTGTGTCCAGTTCTGGAGACCCCATCTCCGCAAGGACATAGACAGGATAGAGGCAGTCCAGAGGAGGGCAACTAAAATGGTGCAGGGTCTGCAAGAGAAGCCGTATGAGGAGAGACTAAAGGAACTTAATATGTATACCCTTGAGGAAAGAAGGAGAGGGGGACATGATAGAAACTTTCAAATACCTCAAGGGAATCAACAAAGTCCAAGAGGGTAGCATCTTTCAGAAAAAGAGACTTGCAAGAACAAGGGACACAATTTAAAGATAGAAGGAGGGCAGTTCAGGGGCAATGTGAGAAGTATTATTTCACAGAGGGTAGTGGATGCATGGAACAGCCTTCCTGAGGAAGTTGTGGAGTCTAAAACTGTGGGAGAATTCAAGAATGCATGGGACAGACATAAGGCAATTCTTGTGGGGGGCAGGAAGATATAGGCTGTTGGTTAAATAGGATCTGCGGCCTATCCTATAGGTAGGGAAATGGGCAGACTAGATGGGCCTAGCGGTCCTTATCTGCCGTCAAAGTCTATGTTTCTATGCTTATATGTTTCTATATAGTCCTGAGGTTTTTGAAATTTCTTGGGCCTTATATCTAGCTTGAGAATACAGCTGGGTGACAGGTCCAGCTAGGTTTTACACATCACACAGTGTGCACTGATGTTTTTAAGACAACTTTACTAGTAAATTCTTGTCTATAATGCTAACATTGAAATTTCATGAGCCCTATAACAATCTTAGTTTGTCTTTAATCTGGGTGGGGGTTGCCTTTCATTAATCACATCCTTATACTAACTGTGACACTCATAGCTTGATTTAGGAGTTATCTGCTTCAGCAGTGTTATCTTATGTCAATTAAATTTATATGCAGTAGGATTCTTTGTATGTGTGTTCCACCAAGCACATCTGACCCAAGGGTCTTTCTGGCTGAAGGCAGTATTGTACTGTTAAACTTCTCTGACATCATCTTCTGTTTTTTTTTTTTTTTTTTTAAATGAGTATTTTAAACCAATGGGGATTTTTTTCTGTTTTTCTGTGCATTATCTAGCTGTTATAAGTATTGTATTTTCTAAACAACTGCCATGAGCTTCTGAAGAAGGACTGGTTGGTCCGAAAGCTAGAGCACTTTGTTCTTGTTGTTACATCTATGTTGGTCCATTAAAAGGTATCAAATCATTTGCTTCTGGATCTGTTCTGTGCCCAACAGAAATTTTGCTCTCCTTTCTCCACAGTTGGGACTCGGGTCGCGAGGGCTCCAGGAAGCATCATAGCCCTCCCCAAAGCCAGCAGCCGAACGAGGAAGCCCTCAAGCAGGTACGGACACTGCCGCACAAGTCGGAGCGCGATTTTGGCACCATTTGCAAATTTAAACAAAGACAATAGTGCTTGCTAGGGCTCCGGCCTTACACAGAGACCATTTGGCTCAAGTGTGATTCTGGCCCCACCGGCACTGTGCGCGGGCCCCCGCCACCCCCACCACCGCCCTTGGTGAGCTCCTAGCTTTATAGTACTCACCACGTGACCGCAAAAACGTATCAGCCCACTCTACCATTTGCAGCTTATCAGCTGCCGACACTAGAGGTTGCTACACCCCGGTCAAAGCATCTCTACACTACTACTGACTAAGATGATACACCTTCTACCCCTGCTACTTCTCTCAATGGTCCCTCTGTCCTCTCTACCCCCAGCACACCACCCAAGCAGGGAACCAACCCCTCTCACACCACCATGCCTCGACCCCCAACACAACTATGCTATCCATCACCTCCTACTTTCCCATGCCCTAGAAAACATACACAACTGGCCCATTAGTGCTACCATCCTGCCCCCATCCTTCCTACTTGGTCATTCTGTCCTCCACGCCCCAACCCTCCGCTGCCCACCGCATATAGCTTCAGTCAACACACATTCCCCCAGCACTAAATACCTCTGGCTTAAAACCAAGCAGCTTATCACACAGCTACTCCTTTTAGCCAGGGACACTGAGCCCAATCCAGGACCCACCACCTCAAACGCCCACACCCCATTTTCTTTCCCCAAAGGTCTCAGGCTCCTGCACCTTAACAGCTGCAGCTTATTAAACAAAATTTCTGTGCTGCAACAAATCGCCTTATCCCTCCGCCCTGATATCCTCATCATCTCTGAAACGTGGCTAAAACCCAGCATACCGATGCTGAAGTATCCATACTTGGATACACAATCATTAGACACGACAGGCTCGGGAAAAAGCGAGGAGGCGGAACTGCCATGTATATCTCCACTAGCCTGCAGTTTACAATAGTACATATTCACTCTCTTCCACCCACATAGACTCTCGCCTAATAAAACTATTGCTCCCATGTACCTCCCCAGTGTATGTTGCAGGCACCTACTGCCCCCCCAGGACCTCCCCAACGGACATCATTACACACCTAGCCACCCTGCAGTCCCTAGCTATAGGCAGCAAGCTCCATGCCATTGGTGACTATAACCACAATTGGCTTGCCTTAGATAAGGCCCACCTCAAAACCAAGATCAAGGCCCTAAACCTCACACAACTGATACAAGACCCCACCAGGCTAAACCACAAAACACATAATCATTCCCTGCTGGACTGGGCTCTCTCTTCCCACCCCCACATGATCCTACGTGCAGGCCTGCTCCCTGACTCCCTAAGTGACCACCACATGATTTTCCTGATTAGGAAAGTGCACAGAACCACAGCTCCCCCCCGCCCCAAAGACGTTGCACACAAGATCATATAAATCCCTGGACCTAGCCTCACTCTTGATAGACCTAGGCTAAGTAGACTGGTCCTTCATCCCAGTGGCCTCATCTATCGACGCCGCGCTCAATACTTTCAAGGACAAATTTCTTAAAGTTTGGGACAAACATGCCCCCCTACGTACAAAAAGAGTCAGAGGCGCCCATCTTCCCTGGATCACAGCTGATATCATCAGCAAATGCCACTCCAGGGATCACGCATGGAAAACCCACAAGAAACTGGGCACCCAAGCATCCCGCCAAGCCTATAGAGCCCTCCAAAACTCCTGTACTAATCTCATTCGGCAGGCAAAAAAGAGCTATTTTCTTTCGGCCTTTAGTGCAAAGATAAACCACCCGACCAACTTCTGGAAATCATTCAAATCCCTGTTCCCTCCCCCCACCCAACCTCCACCACCGATACTATCAGTTCAGGGCAACTACATCACCAATCCCTGTGAGATAGCCGAAGCCTTCAATACCTACTTCTCCAGCTGCACTGACTCGCTTCTATCAACCCTCCAGTGCCCACCCCACCGGGGTCCCACCCCCCAACCAAGCGTGCCCCCACCAGCCTCTCTGTTCTCCTTCCGTCCTGTTTCCCAAGCTGAAGTTTTCAAATCCCTACGCTCCCTGAACCCCAACAAAGGCAAATGCCCTACATCCCTGGAGGCCAAGATGCTATACTTGTCTGCCCCAGCCATAGCTGCCCCCCTAGCCACACTATTCAACCTCTCTTTCATGCTGGGCAAGCTTCCCGCTGAATGGAAACTGGCTACCATTATTCCACTCCCAAAAGGGTGCGACCCTTCGTTCCCAGGCATCTACCGCCCCATCTCCCTACTCCCAATCCTGGCAAAAATGCAGAAACGCCTGGTCCTCGCCCAACTCTCTCCCCATCTGGATGCCACCTCCTTCTTCACTCCCTTCCAATCTGGCTTTCGCAAATCTCACTCTGCCATCACCTCCCTGCTACGAGTCACTGGTGACATACTCACTGGTATGGACAAAGGCCACATCACCTCTGCCATCTTTATAGACTTAGCCAAGGCTTTCGACACCGTCTCACATACTCTGCTCCTTTCTAAACTAACTGATGCCGGGCTCTCCAAACCGACCACCACATGGCTCCACGACTACCTGGTGGGCAGACATCAGGCTGTAAAAGTCACCTCACACGTCTCTAACCCCCTCCCAGTTACCACTGGCATCCCCCAAGGTTCAGTCCTGGGCCCACTGCTCTTCTCCATATTCCTAAATGACCTCCCATCAGCCTGTCACTTCGCATCCATTCAAATGTATGCAGACAACACAGTACTGTATGCCACAGGCCCCTCCACAAGCACAGTGGCAAACCTCCTCCAGCAGGATTTCAACTCCATCCAGGAATGGTTCAGATCAAACCAACTATTCCTAAACCCTAAATAAACAATGTCACTAACTTTCAGCTCTCAGCAAAGACTCTCCCGCCAAGCCCCCTGCCACCCTTTCAAAACCCTGGATGGGACCCTCCTGGAACAATGCACCAGCTTCAGATATTTAGGAGTCTGGCTCAACCCACACCTTGATTTCGCCACGCATATCGACTCCATACATAAGAAACTCCTCCCTAAACTCGGTGCTCTATACAGAAACAAAAGCTGCCTCCCTTCACCAGCTAGGAACGCCATTGTCCAAAAACTGATCCTCTCAGTACTTGACTATGGCAATATAGTCTGCACTATCGCCCCCTCCACCACGCTGGCCAGCCTTGACACCCTATTCCACTCTTTTTGTCGGTTTATCCTCGACTGCCCACAAACAACCCACCACTGCACCTTATACAGCTCCCTAGCCCAACCGTCCCTCCAAGACCGAAGACTAACCCACAGTGCTAGGTTCGCAGCCAAATTTTGGTCCCATTCCCTACCTGGCCTCTTCCCTCTCACAACAACCCCCCCCACTTACTCTCTCAGAAGCTCCGACCCAGACTCCTCCACATCCTTTGAGGCGCATAAACCAAAGGCCAGGTCGTGATTCAACTCTCGTGATCCCAGCTTTGGAACGCACTACCAGCTGACATAAGACACTCTCCCAACCCCAGTCATCTCAATCGCCTACTCACCTCCCACTTCTCCTCCTCCTGCTGCTCTTGCTACAACTAATGTTAAAATTATGCACAAATTTGTGTCTGTATACTCAGTCGTAACCATCTAAATTATACTGGTATCATTCTTCTGCCTGTTTGTAACTATTTGCCGATTGTCTGTACGGCAGATGGACATTTATTGAGTTGTTAATTGTGTACCAAATTTATGAACCATTGTCTTGGGTCTTGACCCCCAGGTCGCATCTGGAATCGAGCAACACTGCTCAGTATGCCTTCCTGGTTAAACTTGTAAATAAATAAATAAATAAATAAACCCCTCCATTCAGTATATAAGTAAGAGATACTCTATCCTGTTTATCAGGGGATAAATTACCCCGCTGAGTGATGTACTAATGAATATTTCTTGCAAGGGTGCTCATGTACTTGTTGCATATCATTTTTTTAAAATGAATAAAATATCATTACAAAAACCCCACATTTTATAATTGCTTACCTTCTCTAAATTTCATTGATGTTGCTGGTTGTTTTATCTGCCTCCTTGCTTAGTAGGACTGAAATGCATGATATTGTATAGTTATAAACAACCTTGTTTTGTGTCAAATCCTGGATCTATTCTTATTGAATACTTCCGGAACATTAAAAACTCCCCCCCCAAAAAAGTGCAGTCACTCATGATGCAATAGCCTCCTAAACTCCCGCTGCATCAAGAGTGGCAAGACTGTGTCGGGGGTGGTACTAAGTCCAGGAAAGATGCAGCAGCGCAGCAGTTCACCAAGGAATGTAAACAAACATGTGTTTGTATGGTAACACCAGCATGGCGGGCTGTCTGTTTTTCACCTTTTAAAAAAAACTAGAATCAGAATTAAACAACCAGCTACATCAACAGTCTCCACAGAATGTGAACAATCATGACATGTGTTTTTTAAACTAGGGACGCTTTCAGTCCTACAGGAGTTGACAGTGTCCCTTTAAAGAGCTGGCAGTATAGACTAGAGGTTACCGTAATGAGCTACGAATGAACTTGGTACATCCAGCAGACCTGGGTTTGATTCCCACAACCTCCACCTGCGTACCGTGTGACCCTGTGCCAGTCAGTTAACCTCCCCAGTGCTTCCGCGTTGCCCTTGAAAACAGGCATTGTGCCTAGTGGGCCTTACCAGGTTACTAAAGAATAACAAAAAAAGAGTAAGTGCCAAATGCTGGGATTAAACCAGTCATCTTTTGTGTCAGGGGCAGCTTCCTATTCCCATTAGCTGGGCTCTTGGATGGAGTTCTAGTACTTCACATGTTGCAGTCTCAGCCTTCACCTCTAGATGGCATTCACATTCCTGGATTACTACTTTTGCATACACAACACTTAGAATGTGGGGGATCAGATTCATGTCCTGAGCCTGGGAGCTGATTTAACCAGAAGAAGGTTAAATGCAGTTCCAGAGAATGCAGAACACCTCTGTTGAGGGAATGTGCCATCTGCCATTGGAAGCAAAAGAGAGGGAAACTGACATAATTTCTCCTCTTCCTGTTACCCGAGACATAGCAGCATGGCAAAGCAGAATGTGGTGGCTTCTGACATCCAGTCATGAGTGAAGATCAAGAGTGTAATGTCCAGGGGGCTTACTGGATGCCTCTTCTTGGGAGAGCTCTGCTATGGGGTGCATACCATATGTGTTACATGGCAGCAGGGGAGGCCATCCAGGATGAAGCAGCAGGTATAGGAGAGTAGGTGGTAGCAAACTGCAGTGGTAGAAGGGAGGCTTAAGGAGATCCAGGGAGGAAATAAAGAGAAGTAAGGAAAAAAATACAAAACATAAACATACAGACACTTCATCAAACTGCAATTGAAAAACAATATACACTTACTAAAGTTCAAAATTATTGATACATACATTAATTACAAAGTGATTTTTAACTGTAAAGCTGTGAAAGTCCAAGCGAGAGTAGTAAAGCATCCAGAAGCTTTCTTTTGCCCAATTAAGCCTAAAAGGCAGCATTATAACATGCCTATGTCTTCACTGAGCAATGGTATACACACACATGCCACTGACAAGACACTGTGGAATGCAAGTTTCAGCTGTAAATTAAATCACTTGCTCAAAACTCTCATCTGCCACCTCCCTCCAAATATCAGAAAGTACAGTTACGTAAGAACTTACCGTAACAGCAGATCTTCGAGAGAGGCTCTTGCAGTAGGTAATTACATATAGGACTGACGCCGGCTGGCGGCAGGACCCCACGGAAAAATTTCTAGCTAGCAGTCCCTGGCGAGGGACCGCCCCCATGTCAGGTGACCGGCGTCATGCGACATCGGTATAAAGGGGCGGTCCCGACGCCCGCCTTCAGTTCTTTCCCGCCACAGACCCGAAGGCCGGACGAGAAAAGCAGATGTTTCCATTCCTGGAAAAGAGCTGAAAAAGCCTAGGGAGATGGAGGCGGGAAGTGTACCTACTGCAAGAGCCTCTCTCAAGATCTACTGTTATGGTAAGTTCTTACGTAACTGTACTATCTTACTTCGAGAGGACTCTTGCAGTAGGTAATTACATATAGGACTGAATCCCAAGCAGTCTGGAACAAATAAAAGGCACCAGGAGGAGGAACTACTCCAAAAAGTAGCAGAAACCTTGCAATCCTCAAGACAGGAGGCCTTGCAAAACAGCTAGCCCGAAGCCCGCTCTACAGCGAGAGGCAATGTCCAAACTGTAGTGTTTCATAAAGGTATGGATGGCAGTCCAGGTGGCAGCAGCACAAATGTCTGCCATGGACACATTCTGGAAACAAGCCGCAGAGGCCGCTACTCCATGAGTGGAGTGACCTCTGACTTGACCCGGAAGGGTCTTGTTGTACTTGTCATAACAAAAAGTGATGCAATGAGCCAACCACTTCGACAGGCATTGCTTGGAAACTGCATTGCCTTCCCTTTTGTGAGCAAAAGAGATGAACAACTGATCAGTCTTTCTGAGATCCTTTGTCCTATTGGTGTAGTATCTCAGAATCCGGTGAACGTCCATGGTATGGAGTAAATATTCCCCTCGGTTGGAGTACTGCGTGAAAAAGGCAGGTAACTCTATAGACTGATTTAAGGTAGACTCTGCTACCACTTTGGGTAGAAACTTAGGGTTCGTGCGAAGAGCCACTCGCTCTTTGTGAAAAATCAAATAGGGGATTTTACACATAAGGGCCTGGAGCTCGGAAATTCTTCGAGCGGAAGTAATGGCCACCAAGAAGAGCGTCTTCCATAAAAGAAACTTCAGATCTGCGGTTGCCACAGGTTCGAAGGGAGGAAGGGTAAGTTTCTCGAGAACAAAGTTCAAGTCCCAAGGGAGAGCAGGAGTTTGGATGGGGGCCTCAGATGAAGGACCCCTCTAAGAAAGGTCTTAGAGACCTCTAATTGGGCAAACACTTTATCTGCGAAAGGAACATGGTAGGCTGAAATAGCGGCCATGTGCACTTTCAAGGAGGAATGACTGAGACCCAGGTCGAAGAAATGATGTAAATATTCCAGCAGAACGGCCACTGAACAGGAGAAAGGCTCCACATTCCTAGAGGCGGCCCAAATAGAAAATCTCTTCCATTTCATGGCATAAGTGGACCTAGTGGAGGGTTTTCTAGCCTCCACCAGAATCTCCGCCACTTTTGGAGAGACACCAAAACGAGATTGAGCTAGGTCTGCAGGAGCCATGCATGAAGTTGCAGGGACTTGAGGCCCGGATGGACCAGGGTTCCCTGATCCTGGGTCAGCAAACCTCGAGATAAAGGAAGAGGAAGAGGAAGAACCTCTGAGAACTGTTGTAGAAGAGAGAACCAGATTTGCCTGGGCCAGAAAGGAGCGATCAGAATAATTCTCACTCCTTCTGTGGTTAGTTTCTGCAATACACGAGGGACCAGAGGAATTGGGGGAAAAGCATAGACGAATCTGTCCTTCCAGTCTAAAGACAGAGCGTCGCTCTAGAAAGCGCCTCACTCTGGAACGAGCGAGCAAAAGGTGGGAAGTTTTGGGGAGAGGTGAACAGGTCTACCTGCGGAGTCCCCCAAAGTTGAAAGATATCGTCTAGTACCTTTTGGTCCAATTCCCACTCATATGGTAGGGCAGAGGAGCGGCTTAGCTTGTCTGCCAGGGTATTGTCGACTCCTGGAACATGAATCGCAGTGAGGTGAAGGTTGTGTTGAGTTGCCCAGTCCCAAACCCTCATTGCTTCCCTGCATAGAGGGTAGGATCGAGTCCCTCCCTGCTTGTTGATGTACCATACCATGCACATGTTGTCCGTCTGGATGGCTAGGTGACCGGGAAGAATGTATTGGTAAAGGGCTTGGAGAGCATATAGTACTGCTCGAAGCTCGAGCACATTGATGTGGAGAGCTAGTTCCAATCTGGACCATAATCCCTGGGTTCGGTGAGGACCCAGATGGGCTCCCCAACCTTCGCCTGATGCGTCTGTGGTCAGAGTCTGAGAGGGGGAGAAGGACAGAAGGGGACCCCCCGAAACAGGTTCTCTCGAACCATCCACCATTGCAAGTCTCGTGCCATCGGCGAGGAGATCAGAACAAGATGATCTAGGTCGATCTACAAGTTGATCCCACTGGGCGCGAAGAGTCCAATGAAAGATCCTCATGTGGAGTCGAGCCCTGGGAACCGTCGGAATAGCGGCCGCCATGAGCCCCAAGAGACGGAGGACCGACCTCGCTGGAACCCTCCTGCATTCTGATAGCAGGAAAATCTGTGACTGAAGAGAGGCTGCCCTGTCCGGAGGCAGGAAGGCCTTGCTCACTGTCGGATCGACGATAGCCCCGATGAACTGTAGTCTCTGGGAGGGATCCAGATGAGACTTGGAATGGTTGATGGTAATACCCAGGCAAGTAAAAACCTGCTGAGTGAGGGAGAGAAAATGCAGGAGCACCTCCTTGGACGAGGCCGCTAGGAGCCAGTCGTCCAGGTAAGGGAACACCTGAACTCCCATCGTACGCAGGTGGGCCACTACCACAGCCAGGCATTTAGTAAATACCCGGGGTGCCGAGGAAAGACCAAACGGGAGCGCCCGGAACTGGTAATGGTCCCCCTGAAACGCAAACCGAAGATACTTGCGGTGAGAAGGGTGAATGGGGATGTGCAGATATGCATCCTGCATATCCAGCGCACAAAGCCATTGGCCCAGCCGAAGGAGGGGCAGAAGGGTCTGAAGGGAGAGCATCCTGAACCTTTTGTATTCCACATAAAGGTTTAAGGAGCTGAGATCGAGAATGGGTCCGAGATCTCCGTCTTCTTTGGGACCAGGAAGAAACGAGAATAGTAACCCGCCCCTTGAAGATGAAGAGGAACGGGTTCTATGGCCCTCTTTGCGAGGAGGGCAGAGATTTCTTCCCGGACCAAAGGAAGATGGTCCCTTGTGTAGGACGACTTCAGAGATGGGTGGCGGGGTGGTTTCTGTAGAAACTCTATAGAGTGCCTTTCCACTATAATCTGGAGCACCCAGGAATCATTGTTATCCTCTCCCAACCCGGAAGGTGGAGGGAGAACCTCCTCCCTACCGGTTCCTCCGGTGTGTCCGGAGGTGGTGGGAGAGGGGAGGAGTCAGGTGGTGTGGGGCAGCGCCACAGCTGGGGCACCCGCTGCTTTTTTGGGTGGGGGGACCTGACAGCTGCGGGGGCCCGATGTTTAGTGGCCCGCCTTCCTTGGGGTTTCGCTTGTGGCCGACTGCTTCTGCGAAAAGGACAGCGCTGAAGGTGATGGGGACGGTACATAGAATCCATGGATTTCAGAGCCATCCCCTTCTCCTGAAAGTCGGTAATGATGTCCTTGACATCACCACCGAAAAGCACCGAACCCCTGAAAGGTGCTTCCTGGATCGCGGACTGCACCTCTGGGACCAAACCTGACATGCGGAGCCAGGCATGATGCCGTAGACTCACGGCGAAAGCAGAGCTCCGCCCGGCAGTGTCCACTGCATCGTATGTCGTCCGCAGAATGTGGTGACTGGCCGAACGAGCAGAACGGACTAAATCGGCTGACTCCTGCTTGACTTGAGAGTCAGGTAAGGAGTCTATCTTAGATTCCGCCTGGGTAAGGATGGTCTTCTGGTAATCCCCCATATAAGCAACGTAATTTAGGGCCCGAATTCCCAGGGGGGAAGAAACGTAAATTTTTCTTCCATATTGGTCCAGGAGGCGAGATTCCTTATCCGGAGGAGACGAGCTTAGATGTTTGGGGTGCGCTGACCGGCCATGAGCGGTGCTAATCATGACCGAATCTGCACAAGGGTGGGAGTCCAAATAGCCTACACCCTCTGGAGCCTGGTATAGCCTGTTAGACTTCCTAGGAAGTGGGGCTAAGGCCGACGGTTGTTTCCAAATTGTGGAAACAAGGTGGGCGTGAGGCTCGATCCAGGGTGGCACTAAAGTTGGAGCTGTCAGGGGCAGGTCCAGATGTACGCCGAGTTTAACCCGCTGAGGATCTGGTTCCAAGGAGCGCCACTGATGAACTTCCTGGATTTTTCTGAGCAACTCCGTAAGGGAAGGATCCTCCGGAGGAGACTTCGGAGGAGTCCTCGGCCAGGGCTTGGACGGAGAGCGCGGCTCGTCATCTCTCTCGGAGCATCCGTCGGAAGAATATGAGGAATATGAGAGGGAAGAAGAAGAATTGGAAGCAGAATAAGACTCCCTAACATGGCTAGGGGCAGGAACGGGTTCCTTGGGGGGTACCCTTGGACGCGTGTCCTGCCCCTCTCGGGATCCAGAGGGAAGGGCTCTGGAGTCCAGAGGCAGTGATGGAGTGTGCCGCCTCGGGCGTACGGGAGCTGGGGGCGGCACTGTCGCTGTAAGGCGGCTCTCTACTTCCTTGGTGAGCTGAGCCTTGGCCTCAGCCCACCAGGAAGCCAGAGTCTCCTGCAGATCCACCGGCGGCCGGAGGTGGAGGAGGAGGGGAAAAGGCCTATGGGTTGTACCCGTAAGGCGAGTATCCGAAACCCAGCTGCGGGAAAACCGGCGCTGGGTATTGTGGCGTTGGGTACTGCGGCATCGGAGGGACCGGCATCAGGTACTGCAGCGCTGGATACTGCAGTCCCGGGTACGACAGCGGGTACCCGGGCATCGGAGGAGCTGCCGGAGCAGACGGCTCTGGATGGAGGCCCCACGGTGGGTCAACATTGAGAGGCCTGGGCAGGCCCGACGGTCGGGAAACCCCTGCTAGGCCGGTGGGGCCGGGCGTCTGGGGTCAGCGCCACCCGTTCCCTAGGAGGAGGGTCTGATGGAGGTGGAACATCCCCCGCATCGCCTGGGATGGGGGAAATCCCGGGTCAGGCTGGGGTGACTGGCCCCGGATGGCAGCAAAGGTTGCGGGAACCGGGTACGACGGGTGTGGGGGTCCGCCAGGTTCCATTGCCTGCACGGGAGCCGACGGCAGCTTAGGGGCTAGTTCCCCGCGGGCACCGGGGAGCCGGTGTCCGCCTGGCGGGGGTCCTCGCCGGAGGCGGTCGAGGAGGAGAGCGGCCCGATCCCAGGGACGAGGTCGCACCGCCCGAAGGTCAGGCGCCTTATCAACCCTCTCCGGTGGACGCCGGAGGAGCCGACGCCTGACTAGGGAATCGCCTGCACCAGTAGGCCGCAAGCCTGCGGCTGAGCCGGGGGCGGAGGCCTCCTTTTGCCCGGAGGCGCCTGCAAGGCCCGAGCGCGAGCCAGACGGGCGGGCCGAGGCCTCCTCCAAACCCTTGGAGCCTGTCGTCGGACGGTCCCCCGGAGGGGATGTTACCTGGAGTCGCGGACGAGGAGGCCTTCTCTCAGTGCCTCTCCTTGTCCTGCTTTTTGCGATGTCCTTCCGGAGAAGTGGACGCCTGCCTGAGCTTCTTCAATTCTTTTTCCATTGAAGACATCTTTTTCTTGAGAAGATGGGCTTCCAGGGACTGTTGCCGTCGTCTGCGGGTAGCCGCATTGAAATTGAGGCAATGCGGGCACTTGTTGACTGGGTGGTCGGGGCCTAGGCAGAAGAGGCAGAGGGAATGGCCTTCCTGTGGCAGGTAGGCGCCGCATTTAGTTGCACTTGTTTTGTGCTCGGAGGGTGTAGGGACCATAATCGATGATGACCTGATGATAGAAGGAAAATAATTTAATTTTCAAAACCGACGAAAAGAGACAGGCTGATTTAAGCACAAACTTTTTCATGAGAGCTGCACGAGCTAACGGCAGGAAAAGAACTGGAAGGCAGGCATCCGGGACCGCCCCTTTATACCGACGTCGCATGACGCCAGTCACCTGACATGGGGGCGCCAGGGACTGCTAGCTAGAAATTTTTCCATGGGGTCCTGCCCCTGGCCAACGTCAGTCCTATATGTAATTACCTACTGCAAGAGCCCTCTCGAAGTAAGTTCGTCATTTTCAGACTCTGGGATTGTTTAATTTTTCTCCATGAGACTTTAATAAAGGAATCCATTTGTACATATTTTTTTTAGTTCTTTATTTTTATGTATTGAAATGTTTCACCAGGAAGGCACACTGAGCAACAAGTTTCTCGTCTCCAGGTGCGACCTGGGGGGGAGGGGGTACAATGGGGTAGAGCTGTAATTCATACATTCAAGTTACATAAGTCAAGATTTACATACACTACCATGAGACAGGTGTAATATACAGTGTAGCTTACATTAAGGTGCATTGATAGAGCAGGTGTTTGCATAAAACTGTGGTACACTGTACAGCACAATGAGATTAATGTGACAGAACAGTCATTAGTGCAAGGGGAGGTAGGAAAGGGCAGACCAAGAGAGACAACAAATTGAAGAACATAAAAGGGAAGAGGAGAGAGGTTCAATAAGTGCAGGAGGATCAGCATTTGGATGAACAAAAATGTTAATTTGGGGAAAGAGAAGTAAGTACAAGGCGCAGATACAAGGAGGAAAGGGTGAAATTTAGAGGATGGGAGAAGCCTAGACCCTGAGGGCCCCTTCAGGATGCTGAGAACATTGCAAGGGGACTGAGAGTGCTAGAATGAAAAAGAGGGGAAGGATGGCAAAAAGATTTAAGAGAGGTAAGGGGGAGAGGGAACGAAATGGTGGTTACCGACTTTGAGCTAAATGAGTATGGAGAAAAGAGAATGTTAATTGGGTGAAAGGTAAGTATCAGGGCACGAGAGGAAAGGGGACAGGGTGGAATGAGGAAGGGGAGGAGCCGAACCCCTGAGGGGGGCCCCTTCAGGATGCTGAGAACCCTGCAAGGGGACAGAGGAGGACTAGAATGAGAAGGGGGGAAAGATGGCAGGAAGACTTAGAGAGAGAAGGGGAGAGGGGAGGAAGTAGGGAGGGGGGAGAAACCTACTGTAGTTCATGGTAGACCCCTTCAGGATGCTGAGAACCCTGCAAGGGGACTGAGAGGACTAGACTGAGAAGAGGGGAAGATGGCAGGAGGGTTCTAGTAAGGGTAGGGGGAGATGGGCAGAGTGAGGGATTACAACAGGATGGGAGTAGAAGGGAAGGAATCATATGGAGTTATAAATAAAGGAAATTAAGGTGGTGTAGCAGGAAATAAGTGGTTGTAGCAGAGAACAGTTAGGAGGTAATATGGAGGCACAGCTGATGGAGTAGGAGGAAGACTATCAAATTTGAGGGGGAGGAGTTCCATAGTTTTGGTAGGTGATAGGAATAGCCAGACTGACCGATGAGGGTGGATCATCGGGGGGACGACCAGTGTATGGTGGTTGGCAGATCTAAGGGAGTGGGAGGAGGGGAGTGGTGTTGTAAAGAAGGAGAGGTAGGGTGGGAGTTCACCCAGCCAGTGCTTAGAGGTGAATTTAGTGCAGTGAAAGAGGTGCCTATTTGTCAGCGAGGGGAAGGACAGGGTTTGATATAAAATACAGTGGTCGGTGTGAGAGGAAACATCAAGGGCACAGCGGCAGAAGGAGTTGAAGAGGGTGTCCAATCTGGTCAAGGAGGACTTAGGAGCAGCACCGTAGACTACATCACAGTAGTCAAAAATGGGGAGGATCATCTTTTGAACAAGTTCACGCCTAGCCACAGGAGGGATGCAACTATGATTCCAGAACAAGGCACCAAGCTTGGGGTGCAATTTTTTCTGGAGGGCGTCAATATGTCCAGAGAAGTTGAGGTGTTGGTCTAGCCAGACACTAAGATATCTGAAGGAGGATGTATCCTCCAGTAAAGTTCCTCGAGGGTGTGGAAAGTGGGCAGGGAGGGAAGCCTAGAGCATCTCTGCCTTGTGCCAGAGGTCATGGAGAAAGTCTTTTTGACATTGAGGAATAATTGATGGTTGGCAAACCACAGCTGAACCTTGTTGAAGTCATGCTGCAAGCTGGATGTAGCCTCAATTGGACAAGAGCCAGAAGCATACAGAACCGTATCATCGGCACACATATGTATGGCAGTGGAGGCTGAGCAGACAGAAGGAAGGTTGTTTAGGAAGATGGAGAATAACAGGGGGACCTAGCACTGAGCCCTGGGTGACACCAGTACTAATTGGGGGGGGTGATGTGGCATCGGAGATCTTTACAGATTGGGATCTGCCAGTGAGGTAGGCCTTGAACCAACTAGTGGCTAAGGGAGATAAACCAGCTGATGAGATGGAGTCAAGGAGGAGGGAGTGGGAGATGGTGTTGAACGCCTTGGCTAGATCGACAAAGATGGCTGAGGTGATTTGGCCATTGTCCATCCCGCTAAGGACAGAGTTAGTGAGCCTAAGTAGGGAGGTGGTAGTGGAGTGATTTTTCCTGAAACCAGATTGGAAAGGGGTGAAGGTGTTAGACAGAAATGAAGTAAGCTGGGAGAGGACAAGGTGTTCAGATAGGGCGATAGTTACCAGGGGGATGTGGGGTTACTGCCACTGGGTAGGGGCAAGACCAAAGCATGTTTCCATGGAGAAGGGACTGGTGCCATTGTGAATGAGGGGTTTAGAATTAGAGAGAGGGGTAGACAATAGCCAGGCCTGAGAGAAAGAGAGGAATTTGGGGTCAAGACCATCAAGGGAGGAACCTTTTGAGGGACTGAGAGCAAGGAGGGCTTTTAGAGTATCTTTTGGGGAGATATAAGTCAAGGAGGAGAGGGGAGGGTAGCTTCAGAAGTGGGAGAAGTGGGGAGAGGGTTGGTAGGGAGTGACTTTAATAGCTCATTGGCACAAGAGGTATAATAGGAGTTAAATTCAGCAGCAACCACAGACTGATTGGCAACTAGGGTGTCATTTATTTTAAGGACAGGGGAGGGATGGAGGGATGGCAAAGTAAAGAGGGCATGGATCACCTTCCAGAACTTAGCGGGGGAATTTATGTTTGTAAGGAAGGCGGATTTAAAATATTCAGACTTGGCCAGCCTTGTAGCCATGGTGCAGGCGTTACAGAACTGCCAATAGAGCATGAGGCCACTAGGAAGCTGAGTTGCTTTGTGGCGCTTCCAGGCACGATCTCTGGCTCTGAGGCAGGCCAAAAGTTCAGGAGTTATCCAAGGTAGGTGGTCGCCAGCCTGAAGAGGGACATAAGACAGACTGTGAGCACGGAGTGTGAATGCAGTCTCTGAAGTGGAGGGGAGTTATACCATGAATGAACCTGAGGACTGTGACAGTACAAGAGACAGATGGGCTGCTGGCTCAGCAGGTGCAGCATCTGGCTAGGGCCTGGATAAAATCCTCCACTAAGTTACAGTATTGCTTGTCCACCAAGCTTAAATTCTGGGGGCTAACAAGTGTGCTCACAACATGCCAAAACATGTGCGTTGCCAGGGGGAGTTCATACTAATCATCTGGCCTTGTAAGTGAGCTAGAAGAACATTGGAATTAGTTAAAAAAGGCCTAAGTTCCACCCCCACTTCCACAATCATCACTAACAACCATATATTTTATTGGAGGCTCTTCAGAGTGAAGTTGATCCTTGGGCCTTCTGTACACCTTGACTTTCCCTATTCCCTCTTCCTCAGACTCAGTAGGATGCACTTTAGAGAGCACTATTCTGTTGTTATACTGCAGTATTGCACCAGTCTCCCTTGCAGTGCACATCATGAGCTATTCAAAAGTGTACAATGCAATGGGGAAAAAAATAACACAATGCTGTTTCTTGTCCATATAAGCTTTTCTCCATGCTCACAGTCTGTCTTATGTCCCTCTTTAGGCTGGCGACCACCATGCCGCAACATCTTAGATCCATGTAGGACCTCTTCGAGCGGTGCAAGTCCAACAGTACAGGCCATTACTGTGACAGCAGTACAGATTGTGATGTGCTAGCTCAATGGACAGGTACCTCTGTATCTGCAATCAACCATACATGCTAAGGAACACAAAAACGAAGAAGTACAAGGATTAGTGATAAAGGTAAAGCGCCT
The DNA here is from genome assembly GCA_016271365.2 of Neoceratodus forsteri. NCBI lineage: Eukaryota > Metazoa > Chordata > Ceratodontiformes > Ceratodontidae > Neoceratodus > Neoceratodus forsteri. The sequence continues at coordinate 1,700,192,730 of CM057450.1, forward strand.
AAAATATTTATTCATGCTGAAGTTGCCAAGAAATATGGCACAGTGTTCCTCATAACCTTGACAGGCCTGGGTGCTTTTTTCTCATGATTTTCTCCCCATTATTCATTCTCACCAGCTGCCTTCTACAGCAGCACCATGCCTATCCCCAATGGCCTCTCTGGTACACAGTTCTCTGTGATGGGGGGGTAAGCCTTACATAACCCAACCAAAAGAGTCACTGTGGCTGATGATGCACACTGCCTCCCATCCTGGACAAAGAACCACTGTCTCTGGAAACACTCCACCATCACAGCTGCATTCCCGAACATGATTCACCTACACGGTAGCAGGACACACTGTTTCAGTCACCAACGCAGTTTTTTTTGGGGGGGGGCGGGCATGTCCTTTAGGGATACACCCAGTTTCCAGAGATATACTTGCTGACCCCTATCCCACTGGGTCCTGCCTCCAACATGTTCTATGGGTCTCCCACCCATGGCAGGGACTCCAGTGGGAGGGCCGTCTACCCCCTGAGGAAGTCCACTATGTGGACTGGGATGCAGCACTGGTGGGTGCCAGGAACCAGGGAAAGCCCAGGGAGCTCAGGCTGTCATAAAGGTGGAGATGAGTTTTTTCCCTCACTTTTCCCCTTTGGTTCCTCCCTCCTCCCCTGGCATAGGCATAGCAAATTGGGCAGCTTCCGGTTGGATACTTGGTGATACACCGCCCGAGGTTGGATCGTAGGGGCGGGATTGTTGCCATTATATTTAGAACGGAACTGAACCTTGTGGATGTGCCAGTGGGATCCACCAGATCCTTCGACTGTATCCTGCATAAAGGTGCAGGGTGTGGTATACTCATTTACTGTCCACCCGGTGATGGTGGAGAATTCCTGCAGGAGATAGCGGACTTCATCATCGATGTGGCAATGGAGTCCCCCAGATGGTTAATTCTGGGGGACTTCAATGCCTGGGTCGACAATGAACTCTCACAATTTGGTCAGAATCTCCTCCAGCTAATGACTATGATGAGCCTTACACAGGTGATTACCTCCTCGACCGATATAGGGGGTCACTCGTTGGATTTGGTGTTCCTCCTGGGAATGGAGATAGTGGACTTGGGGGTGGAACCATTCAGTTGGACTGACCATCACACCATAAGATTCAGTTTCAAGGCCCCCTATATGGACCTGCCCCTACAGAGATGGTCCAGTACCGCCCTTTTAAGGGGTGTTACTCCAGCAGGTCTGTTGGCAGTACTGGACCTATCGGGTTTGTCGGGTGAATGCATGAGTCCAGGCAATCTCATACTGGCTTATAACAGAGCAGTGACAGAGACCCTGGACAAGATTGCTCCAGTCTGTGTTCGACCACTCACTCTTCACCCAAGGACCCCATGGTTTGATGGTTCCTTGAAGGAGTTGAGGAGAGTTGGCTGAAGGTTAGAGAGAGCATGGCAGAAGTCGAGCTTGGATGCTGACAGGCTTAGATTGATAGAACATTATAAGGGCTATCAACCTGAAATCTCCTGTAAGAAGGCAGAATTCCTGTCCAAGGAGATTTCTGCTGCACAGAATCAACCGGCTCAGCTATTCTGAACTGTGGACAGACTGTACAATCCAGCTTGGAAGAGCATTTTCTCAAGCTAAATGTGAGGAGTTTGCTTGATTCTTTGTGGATAAGGCTGCTAGCATCCGGTCTGGCATCGTCCTTAGTCTCCCTTTGTGGAACTGCGGAGGTCGGTGGGAGGTGATGGACACTCGGTTGGTCTGGGCAGATTTTAGCCAGCCACAATTCATAGACATTGTGCAGATCATCCAAACATTGCGCCCAGCCAGCTGTAGTTTTGATCCAGGCCCGACACCCCTATTAGTGGGTTGTGTCGATGTCATCTGCCCGATCCTAGCTAAAATTGTCTGGGCATCCTTGGAAAGGGGTGTCTTTCCAGATCCCCTCAAGAAGGTGGTCATATGACCACTCTTAAAAAACTCATCCTTGGATCTAGACTGTTCTGTTAACTACAGGCCTGTCTCTAACCTTCCTTTTGTTGGGAAGGTTATTGAGAAGGTGGTTGTATTGCAATTGGATGACTATCTTGTGCCCCACAATGTCTATGATGCCCTCCAGTCTGGATTTCAGAAAAGACATAGTACTGAGACTGCACTTGTTCAGATACTGAATGACCTCCTAACAGCGAGGAATTGAAAGGCACAAACCATCTTGGCCCTTCTCGATCTCTCTGCAGCATCTGACACTGTGGACCATGGTGTGCTATTGGAGTGCCTGCAGTGTCTTTGTGGACTGTCAGGGACAGTCCTAGAATGGTTTCAATCTTTCTTCACGGACAGGCCTCAGAGGGTGGTCACTGGAATTTATTCCTCCGATGTCCTTCCCCTGTCCTGTGGGGTCCCACAGGGCTCCATATTGGCACCCATGTTGTTTGCAGTGTATATGCTGCCATTGGGAGAGATCATTAGGTGATACGTGTGAGTTTTCACTGCTATGCAGATGATACTCAGCTGTATCTGTCCTTTCTACCTGAGCAAGGGGATGCAGTCTCTGTGTTTAACAACTGTCTTGCTGAGACCCCCCCCAATGAAGAGGGTGTATGCCCTTGAAGCACCAGGGAGCCGTTGTATGTGTGATTAAATAGTTTATCTTGTTTTTTCAAAAATTGCTCTGTGTGCATCGCTTTTCCAAAGTTGTTTGCCGAGATCAAGGACTGGATGAGCACCAGCTTGCTGAGACTGAATCCTGACAAGACTGAAGTGTTGGTTGTGTACCCTGGTCATCTAGGAATAGGTTTGTGGTCTGGACAGGCGTCGGGCATATGGCTTGATGACATCCAGCTTATTACCTCTGACCGGGTGCATAACCTGGTCATTATTTTTGATGACGACTTGACCCTGAAGTCTCAGGTGTCTGCTGTTGTCAAATCCTCTTTTTACCATCTGAGAAATGTCACCCAAGTGAACACCTGGTTCTTCCAGGTGACATTCCAACGTTGGTCCACCCACCTCGACTACTGCAATGCCCTCTACCTAAGGCTTCCTGGGGTTGATATCCATCACTTGCAGCTAGTGCAGAATGCAGCAGCCAGGTTATTGACTGGTACATCCAGGACCAGTCATATTACACCTGTGCTGCGTGGACTGCATTGGCTGCCTGTACAGTGGCAGATCACCTTTAAGGTCAGTCTTCTGACCTTTAAAGCCCTACACGAACTGGGACCCGGCTACCTGCAAGATCTCTTGGTTCCCTACCACCCCATCCATCTCCTCTGATCCACCGACAAGGGATTGTTATAGATTCCCAGGGTATGTTTAAAGATATCTGGTGCTCGTGCTTTTTCTTTTGCGGCCCCTACCCTGTGGAATTCTCTACCTCGTCGGTTAAGAGAATGGCTGACCGTCGGGAGGTTTAAACAAGAACTGAAGACCCATCTTTGTAGAATGGCATTCCCAGACGATTTTAATTATATGTATATCTGATATTACGCTTGTATTTTTGTACAATGCCTTGATTTTGAGAAAGGCGCTATGTAAATAAAGTTTGCTTGCTTGCTTCCTTTCTCAACTGCAAACAGCGACATCCTGTGGAGGTAGAAAGCTCCGTTGGTCCATTGCAGGGGTTTCTGTGACACAGGAGACCAATGATGTCCTTCCCCGACTGCAGCACACTGCCGAGCAGTAGTTGCTAATGGGTTCTATGTGATAACAGCGATTGCCGTTACAGCGAGTGTACATCGCCGAAAATAAACTGTGGCGATGCACACTCACAGCGAATGAGAAGAGGGCACCGGAGAGCCATGGTAGTTTTTTAATGTGGGGGGGCTTTGCCCCCCACATGGAAATTAAGTACCTACCGTAATTCTTGATCTTCTTGAACGAAGTCTCCACCACTCATTCACACTGATGGGACTATGCTGGAGGCGCCAGCACCCAGTGGGAGCCAAAAATTTTCAGGAGGGCCAGCGCCAAGGTAGGACCATGAGGAAGCAGCACCATGAGCCAGGCTCACACCATATAGACTACCTTGGTGTCGACCCTCCAACCGCCTCAGTATCTTCCCCCCCACCCGAGGAGGTGCAGTGTAACTAACCTAGTGAAAGACTAACCTAATATCGGACGTAAGACAGTCCGAATGACCCTTGTAAGAAGGGTCAACAAAACAGAGTCTTCACAGCCCAGCTACTGAGGAGTGAAGACCCTAAACAGAGAAGTGAGCTTGGGGGATGGCAGATGGACATGTGAATGAGTGGTGTTGACTTCGTCCAAGAAGATCAAGAATTACGGTAGGTATGTAATTTCCATATCTTCCTGGACATAAAGTCTCCACCACTCATTCAGACTGATGGGAGAGTACCGAGCTAAAATAATCCCCTGAGATGCGCAGCAGGAGAAGAGAGGAGCTCAGCTAGGACAAGAGTCCATTAAGGATTGCCCTGCCAAAGGGCTGATGTTTTCTGGCATGGACATCCAAGGCATAGTGTTTCACAAAAGTATGCATGTAGCTCCAAGTGGCCGCATTGCAGATGTCTGCAATGGGCACATTGCATATTTCAGCCAGAGATGCCGCAACTGCTTTGTTAGAATGAGCGTATACTCTTCCTTCTAGCTTGACCTGTGCCATGGAGTAGCAGTGGTGGAGGCATGCTACTAGCCATGCTGAAATACACCTGATAGCAACGGGTTGACCCAGCCGGGCCGTGCTGAAGGAGACAAACAGTTGTTTAGTCTTGCAGATTTCCTTTGTCGTGTCTAAGTAGAACCGCAAGGGTCTCTTCACATCCATGGAATGAAGGGTACTCTCTCCCTCATTCTGAAAGTTTACAAAGTAGGTAGGAAGGACCAAGGGCTGGTTCAGATGGAATTCTGAGACAACCTTAGGAAGAAACTTGGGATGCGTTCTAAGAACTAACTTGTCTTTGTGAAATGCAGTAGGAGGGTCTGTGACCAAAGCGTATATTTCCAATACTCTGCAGGAGGAAGTGATGACCACCAGGAAGGTTGTCTTCCAAGTCAGAAATTTCAAGTCACAAGTAGATAGAAGCTTGAACGGTTTACGGGTGAGCATGTCTAGCACAAGGTTAATGTCCCAGGCTGCTACTGGATGTCTAACTGGCGTCTGGTATGCAGAATGCCCTTAAGAAACCTCTTAACCATGGGTAACTGAGCCAAAGACATGGAGAGTACAGGATTATGGTACACAGAGATTGTGCAAAGATGAACTTTGACAAAGGAGTATTGTAGACCTGTGTTAGAGAGGTCCAGAAGATACTCTAGGACTTTGCTTGGTGGACAGGAAAATGGGGTCCAGGAGGATTTCGCACACCAGATAGAAAAACACTTCCACTTAGCCATTTAAGTCTTTTGTGTAACTGGCCTGCGTGCAGTTAAAAGAATATCTGAAACTCTACATGTGCCGTTAAACCTGTTCAGCTCTCTCTCTCTCTTCAGGAGCCAAGCGTGGAGGTGAAGGGGCTTCAGGTTGGGATGGACTACAGGACCCTGGGTCAGTAAGTTCGTCTGAAGTGGAAGTGGTTTTGGGGAGGTTTCTGATAATCTGTTGATCAATGGAAACCAGATCTGATGAGGCCAGAATGAGGTGATGAGAATCATTCTGCCCCCCGTGCCTCCAGTTTAAGCAGTGCACTCTGAACTAAGGGAAGAGAAGGAAATGTGTACAGAAAGCATTTTGTCCACCGCAGTCTGAATGCATCCTGACAAAAAATGTCAGGTCCTGGATTTCTGGGGCAGAAGAGAGGTAGTTTTGTGTTGAGTGGGGATACAAAAAGGTCCAGGTCTGGAGTTCCCCATTCTTCGAAGAGTGACTGTACGACGGTTGTGTCGAGAGACAACTCGTGAGGATCTGCCTCTGTTCTGTACTCCTGGCAGGTAAACCAACTGAATTAGAGCTTTGTGCTCCAGACACCATTCCCACACTCTCATTGTTTCCCTGCATAAGGGCTAAGAGTGTGCTCCGCCCTGCTTGTTGATTTAGTACATCACTGCCTTGTTGTCTGTTTGAAGGAGAATGGTCTTGTGACAGAGTATGTCTTTCAAGATCCAGACTGCATAAAGGGGGGCTCTCATTTCCAGAACATTTATGTGACGTTGGGACTCATTCTGACTCCATCTGCCCTGGGTGTGGAGATCCTGGCAGTGAGCTCCCCATCCCAGCAGAGATGCATCCGTAGTGATGGAGACCTGAGGATCCAGAGGGGCAAAGGGATAACCCTCCTGAAGGTTGTCCTCCTGAGACCACCAGATGAGTGATCACCTCAGTGGTTCAGCACCTTGATGTGAAAGGACAGCGGATGTGTGACTGGCGACCACCAAGTGCTGAGCATCCACTGAGAAGTTCTCATGTGAAGACAAGCCAGAGGCACAGTGAACACCGAGGATGCCATGAGACCCGCATCCGCTGTATTGAGAGAGCTCAGACTGAGTTGCTTTCCCTAATGAAGCAGGCCATCTGGAGAATATCACTCCTTCTGTCCTCCAGAAGGAAGGCTTTCACACAGGAGGTGTCCAGAAGGGCTCCTGGGAGGACTGTAACTGTGACTTTTTCAAGTTTAGCAGAACTCCCATGGACATGAGGAAGTTTGAGGCTGTAACCACAGCCTCTAGAGTCTCTTGTCTGGAGAGGCTCGCGAGGAGCCAGTCATCCAGATATGGGAACACTTGGATTCTGATTTTCTCCAGATGTGCTGCAAGAACTGCACCGCACTTTTTAAAAACTTGAGGCACCGAGGATAGCCCAAAGGGCAGGACTCAAAATTGGTAGTGCTGACCCAATGCCATGAACCTTAGGTACTTGTGGTACTTTGGGTGTATGAGAATGTGTTGGTAGGCATCCTGCATGTCCAGAGGGGCTAGCCAATCGTGTTGATGAATCACAGGTAGAAGGGAACCGAGTGATATCCTGAATTTTTCCTTGAAAAGAAACTTGTTTAACTTTCTGAGGTTGAGAATAGGGTGCATACCGCCTGTCTTCTTTGGAATGAGAAAGCAATGGGAGTAGAAACCTGTGTTCCGCTGGTCCAATGCAACTACTTCAACTGCTCTGTTGTTCAGAAGGCCTTGAATCTCAGATGCAAGAAGGTCTGACTGAGAGTCAGACAGACTGGACTGTCGCTTGGGTGGATGATCCGGAGTGGTTTCCACTAGACAGAGAGTACCCCACTCAGATAATCCTGAGGACCCATTTGTCTGATGTTATTGAGTTTCACCTGTTGTAAAACTGAGCCAGATGTCCTCTACAGCCAAGAAAGAGTCCCCCTCGGACAGCTGAGGTGGGACCTGGGCCAGAATCTTAGAGGGTGGCAATGGGTGCTTTGGGGCCTTGTGCTTTCTGCTGTGCTTTCTTCTGCAGCTGAGGAGTTTGGTTTCTGCTAAAGCCTCCTCTGCCCCTACCAAGTAAGGACTGACTGTTATGAAACTGACAGCTGTTTCTGCAGCTTTGAGGGGCTGCGGGAAGGGGTCTAGCTGTTATGATGGCTGACCCAGTTTTCTGAGTGGTCTCCAGAGCCTGCTCTACCTGAGGTCCAAACAGATACACACCATCGAAAGGTAAGGCCATAACGTTTTGCTGGGCATTATTAGGGAAGCCTGAGGTGCGCAACCAAGAGTGACGACGGGTGCAAATACCAGCCGCCGCCACTCTGGAGGCAGAGTCGTAAGCATCCATGGCAGCCTTAATCTGCTGATCACTGGATTCAGTGCCTCTGGTAATGGTCTGTAAAGCTGCTCTGTGTTAACCTCCGAATTGGGAAGAGCTTCTACCGTAGCTTTGAGCAAATGCCAGAGGGTATACTCGTACAGGGAAAAATAACCCTGACAGCTAGCAATGCGCATGCCCAAGGTTGAAGCAGCAAAGACTCGCTTGCCCAAGGTGTCGATCTTGTGAAATTCTTTGTTTATTGGACGTGCTGAAGCTTCCTCTAGAAGAACAGCCTTATCATTCTCTACCAGAACAACGATGGCATCAGCAAAAGCTTGAGAGGCCAGAATGGGACGATCCTTGGGAGGGGCATATTTTCCATCTATGGACTTAGCCACAGATGGAACAAGAGCCTGGTTATCCTACACCATCTGGGATACAGTCTCAAAGAAAGGCTGCACCGGCGGGGGGGGGGGATACGTAAGGATATCCGAAACGTGCAGATACTGCAAATGCAGCAACTTTCCAGGATCAATATCCGAGATCTGGAGAGAGAGAGAGAGAGAGAGAGAGAGAGAGAGACTGGAATTTAAATTCCTGAGCAGAGACCTAAAGGAAAGGTCCTCGACCAAAGGCTCTGCAGCAGATTTGTTCTCCGCCCCTATGGCAGAGTCACCATCAAAGTCATCTCCCAATCGAAGATCAGGATTAGGTTCAATGTCATCCCCTGTCAGTCCAGATGGGACTGCATAGACAGGAAAGGGATGAAAAGAAGAGGAAGGAAGAGGAGAGGAAAGTATCAGTGTTGAAAACCTCTGATACCTGTGCAGTGCCACCAGAGCCCCCACGCCGCCATGGGCGGTGCCAAGAACACAGGTGGTGCTGGCATGGAAGCGACACCAGCCTTGAGCCAGTAGGATTGCTGACACCGAGTGTGGTGCTGACATAACACATGGCACCGAACGCAGCGCCAGGGAAGCCAGCACTGGGGGGGGCCAGTGATGCCAACTGTGGCACCAATGCAGAAGTCTGAAAACCCCAATTTGAGGTAGAAAAATAAAGAAATGGAGCAGGCACTAAAGGCACTGGTGTGGACCCCTGTGCTGCAGGAATGTGAGGGGGGATAGACACCAGGGCGCAGAGTCGACAGCACCGGAGAGGGTGCCGTGCAACTTGGAAGTCTCAGCTGCCCGGATTGCAGGTCCGAAACCAAGAGGCCCAAGGGCCCTGGCAATGGACTAGCTGGCTCAGATACAGAGACTGGAGGGGACTCCAGAAGAGGTGGAGATTGGCCCCTGCCCCCAGCAACTGATGATCGACGCACAGACATAACAGAGGGCGACCTTGAATAGTGCCACTTCTTCTTCTTCTTCAACTGGGAGGCCAAAAAAGAGATCAAGGCAGAGCAGTGCCGAGGATGGGACATAGAAACATAGACTCTGATGGCAGATAAGGACCGCTTGGCCCACCTAGTCTTCCCATTTTCCTACCTACAGGATAAGCTGCAGAACCTAATTAACCAACAGCCTATTTCTTCTAACCCCCCCACAAGAATTGCCTTATGTCTGTCTCATGTATTCTTGAATTCTCTCACAGTTTTAGACCCACAACCTCCTCAGGAAGACTGTTCCATGCATCCACCACCCTCTCTGTGAAAAAATACTTCCTCACATTGCCCCTGAACAGCCCCCCCCCCCATCTTTAAATTATGTCCCCTTGTTCTTGCACATCTCTTTTTCTGAAAGATGCTACCCTCTTGGACTTTATTGATTTCACTGAGGTACTTAAAAGTTTCTATCATGTCCCGCCTCTCCCTCCTTTCCTCAAGGGTATACATATTAAGCTCCTTTAGTCTCTCCTCATATGGCTTCTCTTGCAAACCCTGCACCATTTTAGTTGCCCTCCTCTGGACTGCCTCTATCCTGTCTATGTCCTTGCGGAGATGGGGTCTCCAGAACTGGATGCAGTACTCCAGATGGAGTCTCACCAACTGTCTGTACAGAGGGATAACAACTTCCTGTTTTCTGCTGGTAATGCTTCTCCCTATACATCCCAGTATACCCCCAGTCCTCCCTACTGCCTTCTCACATTGCTTGCTAACGTTAATGTCATCTGATATGATTACCCCAAGGTCCTTTTCCATTTTTGTTGTTGTTACTACCTCCCCCCCATTGTGTAATCTTTCCCTGGGTTTCTGTTTCCCAGGTGCATTATTTTGCACTTCTTTGCATTGAATCCAAGCTGCCACACTTCTGAACATTCCTCCAACCTTGCCAAGTCCCTTCTCATCCTTTCCACGCCTCCTTGTGTATCAACCCTGTTGCAGATCTTTGTGTCATCTGCAAAGAGGCATACTTTTCCCTCCAGTCCCTCTGCAATGTCACTTATAAAGACATTAAAAAAGGACTGGACCCAGTACTGAACCCTGCGGTACCCCACTAGTAACCCCTCTTTCTTCAGAGTGGACTCCATTTACAATTACCTTCTGTGTCCTGTTGTCCAGCCAATGTTTTACCCAGGCTACCACCCTGGGACCCACTCCCACGCTGGTTAATTTGATTATTAATCTTTTGTGTAGGACTGTGTCAAAAGCCTTGCTAAAGTCTAGATAGGCCATGTCCACAGCCCATCCTTGGTCTACTACTTTGGTCACCCAGTCAAAGAAATCAATTAGATTCGTCCGACGTGACCTTCCCGCTGTGAACCCATGCTGCCTTGGGTCCTGTACCCCAATGGCCTCTAGGTACTCTACAATTCTTTCCTTCAGAAGTGATTCCATCACTTTCCCTACCACAGAGGTCAAATTGACAGGTCTGTAGTTCCCTGCCTCTGACTTGGTCCCACTTTTGTGAAGAGGAATCACATTCGCCTTCCTCCAGTCCTTTAGGTAACACACCATCCTCCCATGATTTGTTAAAAAGGATATTTAGTGGTTTCACTAGTTCTCCCCTTAATTCCTTTAGAATTCTGGGGTGAATTCCATCAGGCCCCATTGCTTTGTCCACCTTCAGTTTTAGGAGTTCTTTCAGAACCCTTTCTTCTGTGAAAGGACTGGATCGACCCCCCTAGCAAGAGTGCTTCTGTTAATTGGATTAGGCACCTCCCCCTCCTTCTCTTTTGTGAACACTGAGCAGAAATATTCGTTCAGTATCCCTGCTTTTTTACTGTCCCTCTCTGCCCACCTACCATCCATTCTATTCAGCCTCACTATCCCTCCCTTTGTCTTTCTACGCTCCCTGATGTACCTATAAAAGGTTTTACCCCCTTCTTAACCGAGTTGGCTATCTTTTCCTCAGTTTGGGCCTTTGCTATTCTGACTTCCCTCCCTGCTTCCTTCTGCCTTAACTGGTACAGCTCTCTGTCCTGCTCCTTCTGTGTTTCCTTATACCTACTGAATGCTGTCTTTTTCTCCCTGACTTTCCCCGCCACCTCTTTTGAGAACCACAGTGGCTTTTTCTTTCATTTTGATTTACTTGCTTCACACAAAGGCTTGTTGCCTCTGTGATGGCAGTTTTGATGTTTCCCCATTGTTGCTCCACCCCTCCTTCTAGCTTGTTTGCTAGAGCTTTTCTAAGGCACTCTCCCATCTTGCCAAAGTCAGTCCTCCTGAAGTCCAGTACCCTCACTTTTGTATGGCTTGACTCTGTAGCGGAGTTTATTGTAAACCACACTGTTTGATGGTCACTTGTTCCCAGATGGCAACCCACTTCTAGATCTGAGATGCTCTCATTGTCCCCATTTGGGAGTATGAGGTCTAAGATTGCTCCCTCACGAGTGGGTTCCGAAACTAGCTGTCAGAGGCATGCCACCTGAAGGACATCGAGAATGGCCCTGCTTTTGGATGTGGCTGCAGCAAAGGTGCTCCAGTTAACATCTGGCATATTCAGGTCTCCCATCAAGAGTATCTCCCCTTTCTCTGCCATCCTAAGAATGCCTTCTATCATATCCTTTTCCATTCCTTCCCCCTGACATGGGGGTCTGTATACAACCCCTGTGCGGATTGTGGTGCCATCTCCAGTCTCTAAGGTGACCCACAATGCCTCCTCTCCTCCCTGTTTACTCTCTTGTTCAGTTGCTTTTATCCCTCCCTTTACATAGAGAGCTACTTCTGCCCCTCTTCTCCCCTCCCTGTCTCTCCTGTAGGTTATGTACCTTGGTATGTTAACATCCGAGTTATGGTTCTCTGTGTACCATGTTTCTGTGACTGCTATGATATCCAGGCATCCCTCTTCCATCAAGGCCACCAGTTCAGGGAGCTTGTTGCCCAAACTACGGGCATTGGTACTCATTACCCTCCATTTCCTGATGGCCTTACTCTTTTTTGCCCCATCCCTGTCCTTATTGCCTTTGTCACTTTTCTCCATTTACCCCTGCCCTTCTCCCTATCGACATCTCTATATTGATGTTTACCTTACTTACTACCCTGACTTTTTTTTTGGGGGGGGGCTAGGATTTCCTTGCTCCTTTCTAGTGCCTCCCCCCTTGGCTAGTTTAAATGCTTGCCAATGAAGCATTTAACCTAGGATCCTGGTTCCCCTCCTGGACAGATGCAGCCCATCATGCCAGTATAGGCCTGCATCACTCCAGGTGGACCTCCAGTCCCCAATGAAACTAAATCCCTGAGCTCTGCACCAGTTTTTCAACCACTGGTTGAATCCCATGGTGTGGAGCACCCTAGCTTCACCTACGCCATAGACAGGCAGCACCTCCGAGAAGGTTACCATGCATGCTATTTGTCAAAGGCCCCTCCCCAACTCCACAAAGTCTTCCTGCACTGCTCTGATCCCTTTCTTAGCCAGGTCATTTGTCCTTAGGTGGACAATGACTTCCAGCTCCCTCCCCTGTGCAGCTGCTCCGGTGATTTTGAGGATTCACTCCCTGTCCCTCCAAGCCATGGCGCCAGGCAGGCACCTTACCTCCCTCTTCCCTTCCTTCCTCAGTTCTACCTTCCTAACAATGGAGTACCCCACCAGGAGTTGTTTCCTTCCCCTGTGGAGTCCCATGCCACCCTCCTGTGGGTCTCCCTTATGGAGGTTCCCAGCATCCTCCTTGGTCTCCACTGCGGATGCCTCCCTAGAGGAACCACACTTTGCCAGAACGGCATAGAAATTGTGGAGAGGTACAACTGGAGGGATGCACCTCTGTTCCACCACCCTCACCCTCCCTTAGCCCACTGTGGTCCATCCGCTCCTCTTTCTTGACAACCTCTGAGGCAACGGCAGTGGCCCTGGTGGTCCCTGGATGGAAGAGGAGGTCTCACAAATCCTGGCCAACTCAGCCTGGAGATGAGCAATCTCCTCCCTCAGCCCAGAGAGGTGCCTACAGATGGGACAACACCGCATCCTCCAGAACATCTCCCGGAAGACTTCTCCCAGGACCACTTCTTTTTGTGCTTTTGGGGAGACCGCCCATCGCCCCAAGCACTGGACAGTCTGTAGTCAGACCTCCCCCCTCCATAGAGGGTAGCGGACCAGACCCAGCCCAGCTGACTGAATAGCTTTAATGTTAAATCTCCCTACAGTCACCTGCCCCACTCATGGTCGACTCCATCAGTGGAGGGCTGAAGACTTCTTCTGACGAGTAATAAAATTAATACTTTAATCGGTACTTACTATTTTTTAGAAAATAATAAAACTAATAATACTACTAATAAAACTGAAGCTGCTGTCATATAGAAACGAAGTTTTGACTCCCGGCGGGTGAGTGACATAGTCACTGAAGTGCATTCAATGGTGGGAAAAAAGGAACTGAGGCAGTTGGAGGGTTGACGCTGAGGTAGTCTATATGGCGTGAGCCTGGCTCACTGTGCTGCTTCCTCACAACCCTACCTTGGTGCTGGCCCTCCTGAAAAATGTTGGCTCCCACTGGGTTCTAGTGCCTCTGGCGTAGTCCCATCAGTGTGAATGAGTGGTGGAGACTTTATGTCCAGGAAGATTAAAGATTCTCAACTCCGGGGGATGCATGTCGGGGAGGGCAAAATACTTAAAAAAAATAAAAAGCTGCCTGCGGCCAAAAACATACCGCACCACGCTGGACCCGAACCCTGTACCCTGTACCTCCCAGCCAACCACCCTCCCTGCCTTCTAGCAGACCAGCTCGATAGCTGCCTACCTACCCTTCCCATACCTCCCACCCCTTCCTCTCCCCTCCTTGGCGTATATGTGGCATTGCATCCCATCGGCGCTACCACGCCCACCCAGGCATCTGATCACTACATCACCAGGTAGCCCTGAACACAGTCGCTTTGATTGAATCGCCCTTTTTGAAAGCGCTCAATCACAGTCACTGTGTTCACTGGATACCTTGCTAATGTCTGGCCTGTTTCCTGATGTGGTGTCCAAAGTCCAAATACTTATTTTTCATTTCACAAATCAACTGAGGCAATGTACTAGCTCTGTCACGAGACTCCAAAGGTTCTGCTGGTACTCAAGGGCAACTCTAGTCAGAGGGTTTCCTTTACACCAAATGTTAAAAATAGGAAGCGGGATGCCCAATGGCCCTATGGGTAGTGTGCTGCACTCCCATGCAGGTGACCTGAGTTCGGAAATGAGCTCAGGAAGCTGACTGGGAGGCCCAGGGGCTGGTTGCCTGGGGAAGGGATGGCATCGGGTTACATGCACTGGCAACAGCTGCAGTGAGCCAGGGAGCTGCCTCCCCTGCTGGGGACGCCAGTGACGTATCAAGGATTGCAGGGGCTGTGCCTGAAGTTGGAGATGTGGGAGGGAGAAAACAGAAAATGGGCAGTGGCTGCAGGCTTAATGAAGCCCCGCCTGTCTCTGGCCCGCATCATCACCCCAACCCTGCCAACTGGTTGTGAGTCTCTGAGAGGGACAGTCCTCCCTCTCCTGGCTCCCCCATGGGGTACAATCTGTGGGAGATTGTGGCAGGAGCTGGATGGCCAGTCAGGAACTGCAGGGATGGGGCAGAGAGCTGCCTGCAGTATAAGCCAAGAAAAGCTTTATAAAAATAGAAAAAATAGGAAGAAAGGGAGGCAGAGCCACCCCACCCAAAAAATTCTACATACAAGTTTTTTCTTGTCAGAAGTTATCCTTACTGAAATAAGTTTAGAAAACAATTTGTTTTATATTCCATTAAATGTATGTCTGTTACATACAGCATGCCAATCAAGAAAGGCAGTTTCCGCCGTAATGGTCTGGCTACTCTACAGTTTGAAGGCACAGGTTCAGCAGTGGCTGATTATCCAATCAATCTACCATATGTGCAGTAAGGATTTGCCAGCTTTCTACTCTACAGGGAAAACTGGCATCCATCTTGCATCACATGGATTTAAGCTTCAACCCTGCAGCAGTGCTGGCAAATGTATAACATTATGGCCTTCAAGCTGACCAAGTGGGAAGAAACTGTAATAAGAATCTATCATTCATGGAATGACAGGATTTAATAGATGGTCTCTGTTAGGCTTACAGCGGCATACTGCATAATGCAAGCAGTAACAGATGATTGCGATACCCAAAGCACAGAATTCAATGACTGTTTTTAGCACTGTGATCAGTCACATGCATTCAGCAGCATCTGTTTTGTTCTATTTTTGAGGCTGTGACAGACACTTAGCATTGTACAGAGGGACATATTTTATGCAGGGACTTGGCCCAAGGACCAGCAAAACACAGCACAAACCCTATGGTGGTAACTATGAAAAATACAAATTCCAGCTGGCTAACTTCAACTTTTAAAGTTACATTTTAGAGATGTTTAATAACCGAGAGTGTCACAAATGAAGAAGTGGAGGGCAGCATCTCACTCCACTGCCTTCTGCTATGTATCACTGGGTAAAGTGATCCAATCACAATATGATGCCAAGCAAAGGGGCCAGGGTGGAATTTCACAGCAGGATGAAAGAGGCCAACAGCATAGCAAGAAGGAATAAGGTTGACATGGAACTGAGAATTGCAGAGGGTACAAAGAAGGGAGGGATAAGACCTTTTTTCATTACATAAGGGCAAAGAGTAAGATGAGGGAAGGAATAGGCTGAAACATGGTGAGGCTTGAAAAGAGGAAGATAAAGGTAAGGCAGACATACTGAACAAATATTTCTTCTCGGTGTTCACAGTGGACAAGAGATTTTTATTTATTTATTGAAATCTCGGATTACAAAATACCTTTGGACCAGTGGTTTGTTTACAAAGGTTCCACATCAGAGGGACAATAAGACAACAAATAGTAGTGGAATAAGGAATGATGCAAAAACATTCCAACTATTGTTGGAAAAGGGCAATATACAAAACCGTATCCAAACTTAATTCAAGATAATGAAGACTGAGGATGTTACATAAATTTAGAGAAGACTGGAGACCAGTAGAAAGGGAGGCAGTCCTGAAGTTAGACTTTGTCATCAAGTGCAAGAGTTAGTGGTAAGTGCTGGTTCGGGTATAGTGGGCAGAGAAGGGGGAGTAGTGATAGAGGCAGGAGAAGGTAGGTCAAGAAGTGGGGGTAGGGGAGCTGGGAATATGGGTGAGAGGGAGCATGGTGCATGATGACTGACTGGGCCATCAAGATGGGGGGGGGGAGGGGGGAAGGCCAGTGTAGATCCCATACAGGTTAAAAAGGTACTGCATGGCTTAACCACACTAAGGTAGATATATCCTTGGACCCAGATGGGATACATCCCTAAGTGCTTGAGGAGATGAGGCCGGTCCCAGCTGAACTGCTAACTGAACTATTCAATAGCTTACTGGAAACAGGGATAGTACCTAGGGACTGGAAGATGGCAAATGTAATTCCCCTGCACACAAGCAGGAGCAAAAATGATCCAGGGAACTACAGATCTGTCAGCATAATGTCTGTTGTGGGCAACCTGCTAGAGAAATTAATAAGGAAAAGGATAGTGAGTTTTCAGGAGAAAAATGGACTGCAGGATAAAGGACAACATAGGTTTATGTTCATGTCATGTCACACAAACCAATTTGATTTCTTCGATTGGGTGACAAAGGCAGTGGACAAGAGACATGTGGTAGACATACTGGACCCTGACTTCAGTAAAGCCTTTAATTTTGTCCTGCATGGATGGTTGGTTAAGAAGTTGCAGGAACTTCAGGGTAGGGGACAAAATTACTAGGTGGGTGGAAAATTGGTTAAGTGACAGGTCCCAGAGGGTGGTAATAAATGGGAAGTTCTAGGAGGTAAGGGTAGTCACTAGTGGGGTACCACAGGGATCAGCCTTGGAATTGGTCCTCTTCAACATCTTTATCTGTGATATAGGAGTAGGAATTCAGGGTAAAATATGTCTTTTTGCAGATAATACTAAGATCTGTGGAAGGGTGGAGATTGATGAAGGCATCAAAATTATGAAGGAGGACCTCAGAAGATTGGAAAGGTGGTCAGAAGAATGTCAGTTAAAATTTAATGGCAAGAAGCGCAGGGTGATGGCACATAGGGGCAATGAATCCTAACACTTAATACATCATGGCGGGAAGTTGTATTGGAAAGAACTACAGAGGAAAAAGACTTGCTGGGTAATTTTAGACAGTCTTAAGACATCAGCTCAATGTTTTGGACAGTCTTAAGACATCACCTCAATGCAATAGAGTGGTGGGTAGGACAAAAAGAATGTTGGGGTCACAAGAAATTTGTTAGGGTATTAAGCAACTGTTGTATACACACATGTACATGTTCGAGATAATCCTTATGATATTGTTATATTCTCACCCCTCCATTATGGTCCACTTTCTGTCTGTTTAAATGTATTATTTGTTAAAGTTTTTAAGTCAACTGTGTAACATTTGTATATTTGTATTTATTTTATTTGTGAAACTTAGATATTGTACCGGACTGTCTTGTAAACTGGATTGACAAAATCCAAATGACATGTTTCTTTTCCTGTATAAAAATAAATGTTACTACTACTAGGGAGAGGGCTTTCCAACAAGAGAAAAGCAGAATGTTACTGCCGTATAGGTCATTGGTTTAACCTCACCTGGAGTGCTGTGTGCAATTCTGGAGTCTGCATCTAAAGAAAACCAGGGATTGAATGGAGGCAGATCAGAGGAGGTATGACCAGGATGATCCAGAGACAGCAGGAATGGACATATGAGGAGAGGTTGGCAGATATGAACACACTTGAGATTAGGAGGGAGAGAGGGGACATGACCGAGACATGCAGATACCGCCACAGGGTAAATAAAGTGGATAGCATGGAATTGTTCAGGCTGAGTATAGGTACAAACACCAGCAACAACTCCATAAAGCCATAGGGGCATAGTTAAGAGAGATCCCTGGAAGTATCTTTCGATGGAGAGGGTGATGGAGGACTGGAATAAGCTGCTGAGGAAGTGATCTGTGCAAAATCAGTGAGGAAATTCAAACAAGGGTGTGACAGGTACCAGGGTTTGGTAAAGACTGCACCAGAAGGGTGGGGGGGGGGAAGAGTTAAGAGTGTCTAGGGCTTTCTCATTCAATGTTAGCTAGGTAAGAATGGGCAGACATGATGGTACATTGGGCCCTTTTCTGTTGAAAGATTCTACAGTACGTTTGTATGAAAACGTCCATAGTGTATTTCACTCCTAGCTTATCATAAAACATTTTACAAAGCCATCTACAATATACAAGGCAATGTACAATTTAAAGAGCCAATGTTTTTACAGCAGAGAAGGGAGGCCCACTTCCAGACTATAATTTCCACCCAAGGGAGAAACTAGTTTGTCCCAAGTGTTCTATCTTGGAAGAGGGGATTCTTAACAGTTGATTTGGATAGAAGGCTGAGAAATCGTCTGGACCAGATGGTCTGAATCTTAGGGTGTTGAAAGCACTAGCAGAAGTAATAGTGGCACCATTATTAGATATGTTTAATTGCTCCTTGGACACAGGAGTGATCCCAGGTGATTGGAGGGTAGCAGATGTCATTGCAATTCATAAGAGTGGAGATAGGGAGGACAGAAGCAAGTACAGGACAGTGAATCTAACATCCATATTGTGTAAGCGCCTGGAGAACATCATAAAAGGAAAGGCATGTGGGCTTCCTGGAGTTACAAGGACTACAGGATAATAAGCAACATGGTTTTGTACAAGGAAGGTCATGTCAGACTAACCTTATTGAATTCTTCAATGGTATTTTACAAGACCTAGACAAGGGCATAATATTGGATGTATTGCATTTGGACTTCAGTAAGGCTTTCGATTCAGAGCCTCATATTAGACTGGTGAAGAAGCTGGATGATAGTTGGAGATATGCTTAAATTCTGAGTAGGAAACTGGCTTCATGATAGGACACAAAGGGTAGTCATTAATGTTGCTAAATCAGAGGTAAAGAGAGTGACAAGTGGTGTGCCTCAGGGGTCGGTTTTGGGACCTGTGCTTTTCAACATGTATATTTGTGACATTGCTGAAAGAATAAAAAGCAGGATGTCACTGTTTGCAGATTATACAAAAAAATTCTGGCAGGATCTGGTGAAATTGGAGAAATGGTCTAGTACTTGGCAGTTAAAATTCAATGCCAAAAATGTAAAGTTATGCACATGGGAAATAAAAATCCCAAATCTAAATATTGTATGGTGGGGGTTCGTGTGACACAAACTTCAGAAGAAATTTAATTAGGAGTCATGATCAGTGACAGTCTAAAAACATCTGTGCACTATGACAAGGCTTATGGTAACGCTAATAGCATGTTGGGATGGATAGGAAGGGCCTTCTCTAGCTGGAGAAAAGAGTAATCCTTCCACTGTATAGATCACTGGTTAGGCACACCTGGAGTACTGTGTACAGTTTTGTAATCCACACCTAAAAAAAGATAGAGACTATCTAGAATCCATTCAGTTGAGAGTGATCCAAATGATCCATGGTGAACAGGGGAGATCTTATGTGGTGGAGATATTAAAGGACCAAGGAATGTACGCATTGGCAGTGGTGGATCTAGGGGGGTAGTGAAGGGGACGGCAGCACCCCCATTGTAAGTAAGATTTATTTATATGGTGCCCAATCCCAGAGGCTCTGGGCACCTTACACAGTCAAAAACAGGCAGGGCAGTAATAACAGTAGAATAAAGCTCTATAGGGAAATACAAAATTTAAAATACAAGCATAAATAAGCTAATTTTATTAACAGTTTATAAATGATAAAACAAATTTAAAAGATTATGGGTAATCTGAAAATGCCATTTTAAATAGATGTGTCTTTAGGCCCCTCCTGAATACCTCCACCGACAGGGTTGCCTTTACAGATCTAGGTAGTGAGTTCTAGAGGGCCAGGGTGGCCACCTCAAATGCTTGATCACCAGAGGTTCTAAGCCTGGTCCTTGGAACCACTAGGAGGCTCCTGGCAGAGGAGCAGAGGGAGCAGACCGGAGTGGCAGGGGTAAGGAGATCCATCAGGTAACAAGGGCCCGATCTCTACAAGGCCTTGCAGGTGAGCAAGCCCATCCTGAAGGTGATCCTCCACCTAAAATGCAGCCAGTGCAGATCTCGCAGGACCGTGGTCACATGACATGACCTAGACAGGCCCGTCAGCAACCTGGCCACTGCATTCTGCACTAGCTGCAGTCGGCTGAGGGTCCCTCCACAGACTCTGAAGTATAGAGCATTGCAGTAGTCAAGCCTGTAAGTAACAAAGATATGTATTACTGATGACAGGTTCTCTGGTGGATCTAGGGGTCAGTAGGATGCAAACACTACACAATAAAATTGCTCGCTTTGCATCAATGTCACACTCTCGGCACCATCATTGTGAAGCATTGGCCTCCTTAAACTGGCCATCCCTGAGCCACTGGCTACAGTACCCCCTATTTTGCAACACCTATAAATTCATCAACAGCCCACCCCCAGTAAGCCTAGCTAGAAAGCTGATTCCAAAGCGCTCAGGTAGACAGTTCTGCACTACTGGGAGAAATTGCTTGGAAGAACCCAGGGTAAGGTCCATGGCAGGCAGCAAGCCCTTTGCCTATGCAGCTCCTGTACTGTGGAATATGCTCCCCAACCACCTCCAGGATGCTACCTCACTGGGTACCTTCCTCAAGGGGTTCCATGGGCACCTGCTAGAAAAAAACACATGCCTTTGCACCTGAACACAGTTGCACAAATCTAAAAATCTAGCCTTCTCTAGATCTGATCAAGACCTTGGAAGAGAAAATGCTATCATTTGTTTTGCTCTGTCTTAATTACACTCTAGGTTATTTTTAAAGCCCTAACTGTTACAGCCCTCATTGGGCTAGAAATATGATATATCTGTTGGTGATTGTCTGATCCCCACTGTGTACTACTGTATGTACTGTCCTGATACTAATCAAATGTCATCTGTTTTAAGCAAAATGTTATTACCTCAAGCTCTATGTAACTAATTCCGGGTCGCCCCTGAAAAAGGGACCTTCGGGGCTCACTGGGTCTACCTAGTTACCAAAACTGAATAAATAAATAAATCCGGGTGATATTCCTTAAGTGGCAAAAAAACACTTTGGTCAACAGATGACACCTGAGCATCAGTTGTCAATCTGTCATCCAGGAAGATGCCCAGACTTCTCACCCTAGGGGAATCCACCAACGGAGTGGTTCCCAGGACCAATCCAGTTGCCACTCCGGAGGCACTGCTATCATGCTCGCAACCAGGCTCAATCATCAGGACCTCTGCCTTGTTGGGATTAAGTCTCAGCCAGTGTTGGAGGTCATCCAGTCCTGGATTTTGGTCAGGCAGCTGTTTAGCACTTCCATGGCATCATTTGTTCCAGGGCAAAAGACATGTACAGCTGGGTATCATCTGAATAGCAGTGAAAATCCAAACTGTACCATCTAATGAGCTCTCCTGGGGTAGCATGTACACCACGAACAGCATCAGCAATAGGATCGACTCTTGAAGCACTCTACGTGGCAGGAGCTTCGGGGAGGAGGAGAAATTCCCCATCAATACCTGTTGGTTCCTGCCCAAGAGACAGGACTCAAACCAGTTGATGACAGTACCAGCGAGTCCACAATATTCTCTAAGGTGATCCAAAAGCACAATGTGATCCACAGTGTCAAATGCTGAGGAAAGATCGAGGAGAATGAGAATTAACCAGCCTCCTCTATCTCGCACCCTGAGGAGGTCATTTTGCACCTTGACCAACACTGTTTTAGTGCTATGCCTAGCCCTGAAACTGGACTGGAATGTCTCGTAGATGTCATAGGCCATGAGGTGCACCTTGAGCTGCAGTGCCACTATTTTCTCAACAACCTTCCCCAGGAATGACAGGTTGGAGATAGGCTGATAATTAGCCAGGACATCAGGGTTGAGAGATGGTTTCTTTAGGAGGGGCTTCACCAATGCCTCCTTTAAGGCATCAGGGAAGATCCCTTCCCTGAAAACGAACACTGGACTATCCTGGGAAACACTGGGTCAATGATCCTGGCACATCCCACTAGGAGACGGGTTGGGGCCGAGTCCAGTTCACAAAAAGTGGGCCACAGCTTCAAGATCACCTCAACAACCTCAGCCACCTCCACTGGCCTAAACTCCTCCCAGACAGTAGGAGTGCTCATGCTCCCACCAGGTCGACCACCGTGGGGCAAACCTTACCCCACTGGGGAGATCACAGACCAGACAGAGGACACCCTGTCAGAGAAGAACTGAGCAAACTCATTGCATATTGCAATTGAAAATGCTTTTTTTGGTTGCAAACAGATTGGATGAAGCAATCCATCTACAGTCCGAAAAAGCTGAGCTGGTCTGTTCCTCCCTGAAGCAATGTCCCTGGACAGGAACTCTGCCTTTTTGCGGTCAATTGCCCCTTGATACTCAAGATAGTGAGCTCGCAAGGACAGTTTGTACTTCACGGAGTGGGTCCTCTGCCAGCAATGCTCCAACTTCTGACCCTTGACCTTCATCTCCTTGAGAGCCCCATCAAACCATGGGGGTCTCTACTTGCTTGCTGCTGCTCGTCGTCGAGGCAAAGGTCAGGAAGCATGGGAAAACCCAAGAGCAGTTGTAAAATTCGCAACAAGAGTTTTATTATGAATAACAATAAAATAAATTGTTCAGAATAACTATTTAGAAAGTTTTTCTTCAATTTCTGTGTCTCCCAAAACATTACAGCTCTCTCTCTTATTAAATCTTTTCAACCCCCTTTCTTAACAAGCATCCTGTTTTTTTCTAAAATGTTCTTGTATATTTCAGTCAGGTGCAGCTAGAACACAATGTCCCAGAACTGAGGCCCCTTCTCCACAGCTTCTGCAAAAGGCTTAAAAATTGCATTTCAGGTTAACCCCTTGAGTTCCAAATACATAGATACATAGACACATAGACAGTGTCAGCAGATAAGGGCCTATGGCCCACCCAATCTGCCCATTTGAGCTTGTAAGTTCAGTTTATGTTTTTCTAGAAGTCTGTTGCCCCTCACCCTGACCGCCAGAATTCCTTTATGTCTATCCCATGCATTCTTAAATCCCGTGATTGTTTCCAGCTCCCACCACTTCCTCTGGCAGGGTGTTCCACTTGTCCACCACCCATTCTGTGAAGAAATTCTTCCTCACGTTCCTCTGAATCGTCCTCCTCAACTTCATCCCATGCCCTCTAGTCCTGGAACATCTTTTTCGCTTAAAATAGTGTATTCTTGCACCCTATTCCTCCCTGTAAGATACTTTATGTCTCTATCATATCCCCTCTCTCCCTCCTCTCCTCCAGGGAGTACATATTCAGTTCCTTCAACCTGTCCTCATAGGGACTTGTGATGCAATCCATGTACCATCTTTGCTGCCTTCCTCTGAACCTTCTCTACCGTGTCTATGTCCTTACGTAGGTAAGGTCTCCAGAACTGTACACTGTACTCCAGGTGGGGTCTCACTAGTGTCTTGTACAGTGGAATTATGACCTCCCTTTTCCTGCTGGTGATGCCCCTGCCTATGCATCCCAGCATCCTATTTGCTTTACCTGCTGCCTTGTCACACTGTTTCTCTACCTTGAGGTCATCAGAGATGATAACCCCAAAATCCCTTTCCTGCTTGGTGCATGCTATATCATCACCCCCCAACTGATATATTGTGCCAGGGTTTTTGTGCAAATAGCTTTGCAATCATCTCAAACTATAATTATATACATTTCAACAGTAATACTATATCATTTCTAAACAAATGGATCCCAATATCAGTTACATTTCCACATAATGATTTGCATATATTTTTATACCAGCAGATATGCAAGGGAGGAAAAGACAGAACAGCAAGTGAGGGTAGAGACAGTGAGAGACAAAGAACTGCAAGACTGTCGGGGTGATCAAATCCTAGGTCTCACAGGGAAATTTGGTTGCACAACCATATAGACAAGAGACAGGAAAGGAAAGGACAAAACAGATCCTTGCAGTCAAACTCTCCATAACAACTGGGACAGGGTCCTATTCAACCCCATCACATACACCCTCATCCTTAAGAGGGAACCTGTTTTATTAAACAGTTTTCCAAAACTTTCTATTAATTCTCTACTAATATTAGCTTCTAATTTTCAGAAATTAAGCACATGCACAGTATCCTTTTTTCTATCACAGTGTAGCAAACAGTAAAGTTTAAACTCATACATTTGTTTTTCAACCTTCAGAACCTTCAATTCTTGATCCATAGCTTGACAGAAAATCAGCATTGTTATTCTCTTTACCAGCTTTGTGTATCACCTTGAATTTAAATGGCTGTAGTGCCAGGTACCACCTTGTGGGCCGGCCCGGTGGTGCTGAGGGTTGAGGTGCTGGATGCCTTACCTCGCGTCACGCCAGTGACCCATGTTCGGGAATGGACATAGGACGCCAGGGATTGGCAGGGAGGAGAAGGATCGAGCATCCCTAGGACTGCTCTCCTTCTCCGGGGAAGGGGGGAATCGCAGTGCTCGGTGATTGCCTGCCACCTAGCGGAGGCTGGGAGGCAGCACATCGGCACTGAGACAGTGGGCGAGAGTCTGTGGCAGGCGCTTGGCGGGGATGCGCATGGGAACGTGCATGCCACCGCCGCTGGTGCCATTGCACGCCGTGACCTCAAGGGAAGGAAAAAATGGAAAAATGGGAGTCCTGTGCAAAGATGACGATGGTCCCCTCCGTGATGGCCTGGGAAGGCACCTCCCGGAACACTTAATCCGGTCTGGTGGGTCGAGTCGCTCCCAACCCCCTGCCACAAAGGGTAGGTTGTGGGGTCTAGGGAAGGGGGTCTTATATCCGGTGCCAGGCTCGGGGGGGGACGTCAGAAGGGATGCAGAGGACTCCGGAGGGAAAAGAGATAACCGCAAAAAAAAAAAAAAAAAAAGAAAAAGTACCACCTTGTGATTCTGGAATTTGTATCTTTCATTTGGTTAAGCCAATAGAGAGAATTGTGATCTGTTATAAGTACAAAGTCAGTTCCTAGCAAATAAAACTTAAGGGACTCCATGGCCCACTTTTCTGCTAGACATTCCTTTTCAATGGTGGAGTACCTTTTCTCTCTGTCATGCAACTTCCTACTTATGTATAGAATAGGATGTTCTTTTCCATCTATATGCTGACTCAGGACTGCACCTAGGCCTACCTCTGATGCATATGTTTGTAACAATAACTGTTGCTCAGAGTCTGGGCTTCTTAAAACAGGGGCTGAACATAATGCAGCCTTAATGGCTTGAAAAGCTTCATCACATTCTGGGGTCCATTTCACATTATTTGGGTACCGTTTTTTCATGAGTTCAGTGAGGGGAATAGCTAACTTAGCAAAGTTGGGAACAAATCTCTGATAATAACAGCCAGCCCTAAAAACAACCTGACATGTTTCTTTGTTTTAGGGACAGGGCTGTTAGCTACAGCTTCTATTTTTGAAATTTCTGGCATACCTTCTCCATTTCCCAATACATAGCCCAAATATCTGGTTTCCTGCATGCCCAATGCACATTTGGTAGGATTAATAGTCAGACCTGCATTTTTGATAGAAACATAGACTTTGACGGCAGATGAGGACCACTTGGCCCACCCAGTCTGCCCATTTCCCTACCTATTGGATAAGCTGCAGATTCTAGTTAACCAATAGTCTACTTTCTGCAATGCCCCACTACAGTTGCCTTATGTCTGTCCCATGCATGTTTGAATTTCCCCAATGTTTTAGACCGAACAACCTTCCCAGGAAGGCGGTTCCATGCATCCACCACTCTCTCCGTGAAAAAAAATGTCCTCACATTAACCCTGAGCAGTCCCCCCTCTATCTTTAAATTGTGCCCACTTGTTCTTACACATCTCTTTTTCTGAAAGATGCTACCCTCCTGGACTTTGCTGAGTCCCTTGAGGTACTTAAAAGTTTCTATCATGTCCCCCCCCGTCCCTCCTTTCATCAAGGGTATACATATTAAGCTCTCTCAGTCTCTCTTCATATGGATTCTGATGCAGACCCTACACCATTTTAGTTGCCCTCCTCTGGACTGCTTCCAACCTGTCGATGTCCTTGCGTAGATGGGGTCTCCAAAACTGCACACAGTATTCCAGATGGGGTCTCACCAACTGTCTGTACACAGGGATAACCACTTCCCTTTTTCTACTTGTGATGTCCCTTCCTATGCATCCCAGTAACCCACTGGCTCTCCTTACTGACTTCTCACATTGTTTACCCACCTTTAGGTCATCTGATATGACTACCCCCAAGTCCCTTTCCATTTTTGTTGTTGTTAGTACCTCCCCTGCTATTGTGTACTCTTCTCCTGGGTTTTTGTTTCCCAGGTGCATTACTTTGCACTTCTTTGCATTGAATCTAAGTTGCCATATGTCTGACCATTCCTCCAACCTTGTCAAGTCCCTTCTCATCCTTTGACCCCACCTTGTGTATCAACTCTGTTACAGATCTTTGTGTCATCTGCAAAGAGGCATACCTTTCCCTCCAGACCCTCTGCAATGTCACCTATAAAGATGTTAAAGAGGACTGGACCGAGTACTGACCCCTGAGGTACTCCACTAGTAACCCCCCTTTCTTCGGAATGTGTTCCATTCACTATTACCTTCTGTGTCCTGTTGTGCAGCAAGTTTGCTACCCAGGCTACCACCCTGGAACCCACTCCCAGGCTGGCCAACTTGATTATTAATCTTTTGTGCGGGACTGTGTCAAATGCCTTGCTAAAGTCTAGGTAGGCCATATCCATAGCCCCTCCCTGGTCTATTACTTTGGTCACCCAGTCAAAGAAATCAATTAGATTCATCTGACATGACCTTCCTGCTGTAAATCCATGCTGCTTTGGGTCCTGTGCTCCGCTTGCCTCTAGGTACTGAACAATTCTTTCTTTCAGAAGTGATTCCATCATTTTCCCCACCACTGAGGTCAAACTTACAGGTCTGTAGTTTCCTGCTTCTGCCTTGCTCCCAGTTTTGTGAAGAGGAATCACATCTGCCCTCCTCCAGTCCTCAGGTACCACCCCATCCTCCCATGATTTGTTAAAAAGTGTGGTCAGTGGTGTCACTAGGTCCTCCCTTAGTTCTTTTAGGATTCTGGGATAAATCCCATCAGGCCCCATTGCTTTGTCCACCTTGAATTCTAGGAGTTCTTTCAAGACTCTTTCTTCTGTAAATGGACTGGTGTCAACCCCCCTACCCAGAGTGCTTCTATTGTCTGATTTAGGTAACTCCTCCTCGTCTTCTTTTGTGAATACTGAGCAAAAGTATTCATTCAGTATCTCTGCCTTTTCATTGTCTCCCTCTGCCCACCTCCCCTCTCCTTTATTAATCTTCACTATTCCTCCCTTAACCTTTCTACACTCCCTAATGTACACATAAAAGGTTTTATCCCCCTTCTTAACTGAGTTGGCTATTTTTTCCTCGGTTTGGGCCTTTGCTATTCTGACTGCCTTCCCCACTTCTTTCTGCTTTAATTGATACAGTTCCCTGTCGTGCTCCTTCTGTGATTCGTTGTACTTTTTGAATGCAGCCTTTTTCTCCTTAACCTTCCCTGCCACCTCTTTTGAGAACCATAGTGTTTTTTTTACTCCACTTTGTTTTCTTTATTTGTTTCACATAAAGGCTTGTTGCCTCTATGATGGCAATTCTGATTTTTCTCCATTGTTCTTCCACCCCTCCTTTTTGGCCATTTGCTAGTGCATTCCTCAGTTATTCACCAATTGTGCCAAAGTCAGCCCTTCTAAAGTCCAGTATCCTTGTTTTTGTATGACTTGTCTCCAGGGTTGTGCTTATTATGAAGCACACTGTGCAGTGGTCACTTGTTCCCAGATGTCTACTGACTTCTAAATTTGTGATCCTCTCTCTATTTGAGAGTACCAGGTCTAGTATTGCTCCCTCCCAAGTGGGTTCCAACACTAGCTGTCTAAGGTCTGCCCCCTGCAGGGCATCGAGAATGACCCTGCTCTTGGATGTGGCTGCAGTACATGTCATCCAGTTAACATCTGGCATATTCAGGTCCCCATCAACAGTATCTCCTTTTTCAGCCATTTTGAGAATGTCCTCTATCATTTTCTTGTCCATTTCCTCCCTTGAGACGGGCGTCTGTATACAACCCCTGTGCAGATTGTGATGTCATTCCCTGTCTCCAAGGTGACCCAGAGTGCCTCTTGTCCTCCCCCTTACTTTTTAGTTCTGTAGCTTTGATCCCTTCCCTTATGTATAGAGCTACTCCACCTCCTCCTTTACCCTCCCTGTCCCTTCTGTAGACTGTGTACCCCGGTATGTTGACATCCCAGTCATGGTTCTCCATGTACCATGTTTCCGTGACTGCCACAATATCCAATTGTTCATCTTCCATCAGGGCTACTAGCTCAGGAAGCTTGTTTCCCAGACTACGGGCATTGGTACTCATTGCCCTCCATTTAATGTTGGCTTTATCCTTTTTCCCCCCATCCCTGCTTTTATTGCCCTTGTCTATTTTTCCATTTACCTCTGTCCTGCCCTCAGTTGAACTCTGTACCTCAGTGTTTACCTTACTACCTGCCATGTTTTGTGGGGGGAGGCTTGAAATTTCCTGCCTCTTATCAGCACCTCCCCCCTTGGCTAGTTTAAAAGCTTGCCAAGGAAGCATTTAAACCTGTCACTTAGGAGCTTGGTTCCCTTCACGGACAGATGCAGACCATCGTGCCAGTATAGACCTACATCTCTCCAGGTGTATCCCCAGTCCCCAGTGAAGCTTGGATAACTGCTTGTAGGTGTTCCAGGTGATTTTTCCAGTCTGGACTGTTCACCACGACATCATCTAGGTATGCAGTGCAATAACCAGTGTGAAGTGATAAAATTTCATCCATGTACCGCTGGACTGTAGCTGGCGCACCATGTAAACCAAATGGCATGGTGGTGAACTGATAGAATCCAACAGGAGAGGCAAATGCAATTTTGTCTCTGGATTCTTTAGCTAAAGGGATTTGCCAGTAACCCTCGGTGAGACTGAAGGTACTGATATACTTCGCACTCCCCAGTCTGTCAACCAAATCATCTATTTTGGGCATTGGATAACTGTTAAATTCTGACACTTGATTAAGTTTCCGAAAATCAAGGCAGATTCTAGCACCCCATTCTTTTTTGTTTACAATTACTATTGGTGATGACCAAGCACTCCTCAACTCTTCTATAAGAAAAAAATATTCACCATAGTAATGTTGTTTCTTCTAATGGAGTCTTGCTGTATTCTGACTATACGCAGTTAGCCCCAGCACTTGAACTGCTCTGGAGAGTAAAGGGTTATCTCTATGCAAAGGCATAAAACGTTGAGCTCAAGCTCGGTTTTCAAACCTCTGTCTGTGGTACTCTGAAGTGTAACCGTCAGATTCTTACAATCACTAAACTAACTTAAAGTAAGAAACTGTTTCAAAATTGTTGTGCCAAGTGGCAAAACAAGGTTTTAGGGTCAAAGACTCAAGTCAAGAAAAGCCCAAAAGAACCCAACAGGTAGTGAGTCACCCAACTAAAAGAAAAAACCCACTAAGAGACGGAGGCATATCCAGAGCACCTCTGGGGTGCAGCACTGTGCCTGCCCCACCACATCCCAAAACTACTACAGTATGTTCCAGGAGGAGAGCCAGGGAGGGAGGTCAGAATACAGCAAGACTCCATTAGAAGAAACAACATTACTATGGTGAGTAATGTTTTCTTCAAACAACATAAAGTCTTGCTGTATTCTGACTGTATGCAGACTACCAAGCAGTACCCCCTTGAAGGGGGGAGTTACAGAACCTATTTTGGGAACAGGCTCTGCATCACAGCTGTGCCAAACCTAGCATCACTTCGTGACTGAATGTCCAAAGAGTAATGCTTGGTGAAGGTGTGAACAGATTTCCAGGTAGCTGCTATACATATATCCACTAAAGGTATATATCTAGCTGCTGTGACCAAAGCAGCTGTACCTCTGGTAGAATGAGCCCTCAGGCCTGAGGGAGGCTCCTTCCCAAGTTTAGAGTAGCAGAACTAAATACAAGAGACAATCCACCTGGCAATAGACCTCTTGGTAGCAGGCTTGCCCTTTCCCACCTCATCATAAGTGAGAAACAACTGAGAACAATCCTTCCTATGGGCTTTAGTATGCTCAATATAGTAACTAGGAGCCCTTTTCACATCCAGACTGTGTAACCTCCTCTCTCCAGAGGAAGAATGATCAGTGAAAAAGATAGACAGAGACATAGACTGGTTCAGATGAAAGTCTGACACTTCCTTGGGAAGGAACTTTCTATTGGTGCGGAGGACCACCTTATCCCTATGAAAGGAAATTAAATCAGGTTCCACTGATAAGGCCTGTAGTTCACTGATCCTCCTGGCAGAGGTAATGGCCACCAGGAATACAGTTTTCCAAGTCAAGTATTTCAGCTCAGCTGAAGATAAAGGCTCGAAAGAGGGCTGCATAAGCTGTGCAATACAGATGTTCAGATCCCAGGAAGGATTAGGCTCCGGAAAGGGAGGATTGACATGGAGAAAGCCTTTGAAGAATTTCTTGAAAACTGGATGAGAAGCTAGGGAAGAGCCCTTACCAGCCGAAAGAAAGGCAGACACAGCTGCCAAATGCACTTTAATAGTAGTAGGCCAGAGGCCTAAACTGTTAAGATGTACCAAATAGTCCAAAACAGTGGCAATGTCAGCCAACTTTGGCTTAGTATGCCTAATAGAACACCAAAAAGAAAAAATTACTCACCTTAGTAATGTTGTTTCTTCTAATGGAGTCTTGCTATATTATGACCATTGCAGTTTGTCCCACCATTAGAACTGCCCCGGAGGTGAAATAGTTAAATTCCATGCCAGGCATGGAACTTGGAGCGCGAGCTCGGTTAGAGAAGCTCTGTCTGTGTAATTTCAAACTGAAACTGTCAGATCTTTACGAGCAAAACTCACTAAGGTTCTGTGTGGAAGCTGTAACCTACACTAGCCAACTGGCTACCTAAATATTAACACATATTCCTGGTCCCAACACAAAAAAAGAAAAAAAGATAAAATAAGATAAGAAAAGGTAAAACAAAACACAACACCCCAAAAACCCCCAAGAAAAAGGGGGTGAAAAAAACATAAAATGGGCATAAACAAGTGCCCACACTGGACAGCCCACCCCATACCCAAGTAGAAGTTCTGAGAGGGGCAGGCTGGGGGAGTCATAATAGCAAGACTCCATTAGAAGAAACAACATTACTAAGGTGAGTAATTTTTTCTTCAAACAACATGAAGTCTTGCTATATTATGACAATAGCAGACTACACAGCAGTACCTCCATGGAGGAGGGACAGAACCTACTTAGGGAATAGGCTCTGAAGCACGGCTGTGCCAAACCGAGCATCCCTCCTGGCCTGGACATCCAGGGAGTAATGCTTGGTGAAAGTGTGTACCGTTTTCCAAGTAGCTGCTTGACATATCTCTAAGATAGGGATGTCTCTGGCAGCAGCTAGAGACGCAGCTGTACCTCTGGTAGAGTGAGCCCTCAGGCCTGAAGGGGGAACTTTCCCCAGTTTTTGATAACAAAATTGGATACAAGAGACAATCCACCTGGCAATGGATCTCTTAGTGGCAGGTTTCCCTTTCCCAACCTCACCATAAGTGAGAAAAAGTTGGAGGGATTCGAACCTGTGACCCTTGGTACGCTCTATATAGTAACTTAGGGCCCTCTTAACATCTAAACTGTGCAACCTCCTCTCACCAGAGGAGAAATGATCCGTGAAGAACACTGGAAGGGAGATAGATTGATTAAGGTGGAAATCTGAAACTACCTTAGGCAAAAACTTCCTGTTAGTCCTAAGGGCTACCTTATCCCTGTGGAAGGAAATAAAGTCAGTCTCTACTGACAAGCTTGTAACTCACTATAAGCCTGGCAGAAGTGATAGCTACTAGGAAAACAGTTTTCCAAGTCAAGTACTAAGCTCTGCAGAAGACAGAGGTTCAAGGGGGTTGCATCAACTGAGCAATGCAAACATTAAGATCCCAGGCAGGGGCGGGTCCCTGAAAGGTGGATTAGTATGAAGTAATCCTTTAAAAAACTTGGAAAATACAGGGTGAGCGGAAAGAGAGGAGGGCTTTCCTGCTGAAATAAAGGCAGAGACAGCTGCCAAATGTACTTTCAGGGTAGCTGGTCTCAGACCCAAAGAATTAAGATGGACCATATAGTCCAAAACAATGGGCAAGTCAGCAGATTCCGGGGAAATATGTTTCCCAGAACACCAGATGGAAAACCTTTTCCATTTAGAGTTATAAGTAGCCCTAGTGGAAGGCTTCTAGAAGCCTTCAGGGTTTCAAGAACACCTTGAGAAGGTGTAGGTCAGCAAATTCTAACTCCTCAAGAGCCAGGCCTTGAGGTTGAGTGATTAGTTCAGATACCAAACTCTCCCCTGGGCACAGGTTAACAGGTTGTGATTCCTGGGGAGACACAGGGGAAGATGGACTGCTAAAGACAGAAAGAGTGGGTACCAGGGCTGCCTGGCCCAATCTGGAGCAATCAGAATCATCCTGCAAGGCTGGGATCTGATTTTGACTAGCACCTTGAATAGGAGAGGGAAGGGGGGAAAAGCGTATAGAAACTTCCCTTCCCAATCTAGGAGAAAGGCATCCACGGGGACTGAGCCCATCACTGGGGGCCTGCAACAAAACAGTGGAAGTTGGTGATTGTCTGGGGCTGCGAAAAGATCTATCTGAGGGGTGCCCCATCTGGCAAAAACTATCCCCAGTACTTAGGGATCCAGAGACCATTCGTGATGGCCCTGGGAAATCCTGCTGAGAGCATCTGCCAAGACATTGTCCTTTCCTGGAGGTGAACTGCTATGAGGGAAGTGTTCAGGGAATAAGCCAGGACCACAACTTCATTGCCTCAGTGCACAAGGCGAAGACCGAGTGCCCTTGTTTGTTGATGTACACATTGTAGTGGTGTTGTCTGTTCTGACTTGTACCACTTTGTTCTGAACAGATGCAGAAAACACCTGAAGTGCTAGAAAACAGCTCTGAGTTCCAGCAAATTGATGTGGAGCAGAGATTCCTGAGGGACCACTCCCTGCGTGGAGGGTCACCCATGTGAGCTCCCAACCCAGAAGGGACGCATCTGTAGTAAGGGTCAAGGGAGTGAGATAGGGGATGAAGGGACCCCTAGTCTCAAATTGCTCTGATCCTGACACCACTAAAGGGCCTGGATCAGGGTTGGTCACTGGGATCAACTTGGAAAGGGGATCTTTCCTTTGGGACCAGAAGGCTCTCAAATGAAACTGAATGTCCCTCATCTGAAACCTTGCTCCTTGCACTACAGCTGTGGAAGCAGCCATGTGTCCTAGTAGCTGTAAGAAGTGCCTTGCTGGTCGAGAGACCTGAAGGGTGAAGGAGGAGGCCAGGGCCACTAGGTTCCTTACACTTTCTAGGGGCAGGAAGGCTCTGGCCTGCTTTGTGTCCAATTCTGCACCTATAAAGGTGAGTACCTGGACAGGTTCCAGAACTGACTTTGGAAGGTTGAGAAGAAAACCCAGAGAGGTGAGCAGCTGCTGAGTAACTTGCAGGTGTGATTTGACCTGGTCTGGAGACTGACCTACAATGAGCCAGTCGTCTAGGTAGGGAAAGATGGCAATCTTTTGCCTTCTTAAATGAGCAACTGCTACTGCTAGACATTTTGTGAATACCCTTGGGGCAGAGGTAAGGCCGAAGGGCATTGCTCTGAACTGGTAATGGCCTGAGGGCAGTTAGAATCTGAGGTACTTTCGGTGGGAACTTCTGATGAGAACATGGAAATAGGCATCCTTGAGGTCCAGGGAAGCTAGCCAGTCCCCTTGCCTTAGAGAAGGTAAAATCATTGCCAGAGTCACCATTTTGAATTTTGGTTTCAAAAGGTGCTTGTTTAGATATCTTAGGTCCAAGATGGCCGCCATTCTCCTGTCTTTTGGGGTGAAAAGTACCTGGAGTACAGACCCTTGCCCTGGTGTAGGGAGAAACCCTTTCTACAGCTCTGAGAGCCAGGAGGGTTGAGACTTCTGTTTCTAAGGCAAAGGTCTCGAGGAGGGTTTGCAGGTGGAAAAGATCTGATTCTCATCTTTGGAAATTTTTGAAGCTGAGAACCAGACCCGACTTACTACTTCCAGGACCCACTTGTCTGATGTTAGAGACTCCCAGTTCTGAACAGTAAGCCAACCTGCCCCTACAGGTAATGGAGAATCAGCCCTGGGCACCCCATCAGGGTGCCTGTTTGGCAGGGGCTTTAGGCTGAGGGGTGGGAGCAGGCCTGCTTGCACCCCGTCTGCCTCGCCCTCTGAAGAACCCCCTCTGAGCATAAGCAGAGGAGGCCTGGGTTTGGTAAAAAGGCCTGTGAAAAGGCCTACCTCTACCCTTGGGGGTCTGCCTCTGAGGAGTGGCTTGCCGCTTCTTGGCCTGAGCATTCTTATAGGTTGTCCTATATTCATCCATTTTCTTCATATAATTCTCTGTCTGCTCCCCAAACAGAGAATTTCCTACCACAGGAAAATCCATAGCCTTAGTCTGGGTATCCTGTGACAAGCTAGTACACCTGAGCCAAGCCAACCTACGAAAAGCCAGAGATGTAGCCATGATTCTAGAGGATACATCATTAAAATCCACAGCAGCATGGAACTGCACCTTGGATGCCTCAATACCATCAGCAGCCACCTGTTCCAGCTCCTTAGCAAGCTGGCCAGGGGCCTGTTTGGCCAAAGCCATGACAGTGTCCCATCTAGATTTTTGGTATCTTGCCACATAAGCCATGTAATTTGCTTGCCTGAGTCCCAGGGCGCTGCCATGTATTGTTTTAGCCATGGCATCAATCTTCCTGGAATCCTTGTCAGGAGGATGTGAAGCCAAGGGAATATTAGCCTTATCACAGGCTGCAGCCTGAACTACTCCAACATGACTGCATTGCTGTGACAGGAATTCTGTATCAGGACCTGACAAAGTGTACCTCCTGTCCATCTTCTTGTCCACAGGAGGCACAGAATTAGGAGCTTTTAAAATTTTTATTGTTTGTTTCCTAAATGACTTATGTAAGGGGATAGACAATCTCCTAGACTCTGGGATATCCATCATTTCTACAAAATCAGGTTCCTCTTGCTCATCCACAGCTTCCTCCAATGGGAGCTGGAGGGTTTCAGCAACCTTTTTATAAAACATAAAGTGAGAAGGGGACTCAGAAAGCGTAGGGGAGAGTCTAAGGTCTGTCTGGGAGATGTCTGGTTCAATGGGCACACCCAGACTCTCAAAGTCACATTCATACTGTTCATAATCATCCTCCCCCTCCTCTGGTTCGTAAAACTCTTCTAAATCATATTCTTGAACCGGTGGAACCGGCCGAACCGACCTTTTACCAGACAGTGGCAGTTCGGACAGAACCGGAGAAAGTGACTGGACAATTTGTATAGCTCTTGCTATCTCTGCAGCAGTTGGAGAAGGAACTTTAGACTCCACACCTGCTGATTTCCTAGTTTTCTTTGCTGGAACTGGCTCCTCAGAGTCAGCTTTACGTTGGCCCGAGGAAGTCTCGCCCTGGTCAGAGGGCACTCCCTCCGGTTCGGCTGGCACCGAACCGGGCTGGCCATCCGGGTCAGCGGACTTTTTGGCCTCTCGTTCCCTGAGCCTGCCAACTCTCTTATCCAGAGTGGCTGCAGGGAAATTCTTACAAATCTGGCAGTCTGAATTGAGGTGGTCAAACCCCAGACAATATACACATGTGGTGTGTGGGTCAGCCTTGGCAAAGGCTTCCTACAGACACCACAGTGTTGAAACCCAGTGGGCCGGTTTTCTTTTGGGTTTCTCAGACATAATGCCAGCCTAACCAAAAAACTTGCCCTTTTAATGGCAGTGCCAGGCAAGACACCCTTATCGGTTCCCAACCGTGTCACGGGTCGTGGAAAAACGTAATGAAATCCGTTTTTTTAGAACCGATAAGAACCGGGAACCGCACTCTAAAAGCTTTTAAATGCTTGATTTTTAAAGTTTTAAAACAACCTGATCGGTTCAAACCGAACCGATAAACATTTACAAGTTCCACATAGAAATAAACCTGTCTATTACTTACAATACCACAGACAGAGCTTGAACCGATCGGTTTGCGGTTAAAATAATAATACTCGCGGTTGAATTTAACCGAGAAAACACTGTTTAAACCGAGAAATGAACCGAGCAGTAGGAGAAATCTCCGGAGCGACTGTTCATAGATACATAGATACATAGACAGAGTCGGCAGATAAGGGCCTATGGCCCACCCAGTCTGCCCATTTAAGTTTGTAAGTTCAGTTTATGTTTTCCAGGAAGTCTGTTGCCCCTACCCTGACCTCCAGAATTCCTTTATGTCTATCCCATGCATTCTTAATCCGTGATTGTTTCAGCCCCACCACTTCCTCTGGCAGGGTGTTCCACTTGTCCACCACCCGTTCTATGAAGAAATTCTTCCTCATGTTTCCTCTGAAATCGTCCTCCCTCCAAATTCATCCCATGCCCTCTAGTCCTGGAACATCTTTTTCGCTTAAAAATAGTGCATTCCTGCACCCTGTTCCTCCCTGTAAGATACTTTATGTCTCTATCATATCCCCTCTCTCCCTCCTCTCCTCCAGGGAGTACATGTTCAGTGCCTTCAACCTGTCCTCATAGGACTTGTGATGCAATCCATGCACCATCTTTGTTGCCCTCCTCTGAACCTTCTCTACCCTGTCTATGTCCCCGTGGGTAAGGTCTCCAGAACTGCACAGTGTACTCCAGGTGCGGCCTCACTAGTGTCTTGTATGGTGGATTATGACCTCCCTTTTCCTGCTGGTGATGCCCTGCCTATGCATCCCAACATCCTATTTGCTTTACCTGCTGCCTTGTCACACTGTTTCCCTGTCTTGAGGTCATCAGAGATGATACTCCAAGATCCCTTTCCTGCTTGGTGCATGCTATATCCTCACCCCCAACTGATATATTGTGCCAGGGTTTTGTGCTCCATATGCATTATCTTGCACTTCCTTGCATTAATTTCAACTGCCAAACCCCTGACCATTCTTCAAGTTTCTGCAGGTCCCTTCTCATTCTGTCTACACCCTTTGGTGTGTCTACTCTGTTACAGAGCTTTGTGTCATCAGCAAACAGTGAAATTATGCCTTCTAGGTCCTGCGCAATCGTCACTGATGAAGATATTGAATAGTACCGGTCCCAGCACTGATCCTGTGGTACCCACTGGTCACTCTTCCCTCTGTGGAGTGACAGCCATTTACCACCACCCTCTGTGTCCTGCTGCCCAGCCAGTTACCTACCCACACACTACTGTCCTGCCCACACCCATATTCCCAGTTTGTGCAATAGTCTTCTATGTGGCACAGTGTCAAAGGCCTTGCTGGAAGTCCACATAGGCCATGTCCACTGCCCTCCCTGATCCCTCCTCCTAGTCACCCAGGCAAAAATTCAATGAGGTTGGTCTGACGTGACCTTCCCTGGTGAAACCATGCTGCCTTGGGTCCTGTAGTCCAATTGACAACCAGATGTTCACCAATCTCTCCTTCAGTAGTGCTTCATGATCTTCCCCACTACCGGGGTGGGCTGACTGGTCTGTAGTTCCCAGCTCCTCTTTGTTCCCAATTTTGTATAAGGGACTACATCTGCTATCCTCCAGTCTTTGGGTGCCTCCTCTGTTTCTGTGATCGGCTAAACAGGATAGCAAGAGTTCAGCCACCACCTCTCTTAGTTCTTTTAAGGACCTGGGGTGCACCCCATCTGGCCCCATTGCTTTATCAACTCTTATTACTTCCAGTTCCTTCAGGACCCTTTCTCGTGTAAAGGGACTTGTGTCCATTTCTGCACCATTCTCACCCCTTGTACTCCATTCAGACCCATTACCCTCCTCTTCCTCAGTAAAGACTGAGCAGAAATACCTGTTCAATATGTCAGCTTTACTGTTGTCACCCTCCACACAGCCCCATCCTCCCCTTCAGTCTCACTATCCCTCCCTTTGCCTTTCTTTTTTCACTTATGTACCTGTAAAGGTTTGTCCCTCTACCCACTGATTTTGCAATGTGTTCTTCTGTCTGACTTTGGCTTCCCTTGCACTGACCTCCCTGCCTCCTTTGCTTCTCCTGGTACTTCTCCCTATCCCCTTCTGCATGTGTCTTTTTGTATTGCCTGAATGCAATCTTTTGGCTTTCACTTTCTTTGCTACCTCTTTGGAAAACCATAATGGTCTCCTCTTCCTTTTCTCTTAACCTGCAATACATAATTCTGTTGCTCTTGTAATCCCATTTTAAATACTGCCACTGTTCCTCAACCCCTGATTCCTGCCCCATTCCCTCTTAATGCCTCTTTCAAGTATCTCCCCATTTTCTCAAAGTTTGCCCCCCTAAAATCCAGGATACGTGTTTTTGTGTGGTTTGGTTCTGCTCTTTCTGTGATTTCAAACCACAGTGACTGGTGGTCACTGTTCCCCAGGTGCTCCTTCACTCTTACCCCCATCACACTGTCCCTGTTTGTGAGCACAAGGTCCAGTATTGCCTTCTGCCGAGTTGGTTCCATAACCAGTTGCTTGAGGAAGGCACCCTGAAGGGAGTCCAGGATAAATCTGCTCCTAGTTGATGCTGCTGCTGGGATGCTCCAGTCCACGTCTGGAATATTGAAGTCTCCAACCAGTACTACCTCACCCTTGTCTGCCATCCTCTGGATGGCTAGCATCAACTCCCTATCTGTTTCTTCCTCCTGGGCTGGTGGTCTATAGACCACACCTGTGTGGATGGCTGGCCATTTTCCTTTCCAGCTTAACCCACAGTACTCTCCCCATTTTGTTCCTCTTGGATCTCTGTGGCCCTTATGTCATTTTTCACATACAGTGCCACTCCTCCTCCTTCCTGCCTGCCCTGTCTCTTCTGAATATGTTGTAGCCAGGCTGGCCAACTCCCAGTCGTGGTTATCATTACACCAGGTTTCAATGATGGCCACAATGTCCAGGTCTGACTGCACCATGACAGCCTCAGATCTTCCATCTTGTTGCTAAGGCTCCTGGCATTTGCACATGACTTTCCATGATTTGACCTCCCTAGACTGTTTAGCTGTTCTATCCAGCCCTTCCTTTGTTGTCCTTTATCTCTGGTTCACCTTGCTGTCTGCCCTTCTGAATTTTGCCCTATTCTGCCTATCCACCTCCTGGGCGCTAATCTTCATCTTTTGCCTTGGCTAACCTCCCATCCTTTCCTTCCATTTCTCTGGGTACCTCTATTTGGTTGTCCCTGTTTGGCAGTGTGGCATATGAGTTCTTGAGTGGAATAGGATCTGGGATGTGCCTCTGCCTGACTGGTCTAACCCTCCCTGAGCCACTGTCATCCAAGTACTCCTCGTTCTCTGCATCCTTAGAGGCAGCTGCATTGGACTGAGTGGTCTCTGGATAGGGTGATGGTACTCCTGACCCAGTTTACTTCCGCTCTGAGTCTGGCTACCTCATCCGCAGTCCAGAAGATGCATGCAGATAGGGCAGCACCTCAGTGTCCAGAAGATCTGCCTGAATATGGCTGCCCCACAGCCACTGCATTGCACCACTCCCACATTATACTGCAATTATACTGCTGTTCCACTACTTGTCTGCTACTGAAGCTCTCCTAGTTCCCTTTTATTAATTTACTGTCCTAAAAATCCTGCCACTGTTCCTCTATAATATTTGAAAATACATACACTTCTATCTCACTCTTATCCTTACCATCAAGGAACTACAATCACAATAATCTACCTTCTACTAATACAGATTCTATCACAGAATCAGAGCACAATGCAAAAACATCTGTTACTTAGCAACAACAAACAGGTGACAACAAACCAAGTTGATGTAGCTTTTTTTAAAATAGAAAAAAAATGTAGTCGTTTAAACCAATAGAAATCAGCAGTTCCAAAAGCACCTTGAACTACAAGAAAGAACACAGTACCACACCTCTGCCACAATAACTAAACAGTTCTAAAACATTGGAGTTCAGTGAGGCGGAGTAAAGAATCTGACAGTTTCAGTTTGAAATTACACAGACAGAGCTTCTCTAACCGAGCTCGCGCTCCAAGTTCCATGCCTGGCATGGAATTTAACTATTTCACCTCCGGGGCAGTTCTAATGGTGGGACAAACTGCAATTGTCATAATATAGCAAGACTTCATGTTGTTTGAACCAAATCTTCTCCATTTGGAGTTGTAAGTCTTCCTAGTGGCATGCTTCCTGCTAACTTTTAAAATATCCAAAACTGATTGGGAAAGATACAAACTTGCATATTCTAGCTCTTCAAGAGCCAGGCTTTGAGCCTGAGAGTCTAAAGGTTGGGGTACAGAATCCTCCCTTGAGAGGAGGTGAGAAGATTGTACTGCCTGGGAAGACACGAGGGCAGTGTTACTGACAGTGACAACAGTAGAAGATACCAAGGCTCTCTACCCCAGTCTAGAGCCACCAGAATCACCTTGCAAGGTTAAGACCTGATTTTTATCAGGACCCTGAATATCAGAGGAAAAGGAGGAAATGCATACAGAAACCTGTTTGTCCAATTTAGTAGAAGAGCATCCTGGGGAACAGAACCCAGAAGGGGTGGTCTGCAACAATAAAGAGGGCATTGATGATTGTCCGGGGCTGTAAAGCGATCTATCTCTGGGTTGCCCCATCTTCTGAAGATGACTTGAAGAATGACAGGGTTCAGGGTCCATTCGTGGTGACCCTGGGAAATCCTACTGAGAGAGTCTGCTAGACTGTTGTCCTTCCCTGGGAGATGCACAGCCATCAGAGAAACCTGAAGGGAATAAGTTAGAGACCAAATCTTCATGGCCTCTGTGCACAAGGCCGAGGACCAAGTGCCTCCGTGCTTGTTGATGTACCACATGGTTGCGGTATTGTCTGTTCTGATCTGCACCATTTTCCGTTGGACAACCATTGAGAATGTCTGAAGAACCAGGAAGACAGCTCTTAATTCGAGAAGATGTATGTGCAGAAGGGACTCCTGGTGTGACCAAGTTCCCTGAACTGTGAAATGATCTAGGTGGGCCCCCAACCCCAACAGGGAGGCATCCGTGGTGAGAATCACAGAAGAGACCTGACTGATGAAGGAGACCCCTTGTCGAAGATTGTCTTTGTCCAATCACCACTGAAGGGTCTGGACCAAGGTTTTGGAGACTGGAACCAGTTTGGAGAGAGGGTCCTTTTTCTGAGACCAGAAAGATCTGAGATGAAACTGTATATCTCTCATCTGAAATCTTGCTCCCTGAACTATTGCTGTGGAAGCTGCCATGTGGCCCAGCAGCTGTAGAAAGTGTCTGGCTGGCCTAGACACTAGTGGATGAAAGGAGAAAGCCAGAGTGGCCAGTGACTGACCCCTTGAGAGAGGAAGAAATGCTCTTGCCTGAACTGTATCTATTTCCACCCCTATGAAAGTGAGAAGCTGGACTGGCTCAAGAAGAGACTTCTCTAAATTTAGAATGAAGCCCAAGGATTCTAGAAGTCTTTGGGTGACTTCTAAAGCTGACTTGACTTGGTCTGAGGACTGGCCTACTAGAAGCTAGTCATCCAGGAATGGGAACAGAAGGATGCCCTGCCTCCTGAGGAAGGCCACCACCACTGCAAGACACTTGGTGAAC
The DNA here is from genome assembly GCA_016271365.2 of Neoceratodus forsteri. NCBI lineage: Eukaryota > Metazoa > Chordata > Ceratodontiformes > Ceratodontidae > Neoceratodus > Neoceratodus forsteri. The sequence continues at coordinate 1,700,234,262 of CM057450.1, forward strand.
ACCCTTGGGGAAGATGTTAGGCGGAAGGGCATGGCCCTGAATTGGTAATGGCCTGAGGGCAACTCGAACCTAAAGTACTTTCTGTGGGAATGTCTGATAGGTATGTGGAAGTAGGCATCCTTGAGATCCAGGGAGGCGAGCCAGTCTCCTGGTCTCAGAGAGGGAAGAATTACTCCCAGTCACCATTTTGAACTTTGGTTTTGTCAAATGTTTGTTCAGGTACCTCAAATCCAATATGGGTCGCCATTCCCCTGTCTTTTTCGGGGTAAGGAAGTATCTTGAATACAGTCCTTTTCCCCTGTGACAAAGAGGTACCTTCTCTACTGCTTGCAGAAGCAGAAGATAGGAGACTTCTGCCTCTAAGGCCTTTGTCTCCAAGGGAGAAGGAGGACTGAAAGACTTTGCTCTCATTCTTGGGAACCTTTTGAAACTGAGAGCAAGTCCCTGGCTCACTACTTCCAGGACCCATTTGTCTAAAGTAATAGACTCCCCAGGCTTGGGAGTAGTGAGCCAGCCTGCCCCCTACTTGTGACCCTGACTGACACCTCAGGGTGTCTGCTTGGCAGGGGGCTTGGACTGAGTAGCTGATTGGGTCCTAGTTACCCCACGTCTACCTCTTCCCCTAAAGAACCCCCTCTGCTGAAAAGAAGAGGAAGAGGAAGAGGCCTGAGCTTGGTAAAAAGGCCTGTAAAATGGTCTGCCCCTGCCCCTAAATTGCTGCTTCTGAGGAGTGGTCTGCTTCTCTTTTGCTGCAGCACTCCTATTGGTGGTCCTGTATTCGTCCATTTTCTTCATGTAGTTCTCTGTTTGGTCTCCAAAGAGAGAGTTACCAGTTACAGGAAAATCCATGGCCTTAGCCTGGGTATCCTGTGAGAGGTTGGTACACCTAAGCTAAGCAAATCTCCTCATGGAGATAGATGTAGCCATGACCCTGGAATGAACATCACTGGAATCAACAGCAGCGTGGAATTGCACCTTAGATGCCTCTATACCATTTGCAGCCACCTGCTCCAGCTCCTTGGCTAGCTGGAAAGGGGCGTCCTTCGCCAGTGCCAGAACCATATCCTACATAGATTTCTGGTACCTGGCTGTGTATGCCATGTAATTAGACTGTCTGAGTCCCAAAGAGGATGCCAAGTACTGTTTTTTTGCCATGGCATCCACTTTCCTGGAATCCTTATCTTGGGGGTGAGATGCCAGGGGAATATTAACCTTGTCACAGGCTGCAGCTTGTACTACCCCAACATGGCCACTATGATTTAAAAGAAATTCCATCCCAGGACCTGACAAAGCATACCTCCTGTCCATTCTTTTTTCCACAGGAGGAATGGATGTAGGAAACTGTAAAATTTTTTGTGCTTGCTTCTCCAAGGATTTGTGTTAGGGGACAGACACCCTCTTTGACTCTGAGACATCCATCATTTCCAGGTAGTCAGGCTCTTCCTGATCCTGTTCAGCCTCTTCCATAGGAAGCTGAAGAGTCTCAGCCACTTTCTTGTAAAACAAGAAATGAGAAGGGGACTCAGAAAGCCTGGGAGAAGAAGCCTGAGAAGGCCTGTCTGGGGAGGTGTCAGGCTCTACTGGCTCATCTAGGCCCTCACATTGTTGTTCTTCATAGTCTTCATCCTCCTCCCAATCGCCCTCATAGTATGCCTCAGGATCTATATCTGAAGCAAGTACTTCCGACCGAACTGACTGGGTCTGAAATGAAATACGCTTGATGGTCGGAACGAGACTTAAGCGACTGAAGTATTGCTTGCTATCTCATCAGAGGTTGGACCATGGGAAGTGGGGTCTGAATGGCTGATTTCCTCTTTCTTTTACTCTGAACCGATTCCGCAGAATCGTCTCTCCGTTTGCCCGAAGAGGTATCACCCAGGTCAGTGGGCACCTCTTCAGGTTCGGCAGCAACTGAACCGGGCTGGTCATCCTGGTCAGCGGACTTCTCGGCCTCCCTCTCCCTTAGCCTACTCAAACGTTTATCCAGAGTGGTTTTGGGAAAATTCTTAAATATCTGGCAGACTTCCTTGAGGTGGTCAAAACCCAGACAATACACACAGACGAGGTGAGGGTCGGCCTTAGCAAAGGCTTCCTTACACTCGGTACAGTGCTGAAACCCAGTGGGTCCAGTTTTCTTCTTGGGTTTTTCAGACATGCCTTAAACCAGAAAAAATTACCTTTCACAGCGGTAAAGCCAGGCGATTACAAACTCAACGGTTCCAACCGTGTCACGGGTCGGTTAAAAAAATCCTAAAATATCGGATTTTTTTAGGAACCAATGAGTACCGGAAAAACTACACACACACACACACACACACACACACACACACTAATAATAAACCAATAAAGAAGACAAGCTTCGGTTCTGAACCAGACCAACCGGTAAAGAACCGAAATAAAACAATTTCTTAGCGAAAAACACAGAAAATAACCACTAACTATAGCTACCACTTACTGGTACCGAGACAGAGGTAAGAATACCAAATTTCAGAAAATCACGGTTTGAAAAAAATTACCAATTTGAACTAGACAGAACTGAAGCGCAGGAGGGATCTCCGGAGCGACTTCACAGTAAGGTGGAGTAAAGAATCTGATGGTTACACCTCAGAGTACCACAGACAGAGGTTTGAAAACCGAGCTCAAGCCCAACGTTCTAAGCCTTTGCATAGAGTCAGCCCTTTGGCTAACTGCATATAGTCAGAATACAGCAAGACTTCATGTTGTTTGAATACCCAATTCTTTCATTTTTTTGTATTCCCTTAACTACGTCAGCTCTTCTTGCCGTCTGGGACCACTATGCCTCACTCAAAAAGGTCCGAGTTAGGGGAGCTCATCTGCTCTGGATCTCCGCAGACCTCATGGACCACCTCCGAGCCAGGGACCAGGCGTGGAAAGCCTACAAAGCATCAGGTACATACTCTGACCACCTACACTATCGAATGCTTAGAATGTCTGCACCAGGTTTATCCAGCAGGCTACTATTTCACATCATCCTTCTGAAACAATCTAAATCACCTGGCTAAGTTTTGGAAGTCGATCAAATCACTCTTCTCCCCTCCCACCCAGACCCCCACCCCTGCCCTAGTTGTAGGCGGCTCCACTATATCAGAATCACGTGCAGTGGCCACTGTTTTCGACACCTTGTTCATTAGTAGTGCAACCTCTCTCTACTCAAACCCACTGCCTACCACACACCCTCCTGCATCCACATCCCTACCCACCCAAACCCCTACCCAGCTTTCTCCTTCTCCCTGGTTACTCCGTCTGAAGTATTCAAAGCCCTGCTTGCCCTCAATCCCTCTAATGGTAAATGCCCCTTGGGTTTGGATGCCAAAATGCTCTACCTTTCAGCCCCAGCCATTGCCATCCCCCTAGCATCCCTCTACAACCTCTCCTTCACTATCGCCACTATCCCCTCAGACTGGAAGCATGCCACAGTCATACCCCTCCCTAAAGGCAGTGACCCATCCTCCCCTGGTAACTTCAGCCCCATCTCCCTCCTCCCCATTTTAGCCAAAATCCAGGAACATCTAGTCCTCTTGCAACATTCCTTCTTCTTTGATTCTTCCTCTTTCTTTACTCCATACCAGTTGGGCTTTAGGAAATCCCACTCCACTGTCACTTCCCTCCTCAGACTCACTGATTCCGTCCTGACAGGCATGGACAAAGGTCATATCACATCTGCCATTTTTGTTGACGTAGCAAAGGCATTCGACGCCGTCTTCTCATGCCTTTCTCCTGTCGAAGCTCACCAGCGCAGGACTCTTCAGTGCGGCCATCAGCTGGTTCAAATCATACCTGGCAGACAGGTCTCAATCAGTTAGAATTGGTACATCTACTTCCGACTCCCTCCCTGTCACCATCGGCATCCCCCAAGGCTCTGTCCTTGGCCCAATCTTGTTCTCCATTTTCCTGAATGACCTGCCATAAGCCTGTCCACACACACATCCATTCACATGTATGCAGATGATACAGCACTGTATACTTCAGGCCCCTCCCCCCTGGAAGTGGCACCCAGACTCCAGCAAGATTTCAACGATGTTCAGCTCTGGTTTTGCTCAAATCAGCTTATTCTCAATGCCAAGAAAACGGTCTCATTAACCTTCTTCACAAGGCAGAGACTCTCCCGACTCCCAGCCTTTCCCACTTTCAAAACCCTAGATGGGACCCCATTAGAAGTTTGCATCTCCTTCAGATATTTAGGGGTCTGGCTGGACCAGCACCTCGACTTTTCTACATATATCAATGCACCCCAGACTGCGGGCTTTATACCATAACCGTAGCTGTATTCCCTCTGCTAGCCTGCAAAGAAATTGTGCAGAAAATGATCCTCCCTATTTTTGACTACGGGAACGTAGTCTACAGTGCCGCCTCTAAGTCCACCCTGGCTAGACTGGATCCTCTTTTCAACTCCTTCTGTCATTTCGCTCTGGACTGTACACCCTCCACCCACCACTGCGACCTTTACCGGTCCCTTAACCTCCCCTCACTCTTCAATAGGCACCAGTCCCACTGTAATAAACTCACAACCAGATTCTGGGCCCAGTTATTGCCCTCCTACCTCGCCTCTACCCTAACTGCTCAAACACCACCTACATATTCACTCAGGAACTTCGACTCCTGGCTCCTTCATGTCCCTTACATGGCGACCTCTGCCAGCCAGTCGGCCTTTAGAGCTCGCCTGCCAAAACTATGGAACTCCCTGCCTGAGGACATTCGGCATGCTCCCTCCTCTCGGCAACTCAACTCCCTCCTCAAAGGGCACTTCTCCGCCAACTGCTCATGCTGACTAAACTCACACTAGGCAAGGGCCAGCTCTCCAACTTGCTCTAACTGTGGTTACTCTGAATGTTTAGCTCTGACCCTGTTAGTTGTCATTTGCACCTTCTACCAATTTGTTGCCTTATCAACTCAGATTTTCTGTTTTGCTTGCTGTGTACATACTGTATATATTCTTGTATATATCTTTTGCAGGGTTCATTTTTGGGTGGGGGATTGGGACAATTGGCACACAGTTTTTAATTTTGACTTACCTTTTTTTCTACCTTGGGGACAACCTTGATACACCATTTTTAATTTTGACTCACCTTTTCTTCTACCTTGGGAACAACCTGCTCACTGTTGTAGAAATTTTAAATAGCTTTTCTAAGAATCTAGGCTCGGCTGAACAATATGATCTACTGTTTTTGTCATTTGACCCTTACTTTTTATACCCAGTGGGTCACTGTCCCACATAGATAAATATCTGAAATGAACCTTGCTTTTGTATACATTCTGTGTAATTTCTGTATTTTATAGTTTTGTATCTGTTATGTATCCTCCCGTCCCCAACACCCCCCAGGATGCATCTGGAATCAAGCGGTAGTCTGCTCAGTATGCCTTTCCTGGTAAAACTTTTAAATAAATAAACCGCTCTGGTAACCTGTATGTCTTTTGCCTAATAGGTCGAGAATTCCTTGGCATTATAACGTGCTCAACCCCTTTTGTTCAGCCTGGTACTGTGGTAAAAGTACTGTTAAATGTCTTTAGCAAATTACGAATTTCTGCAGTTTGCTCTGAGGTCAAGGAAACATTCACCTTTACAGCATCAGCAGTTCCAGTTTGTTCCAGTCTATCATAAGCTACATCAAGATCTTCTTTAACAGTTTCTGGTAAAACCAGCATAACAGATTTTGGTGTTTTTTCAACCCATTTCTTGAGGAGGTTAGCATGTTATATCTTAGTAGGGTTTTTCCTGTCAGGGGTCTCAATCTCATAGTTAACAGTGCCAGTACATCTAAGCACTCTATAAGGCTCTATAAGCCAGTATCTGTGCAATCTCCAATCTCGGCACCCAGGGGAGCCCAAGAAATTCTGGGGCTAAATAAATATGCTGCTGAAGGGTGACACCAGCACTCAAGACAGAGCTGTTCTGGTTGATGGTATGCTAACCAATGACCCCACCACAGTAGCTAAGGCATTCAATACCCTCTTTACTGATCTTGGCAACTATAAGCCTCCATTCCCTTCCACCCCTCCTCAAAGAATAGCAACTGAACGGGGATCATCTCTGGCCTCAATTTCATCAAAAATTGGTCAAGCCCTCAGAAGTGCTACCCCTCCTGAAGTGAATAAACCCTGACTCTTCACCTGGATATGACGGACTGAAGCCCCAATTGCTGCAGGCCGCTGCCCCGGCCATTACTCTCCCTGTCACCATGCTAATAAACAGGTCTCTACTTGAAGGGAGTGTCCCTACCAAATAGAAAGTGGTGATTGTAGTCCCTGTCCACAAAATGGGGCCACATGTAAACATGGGGAACCACAGGCCCATCTCCATTCTCTGCCCTCTAGCGAAGGTGCAGGAGTGACTGGTCTACAACCAACTGCAGAGCTACCTAGAACGACATCTGCTCTTGGCCGACAATCAGCATGGATTCAGAAGAGGCCATGGAACTGACACAGCCCTAATCAGACTCATGGCTGACACCCTGGATGCCATGGACAGGGTGTCCCCTACTGGGGCATATTTATTGATTTATCAAAGGCATTCGACCTGGTTCGCCATGAATTGCTTCTCTCCAAATTTAAACTGCTTGGACTAGACATGCTTTTGCTTACCTGGTTCGAAAGCTACCTGCTAAATAGGACCCAAAAAGTAAAATGGAAAGGGGTGCAATCAGGGTGCAGACCAGTGACCACTGGAGTACCCCAGGGCTTGATCTTGGGCCCTTTATTCTTCACCATCTTTGTTAATGACACTGGGTGGGACTGTGGTTTGGAAAACTTGATCCTGTATACAGATGACTCAGTTGTATACTGCAGTGATCCTCAACCTAGCGTCATCTCTACAAAACTTCAGGCCAGTCTCACGGTAACAGAGGCCTGGTTTACCTCTAACTCACTGGTGCTGAATGACAAAAAAACCAAGGCTGTCCTATTTGGGACCAGGCGACTGGGAGTAGACAGGCAACACCTGCTTCAGCTCCACACAGCTTTAGGGACGCGAATCAAAGTTGTGGATAAGGTCAAATACCTGGGCGTCTACTTAGATCAAGAAATGTCCTACAAGCCGCACGTAGATTATATATCTAGGACCACTCACCAGAAGCTTGGCCGACTTCATAGGCTTCGAAACTCCCTAACCGATGACGCACAACAAGCTATAACCAATAGCATGCTACTTCCCACCCTCCTCTATGGTGCTCCCGTCTTACATTTTCTTAAGGAGAGTGAACACTGCAAGTTGTCTGTCCTCTATAATAGGATTGCGCACTTTGCTACCTGTTCCCCTCCTAGGAGGCATCATTGTGAGGTCCTTGCAGACTTCAACTGGACCTCAATAGGGCATAAACTGTCCTATCCCTTGCTATATCTGACCTACAAATTCACCAGTATGGGCCCTCCCCCTAATTTAATGGGCCTCCTGAATCCTAAGGTTCACCATTGGGCTTTGCGGTCATCGGCTGGCCGCCCTCTCGATATCCCTTGTGTATGCACCAATCCAGGCAAGAGATCCTTTGGGTACTCGGCACCCTACCTCTGGATCTCACTCCCAGAGAATCTGACCAAATGCTCCACCCTTGAAGGATTTAAGTCCACCCTAAAAGTGTACATGCTGGGGCTGCATCTTTGCAGCTGCTACAGTTAACCCCAATACCGGGCCCAAAATCCTATTTCTCCTATACAGTTGTGAAGGTCTAGTGGGTCCAGCTCCCCACACCTGGTCTTGACACTTTAGAACACGTTCCTCATAGCACTAGAACCTGTTGGTCATTATTTATCCTGCTATTTACCCTGATCATAACAGCCAGACTGTCACCTTCCTTCGTAACTAATTTGTTTCTGTAGTACTCTGTATGTGAATCCTATGTCAATTGCTGTTATTTCTGTTATCTCTGATCCAAGTGTATATTGTGAATTTCTGAACTATATTAAGTAATTGTATATGAACTTATAAACAATGTATGTAATTAACTCTGGGCCACCCCTGAAAAAGGGACATCTGGTCTCAGCGGGCTCACCCGGTTACCAAAATGCAATAAATAAATAAATAAGGCTCTTGCCACTTCATTAACAGTTTATTTTCAGTTGTGGGTAACAGTAGCAAAACCTTTCACCTGGCTCAAAAGCGTTTTCTTTTACCCCACATAGTCATAATATACCTTCTGCTGGTTTGGGGCCTCTTCCTGATTACGATGGGTGATTTCAACATATTTTGCCAGCTTCTTTCTTAGTTCACACATATAAGATGTTATAGATTGTTTCTGAGTGGGGTTATCTTCTCACGTTTCTTTTATCACATCCAGTGGCCCTCTTGGCTGCCTACCATACATCATTTCAAATGGTGAAAATCCTGTTGATGCCTGTGGCACTTCTCTGTAAGCAGAAAGTAGGTAAGGCAAGTGTTGGTCCCAATCTTTCCCTTCCCCTTTTACAAACCTTTTTAACATGTGTTTTAGGGTTTGGTTAAAATGCTCAACAAGACCATCTGCCTGAGGGTGATAGGGGGACGTTCTTATGGCAGTGATACCTAGTAGTCTGTACAGCTCCTTAAACAATGCAGCACCAAAACTACTACCCCAATCAGAAACAACTACCCCAGGCATGTCCACTCTGCTGAAAACTCCTGAAAGCTCCGCTGCCACTCCCAAAGCTGCGACACCATGCACCGGAACTGCCTCCGGGCACCGAGCAGCACAGTCGCACACCACCAGGACAAATCCATCACCCCTCTTACCCCTGTCCAAACGACCAACCTTATCCAATGCAACTCTCTCAAAAGGTACATCCACCAAGGGTAGGGTCACCAGGGAACCTTATCTTTTCTAGTGACTGGGGCTACTTTCTGGCACTCAGCACAGGAATTACAATAGGTAGCAACATCTTCATGAATTCCAGGCCAGTAAAATCTATACAGCAATCAGGCAAGGGTGCGATCCTTCCCTGACTGACCACCCATAGGACTATCATGTGCTATCTGTAACAACTCTGTTCTATACTTCTGAGGTATAACCAATTGTTCTGTCTGTTCCTGTGTCTGAGGTTTAACCCAAACTCTACAGTAACCCATCACATTTTCTAAACATTGGTCCAACCTGTTTTGGTTTCACCCCTAGCTGCTTAAAATAACCCTGGAGAGAAACATCATTAGCTTGCTCTGAAAGAAAATCACAATCAGTGATCAGTTTAGTTTCAGCATTTTCATATGTTAACCCCTTATGTCCATCAGTCATTTGTTGCCACAGTTTCTTCAGGCATCGTCTTTCTTTCCTGGATTTCCAGATCTTGGAGCTCTGCTCAAACAAGTCCGAATTAAAATCAGCAAAAGGAAAAGTGTCCCCACCATTTGAGATTTTCTTTACCTGAGCTCTTGTTACCACTGCTGCTGAAACTGCAGGGTTCAGTTCCTCTGAGATTAACTCAGTAAATCCTGGACAGTCATTTCCAATAATCATGGGTACAGGTAATTTAGGTACTACCCCCACTTTAATTTGGTGTGACACACCCTTAATGGTCAGAGTCACTTGGGTGGTGGGAAGTATGGAGTGTCCCATGGATGCAGATGACACCAGTACCAGGTCCCTTTGCACAGTGTTTCCCCAGCACTTCAGCATGCACTAGGGTCACTAGTGTCTGTCTGCTCCCTGAATCAATGAGTTCCTTTACAGTCTTATCCCCCACCTTCACATCTGTTAAGTACTTGCCCCAATTTGCCAAGGACAAATCTGTTCCAGTATCACTCTTCTCATGGCAATTTCTTGCAATATGGCCTGGCTTATTACAGTTATAGCAAATAGCGTCTTTGGGCAGAGATTTGTTACTCCATCAGAGTTCCTATCAGGCTTGGAGTCTAAATGGGAAAAAGAGTGTCTTACTGGTGCTTGGCTGTTACCTCACTGCTGTGGCATCTGTCTGGTCATTTGGTAGTCCTCGGCCAAAGAAACAGCCTTATCCCCACTGTCTGGGCGATTTTCTTTCACCCAAAGCTGTGCATCTGTAGGCAGGATGTTGATGAATTGCTCCATTGCAAATGTGCTGATGATCTGTGGAAATGTTTTGCTCTCTGGTTGGAGCCATTTTATCAGGAGTTCTCTGAGTCAGGTGAAGGCTTCTTGAGTATTGTCGACTGAGTTGTACTTCAGAGATCGAAATCTCTGCCTCTAGGTCTCTCCTGAGATGTTATACCTTTTCAGGATTTTGTTTTTCACTATGTCATAGTTTTCTGACTGTGTAATGTCCATACTGCTGTAGGCAAGTTGGGCTTTCTCTGTAAGGTAGGGTACCAGTCTGACTGTCCACTGCTGCTTTGGCCACTGGCAGGCTGTGGCTGTCAAAAGTTGTCAGACATGCCTCGATATCATCCGAGGGACACAACTTTGTAAGTTCAATGGCTTTTAAGTTGTTTGTGTTTTGTTGTCCGTCTGGATCTGTGCCAGATCTTCTGCCTTTGACAGCTTGCAAAGCATCCAGCCATTGCAGCTCCTGTCACTGCATCTCTTCTCTCATCTACTGCTTCTCTTCTCTCCTCCGTTTATCTGTCTTTTTTTGTTGTGTAGCCCACCATTTGAAAAAGTCCATCAGGCTTTCAGGCTCTTTCACTGCCTGTTCTTTTTCCATAACTTGTGCTGGCTGTACAATCTCATCTTGGACTTCTGTCTCTGCTAGTTTGGCTGCCATTCTCCTGGTAACCACTCCTGGACTTGCTGCTGCAGAATCCATACCTTTCTCTATGCTTCCCTGGTACTATGTCCAGTACTCACGCACAAAACTCCTTGCTTGGAGTATGGACGGCGTAAATCCCACTTAGGCTGACACCATCTGTCGTCAAGGCACAGGTCAGGAAGCATAGGAAAACCCAGAAGCAGTTGTAAAATTTGCAACAAAAGTTTTATTATGAATAACAATAAAATAAAACAATTAAATTGTTCAGAATAACTATTTATAAAAGCAGAATAAACAGAGAAGATCCGTCTGAGTTTTCCTTCAATCTCTGTGTCTCCCCAAACACTTCAGCTCTCTCTCTCTCTCTCTCTCTGATTAAGACTTTGCAACCCCCCTTCTTAATAAGCATCCTGTTTTTTATGTTTCCTTGCGTGCATGCACAAGAAACATTATGTGACAGCTTAGGAGAGAAGCAGGTTAGGGAGGCATGGCACCTTAGCAGCCAAGGGAGGCACAGCATTTTGAGGCTTGGCCATGGTGCACCAGTGGAGGCAAAGTGTGCTGATGACACTGGCTTCCAGAAGCTGCGCCAAGCTGTAACGTTTTCGCCGCAGCAATCATGGGCCGCCTCATCATTGCAGCGTCAGCGATTTGCTGCAATGAGGGAGCGACCCATCATTGCTGAGCGGAACGTTGCTGCTGTAATGTTGTTTGTGAACATGGCGGCGAGTTGCTGCCTGTTCACACACAATATATAGAAATTACGTACTTACCGTAATTATGATCTTTCTGTGTATCTTCACCATTCATCACAGATGGGTACTGGCCGGAGATCAGGACCCAGAACCTTTTTTTTTAAAAAGGATAGGTGGGCAGCGCAGCATCGGCGCCGCCCTCGAGGCCGATTTACCATGTGGCTTGAGGATTAGCCGTTGCTGTGTCGACTCCGTCTGCCTACCAGTTCTGAGTCGCCGGAGAGGTAAGAGGAAGGGATGGAGGGTGGGACAAGAGAGTCCAAGGGACAGAAAAAGGAAGAGAAAACTGAACTAAAAGGAGAAATAACGACTGAGAGGACAGCATAGAAGAAGTAAAACTAAGGGGATTGGGTAGGGGCCCCAATCTCTGGAAAAGGAAGAAGGGAAGGGGGGGAGAGAATTCAGGAGAGAGTGATAGGTAACAAGGATCCAGGACCCTTGTCCATCACCAGACTGTATAGGAACTGCAAGGAGTGGCAAAGCTCATCTGCCAGAATTCAAGGCACAGAATAACTGGCAATACCCCAAAAGCAGAGTCGGCTATTCTGCAGAAGGACAGGGTACAGGGACTCAGTACTCTCTCTGTAAAGATATTTGGTGAAAAAAAGGGCTCTCTCTTTTTTTTTTTTTAAATAGAAGGATAACAGAAGGAGGGCAACCACAGTTCTCACCCGTGAAGTGAGGATAAATAATGAGAGGAAGTGCCCTCAACTGTACCCCTTGGGAAGAACATTACCCCCTGTGTGTCCCAACTTTACCCCTCTCAAAAAGAGGAGTAGGCACAGAGGGAGGAGGATCCAGAGACTGGAGCCCCAGGGGGATGGCGGGCGGGATTGTGATGAATGGTGAAGATACACAGAAAGATCATAATTATGGTAAGTACATAATTTCTATATCTTATCTGTGTCAGTCTTCACCATTCATCACAGATGGGTGAGTACCAAGCAACCTCGAAGGGGGGGTTGATTAATTGCACCCTAAGGGACAGTGTCCCTTATCCCTCAGTGGATGACACATTTAAGGGGAACCTTCTGGGCCTGAGAGGCCCAAGAGTGGGGAGGCGAGGCAGGGGTCCCCAGGAGAAGAATTTGCCCGACAACGTCGTCTCCGCCCTCTAGGGAAAGAGATAGGTTCCCTGGTGAGCGTAGCAAATCACCCTACGCCGGGCCAAGGGTGACAACAGGGAAAGGCGAAGCCACGCCGATCTCCTGGAGCAGATCGCTGTCCCTACTACACTGGTAGCTACCTCACTGGCATCGTAAGATGCCCTTGCTTGGTGCCTTGCTAGCTCCAGGCCACGTGCAGAGAGTGCGATGGCTTGCCTGGTTTGCTCCGAGTCAGGCAAAGCAGCTAGATCTGACCCGGCGGACCACAAGAACCTGTTGTAGGCTGCATAGTGGGCCTGATGAGCGGAGATGGAGAGAAGCAACCGTGCGGTGAAAGTCCTCCTCCCCCAGAAATCAAAATCCGAAGAGTCCTGATCTGGGGGCCGGTCACGGTGGAGGGCGCGAAGCCCGTCAGGAGTGTCCAGGTGCATCAATCCAGACTGTGGATGAGGCATAGAACCTGGAGACTCTGGGGGAGCGCAATACCTCTGGCTGAGGTCCCTAGGGGCAGGAACTCCGGAGAAGGGCCTCTGCCAGAACCGCATGGATGCCTTCTGAAAAGGAGCAGGCCAGGGTGGCACCACAAGGGTGGCCGCACCGAAATCGCCTAGAAAGGCATGCACTGCATGCTCAGGATTGCTCATGGAAAGGGGAGAGAGGTGAAGGTCCTCCAGCATCCTCACGAGGAAACACTGATACTCGGAGAGATCAGTGGCAGGAGAGATATGGACAGACAGTTCCTCTCCCCCTGAAGAGGGGGATGAGGAGCTGGAGGTCACCATGCACTCTGAGAGTGGCTGCTCGGGGGGAGGTTGAAAAACCTGGCTGTCCATGGCCCTAACATAGGCAGGGAACCGAGCAGCCACTGCTCTGAACTGTTCCCAGGTGAGAGGACCGCTAGGACCAAGAATACCTGGGAACGCTGGAGAAGGCGGCAGAGGGGAGGGGGCAGAGCCGAGAGAGGAAGTCGTCTGACCTCTGCCAGGGCTAGGGAGCGGACCATGGACCCCCGCGGAGGGTGTCCTGGAAGACTCCGCAGCCGACAGCTGTACAACCACGTTAGTATTGCCTAGGCTGCGCCCAGAAGAATCCCCCAAGTGAGGCGACCGGGGCCGTATAGATCCAGAAGGATGGTCCCCTGCCTCCAAAGAATGGGACCCCCTCAAGGAAACCAGAAGGGAAGGGCGAAAGTCCATGCTTGACCGTCCAGGGCCCGGTGGGTCCCAGAGAAAAGGTCGAGCACGACCCCACACCTCGACCCCTCGGGTCCGAGAGAGTCCTAGTCCTCGAAGGGGCCAGCCTAGGAAGCTGGCAGCTCTGGACTGCCCCGAAGAGACCCAGGGAGCAGCACCTTCCCCTCCTGTGGGCTTCCCGATAGGCCCCAGAGTTGGGCGATCGGACACACCACCGGAAGGGGGTACCACCCGCCCAGGGGTCATGAACCCCCCAAGGCCAGGTTGCATGGCAATGGTGGCACACACCACAGCCTGCTGGTCAGTACCACTGACCCTAACCTCGCGGGAACCAGACGCACCTCAGAAGGGGGCTGACTGAGACCCGTCGTGGAGACCACCGGCTCGTCCTCCTCTGCAGACAACCCCGAAGGGTGTGACTGCCCGCTTGACTCCGAGCCCGACTCCGACGACGTAGAGTTTGAGGCCCTAAGCCAGACGGTAGGAGGGCGAGGGAGGGCGACCTTACCAAAGGGCCCAGAAGTCCAAGCAGTGGCCAAGGCGGCACCTGCACCCTCCACCCTCCACAGCCCTGCAAGTGGCACTAGCAGAAGGCGGCAGGGCAGCACGGGCCAAAGGTCCTGAACTAGGGCCAGCTGCGGCACCATCAAGCCCACCGGCACCAGGGGCAGTACCAGTAGCAGAGACGGCGCCGACAGAAACCACAGCCAGAGCCTCAGCGCGCCGCTGGGATCGCCAGGCGCTGCAAGCGCACCGAGGGATAAGCGGGCGCCGGCGGCCCGAGGCAGGCTCGGCGCAAACCACGGCACCGCCGGATCCCTCGGCACCGCCAAGCAGCACGAGCACCAGCGGTGCCGATGGGCGACTCCGAAGGCCTCACGGTGCGATGCTCAACCTACGGCGCCAAGGGCGGGCGCCGAGGCGAGACATGGCGGCGGCGCTGATTCCAGGGTTCACGGCACGCGGGCAGGGTCAGCACCATGACGGCCCGACAAGGCCCCGGCACTGTGAGCAGTCGGCGCCGCTGTCGGTGCTGACAGGACTCCGGCGCCAAGCGGCGCCGGCGGCCCAGCGGCACGGGCGGCGGCGTCGAGGGCGGTGTCGACCGAGCCTTCCAGCCAGCGGGAGGCGGCACAGGGCCTTCACCCCAAAGGGATAATTGCCGCCGCGGCGCCTCCGCCCATTCAAGGAGGAAGCAGGCCGGGCCTCTGCGCGCGGAAGGAGGCTAGGCTATGAGGAGGCGAGCTCCCCTCCTCCTCAGTCCATATAGAACGGGAGGGACCCGAGGAATGGCCGAAGGCTGGCTTGGCCACGAAGTCGATACCCCAAAAGTCGGGAGCTCGCCCTACTTTAAACGCGCGCTGTTCGAGGACGCGACGGTCCATGGAGAAGCAGGCATCGCACGAATCCATGTCATGACGTGGGCCAAGACACGAGAGACACCAGTCATGCTGGTCGGTAACGGAGTACTTGCGGCCGCACGGGCACCGACGCATGGGGGGCCGCCTCGCCTTAGACGACTTTTTGCCCTCAGACCGCGACATGACCTAACGGGAAAAAAACACCAAAAACAGACTCAACGTCGCTAAACTGTAAAATAAATGGAAAGATCTTACCAGTGACATCGAGTATGGCAGACTAGAACTAGCAGGAACCAACGGACTGTCGACGACAAAAGGCTAAGGCCTAAAACTTTGAAAATCTTCTACACAGGCTTCCCACGAGGCAACCTCGACGGCAGGAGACGAAGAACTGGTAGGCAGGCGGAGTCGACACAGCTTAACGGCTAATCCTCGGCGCCACGTAGTACGTTGGCCTTGAGGGCGGCACCGATGCTGCATCGGCTCCGCCTATCCTAAAAAAAAAAAAAAAGGCTCTCGCGGGGTCCTGATCTCCGGCCAGTACCCATCTGTGATGAATGGTGAAGATTGACACAGATAAGATTACTGTGGCCCCAGTGCTCATCATGTGCTCTCCCCAATGGTCTTTGTCTGTCGACGGGGGAGCCTACTCCCTGTCGGCATGCTGTAACCCCCCCTCGTTTTGTTGTCTGCCGATGGAGCCCACTTCCCATCGGCATGATGTTCCCCCTCCGTTTCCTTGTGTGCCGGACGGGTGCCCAATCCTCGTCGTGCAGCTGGCCCCAAAAGACTCCTTAGTACGCTGGGAGCCCACCCCAGTGTGCCAAATGCCTGTAAATGAAAAACCATCCAGCGTTGTCTTTTTTTTTTATCTTGTTTGCACCTTAAAAGCAGAAAATGGTCCCTCGCGGTCTCCGGGGCTCCCCTCCCACAACCTGCACCCACCCTCTGCGCACCCTGCCTCCCCACCCCCACCCCTGCCTCACCTGCGGAATCCATCGCGACGATCTTCGGTGGACCGGGAACACGTCTGCACTCTTCTAAGCTGACCACGAACTGAGGAAATGCCGGTAAGCTGTATAATGGGATAGATAGGGTTTTTCAACTTTGGTGCATATCTCGGCATTTTTGGAATTTGGCACCAAATTTTTTAACATGGGGTTTTGGGACCCCTCCTCATGAATTTTGTCACTGTCATGGCGTTAATCGGGCCCGAAGGGTGATTTCGTGGTCACTGCGTGGAATCACCTTTCAGGACCGAGTAACAAAATGACAGTGCCAGTGTTCATGAGGTGGGCTCTCAAAAAGCCTATGTTGCAAATTTGGTGTAAAAATTCCTAAAAATGACTGTGTTACGAGCGTGCTATGCGCAGTTCCTACGCACGCTCGTAAGTTCATGAATTTGTAACATTTGCACTTCAGATTTTCAAATTGCCATTTTATCACACCTACTTATGAGCAGTACAGCTGTCATTTTTCACGTTGCCCAAAATGTGTTTCTGTGCATGTAGCTCACAATGGCACAGTCGGTGTGCGAAATCAATGTTTGGAACAGATTAAGAAAATCACAGTGCCACTGTTCATGAGCAGAGGTCTTAAAATGGCTATGTTGAAAATTTGGTGAAAAAATTCTTAAAAATGACTGTTTTCCGAGAGTGCGTTGCGCAGTTCCTAAGCACGCTCATAAGTGCACAAATATTTAATATTGGCAGCCCAGATTTTCAACATTGCCATTTTATTACACCTACTCATAAGCAGTACAGCTGTCATTTTTTACATCTCGCTCAAAATGTGTTTCCGCGCATGTAGTGTACAATGGCGTAGTCGGTGTGCGAAATCAATGTTTCGGACAGATTAAGAAAATCACAGTGACACTGTTCATTAGCAAAGGACCTAAAATGTCTATGTTGAAAATTTGGTGAGCAAAGTTCATAAAATGAGTGCGTTACGAGTATGTGTTGCACAGTTTCTACGCACGCTCGTACCTTCGCACATTTGCAATATTCTCACTCCAGATTGTCAACACTGCCATTTTTACACACCTCCTTATGAACAGTACAGCTGTCATTTTTTCATATCCTGGCCGAAATGTGTTTTTGCACTTTCAGCACAGAATGGCGTGGCGCTGTGGTAAATTACTGTTTGGGACACATTACAAAAATCACAGTGACACTGTTCATTAGCAGAGGTCCTAAAATGCCTATGTTGAAAATTTTGTGATGAAAGTCCATAAAATGACTGTGTTATAAGCGTGCGTTGCGCAGTTTCCACGCATGCTTATAACTGCACATTTGTAATATTTTCACTCCAGATTTTCAACATTGCCATTTTTCCACACCTCCTTATGAATAGTACAGCTGTCATTTTTCACATCCTGGTCGAAATGTGTTTCTGCAGTTCCAGCGTAGAATACCGTGGTTGCTGTGGGAAATCAGGGTTCAGGACACAGTAACAAAATCACAGTGACACTGTTCATGACCACAGCTCGTTAAATGCCTATGTTGAAAATCTGGTGATGAAACTTCATAAAATGACTGTTACGCGCATGCGTTACGCGGTTTCCACGTATGCTTGGAACTGCAAGCATTTTTAATATTCCCACTACACATTTTCAACATTGCCATCTCTTCATACCTCCCTAATGGATGGTACAGCTGTCATTCATCACATCCTGCCCGATCTGTGTTTTCATACATGTGGTGCAGAATGCCACTGTCACTGTTGGAAGTCAGTTTTCAGGACACACTGACAAACTCTCATTGCCACTGTTCATGACAAAAGGTCCCAAATGCTTTCATGAGGTGGGGTCACAAAAAGGCCATGTTCGAAATTTGTACTGTGAATACCAACAAACGCCCGAGGCATTACGGTTTCTAACCATAACATCCTACCCTGTACAGACAGACAGTCACTGGAGTGTACCTTTGGATTGCCAACTGTACTGCTCATGCCATCCCACCCCCACTCCCCAACCACTGACAGGCATCGAGGTGTACCTTGGACTCTTCCACCCGAGACTTCACCCCATTCTCCTATGCTGCACCCATTTCAACGTATGTCCTTATGGAATGGGGTGACTGTAAAGTCAAACATCCTAAGGCACACCTCAACACGTGTCGGTGTCTGCAGAATAGGGTGAGGTGACATGGCTTGACCGTCATGGGTGACAACCCAAAAACTTACCCCAAATCCTGTCCGTCTCTACAGGATGGAGGTGGGGTTCATGTCAAGTTCAGTACTTCACTGCCATTCCTATTCTGCATCTGTCTAACTCCTGCATTTCTAATGCTAATACCAGCAAGCAAACATTCAGCATTGACAAATGCTTGTTTCTAAAATGTTCTTATATATTTCAGGCAGGTGCAGCTAGAACACAATGTCCCAGAACTGAGGCCCCTTCTCCACAGCTTCAGTAAAAGGCTTAAAAATTGCATTTCATGTTAACCCCTTGAGTTCCAAATAGCTTTGCAATCATCTCAAACTATAATTATACACATTTCAGCAGTAACACTATATCATTTCTATACAAAGGGATCTCAATGTTAGTTACATTTCCACATAATGATTTGCATATATTTTATACCAGCAGATATGCAAGGGCGGAAAAGACAGAACAGCAAGTGAATGTAGAGACAGTGAGAAGCAAAGAACTGCGAGACTGTCGGGTTGATCAAATCCTAGGTCTCACAGGAAAATTTGGTTGCACAACCATAGAGACAAGAGTCAGGAAAGGAAAGGACAGAACAGATTCCTGCATTCAAACTCTCCATAACAACTTCAACATTGCCATCTCTTCATGCCTCCCTATGGATGATACAGCTATCATTCTTCACATCCTGCCCGATCTGTGAATGCATTAGCAAATGGCCAGAAAGGAGGGTTGGAAGAACAATGGAGAAAAATCAAAACTGCCATCATGAAGGCAACAAGCCTTTGTGTGAAACAAATAAAGAAAACAAAGCGGAATAATAAAACACTATGGTTCTCAAAAGAGGTGCCAGGGAAGGTTAAGGATAAAAAGGCTGCATTCAAAAAATATAAGGAATCACAGAAGGAGCACGACAGGGAACTGTATCAATTAAAGCAGAAAGAAGTGGGGAAGGCAGTCAGAAAAGCAAAGGCCCAAACCGAGGAAAAAATAGCCAACTCAGTTAAGAAGGGGGATAAAACCTTTTATAGGTACATTAGGGAGCATAGAAAGGTTAAGGGAGGGATAGTGAAGATTAATAAAGGAGAGGGGAGGTGGGCAGAGGGAGACAGTGAAAAGGCAGAGATACTGAATGAATACCTTTGCTCAGTATTCACAAAAGAAGAAGAGGAGAAGTTACCTAAACCAAACAATAGAAGCACTCTGGGTAGTGGGGTTGACAGCAGTCCATTTACAGAAGAAAGAGTCCTGAAAGAATTCCTAAAACTCAAGGTGGACAAAGCAATGGGGCCTGACGGGATTCACCCTAGAATCCTAAAAGAACTAAGGGAGGACCTAGTGACACCACTGACCACACTTTTTAACAAATCATGGGAGGATGGAGTGGTATCTGAGGATTGGAGGAGGGCAGATGTGATTATCCTTCACAAAAGTGGGAGCAAGGCAGAGGCAGGAAACTACAGACCTGTTAGTTTGACCTCAGTGGTGGGGAAAATGATGGAATCACTTCTGAAAGAAAGAATTGTTCAGTACCTAGAGGCCAGTGGGGCACAGAACCCAAAGCAGCATGGATTCACAGCAGGAAGGTCATGTCAGACGAATCTAATCAATTTCTTTGACTGGGTGACCAAAGTAATAGACCAGGGAGGGGTTGTGGATATGGCCTACCTAGACTTTAGCAAGGCATTTGACACAGTCCCGCACAAAAGATTAATAATCAAGTTAGCCAGCCTGGGAGTGGGTCCCAGGGTGGTAGCCTGGGTAGCAAACTGGCTGCACAACAGGACACAGAAGGTAATAGTGAATGGAACACATTCTGAAGAAAGGGGGGATACTAGTGGAGTACCTCAGGGCTCAGTACTGGGTCCAGTCCTCTTTAACATCTTTATAGGTTACATTGCAGATGGTCTGGAAGAAAAGGTATGCCTCTTTGCAGATGTCACAAATATCTGTAACAGAGTTGATACGCAAGGGGGGCTAGAAAGGATGAGAAGGGACTTGACAAGGTTGGAGGAATGGTCAGACATATGGCAACTTAGATTCAATGCAAAGAAGTGCAAAGTAATGCACCTGGGAAATAAAAATCCAGGAGAAAAGTACACAATAGCAGGGGAGGTACTAACAACAACAATAATGGAAAGGGATCTGGGTGTAGTCATATCAGATGACCTAAAGGTGGGTGAGCAATGTGAGAAGTCAGTAAGGAGAGCCAGGGGGATACTGGGATGCATACGGAGGGGCATCACAAGTAGAAAAAGGGAAGTGGTTATCCCTCTGTACAGACAGTTGGTGAGACCCCATCTGGAGTACTGCACGCAGTTTTGGAGACCCCATCTACGCAAGGACATAGACAGGATGGAAGCAGTCCAGAGGAGGGCAACTAAAATGGTGCAGGGTCTACATCAGAAACCATATGAAGAGAGACTGAGAGAGCTTTAATGTATACCCTTGATGAAAGGAGGGACGGGGGACATGATAGAAACTTTTAAGTACCTCAAGGGAATCAACAAAGTCCAGGAGGGTAGCATCTTTCAGAAAAAGAGATATGTAAGAACAAGGGCACAATTTAAAGTTAGAGGGGATGGCTCAGGGTAATGTGAGAAATTCTTTTTCACGGAGAGAGTGGTGGACGATGGAACCGCCTTCCTGGAGAGGTTGTGGGGTCTAAAACAGTGGGGGAATTCAAACATGAATGGGACAGACATAAGGCAATTATAGTGGGGGGTTGCAGGAAGTAAGCTGTTGGTTAACTAGAATCTGCAGTTTATCCAATAGGTAGGGAAATGGGCAGACTGGGTGGGCCAAGTGGTCCTTATCTGCCGTCAAAGTCTATGTTTCTAACTGGGACAGGGTCCTATTCAACCCTGTCACACTGCTGCATTTCACTTTGTTGCAGAAGTATGATTTATTGATTGTAAGAAGAAAATATACATTCAAAACTATATACTACATTTGTATTCTCTATTTAAAATGTAGTAAAACAAGATAATAGCAAATTATATAAAGGATTAAAGAAATTTGCATATCAAGTCCATCACCGCACTCCCAGTAAAATTCTGGGGATCAGACACTGTACATTGGAGGCCAGGAGAGAGAGAGAGAGATATGATTGAAACCTTCAGGTACCTAACTGGCATAAATAAAATAGAATATCATGGGCTGTTTCCCTCTAGGAAGGTACTGTAACATCACTAGGGAGCACAACATGAAGTTGACAGGGGGTAGGTTCAAAAGAGACATTAGGAAGTTCTTCTTCATAGAAAGGGTAGTGGATTAATTGGAAGTGGATAAATGGAATCACCTATCACAGGAACTTGTTAATGTTCAGACAGTTAATGTCTTAAAACGTGTGGGGCAGATTCAGGGGACTCTGTGGTGAGACTCAGAATGGGCAGAATAGGAGGGGGTAAGATGATAGGCATGTAAGCAAAATATGGTCTCACCAGTACTAGATTGGTATTACGACCAAGGTAGGGACTGGACAGACTGGACGGACAGCAGGTCTTTTTCTGTCTGTAAAATTTTGTTTCTATGTCCTGCATTTTTCTGACCCTTTTTTCCTCTGGTTGCCCCCCAAAAAGTATGATGGCCAGTTTTAACAGGTCCCTCCTATGTACTGCATGGTAAGCAGTACTTCCCCTTCCTCCCAACATGCCACTGGAGGGGAGGTAACTAGCGACTCGGCCTCCACTTTGTGGCTCATAGTGTCAATGGAAAGCTGATGAAGGGACTTTTTTTGAAGTGTTATATAAATTACATCAGTGCTCATTTTAACATCAGAATAGTGACTTCCCTTAGTAAAGGGGATAGGTACATAGCAGGGACCGATTAGCCTAACTTTTCAGTGTAGGACACTAGCTGTTTAAAGACAAAGTAATTAATGAAACAAGGTAGTTAATAAAATGAAAAATGGCAATTAAGCATTTGACAAAAAATTCAGAAGCATAATAATTAAAACAGTACATGGGTCAAAAGGGGTTGCTTGCTACCAAAGAGTCCAAGTGAACACTGACACCAAAAGGTCAGGAGTTGAAAGCTATGGAAAAGAGGTGAGTTTTGAGATAGGATCCGTAGAAGGAAGGGGAGTCAGTAAAGCACAGAGGGGGAGAATGACAGTTCCAGACTGCAGAGGCAGCAGAACTGAAATCCTCCCATCATGAGGAGGGTAACGTAAGAGACAGATGTAAATCGGGGCTGCCGTGCAGCTGTTACAGATGTTACTTTCGGTTACTATCCCTTCCTTGTGCCCACGAGTACTGAGCAAGATTGAGGGGCCTGGGCTTGTTAAACTCTTCACATAGGGGGTTTGGTTCAGAAAAAAAATTACTCACCTTAGTAATCTTGTTTCTTCAAAGGGATCACTCATTATGATTAAACTGATGCAGTCAGCCTCCAGTGTTCGACTGCCCGGAGAGTACAGAATGTTGAGCAAATGCTAGAACTCTCATTGGCTCATGCCAATTTCAAACTGCTGCCCTAGCAACTGCTGCACTCAGAGTGCTTCAGATTCATTCGTAGCCTAACTGGATATCAGACTCCCTAGCTATTATCATTATAATAAATAAAAACTACCCCCCCAAGTTAAAAGTCCCCAGAGACAGGCCTAACATGAGACAACAAGGAAACCAACTGGTTTAAACAGAGTGAGTCTCTAACCCAGGGGTGCACAACATGCAGCTCGGGGGCCACAAATGGCCCCCAATAGCTGTCTGTGCCCCCAGACCAAGCAGCTTCCACTTGCAGCCTTTTATTTTTTTTTTTTGTTTTTAATTTCAGTAACATGTTGATAAACAAATGAATCAATAAACAAACAAATACATAGATAAAGGTTTTGATGTGTTTTATGTGTACATTTAATAATGTCTTGCTGGAAATTTGTAATCTCGGGCCATTTTACAGTGGTCCTTGGCCTTGACTCAAGTCTTCAGTCTGGCCCTCCACAAAAAAAAGTTGTGCACCACTGCTCTAATCTGTGCTATATGTAACAACCAATCAGGGATGCAGAACCAAAAAAACCCTCAATAAAATTTTTTTTTTTAGGTTCTAGTAGGGGAGTCAGGGTGGGTGCTTTAATCATAATGAGTGATCCCTTAGAAGAAACAAGATTACTATGGTTAGTAATTTTTTCTTCTAACCCCAGGAATCACTCATTATTATTAAACTAATGCAGACTACTAAGCAGTACCTCTGGATGTTGGGCAGAGAACCTATTTGGGAAACAGGTTCTGCAGAACTGCTATGCCAAACCTAGCATCACTTCTGGATTGTAGATCCAGGCTGTAATGCTTTGTGAAGGTGTGCACAGCTTTCCATGTATCTGCTTTTCAGATTTCCACTAGTGGGATATCTATTGAAGCTGCCACTGACACCGTTGTACCCCTTGTGGAATGTGTTCTTAGGCCTAGGGGCACCTGTTTATTCACTTTTTCATAACAAAACCGTATACATGCCACTATCCAGCGAGCAATTGTATGTTTTATGGCAGCTCTACCCTTGCCAATTTCCCTATAAGTGAGGTAGAGCTGCGTCTGCCCTGGTTCTGTCAATGTAGTGGCTAAGTGCCCTCTTAACATCAAGGCAGTGAAGTTTCCTTTCAGAAGAACTGGAATTCTCTGTAAAGAAAACAGGCAGAGTCATGGACTGATTCAGATGGAAATCAGATACCACTTAGGGAAGGAATTTCTTATTGGTCCTAAGTACCACCTTGTCCTTGTGGAATGAAATGTAGTCTGCATTTGTACACAGGGTTGCAATTCACTGATCCTTCTGGGTGAGGTAATGGCCACTAGGAACACCGTCTTCCGTGTGACATACTTCAGGTCTGCAGTTGCCATGGATTTGAATGGTGATACCATCAGCTTGTCATGCAGATGTTTAAATTCCAAGCCGGAACAGGTTCCCTCAAAGGGGGGTGAAGGAGTTTAAGACCTTTGAAATACTTTCTGAAAACTGGATGAGAGGCAATGGACCTCTCCTTACCAGCTGACAGGTAAGCTGAAACTGAAGCCAGATGAACCTTAAGGGTCGAGGTCCTCAGTCCTAACAAATGAAGATGTGTCAGGTAATCCAGCAGTATAGCAAGGTCCACCCTGGAGGGATCAATACCCTTACCTGAGAACCTCTTCCACTTAGAGGAATATGTTTTCCTACTGGAAGATTTCCTGGAACCCTTGAGTACTGTGAGAACTTGTTCAGACAGCTTGAGATTTGCAAATTTTAAGTACTCAAGAGATAGGCCTTGAGTCTCAGTGACTTCAGGTTGGGATACAGGATCCTGCCCTGGGAGGAGGTCAGCATGCTGTATCTCCTGGGCAAGTGAATTGGTGAGGTCACTGATAGAGACAGCAGGAGTGAATACCAGTGTTGCCTCACCCAGTCCAGTGCCACCAGTATCATCTTTGCTAATTTCACCAGGGTCCTGAGAATCATTGGGAAAGGTGGGAAGGCATACACAAACTTCCCTGACCAATACAGAGCCATTGCATCCAAGGGAACTGTACCCTTGTGAAGGGCCTGCAACAGTACAGGGGCAACTGGTGATTTTCTGCAAAGGCAAAGAGATCCACCTCTGGAGTGCCCCACCTTCTGAAAACTGCATTGAGGATCTGAGGATTCAGTGATCACTCATGGTGGTCCTGACTTATTCTGCAGAGAGAGTTTGCCAGTATGTTGTCCTTCTCTGGAAGGTGTATGGCTGAAAGAGATACTTGCATTGAGTATGCCAGGGACCACAGCTTCATTACCTCTGTGCAAAGTGGTGTGGATCTGGTTCCTCCCTGCTTGTTGATGTTATACATGGTGTCACCGGGCGTGGGTTTAGGATAACACAGTTTTAGGCAGACCACAAATCAGGTGCATAAAAAACACATAAGTGCATTTGTCATTTTATTTTGATCAAATAACGTATACAGAAAACAAAATGGTAAGTCAGACAACTGCTTAGCTTCAACACCTTCTAAGGCTTTTCTTCAGCCTAACAGTGTGAAAGCACACACTACAAGGAAGTCTTTCACCTTCCCCAGTCAGTATTCAACTGACCACCCAATCTCTCTCTCAGCACTGAGGTAGGGATATTTATAAACTCACTAGAAGCTGGAAAAACAGTTCCCCTTGCCCTTTGATTAAGAGCAGACACAACACAAAACTAGCCACTATGGGTCACTGTTGCACCAGAGAACAGTTATTTGGCACCTGGAGCAAATTACATAACTTGTTTACAACATTGTTAAAGGTCAGACCCAAGGTCATAACATTCTGTGCTCTCAAACTCTCTTGCAGGGTCATATTACCTCATGCTGTCTGCTGCAAAATATTATCTTAGAAAAGGGCTGCTAACATCTAGAAAAAAAACAGACACAAACTTTTGTTATTCTTATATTAAAACTGCCCTCTCATTTTGTAACTGTACGCGTAGTTTGGTTTTAACCAGCCAAGCAGCATGTTGGATATTATACAAAACATATAAACTGCTTGGGGGAAGGGGTTTCAATGTATCCCAGGGGTGTCCACTATGACGGGTCACCCTGTCACACATGGTTGTGGTGTTGTCTGTCCTGACCTGCACCACCTTCTTTTGCAAATGCGGGCCAAAAGCCAATAGAGCTAGGTACACCGCCCTGAGCTCCAGTAGAATTATGTGCAATAAGGACTCTTGAGGAGACCATGAACAACTTGCTGTGTGATCCAGCATGTGCGCCCCCCTCTCCAGCCGAGAAGAAAAGCATCTGTTGTGAGAATTATGGATGGCTGTTCCTTGAGAAAAGGTACACCTACCCTGAGGTTGTGTTCGTCCAGCTACTACTGAAGTGCCTGCAATAGGCTGTGCATGACTGATACCAGTTTGGACAGTGCGTCTGTCCTTTGTAACCAGTACTGTCTTAAATGAAACTGGATGTCCCACATCTGGAACCTGAAGCCTGGCACCACTATTGTGGCAGCTGCCATGTGTACCAGCAACCTGAGAAAGTCCCTGGCTGGTTTGGGTTTTCCCAACATGAAGGAACTTGCAACCTGTATGATGCTGTCCACTCTCTCCTTGGTCAGGAACGCTCTGCCTAGGGTGGTATCTAACTCTGTTCCTATGAAGTCCAGCACCTGAACTGGCTCCTGATGTGATTTCTGCTCATTTATGAGGAAGCCTAGGGATTCCAGAGTAGATTTTGTGAGTGCCAGTGACTGACTGACATGCTGCAGGAACTGGCCTACAACTATCCAGTCATCCAGGTAAGGGAAGACTGTCACACCTTGTTTTCTCAGGTATTCAACTACCACTGCTAGGCATTTTGCCCTTGAAGCAGAAGTTAGGCCGAATGGGAGTGCTATGAATTGGTAGTAACCTGAGGCTAGCCTGAACCTCAGGTACTTTCTGTGAGTTAACCTGACAGGAATGTGGAAATAGGCATCCCTTAAATCCAGGGATGTTAACCAGTCCCCTTTTTGCAGTGTGGAGATTATTATTGATAGGGTCACCATTTTGAACTTTGGCTTTAGGATGTGTTTGTTTAGAAGCCTTAGATCCGGGATAGATCGCCAATCCCCATTTTTCTTTTTGGTAAGGAAGTATCTGGAATAGAGCCTTTGCCTCTTTGTTTCAGGGGTACTGGTTCCACTGCTCTGATTGAAAGTAGGTGTTTAGAATTCTGTCTGCAGAGGTGACTGGAGCAAAGGTTCTTGCCCTCAGCTTGGGAAGTGATTTGAAACCAAGTGACAGCCCGTGGCTCACTACCTCCAGGACCCACTTGTCTTTAGTGATGGTATGCCAAACCTGGAGGTAGTGAGCCAATCTGCCACCCACTGGGGGTGGTGGTGGAGATGATGGTGGGGAGGCGACCTGTACTTGCCCATCAGGGATTCTGTGTGGGCTGAACCTGGAACTGTGGTGAGGGTGAAGCCCATCTCATAGACCTTTTACCCCTACCTCTGAAATAACCTCTTGGCTGCTGGTAGGCCTGCGAAGCCAGTGCCTGAAAAAACAGTCTGGGTAAGACCTTCTACCCCTGCCTCCCCTACTGTGTACCCTATAAGAGGTGGAAGGCCTTTCCTTTGAATTATTTCTACCGGTGGCCTTATATTCCTCCACTTTTTTCATGTATGCCACGGTTTTGTCACCAGTGAATTTTTCTCACAGGGAAAATCCATTGCTTTAGCCTGAGTGTCGAGGGTTAAGTTGGTAGCCTTTAGCCAGGCAAACCTCCTAAGGGAGACAGATAAGGCCATAAGTCTGGCTGCAGTGTCGTTGGCATCAACTGCCATGTGGAACTGATATTTGGTTGCATCAAGTGCAGCCCTTGCCGTTTCTTGTAAGTCAACTGCCACTTTATCTGGGACCTTATCGGACAGAGCCAGTACAGAATTCCATAATGCCTTCTGATACTGTACGGCATAAGCCATATAACTTGCCTGGCTCACAATAAGTGAGGCTGCTACATACCCCTTTCTTACCCATAGTATCTATATTCCTTGAGTCCTTGTCGGGGGGATGGGTTGCTAGAGGAATTCTGGCTTTGTCATAGGCAGCTGCCCAGACTACCGCCTCAGGATCAGGATGAGTGAATAGGAAATCAGCAGTGGTTCTGTCCAGCTGATACTTTTTGTCCATCTTCTTATCCACTCTAGGTATTGAAGTGGAGGTCTTTAAGATTTGTAGCACAGCCTTTTTCAAAGAGTTGTGCAGTGGTAACAGAAGGCGTTTTGTGGGAGCTAGTCTCATCATATCCAGGAAATCTGCTTCCTTCACATCCTCCTCTGTCTCCTGGAGGGGGAGACTGAGGGTGTCTACCATATTTTTGACAAAGGCATAATGCGAAGTATAATCCTCTGGTCCCTTGGGGGGAAGCCAAAGTCCTGTTCTGGGGAAACCTCTGGCTCTATAAATTCCCCTGCATCTTCCTCTGGGTTATCAAACAGAGTTTGAGGCTCCTGTGGTGCTGCAGCTTACGCAGGAACTGGTGTAGCCAGTGTGGGAACAGGTACCACAGCCTGTAAGGCTTATAAAATCTGAAGAGTCCTTGCAATGTCCTCAGCTGAGGGCATATTCTGTTTGTCTGCTGGGGGCTCCTTAGCTTTGTCGGCCGGAGGCGCAGCAACATGCTTTTCTTTATATATTTTTTTTTAAGTGTGACAGTTTCAGCCACTGTCTCCGCAGCCCTTTTGGAATTACCTTGCTCATTCTTTTCTGACACTTTTTCAGTATCTTTGGGCTTACTTTTTTCCTTACTGGAAACGGAGGAAGAGGGGTTCTCTTCTGTAGTACTAGCAGAAGCAGAGGCCATTTCTTCTAATTTCTTTTATCTTTTTTAAGAGTTTTAGGATAGAAAGTTTTACAGATCTCACAGTTTGAAAAATATGGCTAGTTCCCATACAAAAAACACAAAGAGAATGCTTGTCTGCTTTAGCTATAACCTGACCACAAGACTCACAATATTTAAACCCTGTGGGCCCTTGCATTTTTTAGGTTTGTCAACAGGGATCTCCGACATTGAGCAGAGAGTATGATTTAAATGCTAGCGAAAAATAACCGGTTCCCTGGAACCGACCAAATCAAATAAAAACAACCACTAGCGGTTCCTGGAACCAATCATTCATCAGTTCCCTGAAAGAAAAGGAACTGAGAAAAATTACATTTTAAAATACAGTTTAAACTATAGACTGATCCCGAGCAGAACCATCTAACAATCACAAATTATGTTAACTTTGAGGTAAAAACCTCACAGGGATAGCAGATCCCTCGGTTCTAGGAACCATGAGGGAACCGCAAAAAAAGTCAAAAACAATAAAATACTATAACATTTACCTATAAGGGCAGCAATCTAAAATTAGAAATTTGAGAAATACTTATCAGTCCAAATAAGGGATATTAGAAGTAAGTTGAAGGAGAGCTTTCCGGGACGTCTTCGCTAGGCAGGCAGAGTAAAGAATCTGAAGCACTATGAGTGCAGCAGTTGCTAGAGCAGCAGTTTGAAATTAGCACGAGCCAGTGAGAGTTCTATCATTTGCATAGCATTCTATTCTTTCTGGGCAGTCAAACACTGGAGGCTGACTGCATTAGTTTAATCATAATGAGTGATTCCTGGGGTTAGAAGGGGGAGCAAAGGGAATGGTATGGTACCTCCACTGAAAGAAAGAAAAAGTGGGCCAGGTCACAAGTGAGATACTGCCGCCTGGGACGCTGTACCAACCCACCTCCCCACTAATTGTCGAACACCACCCTGAAGCTAACCAGTAGTAGTACTTACAGTTTACTTTTAAGTAAATACTTTTCTAAATCTACACCAGTTACTGTAGATCTCTAATAATATGCTCACACACAAAAACTTAAGAGACTAACAACAGAACTTTGTTATTCTGGAATATAGGTCCTGTGAAGGAATGAGTATTAGGGAATAAGAAAACAAGCATTTGTCAATGCCGAATGTTCGTCGTGTGCACGGGTGTCATGGGGTGGGGGGTGCTACAAGTCTGTGTTGGTAAATTTCAACATGGGTTCACAACTTCATTTTTTTAATATTTTTACACCACATTTTCAAAATAGCTATCTTATTACCCCACCTCATAAAGACAGGCAAAGTACAATTTCAACTCCTGTCCGAAAGGTGGCTTCACGCAGTGGTTGCGAAATCACCTTTCATGCAGTGGCTGTGAAATCACCTTTCGAGATACGAAAAAAATTTTGGCCAAGATCTGAAAAATGGCAGCCGTCACATTCATGAGGTGCAGTGAAGAAATGGCTATGTTGAAAATGTAATTTGCTAATCTAGACGCAGGCTCATAACTTTGTTGTTTGTTAATATTTTCACACCAAATTTTTCAATGTAGCATTCTTATGACCCCACCTCACAAACAAAGGTGGAGAAAAGTTTCAACTCCTGTCCCAAAAGGTCATTTTGCGCAGCGAGTGCGAAATCACCTTTCGGGATGCAAAAACACATTTTTGCCAGGATCTGAAAAATTACAGCTATCATATTCATAAGATGCTGTAAAGAAATGGCTATATTGAAAATCTGTGGTCAAAATATTGAAAATTACCAAAATTATGAGCCTGTGTTTGCAAATTTCAATGCAGGTGCATAACTTCTTTGTTTTTTAATATTTTTACACCAGATTTTCAGCATAACCTTCTTATGACCCCACCTCATGAACAATGATGAAGAAAATTGTGTACTCCTGCCTGAAAGGTAACTTTGTGCAGCAACTGCAAAATCACCTTTCAGGACAGATTTACCTAACATTAGTTGCATTGTTCATGAATTGGGGTCCCTAAAAACATATTTTGAAAATTTGGGGCAAAACTATTTAAAAATGGCCAAGTTATGCCTCTAAGGTGAAAACCCCATTGAAATACATTGACGCCGAAACCCTGCCTGAACTTTGTTTTGACAAGCTGTCATATTTTGGACAGCATTTGGATACAATAGCTCGGGTAATAATAAGGCTAAGTTGAAAATGTGGGGTGCATCGCTGGCCCCATGACGCTGAGGGTTGAGGTGCTGGACGCCACACCTTGCACCTCGCAAGCAACTCGTGTTCAGGAGTGAACACGGGCTGCTGGGGGTCGGCATTGGAGAAAAAGGATCAAGCATTGCAGGAACAGCTCTCCTTCTCCGGGGAGAGGGGAGACCAGTTGTTGGTGCATGCCTGGCTCTTGGCAGTGGCTGGGGGCTGGCACACTGATGCTACAGACATCGGGTCAGAGGCGGGGCAGATGCCTGACAGGGTACATGCATGGGAGTGCACATGCCACCGTCACCAGCATCTTTGCACACTCAGCCCCTGAAAGGGAAAAACCAGGGGGAAAAAAGCTCATGGTGGATGATGGAGGGAGCTCCCAGGTCCTGCTCCCGAATAGTCACGGTGCTGACACCTGTACTGGATCTGGTCTTGGTGGGGTTGGGACCCAGTCGGCCCCACCACTGAAACCCGCTGGTGGGGTAGCTGGTCAGCGTTGGCTGGTAGATGTTGGGGGACAGGGCTGGGGCTTTCTCCAGATAGGCCATGGAGCAGGAGTACAAATAATTTTTTTTTTGTGGCGTGCAAATATTTAAGAGTTCCGCAATTACTAGCATGCATACCGAAATTGTAACAACTGGCCATAACTTAGTCATTTTTTCATATTTTGACCCCAAATGTTGAACACAGTCTTCTTATCACCCTACCTCATGAACCCTCTAGGTGAAAATGTTCAAATTCATGGGAAAATGGCATTCCACACCACAAGTGCGAAAACACATTATGGGCAGGATGTGAAAATTGACAGCTGTACCGTTCATGAGGTGGCGTGATAAAAGGTGATATTGAAAAGTTGGAGTGAAAATATTGAAAATGACCAAAGTTACATGCATGCGTAGAAAATTTTGAACAACCGAGTGTAACGCAGACATTTTTTGGAGCTGTTTCACCAAATTTTTCAACATGGTCTTTTTGGAATCCCACCTCATGAAGAGTGCCACTGTCATTTCATTCACTTGTCCCAAAAGGTGATTTCGCAGAGCGACCGTGTCATTCTGCACCACAGGTGTGAAAACACATTTTGGGCAGGATGAGAAAAATGACAGCTATACTATTTATAAGGAGATGTGAAAAAATGACAGTGTTGAAAATCTGGAGTGAAAATATTAAAAAATGGTGCAGTTATGAGCATGCGTAGAAACTGCGCAACGCACACTTGTAACGAGATCATTTTTCTGAATTTTTTCACCAGATTTGCAACATAGACTTTTTGGGACCCCACGTCATGAACAGTGGCACTGTTGTTTTGTTAACTGATCCTGAAACTGCAAAATCACCTTTCAGGACCGAGTAACACATTAATGTGACAGTCACAGTGCTCACGATGAGGGGTCCCAAGAACCCCATGTTGAAAATTTGGGGCCAAAATTCCTGCAAATGGCTAAGATATCAACATAAGTTGAACCCCTTCCCCCCCAACTGACTCCCATTATACAGCGCTTACCTTGATTCCTCAGTTCGGAGTTCGGCTTTGAAGAGTGCTGACGTGTCCCGGTCCGAAGAAGATGACAGCGCCAACCTCTGAAGGGAAGTATGGAGTGGGGGGGGGGTGTGAGGAGGTGGGTGCTCAATGGGAGGGTGGGGTTGGAGGAAGGGTGACTGAGGAGATGACAAGGGACAGTTTTCTTTTTTTACAGGTAAAAAAAGGACTTTTGGGGACGGTTTTCTTTATTTTGCAGGAAAAAAAATTAAATTCATTTAGGCACACTGGGGTGGGCTCCCAGTGTGCCACAATAGTGGTGGTGGTGGGGGTGGGGGGAGACATGCTGACATGGGGATTGGGCACCCTGATGTCGGTACTGGGACAGGTACAGGGTGAACAGCACACAGTAGGAGGGAGCAGGAGAGTTTTATTTGCTGCCTGGGGCTGGGACGGGAGCATGGAGGACAGCATGCAGTGGGAGGGAGTGGGAGGTTTGTATTTGCTGCCAAGGGCTTCACTGGTAAGCAGCTTTAGGCTTAAAGTTAAATTATTTATGCGTGCCAGCAAGCAAGAGTCAAGAGCAAGCAAGCCGAGAGCCCAATTAGGACTCCAACCATCAGACCACCCAATCCATCTGACCATCTTCCATGTTGCTGCTCCTCCTCCCTGCAGCCCTACTCTACATGTCAAGAGAATTGATCGATTCATTTGATTCAGAATTGTGTCACTAACAATCCTGATTTGATTCAGGATCTGTGTGAGTCACAAATCCTGAACTGATTCAAGATTGTCATTGTCACAATCCTGAATTGATTCAGGATTTGGCTTTTCTTTGCCGCAAATTGCTCGCAGCCTAGATCCTTCTTTTTTTTTTTTTTAATGGAAGTATTTTTCCTCCTCAACCTGCCGACATACATCTACACTTCTCCAGCCACCCCGGATACCTCCTTTCCTCCAGGCTCTGTATCCCTCATGGTTTAACCCCTCGTGGCAGGGCGGAAGGGGGATGGCCGTCCTCCCCCCTCCAGAGCACAATTCGGAGCAGGCCCAGGAGTTCCTCGAGGTAGCGATGCTGGAGCACTGGAGGGGCTTCATTAAGTCGGCAGTCATATTTTCATTGATTTTTTTGGTTCCTCCCCTTCAAGGCCGTAAACACATGCGTGAGGCGCGCGTGCACCACAGAGCCACGTTCCTGGCCTCCCTTCCTCTGGCGCTACCCCCCATCCTCCACAGGGGGGGCAGCCAAGAAGTGGGATGACATGCCCACCCTTCCCGGGAGAGGAGAGCCGTCATTGGATGCTCGATCCTCTCCCTCCCCCTCCACTGCCGACCCCCAGTGGCCCATGCTCATTCCTGAATACGGGTCACCGGCATGGCACGAGATGTGGCGTCCAGTGCCTCAACCTTCAGCGCCACTAGGCCGGCTGGCCTAGTTCCTTCTAAGTGGCTTTAGGCTTAAAGTTAAATTATTTATGTGTGCCCAACAAAAGCATGTAAGCCGGGAGCCCACTGTTACTAGTCTGAGAGCCTCTTGCAATCTCTTCTGACTGCCAGTGTCACCAGTGCCCCTCTGGCTGCGAGCAAGCGATGGTATGGCATTTGGCAAGTCCAACATACGAACATACGAAAATGCCAGCAGAAACAGGCCTCACAGTCTATTGAGTCTTCTCGAGTGCACAGCTGGCACCTTATAATGCTGCTGCCCCTCCCTACCCCCCATCCTATTACCCCTTCCCCTATCTCAACCCCTCTTGAAGCTGTCTAGCGTCTTGCAGGCCACTACCTCACCTGGCAAGGAGTTCCACTTGTCCACCACTCTTTCTATGAAAAAATGTCTCAACTCTCTCCTGAATCTAACCCCCTCCAATCTCAGTTGGTGTCCTCTCGTGTCCCTCCCCTTTCTCTTCTGGAAAATCCTCTCTGTATTAGTCTTGTTTATTCCTTTCAGGTACTTAAAGGTCTCAATCATATCTCACCTGTCCCCCCCCTCCTCTCTTCCAGAGAATACATATTCAATTCCCCCAGCCTTTCCTTGTATGGCTTGCCCTCCAATCCCTGGATCATCTTTGTAGCTGTATGCTGTACCCCCTCTAACGATTTGATGTCCTTCAGGAACGGATGCCAATATTGCATGCAGTACTCCAGGTGGGGCCTGACCAGCGACCTATACAGGGGCAGGATAACCTCCCTACTTCTGGAGGAGATCCCTCTAGCTATACACCCCAGCATTTTGTTGGCTTTTGCCGCCCCCCCTCCTGCATTGAACAGAGCTGTTCATGCTCCCTGTTATGATCACCCATAGGTCCTTCTCTTCTGTGGAGCAACCCAACTGAACCCCATTTAAATGATAATCCTTCCCCGAGATCCAGGCTCCAAAGTGCAGAACTTTGCATTTCTTGGCACTGAACCCCAGCTGCCATTTATCTGCCCACTCCTGCAGCTTATTCAGGTCCTCCTGCAACCCTTCATTGTCATCTACCACAGCTCCCATCTTGGTATTGTCTGAGAACAGAGTGATTTTGCTCTAGATCCCATTCGAGATATCTGCAATGAAAATCCCAAACAATACTGGTCCTAGCATGGATTCCTGCGGTACCCCACTCATCGCCGCTCTCGGTGATGAGAGTTCCCCCCCAACCACCACCCTTTGCTATCTGCCCCTCAGCCAGTTCCTGATCCAGGTCACCATTTTTGGTGCTGCCCCCAAATACTCCAGCTTCCCCCCCCCCAATCTCCCATGGGGCACTGAATCAAAGGCCTTACTGAAGTCCAAGTACAAGACATCCACAGCATGGCCCTTGTCCAGTTCCTGTGTCACCCAGACATGGAACTCTACCAAGTTTGTCTGGCACGATCTGCCCACACTTTTGGAGTTTTTGGACTTTTGGAGCACAGTTGGAGGACTCTTAGTTGGAGTCGGACGAGGAGGAGTGCCAGTGGAGTTGCCGGTGGACCGGGACCTGGGAGAACAGCAGGACGTGACACTGTCTATCGGTAGAGCCAAGTAGAAGCCGAGCCGAGGTGGGTGTGTCATAGTGGCGGTCAGGGAGTGGAGCAAGAGGGTCTCTGTAGAGGATGGACATGTACGTTCTTCGCTGCCAGCACTGCTGTAGGCGGGCCATGGCAGGCAATGAAACCACCACCCCAATCAACCAGGAGCAGAGTGCTGAGGCGTAAGGGGTCGTGATGGCCGGGGGGGCAGGCAAAAAAAAAAAAACTAAGCATCTTCGCCACACTGTGCCACTCCTGCCTCCAGTAATTAATTATTTGCTTGCCGCAGCAGCCTGTCTATTTCATCAGTCTTTGTCAGGGACTCAGACTCACTGCAGTGCTCACTCAGCCTGCCTGCAAAGATCGAATGAAAAAAGAAAAAAGAAACAGAAGCAAGTTTAACCTGCTTCTATCATGCTGCAACATTTTACAAAGGGTTAATGAGGAGCTCTCAGCCGATGACAGAGTCCGGGGATTATCTACGCATCAAAGGACCGAGCAGCGCTACTATTGGTTCGGCTCTGTCCTTTGAAATCCTTGCCCACTCTGCCCCAAAACCAGAAAGTGTGTCATCAGCAGCCTGCCTACTGATTCGCCTGCCACAGACCAGCCCCTTGAACAGCACTCTGCAGTGGACACTCTCCCCACACCCCTCTATAGCAACTCTCATATCAACATGTTTGTTTGCGCTTGCACATACGACAAACATAAAAATGACTCACCGTAGTACTATTGTTTCTTCTCAGGGATCCATCAGTGAGATTTACAACATGCATCATCCTGCCAGAGTGTGATGCCCCTGGAGAGAGAAATGTAGGCTAATCACAGAATTAGAATGTAAGTTTGAACTTCGCAGTGTGGACATGCTCCCCAAGTGTTTTAACATCAGATTTGTTTCTATATCTAGGGAAGCTGTAACTACTAAAACTAGTTAAATGAGAACAACCAATTTTTGAAAAATGTTTATTAAAATGTTAAAATTATCAAACAAATTTAAAGCAGCCAACATGAAATACATAACTGATCACAGTCTAACAGGAACTACAGTAAGGAATGCTCCGGCAACTTTTAAGATAAGAACGGATTTTTGTGTGACTCTGGTATCCAGTTCTGGAACGGGAGGCATGGCCAAGGTTTGTACTGGCTCATTGATGGATCCCTGAGAAGAAACAATATTACTACTGTAAGTAATTTGCTTTCAAACAACAGGAATCTATCAACGATGCTTTTCAACAAGCAGACTCTCTACCAGTACTTAGGAAGGATCGGTCCTGAACCTATTTAGGAAAAAGGTTCTGCAAGACAGCAGTTCCAAAACTGGTATCACAAAGCACATTTTCTTGACCTGGAAGGACACTACTTCTTTATTCAGCTGTGAGCTGTGTGAGAAATTCTATATTGCACTTGATATCTGCAACAACGTGCACTTTTGCTTAATTCTGTGGGAGGTGAAACTAACTACCCATGGTAATTGCTTTTTATTCTTCTATTTTTTTTTTAATTTTATTTTATTAAAATAATCAGTTTTACAACCTTTGAGTCAGAGACTCTTTTACAAAGGTACCTCGTCTCGGGGGGGGGGGGGCAACAATTAAGTGAGGTTTAGACAGAGGTTACATACAGCTGAGATACATACATACAGTTGAGTTACACGCATCGTTAAATAAACACAGTTGTTACAGTTATTCATGAAGAGTCATACTCAGACCTAGAAACCAGTACACAGTCGTCCATGGAACCCAGTGAAGACTTAGGGGGCTAGTCAAGACAGGGTTATGTTCCACTACAGGCATTTACAGCACCGGCTGTCAATAATGTGTTTACGGAGGGCTATTTTGAACAGGCCAATCCTGGGAATTTTTGTGATTCCCTCTGGAAGGGAGTTATACCAGGCCAGGGCTTTATGATGAAAGGATCTTTGGCAGAGAGAGGTCCTAGCTCTGAGTACTAGGAAGGTGGCTTTGGTGGAGTTACGGGTTAGCACAGGCCGGACAGCCGGTTGCAGGGATGCGGAGTCCCTTGGGGGGCATAACCCAGACAGGGACTTTTTAGCCAGCAGGCAGGTGTGGTATTTCAGCCATTCCTCAAGTGTGAGTATGTTTGTGGCAGAGTATAGCAGGCAAGTGTGAGTTCTGCTATGGGCACCGGTCAGGAGCCTACAGGCTTTGTTAATAGAGGTCTGGACTTTAGTGAGGGCGGTGGGGTCTGCAGCTGCGTATACTGGAAGTCCGTAGTCGGCCAGAGACAACACAGATGAGGTGATTGCCAGTTTTAAGGCAGATTCTGGGAGGCAGTCTTTATGGCAGTAGAGGAGCCCAATCCTGGAGTTCATGGCTGACGACAGGGCTTTCAGATGGGCGTGGAATGTAAAGCCTGTGTCAAAAGTGATGCCCAGGTACTTATATGTTGTTACCTGTTCAAGTGGAAGGAGTGTGCTAGGGGTGATGAGCAGGGGAGTATCCTTGGTGCTGTTTTGCCGATGTGCGAAAAGCATTGACTTTGTTTTTTTCAGGTTCAGGACTAGCCGATGGTTACTGAACCATTTTTCTGCTTGGAGGAAGGTGCTTTGCAGCGTGCTTTGGAGTAGGAGTGGGTCCGAGTGTGATGCTATAATCACTGCATCATCTGCATAAAGAAGTATTTTGTTGGAGCAGGAGCTTGGGAAGGTGTTTAGGAAGAGACTGAAAAGGGTGGGTTCAAGGATGGAGCCTTGCGGGACCCCTGAGAGTACCGGTAGGTTGGTGGACAAGGTCCTATTTAGCTTAACTCTTTGGGATCTGTTGTGTAGATAGCTTGAGAACCAGTTCAGAGGGCCAGATGAGAGTCCTAGTTGGCTAAGGGAGTTTAACAGCAGGGGGTGACACACAGTGTCAAAGGCCTTGGATAAGTCGATGAATACTGCCCCTGCAAGTTGCCCATCATCAAGCGCAGAGTGTATATGGTGGGAGAATTCCAGAAGGGCAGTGGATGGGCTGTGGCCCGGACGAAACCCATGTTGCTCAGGACACAGGATGTCGTATTTAGATAGGTATTCTATTAGCTGTGTGGATACTATTTTTTCCAAGACTTTGGAGAGGGGGAAGGATGGAGATGGGCCTGTAGTTATTTGGTAGTGTTCGGTCCCCAGACTTATGGATGGGGGTGACTTCGGCCTGTTTCCATGCTTCCGGGAATTGGCCAAGGCATAGGGATCTGTTAATGACAATCGTGAGGGGGATTAGCATGACATCCAGCGTGAGGCGGAGTATCCTGGAGTCAAGAGGGTCATTACTTGGGTTGTGTGAGGCGAGTGCTTTTAGTAGGAAAGGTTTGGCATCATGCGGTGAGATCGTCCGGAAGCAGAATAGAGGCCGGGAGGTGGGGGTGTGGGAGGGTGTGGGGACGGGGTCAAAGAATTGGGCAGGGAGAACTGCGCTTAAGTCCGAGAAAGTTTTGTTAAGGCAGTCTGCGATACATGTTTGGTCTGTTGAGACTGCCCCATTTATGACAATCTGAGACAGAGGGGGGAGTGGGTTTTGCCATTCAATTCTTTTATATTGTCCCAGAAGGCATGGGCAGAGCCCCAGGAGGATGTCAGAGCAGTCTGATAGTGTCTAGCTTTTGCTTGTTTGATGGCCCAGGTGCATTAGTTGCGGGCTGCCCTATAGGCTTGTCTGTCTGCCACTCTACCAGAGTCATTTGCTATGTGCCAAAGATTGTCTCTCTGTTTTAGTTGCTGGATCAGTGCAGGGGATATCCATGCAGCAGCCCGTTTTTTTGGTCTAGATGTGGTGATGGGGGCAAATAGGTCATAGGCATTGTTGAAGGCCCTAGTGAGATAGGTTAGGGCAGTATTTATGTCAGATGCAAGGGTGATTGGAGTCCAGTCGACTTGTGCGAGGTGACGCTTGAGGCTGTCAAGGCCCCTAGGGAGAAATCTATGTCGAGGAGTGCTGCAGTACTCAGGGTTGAGTGTGGGGGAGGACCAGAAGCAGAGGACAGGGGAGTGATCGCTAAGTGAGTCCGCTAGGGCTTTTACAGATTCCAACTTGTGTGGCCGATTAGAAAGAACTATGTCCAGGAGGGAGCTAGTTCTCTTCGCTTAAGTCTGGTGGGCTGAGTGACCAGTTGAGACAGGTCAAGGGCTGCAAGCTCGTCCTTTATATTATCAGACGAGGGGCTGAGCCAGTTGGTGTTTAGGTCTCCCAGGATTAGTTGTTCAGCCTTTTGAGGTAAGGTGGATAGATAGTCTATGAGGGAGTTGACTGCTAAATTTTTCGTACACCGGAGTATGTAGGCCGTGGTTAGGTATAGGGGGCCACGACCAGGGTGTGGGGTGATTTTTAGAGTAATGGCTTGTGCCCCATGGTTGAGCTCAGGGATTGGGAGTGCATGGCCTAGAACAGAGTTACGCAAGAAGATTGCACACCCCCCTCCACGCTTGCCCATCCTATCAGCCCTGAACAGGGAGAAACCTGGGAGGGAGACAGCTGAGTCGGGTGTAAGCTGGGAGAGCCACGTTTCCACTAGCATAAGAATGTCTGGGGAATGTTATGCAACCCAGCACTGGAGTGCTGCGGTTTTCTTGGGGAGACTACATATGTTCATAAATGTAATTCGGAGACCTTTGCCAGGGGTGGGCTGAGGCGTGGCAGAGTTGCCTGGCCCAGGGTTTGGGTGCACATTTCCTGAGAGCAGGAGAAGTAGGGCAATTAGACACCTCATAGGGCAGCGGTTGCTGTAGGTGGGGTGTTTTTGCAGCTGCCACGACATTATATGGGTGGTGCACGGGATGGGGAGTGAGATTAGTACTGGTGAAGCTAGAGAGAAGAGTGACCATTGGTGATAGAGTTCATGGTACAGTGGGTTGTGTATTGGCGGCGGGTGGGTGGGGCAGTGTGGTAGTCCAGTGTTCAGGATGGATTAGGGGGGATGGACTGATAGGTGGACGGGCTATGAGTTGTGTGGAAAACGGGGTACTGTGTGTGGAGGGGCTGAGGGTCAGGCAGGGGCACATCAGTGGATGATATAAACGGATCCAAGGTGGACAGTGGGTGCTGTGGCAAGAGGAGTGCCAGCATAGCAAGGATCATGGTTATGTGTGATTTTACAGCAGAGAGCATTGGTTTAGAGTGCAGGCTCCCTCTAGTGCTAGAGAGATATAACCTGCAAATGGAAAAGCTGGCTGATTGGTTCTGACACCCCATGTGATTATAGCTATATAAAGGAGTGCCGACCAAGTGTGGTGGTGGGGGCGGTGGGGAGCCGAACGCATAGCGTTCGGCGTGGCTAAACCTAGGCTAGCTCCACAGGGACCAACAGTCGCGACTGCAGCAGGGAGTTTTTAGTTTTTACCTAGGCACAGCTTCGGGACTTGTCTGTGGCAGGGAGGGCTTCAGCAAGTAGCCCTTGCGACCTCCGGCTCCTCGGGGGAGCGGGGTATGATCTGCAGGAGAGTAGGAGAGACAGCAGGTTAAAAAGGCAGGTAGGGGGATCAGAGTAGCGTTGGGGGTGGGCAGGCTCGGGGAAAAGGTACTGATCAGCTTAGGGTTCTGCTGTGGCACAAATTACAAAATAGCAGCCCTTGGACAGGTTAAATCAGGCTCATGCTGTTTTACAGACTCAAAACTGCATACATTCTACACATACAATTCACTTTACTGTTAAAATCTTCACTTCTGAATAGGCAGTATTAAAACAGTTTCTGTCCCACTAAGCACCGAGAGAGAACACTAGTCGGTTCCCTTTTACTTCCCGAGCAGTGTTACAAGCAGCAAAAAGGCGCCAGACGCAGGATTCAAACTGTCCAAACCTAGGCTAGCTCCACGGGGACCAACAGTCACGACTGCAGCAGGGAGTTTTAGTTTTTACCTAGGCAGCAGCTTGGGGCTTGTCTGTGGCAGGAGGGTTCTAGAGAGCCCTCGCAACCTCCGCCCTCGGGAGGGGGGCGATCTAGGCAGCAGCTCGGGGCTTGTCTGTGGCAGGAGGGCTTCAGCAAGTAGCCCTCACAACCTCTGGCTCCTCGGGGAAGGGGGGTATGATATTCACATATTTATTTAGTGTTTAACCAAGAAGGGGCTTGCAAACTCTGTTTATCTTGTTAGTAACTTCAGAAGGATTTAAATACTGCATTTGGGTAGATCCTTGGAGGTAGCTAGATTGTCTACTAGGATTTTCTGACAGTTAAACTATTTTTAAATAAATTACAGGTGGCTGAGGAGTTGAAAAAGGAGCTTGCAAACTCTGCTTATCTTGGAAGTAACTTCACAAGTGTTTGAATACTGCATTTTGGTTGTCCCTTGGGGGTAGCTGGATTGACTACTAGGATTTTGGGACAGAAACTATTTTTAAATAATTTACTGGTGCGTAGGAGTTTGTGATAGTTAAACTATTTTTAAATAAGTTACTGTGGTTAAGGAGTTGTCATAGCAAAACCTGCAGTGTGAATTGAAACACAGACAGCCTTAGGTGCAGGAAATTGTTTTCAGACCACAAAGTGTTGTATTAGAACAGGAAAGGCTGCATCATAACCATTGTCAACA
This sequence comes from Neoceratodus forsteri, assembly GCA_016271365.2. NCBI lineage: Eukaryota > Metazoa > Chordata > Ceratodontiformes > Ceratodontidae > Neoceratodus > Neoceratodus forsteri. The sequence continues at coordinate 1,700,275,908 of CM057450.1, forward strand.
AATTGCCCTGGGTGGAGATATCCAGACTAGATCAGATTACTATAAGTTACTGGAGGCTGCAATATTTAGAGACACAAAGCACATTTTCTTGACCTGGAAGGACACTACTTCTTTATTCAGCTGTGTGAGAAATTCTATATTGCACTTGATATCTGCAACAATGTGCACTTTTGGTTAATTCTGTGGGAGGTGAAACTAACTATGCTTGGTAATTGCTTTTTATTCACATATTTATTTAGTGTTTAACCAAGAAGGGGCTTGCAAACTCTGTTTATCTTGTTAGTAACTTCAGAAGGATTTAAATACTGCATTTGGGTAGATCCTTGGAGGTAGCTAGATTGTCTACTAGGATTTTGACAGTTAAACTATTTTTAAATAAATTACAGGTGGCTGAGGAGTTGAAAAAAGAGCTTGCAAACTCTGCTTATCTTGAAAGTAACTTCACAAGTGTTTGAATACTGCATTTTGGTTGTCCCTTGGGGGTAGCTGGATTGACTACTAGGATTTTGGGACAGAAACTATTTTTAAATAATTTACTGGTGCGTAGGAGTTTGTGATAGTTAAACTATTTTTAAATAAGTTACTGTGGTTAAGGAGTTGTCATAGCAAAACCTGCAGTGTGAAACAGGAAAAGACAGTCTTTCAAGCAACAGAGGAGGTTGATCTAGGTTTACGTTGTTTGTTACAATTCTTAAGATTTTCAGTGCAGGAAGAGTTTAAAGCACAGCTGACTTATTTTGGGGCTGACAGCTTTCAGAGCACAAACCACCAGGCCTGTTTTGGGGCTGGGGAGGTTTACCTGTGTCTGACTTGGATGTGTGGATTTTCTCTGTTTGATTAGCAGGGTATTTTTTCTGTCAAATTGTTGTGTAGGTTATCTTGCTGACAGGAAGGCACTCATCACAGTGGTGGGTCAGAGCTTTAGCTCATTGTTTTGTCAGGGCACAGTTTGGCCCAACCCCTTCCCACCCCTCCCCACCCACCCCTGGAAATAGTTCCTTTATGCCTGGGGTTCTGACATCATTTCCTCAAGAGTGCAAGGCGCATATCACTGTCATATCCTCTCTAGCACACTGCACTGACAATATAAGCATACACATTGTATAATATATATATTTCTATATAACAAACCGATCACACACACACACACACAAAAAAATGTAGGGAGTAGTGCAATGTAATGGCTGTGGGGCAGCATTCTTCTGGAAGTCTTTCTGGAGGCTGAGATGCTGCCCTATTTGCAGACAACTCTCTGCCCTGAGGGAGGAAGTTGCCCGTCTTCAGGCCACACTGGACAGTAGTAAGGGAACCTTCCCCCAGGCCACACTGGACGGTAGGAAGGGAACCTCCCCCATCCAGGGAGCACCAGAGCCACCACCACTACCTCAGAGGTTGCGAAGAAAGCACAGCAGTAGGACCACAGTGGGCTCAGGGAGGGTGAGGACGGTGGAACAGAGGCACAGCCAGTCAGTTGTTCCACACCATAATCCATACACCATTCTGGGGGAGCAGAGCTCCCCTATGGATGCACCCGCAGAGGAGACTAAGGAGGCTGAGGACAATTGTCACAAGGAAGGCCCACAGGAAGGAGGCAGAGGACACCACAAGGAAAGGAAGCAGCTCCTGGTGGGGGACTCAATTATTAGGGGGATAGAACTGGGGGGAGCAGGGAAAACTGAAGTAAGGTGCCTGCCTGGTGCCATGGCTTGGACAGACAGGAAGCGCATCCTCAGGATCACGAGAACAGCTGCACGGAGTTCTGAGCTGGACGTCATTGTCCACCTAGGGACAAATGACTTGGCTCATCATGAGATCAGAGCAGTGCAGAAGGACTTTGTAGAATTGGGGAGGGGCCTAAGACAAGTAGCACCACAATATCCTTCTCTGAGGTGCTGCCTGTCAATGGCATAAGTGAGGCGAGGGTACTTTGCACCATGCAGTTTAATGAATGGTTGAAAAAATGGTGTGGAGCACAGGGGTTTGGCTTCATTGGGGACTGGGGTTCCACCTGGAGGGACACCAGCCTATACTGGCAGGATGGTCTGCATCTGTCCAGGAAGGGAACAAGTCTTTTGAGCAATCGGTTTAAATGCTTCATTGGCAAGCTTTTAAACTAGTCAAGGGGGGAGGCACTGATAAGCAGCAGGAAAATCCCAGCCTCTCCCTACAAAACAGGGTACTAAATGAGAAAAAGACTGAGGTAGAAAAGTCAGTGGGGGATGCTGCAAAAGAAGGTAAAGCCATCAAAAAATGGAGAGCAATGAGTACCAATGCCCGTAGTCTGAGTAACAAGCTTCCTGAATTAGTGGCCTTGATGGAGGAGGAACATCTGGATATCGTGGCAGTCACAGAAACATGGTACACACAAAACCATGACTAGGATGTAAACATACCAGGATACACTATCTACAGAAGGGACAGGGAGGGTAAAAGAGGAGGAGGAGTAGCTCTTTACATAAGGGAAGGAATCAAAGCAACAGAACAAAAGGGAAAACAGGGAGAAGAAGCACTGTGGGTAAATTTGGAGTCCGACAATGGCACCACAATCCGCACAGGGGTTGCATACAGACCCCCTTCTCAGGGGGAGGAAATGGACAAGGAAATGATAGAAAGAATACTTAGAATGGCAGAAAAAGGGGAGATATTGCTGATGGGTGATCTGAATATGCCAGATGTTAACTGGAGTGCAGTTGCAGCAGCCACTTCGAAGGTGGGGTTATTCTAGATGCCCTACAGGGGGCATGCCTTAGACAACTAGTATTGGAACCCACTCGAGAGGGAGCAATCTTAGACCTGGTTCTCTCAAATGGAGATGAAGAGAGGATCACAGATGTAGAAGTGGGTAGCCATCTGGGAACTAGCGACCATCGTACAGTATGGTTCACAATAAATACAGCAATAGAGTCAGACAATACAAAGGCAAAAGTACTGGACTTTAGGAGGGCTGACTTTGCCAAAATGGGTGAGTGCCTAAGGAATGCACTAGCAAATGGGCAGCAAGGAGGGGTAGAAGAACAATGGGGAATAATAAAAACTGCCATCACAGAGGTAACAAGCCTTTGTGTGAAGCAAATAAACAAAACGAAACGATGTAAGAAACCACTATGGTTCTCAAAGGAAGTGGCAGTGAAGGTTCAAGAGAAAGGAAAGCATTCAGGAAGTACAAGGAATCACAGAAGAAGCAGGACAGAGAACTGTATCAGTTAAAGCAAAGGAAGCTGGGAAGGCAGTCAGAACAGCAAAGGCCCAAACCGGGAAAAGATAGCCAACTCAGTTAAGAAGGGGATAAAACCCTTTATAGGTACATCAGGGAGTGAAGGAAGACCAAGGGAGGATTAATGAGGCTTAATAAAGGGAGGGAGGGTGGGCAGAGGGTGACTGTGAAAAGGCAGAGATACTAAACAAATATTTTGCTCAGTATTTACAAAGGAAGTGGGGAGGTACCTAAAACAAACAGTTGAAACACTCTGGATACAGAAGTTGATACCAGCCCATTTACAGAAGAAAGGGTTCTGAAAGAACTCTTAAAACTGAAGGTGGACAAAGCAATGGGGCCCGATGGGATTCATCCCAGAATTCTAAAAGAACTAAGGGTAGAACTAGTGACACCACTGACTACCCTCTTTAACAAATTATGGGAGGATGGGGTGGTACCCGAGGTCTGGAGGAGGGCAGATGTGATTCCCCTTCACAAAAGTGGGAGCAAGGCAGAAGCAGGAAACTACAGACCTGTTAGTTTAACCTCAGTGGTAGGGAAGATGAAGGAAAGAACTGTTGAGTATCTAGAGGCCAGAGGGGCACAGGACCCAAGGCAGCATGGATTCACAGCGGGAAGATCATGCCAGACAAATCTGATAGATTTCTTTGACTGGGTGACCAAAGTAGTAGATCAGGGAGGGGCTGTGGACGTGGCCTACCTAGACTTTAGCAAGGCATTTGACACAGTCCCACACAAAAGATTAATATACAAGTTAGCCAGCCTGGGAGTGGGTCCCAAGATGACAGCCTGGGTAAAGAATTGGCTGGAGGATAGGACACAGAGGTAATAGTAAATGGAGTCCACTCTGAAGAAGGGGTTACTAGTGGAGTACCGTGAGGTTCAATATTAGGACCAGTCCTCTTCAATGTCTTTATAGCGACATTGCAGAGGACTGGAAGGAAAAGTATGTCTCTTTGCAGATGACACAAAGATCTGCAACAGAGTTGATGCACAAGGGGGTGGAAAGGATGAGAAGGACTTGGCAAGGTTAGAGGAATGGTCAAATGTATGGCAGCTTAGATTCAGTGCTGGGTTGCAAGGTAATGCACCTGGGAAACAAAACCCAGGGAAGAGTACACAATGTGGGGTGAGATACTAACAACAACAAAAATGGAAAGGGACCTGGGGTAGTCATATCAGATGACTTAAAGGTGGGCAAGCAATGTGAGGGCAGCAAGGAGGGTTGGGGATACTGGGATGCATAGGAGAGGCATCACCAGTAGAAAACAGGAAGTTATTATCCTCTTTACAGACAGTTGGTGAGACCCCATCTGGAGTACTGCGTGCAGTTCTGGAGACCCAATCTCCGAAAGACATAGACAGGATGGAAGCTGTCCCAAGGAGGGCAACTAAAATGGTGCAGGGTCTGCACCGGAAGACATATGAAGAGAGACTTATGGAGCTAAATATGTATAGCCTCGAGGAAAGGAGGGAGAAGGGGACATGATAGAAACTTTCAAGTACCTCAAGGGAATCAACAAAGTCCAAGAGGGTAGCATCTTTCAAAAAGAGGTGTGCAAGAACAAGGGCACAATTTGAAGATAGAAGGGGCGGCTCAAAGGTAATTTAAGGAAGTATTTTCCACAGAGAGGGTTGTGGATGCATGGAGCAGCCTTCCAGAGGAGGTTGTGAGTCGAAAACAGTGGTGGAATTCAAGCATGCATGGGACAGTCATAAGGCAATTCTAGGGGTTGGGGGTAGGAAGAAGTAGGCTGCTGGTTAACTAGGATCTGCCGCTTATCCATTAGGTAGGGAAATGGGCAGACTGGGTGGGCCAAGCGGTCCTTATCTGCTGTCAAAATCTATGTTTCTATCTCTCCTGGACTGCATGTCCAGGCAGCAGTGCTTTGTGAAGGTGTATACAGTTTTCCAGGCAGCTGCTTTACATATGTCTAGAAGGGGGATGCCCCTTGTAGCTGACCCAGAGACAAAGGTACTCCTTGTGGAATGTGCCCTTAGTCCTCTGGGAGGTATTTTACTAGCATTTTCATAAAAAAACTGTATGCAGGAGACTATCCAATGAGAGATAGTTCTCCTAACTGCTGGCTTACCTCTGCCCACCTCTCCACTGGTAATGAAAAGCTGTGTAGAAACATAGACGTTGACAGCAGATAAGGACCGCAAGGCCCATTCAGTCTGCCCATTTCTTTTTCTACCTTATGAATGTGCCATCGGCCTTTGCTCTGTCAATGGCCTATCTATTCATACTCATCTGTATTGCTCCCTTATGTCTATCCCATGCCTGTTTGAAGCCCTGCACTGTATTCATATCCACCACTTCCTGAGGCAGGCTGTTCCAGGAACGAAACACCTTTTGGACGGTCTATGTAGTGGCCTAGTGCTCTTTTTTTTTTTACATCCAGACAGTGCAGTTTTTGTTCACCTGTACTGGAATGTTGGGGGTAGAGCACTGGAAGGCAACTGACTAATTCAGCTGGACTTTAGACATCACCTTATGTAGGAATTTTCTATTGGTCCTAAGGAATATCTTATCCTAAGATTATAGGGAGGAGCATGCTAGAGACCTATAAATACCATAAGGAGTTGAACAAGGTGCAGGAGGGGAGTATTTTCAGAGAAGAAGGTGCATAAGAACAAAAGGGCATGCAATGAAGCTGGAAGGGGGAAAATTTAGGAGGGATGTGAAGAAGCACTTTTTCACCAGAAGAGTTTTGGATACCTGGAACATTCCTCCAGGTGAGGTAGTGGAGGTGAAAACATTGGTGTGCTTCAAGAATGGACTGGATAGGCATAAAGGAATCTTAGTTGGGAAGCGGGGGAGGGGAGGTAGACAGAGATCAGGTAGCAGCTGTGGTGACAGTATAGGCAGGATAAAATGGGCAGACTGGGTTGGTCAAACAGTCCCTACCTGCTGACAAATTCTATGTTTGTATGTTATCCACATGGATGTTTACGGAGTTTGGATCTGTACAGAGGCTAGCAATTCGTTTACCCTCCTGGTAGAAGTCATAGCAATCAGGAAAACTGGTTTCCATATGACATATTTTAAATCAGCAGTTGCTACAGGCTCAAAGGGAGCCTCCATCAGTTGAGCAAGACAAATATTTCAGTCCCATGGAGGGACTGGGTCCCTTACAGGGGGAAATAGGTGACTCAGACCCTTAAAGAACATTTTAATAACTGTGTGAGGTCAAGAACTTGTCTTTGTTTGCAGATGTGTAGGCTGACACAGCTGCCAGATGTACCTTCAGGGCTGAGGGTCCCAGACCTAAGGACTGTAAGTGTACCTGGTAGTCAAGAACTGTGGGCAACCCTGACTGCATTGGGATTATCTTCCTGGGGGCACACCAGTATGGGGCTCTCTTCCACTTAGAGGAGTATACTTTCCTTGTTGCTGGTTTTCTGGAAACCTTCAGTACGCTTAGCACCTCCTGTGACAGATTCAAACTACAGAATTCTAGCGCCTTAATACCCGTGCCTTCAGGCATAATGCTCCGAGGCCTGGGAATGCTATTCTGCCCTGAGACAGAATCAGCAGGTTGTATCTCAGTGGCAAGTTGACTGGTGTCCTGCTAGAGACAGTCAGGAGCATAGAGTACCAAGCCTGCTTGACCCAGTCTGGGACTATCAGGATCATTGTTGCTGGCTCTCTCCTGAGCTTTATGTATACTTTCAGTATGAGAGGGAATAGTGGGAAGGCATACAGGAACCTTTCTCTCCAGTCCAGAACTAGGGCATCCTCTAGGACTGTGCCACTTGCTGGTTGTCTGCAACAAAACTGTGGAAGAAGAGTGTTCTCCAAAGTGGCAAACAGATCTATTTCTGGAGTGCCCCATCTTCTGAAGACTGAGGCCAGCACTTGCTGGTTCAGGGTCCACTCGTGGTTTCTCTGACTGATTCTTCTTAAGGAGTCTGCCAGGACATTGTCCTTGCCTGGCAGATGTACAACATAAATCTTTGCATCTAGGGAGTAAGCTAGATCCCAGGTCCTCATGGTCTCTGTGCATTTTTGAGAATCTTGTTCCTCCCTACTTGTTTTTATAATACATTACTGTGGTATTGTCTGTTCGAATTTGAACAGACTGACCTTGTAGCTTGAAGGAGAACTGCACTGCCAGGAAAACTGCTCTGAGCGCTAGGAGATAATGTGCTCCTGAGTCTCCTGTGAGCTCCAGATTCCACTGTGTGGGTGCCCCACCCTAGGAGTGAGACATCTGGTGTGAGAATACTTGTTGGGAATTGCTGGAGGCTGCTTTCCTCCTTCCAGCACTCTAGTGCCCATACTGAGGTCTTTGTGACTGGTACTAGCTTGGACAGTGAATGACAGCTTCTAGATCAGCGGTCCCTTATGTGATACTGAATGTCCATCTGAAATCTGGCCCATGGCACCACTGCTGTATATGAGGCCATTTATTTACTGAAAACTCAGACTTATTAACCTTTGAGCTGTAAGCTTGTCTACAAAGGTTCCACGTCATACAAGCAAAGACAAAAAAGAACACCGGTACAGGTAGTGAGTGGACAATTATTACAATAAAAGTACAAGTTTCAGAGCACCAGAACATGGAAACAGTATAAGTGCAATGTTACAGAGTTCAGCGTAATTACATTCAGGTAAGGAAAACATAATGGTCAACAAAAGGGAGGCAGCCAGGAAAAAGGCTTTGTCTGGAGTGGTGGTGGTGGCGGGGTGAGGAGGAGAGAGGGTGAAGTAGGTGGGAGAAGGGTAAGGGGAGAGGTTGGTGGAGGCATGGGAGGGTGAGGACAGGTAAGAGGTAGGAAAGGAGGGATAGAGTGGGCGAGGGGTGGTAGAGGCAGAGAGGTTATGCAGGGAGGGAGGTGGATAGGGGGAGAAGGAGAGAGGCAGAATGGAGGTACGCAGTTACTGGAGCATGTGGCCCAGTAACTGAAAGAAATCCCTTGCAGGCCTCGAGTGGGCTAGTGTGAAGGATTCAGCAGCAGCAATTCGATCTGATACTGTTTCCCATGGAAGGAAAGCCTTCCCTGGTAATATACCCAGCTCTGCACTCAGGTCCAGCACATGAACTGGCTCTGGCTGAGACTTCTGCAGATTTATCAGGAATGCCAGGTTCTCAAGGGAGCTCTTTACCCTTTGAATAGAGCACTTTGTCTCTTTGTTTTCCCTGAGACTAACCAGTCATCCAAGTAGGAGAAAAAACACCACATCTTGTCTTCTCAGGTGTGCTGCCACCACAGCTAGGCACTTCGTGAAGGTCCTTGGGGCTGAAATGAGGCCCTACTAAAGGGCTATAGACTGGCACTGACAGGTTCCCAGCCTGAATCCGAGGTATTTTGTGACTAGGTTTGACTGGAATGTGAAAGTGGGTGTCCTTCAGATCCGGTGACCCAGCCAATCTCCTGATTGTAAGGATGGTATCACTGTGCCCAGAGTGACCATCTTGAACTTTTTCTTTTTGATACGTTTGTTCAGATAGTTTCGATCTAAAATAGGTCACCACTCCCGGTTTTTCTTGTGGGTCAGGAAGTATCTTGAAAACAGGCCCTTTCTCCGCTGTAAGGCAGGGACCTTCTCTATTGCTTGCATCACTTTCTTTACTTCCAGTTCCAGCAGAATTCTTTCTGTTGTTGTATGGGCTGAGATGTTTTTTGGTCTCTGTAGTTTTGGAAACTGAACTGCAGAGACAATCCCTGACTCAGTGCTTCCAGGGCCCACTTTTCTGTGGAGATTCTTAGCCACTCCTGAAAGTAGTGTGTCAGCCTTGCCTCGGCTGGCAATGGCCAATTGGGAACCTGAGCAAAATTGTCAGGGGGGTTGTTCTGGCAGTAGCTTGCGGCTGGTGCTGCTGCACATTTGGAGGCCCTCCTGACTCTGTCTCTGTAGTAACCTCTTTAGGGTTGGTATGCATAGGGACATAGGGTCTTGGACAATATCCCCAACCCCTGCCTCCCTTTCTGCAGGGCCTGTAAGAAGTGGAAGCCTTTTCCTTTTCCTTTTCAGTGTTATTTTTATAAGTGGTCTAGTACTCGTCCACTTTTTTCATGTATGCCTCTGCTCTGTCACCAAATAGAGAATTTTCCTCAAAAGGGAACTCAGTGGCTTTAGTCTGGATGTCCTGGCTAAGGATGGTAGCAGTTAGCCAGGCAAACCTCCTCAATGCCACTGCATGGGCTAAGGCCTGTGAAGCAGAGTTATTGGTGTCAACAGCCATGTGGAGCTGGTATTTAGTGACATCCAGGGCTGACCTTGTGTTGGTAGCCAAGTCCTGTGCCACTTCACCATCTACCTTATCAGTCAGTGCCAGCACTGCATTCCAGCATGCTTTCTGGTACTGAGCTGTATATGCCAAATAACCTACCTGCCCAAGGTAAAAGGAAAATAAGCTACCTGCCTAAGGTGAAGGAAAAATAAGCTACCTGCCTAAGGTGAAGGGAAGCTGTTGTGTACACTTTTTTGGACATAGTATCCCAGTTTCCTGCAATCCTTCTTAGGAAGCTGTGTGGAGAAGGTGATCTTGGCCTTCTCACAGTCAGCTACCTATACCACTCCTACATGATCAGGTTGGGCATGGAAGTATTCCACCCTGTCTGTCCACCTGATACATTTTTTCCACTTTTTTATCAATGCCAGCAGCTGAATTAGGTGCTGGCATGCTTTTTTAAGTAGCGTTTTGGAGTGACTGTTTGATGAACGTGGAGTAAGTGAAATAATCCTCTGTGGGCCTAGTAGGGGAGCCACACTTTTGGACAGGTGAACCATCAGGTTCTATAGGTTCATCCTCCTCCTCCTCTTCTGCAGGCAAATGGTCTGGGACCTGAAACTGTGTGTGTGTGTGGGGGATATTGTGAAGTTTCTCATAATGTGGAGGGCCTGGAAAATCTGCCATGCTTTGGCCATGTCCTCTGTTGAAGGCATTTGTCTTTGGTCCTCTGCCTACTCCTTTTCCTTTTTTATGTCCATATTTTTGGCCCTTGGACGCTGTCGGGGGGAGGAGATCCACCACCTGTTATCACCCAAGTCCCGGCACATGCCAGGATCCAAGCATTATGGGGCTCGTGCCAAGGGATTTTTCTTGTCTGTCCCCCCTCTCCACCTGTCCAAGGCAGAGCCAGTCATGCAATGACTTCAGCGCACTATCGAGCATGCCACACCTGACATGCAGAGGTCCACTGGTCCCTGCCCCAACAGGCTCCCAGTATGGTCCCAGGCTGCCACACCCCCATGCCAATGCTAGAGGTCGGTAGGCACCGGGAACCTAGTTCTCTCCCTCCCTCCCCAGAGAAGGCAAGCAGTCCCTGGGATATGCAGCCTCCTTCCCCCAGGCTGAACCTTCAATGTCCGAGGTCCGCTCCCGAACCCCAGTCATCAGCACCACAAACAGAAGTGCTTCCGCTGTGCTGGCAGGCTAGCCGCATCCTTTACTGGACAAGTGGCATGGGCATTCTTTTGACATTGAGGCATTAGCCCTTTTCTTTTGGGTTTTAGGGCAAAACTTTTGACAGAGCTCATAAGTGATGCAATCGTGGTCTGGACCCAGGTACTTTAAGCAAAGCTTGTGATAGCATGCCTTTGCAATGAGCTGGAAACAAACTGAACAACTTTTAAAACTTTTTGCTATTGTATGCTTTTTTGGTCTTTCAGTCATGCCAAAGACTGAAAGACCTGCAAACATTTTTTTTTTTTTCAATTATTTTTCCCCCTGGTCGCCAGACCCTGGGAACTCCCTTGGACATAGCCCTACCAGCTTTCTTCCACCTGGCCTGAGATCCTCCCAGCCCTATGTCCCCCTTGGAACTCTGACCTACCACTCCTGCCAGCATATGACCCCCTGGCTTATACTCCCCAAGGCAGGACCACTATCCACTTATGGTGGCACTCCTTGAAATCCAATTATGCAGGTGTAGTGAAGGCTAGAGGATAACAGGGATCTGTGTGGGCAGGTCCGGTGGTGGGTGTGGGGGCTACTGGGGCCCATTGCCGTCTTCCCAGGTACTGGGGTGTTTCCTTGTTCTGTGAACATGATGCCCCAGAGGTGCAGATGTGCAATGACATCCAGTGTGAGACGAGCACACTCCTGCACCCAGCCCATTGATGTCCACCGTTGCCTCCAGCCCGTCCCGATGTGACCCCGGCCTCCACTGGAAATCGCTGATGCCAGGGAGCCACAACCCACCCTCTCCAGGAGAGGAGAGGAGAGCAGTCCTCCAGATGCTCAATTCTCTCCTCCCCGGCTAACACCCACCAACCCGAACTCACTCCCGAGCCCGGATCGCCGACGTGGTGCGAGGTGTGGCATCCAGTGCCTCAACCCTCAGCACCACTGGGCCAGCTGCAAAAATTATTTTTATTCAGTTCCCAGTAAAAAGAAATTAGATTCTAATTATTTTTCCTCACAGAAGTGAGAAAAACTACTATGTAGTATTTTAAAAGCAGGAGTTATGAGAAAAAAACAGTTTGGTTCCCAAAAATGGGAAGTGGGCATCAATTTGCCCCAAAAAGTCCAAATATGAGTAAAACTAGCATTTTTTTATTTTATTTTGCAAATGTGGACAGTTCCCTGTAAGGTGGGAATCGTGTTGCAGTGCACCATTCTCCAATTCCTGGAGCCGACTGGGAACCAGACAAAACAGCAAAATCCACAGAAAAATAAACTTTTAATACCTAACACAGAGTTGTTGAAAAACTAGCTGTAAACATTAAAATAAATAAACTGTTAACATTAAAATAAAAAGAAGTCCAGAAGGCTAGAGCTGTACTTCTGGACAACTGCTCTCTTCAGACAGAGAAACAAATCTGACATTTGAACACTAGTGGAATGTGACCACAGTGCAGAGTTCGAACTTTCATTCTAATCCTAAAATCACATAAAGTTCTATCTCTGGGGTATCATACTCAGGCAGAATGACGTCTTGTTGTAAAGTATTATTCACGGATTCCGTGTTGTTTGAAGCCACTTAGCAATGAAGTTTGGCAATAAACACAAAAATACAGGTTACTCACCTGTAACAGGAGTTCTAGGAATGGTATATGTTGTTCATCCACACTTATTGGCAGGTCCCTTGCCGCTTTAAATCTTGCCGGAAGGTCTTCAAGCTGGCTCCTCCCACCCACCTGGGTGGTAAAACTCTTGGCTGCACCCATGGCGCCAGATCTAGCCCGCTGGAAGCCAGGTTGTGCGTCGGGAGGCCGGTGGTCATGTGGATGAACAACATATACCAGTCCTAGAACTCCTGTTACAGGTGAGTAACCTGTATTTCTAGAGACATGGATATGTTGTCTATCCACACTTATTGGCAGACTCCTAGCAGTTCTCCGGAGGAGGGAGGCACGCACACCCCTACTTAGGTAGAAAGACTGGAGAGACTGAGGCCCCACCAGCACTCCCCTGCAGGACCCAAGGTCGATGTGGAAGGGGAATGGTAAAGCCTGCTTCCGGGCAGAAGCCCTGCGGATATCCTGGACGGAGTATCCTCGAAAGCAGCCACTGATGCAGCGGAAGGAAGGGTAAAAAAGAGCGCTTATCCCTCTGGGAGGCTCCATGCCCGCCCGCCTATAGTGGAGACCTATGCAGGGGTGACCCGCCCGCTTGTCGTCCACTGGGCTGCAAATCTGCCAGATGCGGCTTCAGCGAAGATGATGAACAGCTGGTGAACCTCTCCCAAACTTTAGCTTTATGCTCCCTAGATAGGTGAGCGTTAAACCCGTTCCTATGGAACCTGTATACGGCCTCCGAGGTGTGAATGGGGATAAACCCCGGCAGAGGCAATACCCCTGAAGGGAAGACTCCGCCACCGCCTTCGGAAGGACTTTGGGTGGGGCGCAGGACAACCTAGTCCCTGTGGAAGACCGGATAGGGAGGTTAAAGGAGCGCCTGAAACTCTCCCCGCCTTCTGGATGGCGGAGTGGCCCCAAGAAGGTGTTCTTCCACAACAGGTGGGGGAAACTCGCACCTGTGCAAAAGGTTCGGATGGCTTGCTCATGAGCTAAGCCCATACCAGCAAGGATCCCACAGAACCGGGGATACTCTCCCAAAAGGGGGAGGCGTGATCAAGGCTTAGAAGTGCCAAACCACCTTCTCCGCACCACCAACTGCCTCCCGGCCCGCGCCCGGAAGACAGGGGAGACCTGGAGAAGCACCTAGGGGTCGTCGACCAAAGCCCTGGTTTAAGAATGGACTGCAGATGGTCTGGAATGCTCGCCCAGGGATGGGGGAGGGCACGGCCCTATCCCATCAACAAAAAGGGAGACCTTCTCCCAGAGAACGAGCATCTTGGCCGATTTCTTAGCAGGACGCCTCGAAGGTCGAGGACCTTGCCGAAAGACCCTAGGCCTGGCCCCTAGCCACACAGGGGTCGGCCTACAGGTGCAGGGATTGAAGGTCCAGATGGATAACCTTCCCCTGAAAAGGAAAGACAGGACCGGGTGGACTGGAGGCCGCCTCGGGAGCCTGGGGCTGAGACTGAGGAGAGCTGGATACCAAAACTGGCAATCCAGTCTGGGGCTACCAGAATCACCTGCGCCAAGTCCCTCCTCGCCTTGCCCATAGGTCAAGGGAAATGGGGGAGAGGCACAGAGGGGCCCAGGGTCTGAGGCCCCAATGGCATCCCCTGCAGCAGACCTTGCTGAGGAGTGGGCAAAAAAACAGTCTCGGCCTCGTATTCTCCCCAGAGGGAAGAGGGAGAAGATCCTGTGCTACCTCCGGCAGGGGAGACCACTCATGAGGCGCAGCCTATGCCCGGCTCAGGGCAGCAGCCAAGGAATTGGGGCTCCTGCCATCAGATGGCTGGGAACCCTCGACTGCGCAACAACCCAATGCGGAGAACCTCCTTGCACCGAGACAAGGGGATCGACCGAACCTGGCGGAGTAGGTAGCACATGGTCTTGGTGTTGTCCTACTTGGACTTAGACCTGTAGACCCCATACAAGCGGAGCGAGCGGTGCAGGCTAAGCAGACTGTCTGTTCTCCAGCGAGCAGGAAGGCCATCGGGACCCGTGAGAGGACCAGAGGCAAAGCACTCTGTATTCCCCAAGATGGGCACCCCACCCATCTTAGAAGCATCGGTCGGAGAAGACCGCCAACTCAGGGCGAACGAACAGGATGTTCTCCTGCCGAAGTTGGAACGGTCCAAGGGAGCGTTCTCTTAACTCCTGGGCTGTTAGTCACGAACTGGTCCAAGGGACGCAGCACTGTGACCTCTGGCTGGCCCCTCCCACTAAGGGAAGGCTGCCCTGAGGCCCAGGAGGAGCAGAAGGTCCTGGCAGGACATAATTTCCCGGCCAACCAACCAGCAAAGGAGGAAGAACCTCAGCCCTGTCCGCCTGGAGCCGAGCTCAGACTCAAGAGTCGAGCTTAGTCCCGAAGAAGCTTCACCGCTAAGGTACGAGTTCTCACTTGGCTCCTGAAAACGGGAGACCAGTCTGTCTTCCGGGTGGGGTGACATCCGGACCCTTCAGTGCCGCAGAGACTGCTGAGCAAAGAAGGGCCTGGCTAGGAACTCGTAAGGAGCTCTCCCGCAAGAAGGGGTGGAGTCTCCCAAGAAACAGACGGAACGAGGAGTAGGTACATCCTGGAGACCCAGGAAACAGCTACACGCCACATTCTGAGGATGGGATATCTGAAGTAGAAAGACCATCCAGGCATGCGGGAGAATGGGTGCGAGTCCCCGTCCGTTTGAGACCAGGAATACCTGGACACGAACCCAGGGTTGATTGGGGGGGGTCCACAGCCTTCCTGATCACCTCTAACTAGAGAGTCAGGCATGTCGGTACGACCGACACAGAGGCAGTGGACCCAAGATCCCCATGGGGCAATGGCTCAAAACGGGGAAACCGCTCGTAACCTGCGACAGGATCCACCCTTAAATACCTCCAGAACGAGGTGCGGAGCCGTCCCCTCATGGGGAAACCCGGGCTGGGACGACGGGGCCGGGGCAGTGCCCCTTGGCCCGTCACTGAGCAGGCTTAGAGGGGGAAGGAGCCAAGGAGCCCTCGGTTTCCTGCCTCCCTGCTTCCTTTTGGAGGAAGACGCTGGACTGGCAACAGGCTGCCCAGCACATGCCTGCTGGCCCTTATGCTGGGCCCGGTGGGGCCCCAGGGCTCAGGGGGCAAAGGGGCTTACGCAAAGGCTGACGGCTGCCCTTGACCCTCCGGGCGAGAGTGACCGAGTCCGGAGTGGCATCGGACTTCTCGGGCCCATGGATGTATCCCTCCACTCCAGGGCCGAAAAGGTCAGTCCCCAAGAACGGGATATCCGCCAACTCGTGCTGGGTTTCCAAAGAGAAGGAGGATAACCTCAGTCACGCCCTGCGGCGCATGGCCACTGCGGCCGCCACCGATCTGGCACAGGAGTCGCCCAGATCCAGAGCCGTCTGGAGCTGCTGCTTCGCCACCGCCCTACCCTGGTCCCACACTTGCCGAACCGTGGTCCGCAGGTCGTCTGGGAGATGAGGGAGGACCTCATCCAGGTAGCCCAAAAGGGTGTGGGAGAAATGTGCCATCAGTGCAACCGAGCTGGCCTGACGGAGGCCTAGGGAGGACACAACGTAAACTTTGCGCCCGACGTAGTCCATCCTTCTGGACTCCTTGTCAGGGGGTCTGTCCACATCCCCAGTGTTTCCAAGACATTGGAAAACGTCGTCGGTGACTACCCCTTCAGCCGAGGGGTGCTCCGAGAAACCGGGCAGAGAACCGACAGGGAACCTCCGAGCCACCCTGGCCGAAGGCGCAGGGCAGGAAGTAGGCCGCCGCCATAGCTCCAAGGCTGGGCCCACGATAGCCTCAGCTACTGGGAAGGCCTCTGAGGAAGAACCCCCTCAATCCAGAATCTCCGTAAGGGGGGGTAAGGTGCCCGATTGGAGACAGGCTCGAGCTGCATCCCAGTGAATTCTGAAATGAGCTGAAGCAGACCCTTTGAAGACGATGGGCTGTCGTCTACTGAATGTTCCTGGGAAGACCCCGGCTCCTCCCTGCTAGGAAACATAGCAGAGCCTGCTTCAGGCTCTGAAGGATCTGCAAAAAGCTGCCATGGTGTCTCAGGCACTCTTAGGTCCGCCGGGCGGCAGAGTGAGGACCGAGGCGGCCTGAAGAACAGGTCATGGCCTGGCCTGAACCCCGCCGAAGGCGGAGGGGCAGCGAGGGTTGGATGAGCAACCGGCCCTGGAGAGGGCTTGTCGACCGATTCGAATGGCTGCCGACCGAGCGCCGGCTGCTTGCTAGCCAGAGAATGAATCGGGGTCGATTGAAACCTGGACAACAACTGCTGTCGCCACATAAGTTCCTCGTAACACCGACACCAACGGCATCGAAACCGCTCCTCATCCGAGGAGGGGGACGAGGAAGAACGGCAAAGCCACTTAACTTGGTGCCTCAACCAAGAACGCCGAGATCGGCGTGAGCGGCTAGACCGAGAGGTTGACCGAGACCGAGACCCAAATCCTCGGGGGGACCGAGGGAGGGCCTGGGAAGGAGCGGGACGCACCCACTCCTCCCTCGGCTCGGAAGAAAGGACTGAGGGCTTCGACCCGAAGGGGAGGACAGAGCCTCAGCCTCCGCCAAAGGTGGAGGGATGACGGCACCAGAAGACCCCCCAAAAGACGGGTCGAGAGACTCGACAACGTCGACGGGGAACCTGGCCGGCTGACCTGACGGGGATACCATGAGGCCAGTGGCCGAAGTCGAATCCTCGACCGAAGTTGAGCGTCAGCTGATGAGGGAGGGGGAGAGTTCCCGCTCCCGCCGACGAAGAGACCCCACCTGCAGCCCTTTAGCCTTAGGCTGAGCGGCAGGGCTCCAGGGTCCCTCTCCCTTGGAGGAGAGGGAATGACGAAGCTCCCTGAACGAAGCTGCATGAGATGAATCCAAGGAGAGCGGGATAAGTGCCGCAACCGAGGGGGGGGGGACCACCCCTTCCTCGGCAGGATCAAACTGCAGAGAAACAGTCGAAGCGGACACCCGCCGGTCCGATGGAATCTCCGGAGCGGAAAAAAAATACCGGATGTCCGAGCCCCGAACGGGCCGCGCGGTCCTCCAGAGAGCTGACCGAAAGGGCAGAACAAAAATTGCAAGCCTGAGGATCGTGATCCAAGTCCAGGCAAAAAACGCACGTGGAGTGCGAGTCCCTCCTGGAGGAACTAACTGTGTGCCTCTCGGGCCGGAAAAGCCATCACCAGAGTTTAAGAAGAAAGATCAAGATTCAGAAAGGACACTTAACAAATTCAAGACCGAAATTTTCAGGAACCAGTCGAAAACGCAGAGCGCTAAGGAGGGAACCTAAGCTTCCAAGCGGTAAGGAAGATCTAGCATCATGGGGCGGAGCCGAGAGTTTTACCACCCGGGTGGGTGGGAGGAGCCAGCTTGAAGACCTTCCGGCAAGATTTAAAGCGGCAAGGGACCTGCCAATAAGTGTGGATGAACAACATATCCATGTCCCTAGAACAACACTTTCAGCAATTAAAGAGCTTTGCCCCAAGCAAGCAAGCAACCTCTGATTTTATCTGGGCCTCACCATAGTGATGTAATTACCGGGCCCTCCTGTCACCTTCACACAACAGTCCTAAACGAGACCTACTGTACAGTAAGACCACTCACTACCCACAGCAGCAGATCCTCACTGTTTCACAATGCACTTCAGTATTTTTACTTTCAAACTGCAGTTCTAAAACTACTGGGTACCCAGATAAAACATACACAGTTGTAGGCCTGATGTCGTGGTGCCCTGGACCTGGCATTGGTGCTTGCTTAGTACCCCAGCCAACAGACTTTTGGTTGGCTATCACTTAAACAAAATAATTTGTAACCAAGGGGAAATTTGGACTTGAACAAAAAACTGCAGTCCACAAGGGAAACGCTGATACAACAATCTGTCTAGCTAACTCATGCATCCTTACACGGTATTTGCAGGAGCAGATACAGGTGGATTAAGGCAGATGATCCTGCAGGCCTAGGCTGAGCCTGGTCCCTCACTTTGCAGCTCTTTCTTTCACTTGACCAGCAGCACAACTTTGCAGCTCTTTCTTTCACTTGACCAGCAGCACATGGTAGTGTGGCAACTTCTAAGGGGCCCAGAACAAAGAGCACTCTGCCTTGCTCCAGCGGACGCTGAATTGATCGAGGGTACCTGGAGGAAATCTCCTGACCACATCTTCCTTTGGTCACACCAGAACAATTCCTCCCTCTGATTACAGCTGTCTTTTGGCTTGGATGCTGTAGCTGTTATTTTCAGAAACACTGCAGATCAATCTGTTGCACCTTGCAAGATTCATCTGCACTCGCACTCAGTTCGAATGGAACTCCAAGAGTTGTAAACAGGACTCAACCAGGATCTCTGACCCTGAGGCCTGGCTAGGCCCTCAGTTCTCCTCTACAAACACCTGAACAGGATTGACTGAAACTCCTCCTTAGCTGCTGGAAGGGTTTGGCTCAGCACACTCCAAAATCAGTTCCTCACAAACTGATCAGTCATGTTTCTGGCTCTCCCAGTGGCTGGAAATGGGCACCAAGCACTCTGCTGCTTTTCTACTAGAGTGCTCTGAGTCACTATGAGGACCCCTTGCATTCTGGTTGGCTGACGGTGGGGTCAAAGGTCAACAAGATGGCACTGTTCATTTTACATTCAGCACACTGTTGCTGTTTATACAGGATTTCTGGAGCTGCCTACTTAACTTTTTTAAATATTAGCCAGATGTGTTTGCACTCTAGTTTGCAGTGATGACATCAGCGATTCCTCTGGTCCTTTTCAGGTGCATGCCCTTCCCCTCCCCCTTCATCAGCAGTACAAAATAAGAGCAAAAAGTTACAAATTACAACGCCTCTTGACCTGGCCTCCAGTACCATTACCAGCCAGAGGTCACAGGCATTGCAGGTGAACCCACCTTGAGTCTCCGATGGCTCAAGCAGGTAAGTCCCACTTGCAGGGATTACACAGATGAAAGCTGAGAACTAAGAGCAGAAGGGAGCACAGGAAGGAGAAGGCATTAATCTACTATTTTTTGAAGGCTCAGTACCAGCATGCAAACAATGCCAGGCACATTTATTACTGTAAATAACTTAAAAAAGCAATTACAGATTGAGGAAGCATGCCTGACCAATCAGAGCACTCCTGTCCCCTGCACATGAGACATTCATATTCTGTAAAGAGTGCCTCATGTGCAGTTGCACTCGAAATGGACATGTTCATGTAAAGTTTTAACAATTTTAATACATTATCGATTGCTTTCATTAAGTAAGGATTAACCCATGACAAGGCATGGGTTTACTGAGCATTAATCCATGCTGGGGGGAGGGGGTTGTGAGGCACGAGGCCACAGGCTGAGTCGCTTCAACCACCCAGGCTGGGATTAATAGTAGGTGCATAAACAGTATCGGAGGTCGTAGGTCCTCCCCCTCAAAGGATAAAGGTCAGAAAATAGAATTCAAACATGGATGGGGATGGGGGAGTGGTAAGAGCTGAGCAAAATCTGAGAAGAGTTGAAAAACAGCACTGATGAATGCACACAGCTTGGGCAACAAGATAGCAGAGTTACAGGCATTCCTGGTGGATGGGAGGTGGACATGGCTGCGGTCACTGAGACGTGGGCCGCCACACATCACGACTGGGATATGGTAATCCCCGGGTACTCAACAATCAGGAAAGACAGAGTGGGGGAAGGGGGGTGGCACTGTTCATTAGGAAGGGGATAGAGTACAGTGGGGGGGGGAGGATGATTGCGTGGAGGCAGTTTGGGTCATGCTGCAAGACTGGAAGGGGAGGAGGGTTAACCTAGAGACGGTCTACAGGCCACCCATGCCATCAGAACCATTGGACATGGCACTAATTGAAACCATGAAGAGAAACTGTAGGGGCATGGGGCGGGTAATGTAACAGTAGAGGACTTTAACCTACCAAAGACAAACTGGGGTTACATGCTGTCACCATCTGCATGGGAGCAGAAGGTCACTTGACACATTTCAAGACATATACCTGACACAACTTGTCGATGAACTGACTAGTGAGGGGAACATCCTGGACCTGGTCCTAGCGGACGAGGGGTTGGTCAGGGATCTGGAAGTGGGGGCCCCGCTTGCCAGCAGCGACCACACCATGGTATGCTTTACTCTGGACTTGGAAAAGGACATTAGACAAACGAAAACTATGGTGGTGGACTTCGGGGGGGAGGGCAGACTTTGGGAAAATGACGACCATCCTCAGGGAGCATATAGGTAATATTAGGGAAGGTATGGATGTGGAAGGGCAGTGAGGAGTCTTAAAGCAGGGCATCCTGGAAGCCACTAAAGCTTGTGCCAGGATGTGCAATAAAAGGACCAGAACCAGGAAGCCATGTTGGTGGACGAAAGAAGTGCAGGACATTGTAAGGAAAAAGAGGATGACCTATTGGTTGTATAAACACACTTGCAGAGTAGAGGACCATGAGAAATATCAGAAGGTAGGCAGGGAAGCTAGTAGAAGAGTTCAAAGGGTGAAGACAGACAAGCAACTCAGGTTGGCAAAAGGGATCAGGGAGAGAGAAAAGGAATTCTTCAAATATATTGGGGAGAGAAGGATGAGGGATGGGCAGATAAAAAAGTTGAGGGGGGGGAATGGATAGAGGGAGGGCTGGAAAAGGCCAGACTGTTAAATGATTACTTCAGCTCAGTCTTCACAAGGGAAAAGGATCGATCAGAGCTGCAGGGTGAGGTGAAACAGGGAACCTGGGGAAGAGCGATCTCACTGACGGGGAGATCCAGGTTGGGAGGGTGTGGAGGGCTCTCAGAGCTATAAGAACGGACAAGGCTCCAGGGCAAGATGGCATCTACCCTAGAGTTCTGAAAGAACTGGCAGATGTTCTGGCACCTCCATTAACGGAACTCTACAATTCCTCCCTCCAAACAGGCTGTGTCCCTCTTGATTGGAGAGAGGCACATGTGGTACCCATACACAACAGCAGCAGACCTTGGGATGATCCAACGAACTACAGACCAGTCAGCCTGACTTCCATAATAGGTAAAATTCTGGAGGCCATCTTAAAGGAGAGAATGGTGGCGTTTCTGGAGGTAAATGGTTTTCAGGATGAAAATCAGCATGGGTTTTGTCCGGGGTAAGTCGTGCCAAACAAACCTGGTAGAGTTTTTCGACTGGGTGACACGGTCCCTAGATGTGGGTAAGCTAGTTGATATTATATATCTGGATTTCAGCAAGGCTTTCAACTCTGTCCCACACAGGAGGTTAGTCTGGAAGTTGACAGCACTGGGGTTCGGGAAGAAACTGGCACTGTGGGTGGTGAATTGGCTCAGGGATAGGAAGCAGAGGGTAGTGGTGGGTGGAGAGCTCTCGGCAACCAGAGAGGTCCTCAGTGGAGTCCTACAGGGCTCAGTCCTGGGCCCAGTCCTCTTTAACGTGGACATTGGGGCAGGGGTGGCTAGTAAGTTGAGCCTGTTCACTGATAACACCAGGCTGGGGGTTGTTGGTTGAAAACGAGCAAGAGAGAAGAGCACTCCGGGATGACTTAAGGACACTGGGCAGCTGGGCCCAAAAGTGGCAGCTGGGGTTCAATACACGCAAATGCTGTGTACTGTACCTGGGGGAGGAACCACAGGTTCTCATACCACTTGGGTGGGGTTGAGCTGTCCGTCAATCAGCTGGCAAAAGATCTGGGGGTGCTGGTGGACGAAAAGGGGAACAACTCGTAGCAGTGTAGGAAGGCGGCAGCAAAAGCAAACAAGATGCTGAGATGCATAGCTAGGGGTATTACGTCCAGATGAGGGGAAGTAATTCTGCCACTGTGCAATGCGCTAGTGAGGCCATACCTGGAGTAGTGCATACAGTTCTGGAGACCCTGGCTAAAAAAGGATGTAGCACCGTTGGAGAGGGTCCAAAGACGGGCAACCAAAATGGTTCAGGGAATGGAGGGGGTGACTTATAAGGACAGACTCAGAATACTGAACATGTACACATTGGTGGACAGAAGAGACAGGGAGGACATTATAGAGACCTTCAAATACCTGAAGGGATTCAACAAAGGGAGGATTGAGGAGCTTTTCCAGCTAAAGGATCGGGGGACCACGAGAGGGCATACGTCTGAAGCTCTCAGGGGGCACTTTAGAGGGGAGGCAAGGAAGCATTTTTTCACTGAAAGGGTTGTGGTACTCTGGAATGCACTGATGCAGAGTTGGTGGCACTGGAAACAGTTGAGGGATTCAAGAAGGGATGGGACAGGCATGGGGCATGGTAAGGGTAGATGGGGGGCATACTCTACAAGGGACCAAGGGAGGTGGGGGGGGGAGAAACCACGGGAGGAGGGGTAAAGCAGTTGCTGTGCCCAAACAGTAAACCGCATCGGGTAGACGTGAGAGACGAATGGGTCTAATCTATCAGCAACAATGTATGTATGTATAAAAAGACATAAACAAGCAGTAATTAATTTTGTGTTCAATGCATATTCAAGGAGCCTTTCAATATATAAGAGTGCTTTTTATGAACAGAGAGGGTTTCTCTTATTGATAAGTCCCAGTCTGGGCACAATGCCAAAAAAACTGAATCCTAGAAATCAAGATGTCATTTGCCTACAGCCTAATTTAAATGTGATGGAACATCACAACCATCTAGAACAGATGAATATTTAACAGTATCTTTAGTTACAGGGGTACATCAGGAAGTGTTTGATACTATTAAAGCCATCTAAAGTAATCTGTTAGTGCGACAAAAAAAAAAAAGACTGACCTCACAAACCACAGCATGGTTCTCATCATCTTGGGCATCTATCAGCTCCGCGAGGAAGTATTCTCCATACATATTTGTCAGGGTTTCATTTTGTCGAGTAAAGATAGGAGTAAGGTCATCATGGTCTCGCACCCTAGAGGACAGAGCATATCAGTTCAGAACACCTTTTGAGGTCTAGTTTAGTAATTCATCATGCAGTTCCATGAAAGAACAAATAAAATGTACCTCTATAAATTCAGAATAGGGAAGGGGAGGCAGCTGAGACCTGGTTCAGATTCCAACCCATATCTCTGGGAATTTGGCCTGGATGATTTGCACCAGTTCCCTGGTAGAAGACCCTAATCCAAGTTGGACCACACGTTAAGAGTATACTCAACCCTTCAATGGTGTTCAGATTCAAATCTATACCCAAACCGGGTCACCCAGCCCCCGTTTCAGTTGACCCAATCTGCACGTAGATGTGTTCACCACACTGACTTTTATTTTAATCTGGCATCTGCATTTCCTTCTGATGGATGCATTTTTCATTATGATTTCTCAGTGCTTATAGTAGCCTTTCACACCAGAATCTGCATCAATATGTTGTGCAATGGACGCTCTTCACTGAAGCACTAAGTTTGTTGCTAGGCTCTGAAGTTCATACTGAACAGATGAAGCAAAGAAGGAGAGAGCCAGGACACCTTCAATTAGTAATGAAAGTGAATGTGTGCACTGTTATGAGCCAGAGAGGCAAATTGCTTTTGAGGGTGACAAATGAAGACAAATACATGAGGGTTTAAAACTTGGGCTTTTTTACATTTACATTTACACTTCTAACATTTAAACAAATTCCATAGATTACATTTTTTCCCATGTCCAGCTAAAGTATGGAAGGAGCTGAAGTTACTTTTTTAAGGTGACATTTCTTATTGCTTATTAATGAAATTAGTACAATAAATGAAACACAATGACAGAAGCAAAAGAACCATTGAGATATTATGTAATCTGAATGATAGGTATGCAAATTAATACATTTCTAATTACTTGTATCTGACAAGACATAATACATCCACAAAACAGGGCTGAATTGAAAATAATTAGTAGCTTACTTTTACATCAGACTTACAGCAGATTCATTAAACACAATAATTAATCTATATCTCAGTCTCTTCAGACTCTGAGCCTTCAATTAGACATTAATTACTTTATATGCCCTATCTTTCATTCCTAAGAATGGGGCACCAGAAAACGAAAATTAACAAAAAGGAAGGTAATTAATATGATGCCAAATAAGAAGTAAAAAGGATCAAACGCAAAACTTCATTGATCAGCTAGATCTCAAAGAGAAAGGTTAGCAAGTAAGAAAGACAGTAATTTATAATTATTATGGCCTACCTGGTGTACCCTGCATATAATGTACATGGTCACATTCAAATCTTCAGAACGAGCAAATACAGCTGCATCATGTAGATCAGTGCCTGTGTTTACCCCAGAAATACTTCATCTTGAGCCCAATTCAGATCCCACAGAATCCAAATGACCATGAGCAGTTTCAACTAAGTGTGACTTGTGAGCACCATCACTGCTAGTAAAGATGTATTTTTTACTTTTCATTGCCACGCACTGCCGTGCTGGTTATAGTAAAGAAACAGAGACCCCCACCCCCAAAAAAAATATATACAGATTTTAATGCAATTAAACATTTAGTATGCCTCTGAGTCCCTCTAGAAAACTCAGGGTAAATGTGATTTTTTCCATTTTGAATGCCAGTCCTTTTTTTTGTTTAGTTGCAGCCCAAACACGATCTCTAATGAAGTTGTCCCTAAAATTAGCAATAATAGTGGTATTGTCAGATGCCTTATTTTAAGATAAATACATAAGACAATGACAGCAGAAAAAGGCCTATGGCCCATCTTGTCTGCGAACCCAACCTAACTACTCTGCACTGGCCCTAGTGGCCATCCCTCCCATTTGTTTCTGCCCCCCCCCCCAACTAACCCAACATGTCTGTCACATCCCTGCTTGAAGTCATTCAGTGATTTGGACTGTACCACTTGCTACAGCAGCTTCTTCCACTTGTCCACCACTCTTTCTGTAAAAACTGCTTACGGATGTCCCTTTTAATCTCAACCCCACCCCGTGAGCTTAAGTGAGTTCCTCTCTCTTCTCTGTAGCTGAACTCAAGAAGAAGAGTTCCTTGGCATCCACCTTACTTATCCCTTGCAGATGCGTGTACATCTCAATAAGTTTCTGTCAGCAGTATCAGCATTCCTCTAAGCTGCATTTGTTACTGGTAAATTAAAAGCTCTCTTGATAATTGCATTAGAGACAATCTGAATTATAATTATATCTGTAACATCACACATTTCTTGCATAAAGTAGCTCTGTCATCTATATCATTTCTTGGCACCCCCACAAATCTTAAGTTTCTTTCTTGGGTTAAGTTTTCAAGCCTTGCAATCTTTAATTGTAGAAATGTCTCATACTAGCAGCCAACTGTGCATACCGTTGTCACTTCTGATGTCAGCAAGTTAATGTCTTCTTCTCATTTATCAGGCTGTCAGTTACAGCCTGAATTGCAGCCACTGAGTCTGCCACTGCAGCATTCCGGTCAGTAAGTTGTTTCTTGATGTCAACAGGGTGCTGCAACTGTAGTGCTTGGAGATCTTCAATGATGTATAAAACAGCAGAGAAAGCCTCTTCTGATTTACCAACCTTTGCTTCTCTTTTCTTACCAATGGGGCTTAATGAGCGATCTGGGGCAGCAACCTTGGGTTCGGGATGTTCACAGCGAGTCTGAACACTTGGTCTCTGACTCCCAGTCCAACAGCCCCCCCCAGACTTGTTTACTTAATGAAGTCCATTAATGGCGGCTGTTGCTCTGTATCAGCATCCTTCGATTGTTTGTTGACATTCTTCAAGGTCATCTTTTGAGCTTTTGTCAGCATACTGACATGGATTTCTCTTGCTGATCTTAAAAGCATCAAAAATAAATAAGCAGCAGTGGTATTAACAGCCACATTTAGTGATTCTGTGCAGAGCTGAAGTTTTTTCAGGCATGTTACCGGTGGCTACTCCCCTTTTGGTTTGGTGATTTGGGGAAGTTACTTTTAAACATATTGCATTAGAATTTTAGTATTTAGCTGTTTATTTATTTGAAATAACTCCAACTGGGATAACCCCATGGGATGCAGCCTCTCTTTTTCATGGGGATCCCATGGAGGACAGAACGGTCAAAAGGTTAACAGAGTCCAGCAGGAATTATTATTATAGTGCACACAAGTTAAAACATACACAGGAAAAAACAAACTGTAAATGTAAGTATTTAGAAACGGTAACCAAAGCATGAGAGCAACATGAGGTTGTTGCAAATAAATAGTATGAGCCTTGCTACACAGTATGATCATGGTCGGGGAGAGGGGGATACTTGACCAAAACAAATGCAGAGGGTCCTAAGGTGGCTCGAAAGACTAGACTTGAACACTTGCAAGCTAGAAGCATTCCTCAGCTGAAGAGGGAGTTTGTTCTAAAAATGCAAGCCTTTCTACCACACTCACACTTCATTCTGGGGACTGAGGAGGCAAGTGCTGCTGCTGCTAAGCAGAGTGAGTAGGCACTGCTGAAGTGCAGGAGCTGGGCCAGGAAATAATCAGGGGCTTTTCCTCATACATAATTGTACAACAAATGAAGCCAGTGGTAGTCACGCTTGCTTAAGGGACTTGTCCGGTTAAGATGGCTACTGGACAGACAGTGATGGGTAGACCATCCACATGGGAGAATAAACCCGCACAACCTGTTGTACAAACAATCCAGGGGCAGCAGTGTGGTTTTGTTTGCACAACAGTATAGTACAGTGAAGCCCACCAGGATGCAATGCAATGCAATATATAGTGTATGGTAGAACGCTGTTGAGCATGGAAATCCATGCTCCCAACAGCGTTGTTATGCTGCACTAGCTATGTCATCGTAGCTGTTGTACTACACTAGCTACGTAGCTAGTGCAGCATAACACCTAGAAGGTGGGTGCGCATGCACGACTGGGCGACCGGCGTTGCACTAACAACGGGCACGGTGGTGAAACAGGCCGGAGGAACTGAAAACCACACAAGAATCTGAACAATAGTAAGGGCAGTCTTCTTATGAGCGACCATACACTATAAAAGACTGTGTATGATCGCTCACCCACAACAAGGGTATTTTTCAACTCTCGAGGTTTCCATGGTCTATGTTGTGTGTGTACAGTATGTTAGGAGAGTAATATTCTAGCAGTGGAACTGAGCAGAATTTTGAATCCATGTATTCCATGTTAAACATTCCATGACAAACATTCCATATCTTGAATGTGGGGAAAAACAGGGGGAAAGAAAACTGGAAGAAGAAAGTAGGCAACAATACAATGGCATCATCAATGACATCATGTGTGCTGGGTGGGAGGACTATTTGATCATAAATGCACACAAGTAACTCTATTGTTTCTACATATAAACATGCTTTTCCCAACTGTAAAATGTTTAAAAAAGAAGCCCATTTTATAAGCACAATGAGGCACTCCAGGATGTGTGTGGAACACATTTTACTGCACAGCCAGTGGCTAAAGTCACCCGGCCTTAGGCCTTGTGCCTTATTACACCCCTGGCTTGTGGTAAAAAGTGCTCCATGCACACCCTATCATGCCTTATTGCTTATGTAACTGCTTTGCAGATTTCCAGTAGTGGGATGTCCTTTGCAGCTGCTATCGTGCTCAAACCTTTAAGTTGTTTCCCCACACTAGAATTACATTTTTCTCTCTATAAAAGTACTGGTTGTGGCATACAACAGACAATCCAAAAAATACTAGTGCACCCCCAAAAAACAACATAGCATATTTAAACTTTCCACTGCCACAAATGGCTATATTTACTTTGAGCTCCATGTGAGGAGTGGGTCCTCTTGGTTTCAGACTGGAACTCCAGTGTGAGTAAGCTAAATCACCAATGTCAAGGTAGGACCCTTGATTTAGTCCCTAACGTTCCAGTGCCTCAATGGCTAATGTAACTAATTGGCTCCTTTTATACACTGTGCTCCCAACAAGGATTTTACACAGATGTTTCAAAGGGAGCATGCTAAGAAGGAGCACCACAAACTCCTAAAACTCAAACAAATCCAAAATAGCTTGCTCAAACCTTTTAAGTTGCTTCACACATATGAAGGGCAATGTAATTCGATTCCACAGACAAGGCCTGTAGCGCAATGATTCTACTTGCTGAAGTAATAGCTACTACAAACACAGTTTTCCATACCATGTATTAGAAAATGGGTAGAGAGCGTCCTCCTTTTTGATTGGCTAATGCCACCAACTACCCGGTCCGGTATCAGGCAACAGAGACTAGAAAATAATGAGCCCCAGTCTCTGGCTGCCTGATTACCTTGCAAAATCATTGTACCCTTAGAATGTTCAATCTATTGTAGCCACCATTTTTATTCTCTCGCTCAGCGAGAGATAAGTTAGCCAGCCTGGGTAAAGAATTGGCTGAAGAATAGGACACAGAGAGTAATAGTAAATGGAGTCCACTCTGAAGAAAGGGGGGTTACTAGTGGGGTACCACAGGGTTCAGTATTAGGACTGGTCCTCTTTCATGTCTTTATAAGCGACATTGCAGAGGGACTGGAAGGAAAAGTATGTCTCTTTGCAGATCACACAAAGATCTGCAACAGAGTTGATGCACAAGGTGGGGTGGAAAGGATGTGAAGGGACTTGGCAAGGTTAGAGGAATGGTCAAATGTATGGCAGCTTAGATTCAATGCTAAGAAGTGCAAGGTAATGCACCTGGGAAACAAAAACCCAGGGGAAGAGTACACAATGGGGGGTAAGATACTAACAACAACAACAACAAGCATTTGTCAGTGCCGAATGTTGCTTGCTTCTATGTGCTGTTTAGGAATTTGGAAGTCATTGGAGTGCAGATATTGAAAATTCGCGAACTTACGAGCATGCGTAGGAACTGTGCAATGCACGCTCGTAAAACAGTCATTTTTAGGAATTTTTTCACCAAATTTTCAACATAGCCATTTTAAGACCTCTGCTCATGAACGGTGTCACTGTGATTTTCTTAATGTGTCCCATACATTGATTTCGCACACCGGCTGCGCCATTGTGCACTACATGGGCGGAAACACGTTTCGGTGAGATGTGAAAAATGACAGCTGTACTGCTCATAAGAAGGTGTGGTAAAATGGCAATGTTGAAAATCTGGAGTGAAAATATTGAAAATTTGTGAACTTCTGACGTGCATAGAACTGCGCACACTCGTAAAACAGTCATTTTTAGGAATTTTTCCACCACATTTTCAAAATAGGCTTTTTGAGAGCCCATCTTATGAACACTAGCAGTGTCGTTTCGTTAATCATTCCGGAAAGGTGATTTTACGCAGTGGCTGCGAAATCACCCTTCTGGCCCAAGTAACGCCATGACAGTGCAAGAATTCATGAGGAGGGGTCCCAAAAACCCCATGTTGAAAATTTGGTACAAAAATTCCAAAAAATGCCTGAGATATGCAACAAAGTTGAAAAAACCCTATCTATCCCATTATACAGCTTACCGGCATTTCCTCAGTTTGCGGTCGGCTTTGAAGAGTGCAGACGTGTTCCCAGTCACGAAAGATCGCGTCGCTGGACTCCGGAGGTAAGTATGGGGTGAGGGTGAGGGGTGTGTGGGGAGGTGGGTGCGCAGTGGGTGGGTGCGGGTTGTGGGGGGCAGGAGACTCGTGGGACCGTTTTTCTTTACAGGTTTTTTTAAATGACGGGCGGGATGTTTGCCACGCTGGGGTGGGCTCCCAGCATGGCAGAAGGATGGCGAGGCGTGGAGCCGATGGGGATTGGGCACCCCCATCGGCCATGGCATCTGTTGCCCATGGGGTGGGCTCCCAGGCGTGGCACCTATACCTGGGAGGGGGAGACAGTGGAGCTGACGGGGTGTGACTGGCCAGAGGATTAGGCACCCCCGTCGGCAAAAGCATTGGGGGAGAGACAGTGGAGCCGGCGGGGTATTGGGCACCCCCGTCGGCCGTAACATGATTTTGCCACACTGGGGTGGGCTCCCAGCATGGCACCTGGATCCTTTGGGGGGGGGCATGGAGCCTACGGGGGATTGGGCACCCCTGTCGGCCGTACAGTGAGGGGGAAGGCGCATGAGCACACAGTGTGCTGTGCGCGCGCATGTGTGTGTGTGTGTGTGGGGGGGGGGAGAGCTCTGCTCACTCAAGCGGAGCTCTCCCTTTCAACTGTATGCCACTGCATTTTCAGCTTGTCATAGACAGCTGCAGCAGTGATTGGGGAACTGGGGCCGCGCCTGCAAACGCACACTGACTGCATTGGAAGAGGGGCTGACACACCTCCGAAAACTCGGATGATGGCACTATGTTTCTTGCATGCGCAAAAGCAACATAAAAATGGAAAGGGACCTGGGGGTAGTCATATTAGATGACCTAAAGGTGGGCAAGCAATGTGAGAGGGCAGCAAGGAGGGCTGGGGGGATACTGGGATGCATAGGGAGAGGGATCACCAGTAGAAAACAGGAAGTTATTATCCCTCTGTACAGACAGCTGGTGAGACCCCATCTGGAGTACTGCGTGCAGTTCTGGAGACCCAATCTCCTCAAAGACATAGACAGAATGGAAGCTGTCCAGAGGAGGGCAACTAAAATGGTACAGGGTCTGCACGAAGACATATGAAGAGAGACTTAAGGAGCTTAATATGTATAGCCTCGAGGAAAGGAGGGGGGCGACATGATAGAAACTTTCAAGTACCTCAAGGGAATCAACAAAGTCCAAGAGGGTAGCATCTTTCAAAAAAAGAGGTGTGCAAGAACAAGGGGCACAATTTGAAGATGGGGCGGCTCAGAGGTAATTTAAGGAAGTATTTTTTCACAGAGAGGTTGTGGATGCATGGAACGGCCTTCGGAGGAGGTTGTGGAGTCAAAAACAGTGGTGGAATTCAAGCATGCATGGGACAGTCATAAGGCACTTCTAGGGGTTGGGGGTAGGAAGAAGTAGGCTGCTGGTTAACTAGGATCTGCAGCTTATCCATTAGGTAGGGAAATGGGCAGACTGGGTGGGCCAAGCGGTCCTTATCTGCTGTCAAATTCTATGTTTCTATGTTTCCCCTCCCAAGGCTTCCTAGTTCAGTGCAAGCTGTTCAAAACCACACATAAACCTCCCTGACTCATTTCACGTTACTCTTTTTTCTCTTTTTGAATGTATATTTGCATCCCGTGCTGCTGCTGTTACAGCCAACATCAGAGTCTCAGACAGCCAACCATGCTGTGTTGCCCCCTCCTCCAGCTGCCTGGCCGCTTGCAGTCCGCTGGGTCTTGTGGACCCCAAAAAAGTTTAAAACTCAAAAGCAGTTCAAATTCCCTGAAACATGCATACAATCGTGGCACAATAGTTTTACCTAGTAAAACAGAAGCACCTGTTCCTCAGATCGCTGTCACGCTATTCCCTGTTTCACCCTAGCTGATGCTGTGAGAGATCCCTACAAAATAACAGGCACACAATGAATATATATTTAATAAAAAAAATGAAAAAGAAATCTTAGTGCAACACTGCCACATTTTTTTTTTTTTTTAATTCTTCACGTTTCTTCTTTTTGTGCTGCTGTCACGTCTCACTTCCGCATTTGCTCTGCTGGACCACGAGCGCAGATCTTTCGATGGTGCCGGCAGTTAGGGAAAAAATGTATGGACACCCAGGTTGGGAGACATGCTACACACTACAACTAAATTTCAGCTCAGGTAGGGGAAACAAGACCAAGGTCATCATGGAAGTTACAAAATGATCCAGAGGAGACGGAGAAATTTGCGGGGGGGGGGGGGAGCAGTGAAGGGCACAACGTTCCTCTCATGCCCAGAAGTGGTTCCAATCTTTTTGCTGTACCTCCTCCATGCAAACACATATCACCTTAACAGGACAGCATAACACAATTTCCATCTTTGAACAAAATCCACGTCCCTTCCCCTGATACAAATAGCTTTCCAGGCCTCACACTACACTCAGTCCCTTAGCCGCTAACATCAGTACACATCACGTGATCATCTCCCATGTTTACAAACAGTGAAAAAAAAAAAAAAAAACACTCTCTAATAAAGACTATCTCTCATTTCTCTTGAAAATTACCCTTAGCTGCCAATTGTGCTCACACTGTCTCTTTCTTGCTATGGGGGTAATGCATTCAACCAGCTCTTTTTGTTTTTTAATACAAAGCTTCCAGTAGGACAAAAGTCCAAAAACAACAACACATAATTCTAATCAATGCAGAGGAACTATTTTATCACAAAATTTATATTAAACAATATTTTTATTAATTTTTTTATTGAACTTTTTTTTCTTTTACAGTGCCGTTTTCTAAGAGCAATAATACCCTCCAGGGTGGGTGGTATTGGGGAATACTAGGACTTTCCAGGGGCTATAAGACCCTCCGCCAGTGGCGTCTGGCCCCATTACACCCCTGAGCGGTCCGGTATTCCCCAATACCGCCCACCCTGTCGGGTATTATTGCTTACTTTAAGCTCT
Source organism: Neoceratodus forsteri (assembly GCA_016271365.2). NCBI lineage: Eukaryota > Metazoa > Chordata > Ceratodontiformes > Ceratodontidae > Neoceratodus > Neoceratodus forsteri. The sequence goes on from CM057450.1 coordinate 1,700,308,328, forward strand.
GCTGAGGACATGGGTTCAAAAGGGGGATGCATGACCTGTGCTATGCAGATGTTCAGGTCCCAAGAAGGGGTAGGCTCTCTATGAGGAGGATGCAAGTGGAGCAAACCCTTAAAGAATTTCTCGAAAATGGCATTAGAAGCCAGGGAAGGGCCTTCCCTACTGAGAGATAGGTAGAAACAGCTGCCAGTTGCACCTTGAGGGTAGAAAGCCAGAGGTCTAGAGAGTGAAGGTGAGACAAATAGTCCAGCAAGACTGCCAAGCCAGCTTCCTGTGGCTCTATATCCCTTTGGGAACACCAAATAGAGAACCTTTTCCACTTTGATTTGTAAGTCTTCCTGGTGGAAGGCTTTCTGGAGACCCCTGGAATGTCCATGACCCCTACTGAGAGATGCAAGCCTGCATACTCTAAGTCTTTAAGAGCCAGGCCTTCAGCCTGAGGAACCTGAGGTTGGGGTATAGGATCCTCCCTTGGGAGGAGGTCAGAAGGTTGTGCCTCCTGGGGAGCAGATTGGACTGGTGACTGACAAAGTCAGCAACACTGAGTACCATGGTTGTCTGGCCCAGTCTGGGGCGATCAGAATTTTTTGTCACAGGCTATTCCCTGAGCTTGGTCAGCATCCTGAATATTAGGGGAAATGGAGGGAAGACATACAAGAACTTGCCCATCCAATCCAGGATCAATGCATCCAGGGGTATTGAGCCCCAAACTGGTGGTCTGCAGCAGTACTGGGGCAAGTGATGATTGTCTGGGGCAGCAAAGAGGTCCACCTCTGGGGTACCCCATCTCCTGAACACTGCCAGCAGGACTTGCCTGTTCAGAATCCATTCATAATGGCTGATTGATCCTGCTGAGTGCCATCTGCCAAAACACTGTCTACCCGGCAGGTGGACTGCTGACAGGTAGATGATGAGGGAGTAGGCCAGACTCCAGACCTTCATGGCCTCCATGTACAGAACAGAAAATCTGGTCCCTTCCTGTTTATGTAATACATGGTGGTTGTGTTATCTGTTCTGACCTGAACTACCTTTCCCTGCACCAAAGTGGCAAATGACTGCAGTGCTAGTAGCACTATTCTGAGCTCCAGCAGGGTAATGTGCAACAGAGACTCCTGCTTGGTCCATGTGCCATGTGCAGTGTGGTCCCCTAGGTGAGCCCCCCACTCTAGGAGGGAGGCATCCGTGGTCAGTACCACGGTCTGAGACTGTTGCAGGAAAGGGACCCCCATCCTGAGGCTGTCCTTGTCTTGCCACCATTGCAGAGTTTGTATCAGTGTGGAGGTCACTGGTACTATCTTGGACACAGAATCCCTCCTCTGGGACCAAAAGGATCTGAGGTAGCATTGGATATCTCTCATCTGAAGCCTGGCTTCTGGGACTACAGCAGTGGCTGCAGCCATATGGTCCAGGAGCTGGAAAAAATGCATTGGCGGTCGAGGGACATGCAGCCGGAAGGAGGCTGCAAACTAGACAATGCTGTCCACCCTTGACTGTGGTAGGATAACTTTTGCCTGAACTGTGTCCAGTTCTGCCCCTATAAACTCTAGGAGATAAACTGGCTCCAGAACTGAATTCTTGAGATTTACCAGGAACCCTAGAGACTGCAAGGTGTCCTGTGTTGTGGCCAGAGATTCCTCTACCTGTTAGGGAGAGTGCCCCACAACAAGCCAGTCATCCAGGTAGGGGAAGACTGTGACTCTCAACCTTCTCAGATGTGCCACGACCACTGCCAGGCACTTTGTGAAGGTTCTTGGTGCAGAGGACAGGCTGAAGGGCAACATAGAAACATAGAGGTTGACAGCAGATAAGGACCGCAAGGCCCATCCAGTCTGCCCATTTTTTCTACCTTATGAATGTACCACACACCTTTACACTGTCAATGACCTATCTATCCATATTTGTCTGTATTGCTCCCTTATGCCTATCCCATGCCTGTTTGAAGCCCTGCACTGTACACATAGCCACCACTTCCTGAGGTAGGCTGTTCCATGCATCCACCACTCTTTCTGTGAAAAAGAATTTCCTCACATTCCCCCTTAATCGGCCTCCCTCTATTCTCATGCTGTGTCCTCTTGTCCTGCTACTTTTCTTACATTTAAACATGCTAGACTCTTTCACATTGTTAATGCCCTTAAGGCATTTGAATGTTTTGATCATATCACCTCTCTCCCTCCTCTGCTCAAGGGTATACATATTGAGCTCCGTTAATCTGTCCTCATATGTCTTCTGATGCAGTCCCTGCACCATTTTGGTTGCCCTTCTCTGGACTTCCTCAGTTTGGTTAATGTCCTTGTGAAGGTGTGGCCTCCAGTACTACATGCAGTACTCCAGATGGGGCCTAACCAGTGTCTTGTAAAGAGGGATTGTTACCTCCCTCTTACGACTTGTGATACCCCTACTAATACACTCTAACATCCCCCTAGCCTTACCTACTGCTTTAGAGGTCTGCTTGGATGATTTCAGGTCATTGGTGATGATGATGCCCAAGTCTCTTTCTTCCTTTGTGACTGCCAGCAACTCCCCTCCCAGCCTATAGGTGGCTTCAGGGTTTCTCTTCCTATGTGCATGATCTTGCACTTCTTGCACTAAATCCCAGTTGCCACTCTTCCACCATTTTGCTAGTTTATCCAGATCTCTTCTCATTCTGCCCACCCCATCTGGATCATCTACTCTGTTGCAGATTTTGGTGTCATCTGCAAACAGACAAGCCTTACCTCTAGTCCATCTGCAATGTCACTAATGAAGATATTGAAGAGGACTGGCCCCAGGACTGATCCCTGAGGTACCCCACTTAGATCTGCATCTCTTCTGACTGTATACCATTTACCAGCACTCTCTGTTTTCTGTCCATCAACCAGTTTGTCACCGAATTGACCAACATCTGACTCCACCCTGAGCTCTACCCAGCTTATTTATCAATCTTCTATGTGGAACAGTGTCGAAAGCTTTGCTGAAGTCAAGGTAGGCAACATCAACTGCTCCCCCTTGGTCCACCACTCTGGTTACCCAGTCAAAGAAATCTATGAGATTAGTTTGACAGGACCTTCCTTTTGTAAACCCATGCTGTCTTGGATCGTGTGCCCCTATGGATTCCAGGTGTTGCACTATCCTTTCCTTAAGGAGTGCCTCTATAATCTTGCCCACTACTGAGGTAAGACTGACTGGTCTGTAGTTCCCTGCCTCCTCCCTGCTACCACTCTTGTGGAGCGGGATCACATGAGCCCTTCTCCAGTCTTCTGGTACCTCTCCTGTGCCCAGAGACTCACTAAACAGTTCTGCTAATGGCTCTGCTAATTCCACCCGTAGCTCCTTAAGTACCCTGGGATGTATGCCATCAGGTCCCATTGCCTTGTCCACCCTGAGCTTAGCAAGCTCTTGTGAGACCCTTTCTTTTGTGAAGGGAGTAGTGCTCACCTCCCTCCTCCCTGTGTCCATGGTGCTGAGCTGTGGGCCCTGACTTACCTTCTCTTCAGTAAATACTGAGCAAAAGTATCTATTTAGGATAGATGCTTTTACAGGGTCCTCCTCCTCACATGCCCCCTTTTCTCCTTTGAGCTTAGCAATACTCCCTCTGGACTTTCTCCTTTCACTAATGTATCTATAGAAAATCTTGTCTCCTCTTACTGTTCATGCTAGTGTTTCCTCAGTTTGGGACTTTGCCTGCCTTACTGCCTTCCCTGCTTCCCTTATGGCAGTTTGGTATGCCTCCCTATCTTCATCCCACTGTGTTCCCTTATATTTTCTGAAGGCCAGCCTTTTGGCAAGGCCTTGAACTGATAATGGCCTGAAGGCAGTCTGAACCCGAGGTATTTTCTGTGAGACTGCCTGATGGGGATATGAAAGTAGGCATCCTTGAGGTACAGGGATGTCAGCCAATCCTCTTGTCTTAAAGTTGGAAGGATCAGAGCCAAAGTGACCATTTTGAATTTTGGTTTTGTAAGATGCTTATTTAGGTATCTTAGATCCAGAATGGGCTGCCAATCCCCATTTTTCTTCAAGGTTAGAAAGTACCTTGACTACAACTCTTTTCCCCTGTAAGGGAATGGGACAGGCTCCACTGCTCTGTTTTGCAGCAGAGTGGACACCTCTGCCTCCAAAAGGGCTGTTTCTGATTTGGTGGCAGGTTTGAACAGTCGCTCTTATTTTTGGAAATGACTTGAAGCTTAGAGCAAGACCCTGGCTTATTACTTCCAGGACCCACTTGTCTGTGGTAGTGGTTTTCCATGCCTGGAAGTAATGAGCCAGCCTGCTCCTTACTGGGGACGGGGAGGTGACCTGGACAATCACCTCAGGGAGTCTGCTTGGCAGGGGTCTTGGGCTCAGGGCTAGGTCCACCATGACCAGCACCTCTTGTGCGTCTACCCCTGAAGTAGCCTCTTTGCTGCTGGTAGGCAGGGAAGGCCTGGACCTGATAAAAAGGCCTCTGGTAAGGTCTGCCCCTGCCTCCCCTACTTAGCTTTCGCTGAGGAGTGGCAGCCTTTTCTTTGGCTGCAGCACACTTGTAAGTCACTCTGTATTCATCCATCTTTTTCATGTATGTCTTAGTTTGTTCCCCAAAAAGAGAATTTTGCACAAGGGAAAAATCCAAAACCTTAGTTTGGGTGTCTTGTGAGAGGTTAGCGCATCTTAACCATGCAAACCTCCATTGAGATACAGCAGTGGCCATGATCCTGGAAGCACTATCATTAGTCTCCACAGCCATGTGGAACTGATACTTAGCTGCTTCCGCCCCATTTTTAGCCAGCTTCTCCAGGTCAGATACCAGCTGAGGAGGAGCTTTGCTGACCAATTCTTGGACAGATTCCCATAAGGACTTTTGGTATCTGGAAACACAGACCATGTAAGAGGCTTGTCTTAAGCAAGAGGAAGCTCCAAAGTACCCTTTTTAGCAAGAGAATCGATTTTCCTGGAGTCCTACTCGGGGGGGGGGGGATGTGAAGCCAAATAAATGCCTGCTTTCTCACAAGCAGCAGCTTGGACCACCCTTCATGACTGCAGCGGCTAAACAAAAATTCAGTGCCATTGCCAGCCAAAGAATACCTCCTGTTTATTTTCTTATCTACAGGGGGTATACTGTAGATATTGGAGGTTGCAGGATTTTCATGGTCTGCCTTTTTAGAGACTTGTGGATGGGGATCAAGAGTCTCTTGGAAGCAGGCACATCCATCATCTCTGCATAGTCAGGCTTTTCCTGTTCCTCAGAAGCTTCCTGAGCAGGGAGCTCCAAAATTTCTGCTACCTTTTTTATAAAAGCATAATGGGAGGCAGGGTACCCAAAGGGACGAGGAGGGGACTCAGGATTCAGGTGTTCTGGTGAAACCTCAGGCTCGATGGGCTCACCAAAATCCTCCTCCTCTTCCTCTTCTTCCCATTCCTGTTCGTAGAAAGGTTCAGACCCAAATGAACTGGAGGGAAAGGCAGTGCTAGTGTTTGAACCAGGGTTTGAGCTGTTGTGCACTGACTCGGTTTGCCTGAATTAGTCTGCAGAGACTGGATCATTTGAATGGTTTTCGCTATTTCTTCTGCGGTTGGAGCCGCAACTGTATGCTTCTGCAGTCCTGAGACAGCTGTTTTCCTCTTCTTTTTTGCCACAGGCATTTCAAGGCCTGAGTCAACGGCTCTTTTACCTATGGAGGTTTCACCCTAGTCAGAAGGCACTCCCTCAGATTCCACTGGTTTATCTTTAGTGGTGGAACTGGACCAACCTTCCATGTTGGTTGATTTCTCAGCCATTCTCTCCTGCAGTCTATTCAAACACCTATCAAGCATAGACTGAGGTAAATTTTTTCAGATTTCACAATCTGCCTGAAGGTGGTCAAACCCAAGGCAGAAAACACAGGCGAGATGCGGATCAGCTTTAGCAAATGGTTCACCACACTCAGTACAATGCTGAAACCCTGTGGGACCAGTTCTTTTCTTGGGGTTCTGTGACATAACAACCGAGAAAAATGTTTTCAACACTTATCCACAATGGTCGGTTTAGACCCGAATAAGATAAGACACTTGGTGAACAGCCGGTTTAGCAGCTGAGGAGAAAACCTAGAAATTTTTTTTTTTTTTTTTACCTAAAGTCTACCGGCCCCTCAAACAGTAAATTTACAATAGCGACTAAGAATTTTACCTTAGAAGACAAGAAGAAATCTCCAGTTTTCTCCCGGTTGTGGAAAACGGATCAAAAACTGAAAAACTTATCGGAAAGTAGAAACCCTAGTCTAGTCTAACCTGTAACCAAAGGACAGAGGTTTGAAAATTAAACTAAAATAAACGGTGGTTATAAAAACTGATGAAACTTGTACTTCAGCTGAAGAAGCTGAGGAGAGATCTCCAAGGCAACTTCATAGGCAGGCGGAGTAAAGAATCTGGCAGTTACATAAAATGTACCAGGAACAGTGGTTTAAAAACCGAGCTAGAGCCTATTGAATGCTCCACTATTAACATATAGGCTCTAACTCTTTCATCTCCGGGGCAGTTCAACTGGAAAGGCTAACTGCATCAGTCAGACTACAGTAAGACCTCCTGGGGTTTGAAAGAGATCTAACTCTGGGGTGCCCCATCTCCTGAACACCCCCTCTAGAACCTGCCTGTTGAGATATCATTCATGATGATCTTGGCTTGATTTGACTCAGGCCATCTGGCAGGGTATTGTCCTTGCCTGGCAGATGAATGGCTACCAGCGAGGCCTGAAGTGAGTAGACCACACTCCCCACCTTCACTGCCTCTGTGCACAAAGGGCTGGATCTTGTTCCTCCCTGCTTGTTTATGTAGTACATAGTGGTGGTGGTATTGTCTCTCCTTACCTGTACCACCTTACACTGAATCATGGATGCAAAGGCCTGCAGGGCCAGAAACACTGCTCTGAGTTCCAGCAGGTTTATGTGCTGGCGTGATTCTGCACTTCATCAAGTGCCATATATGGTGTGAGACCCCAGATGAGCTCCCCAACCTAGGAAGGAGGCATCTGTTGTGAGGATTACTGATGGAGACTCTTGATGGAAAGGGACTCCCTCCCTGAGGTTTCCCTTTACCTGCCACCACTGAAGGGCTTGCAGCAATGTCCTTGTTACTGGAATCAGTTTTGCCAGTGAGTCTCTTCTATGGCACCAATGTGCCCGGAGATGGAACTCTATGTCCCTCATTTGGAACCTGGCTCCTAAGACTGTGTCTGCTGCCGCAGCCCTATGGCCCAGGACTTTCAATAATTGCCTTGCTGGATTTGACTCATTTAGCTTGAAAGACCCAAACATCTGAAGGATGTTGCTTACCCTGTCTTGGGGCAGTCAAGTCTATATCTTCCATGCATCCAGTTCTGCTCCTATGAAGTGCAGCACCTGCACTGGTTGTAGGATGGATTTCTTGAGGTTTACCAGGAACCCTAGAGACTCCAGAAGGTTCTGGGTTGCCGTTAGGGAGTCTGTCACCTGTTGTGGTGATTTTCCTACCACTAGCCAGTTGTCCAGGTAGGGAAACACGGTAACACCATGCCTTCTTAGGTGTGCCACCACCACTACCAGGCACGTTGTGAATGCCCTTGTTGCTAAGGTGAGGCAGAATGGCAGTGCTGAGAACTGGCAGTGACCTGATGGGAGTCTCAACCTGAGGTATTTTCTGTGAGACTCCCTTATGGGGATGTGAAAGTACGCATCTTTTAAATCTAGTGATGCCAACCAATCTCCTTTCTGGAGGGTTGGCAAGATCATTGCTAAGGTTACCATCTTGAATTCTGGCTTTGCCAAGAGTTTTTTCAGTAACCTCAGGTCGAGAATAAGTCACAACTCCCCATTTTTCTTCAGGTTAGAAAGTACCTTGAGTAAAATCCCTTTCCCCTTTGCTGTGGAGGAACTGGTTCTACTGCCCTTGACAGTAGTAAGTTTGCCACTTCCTCTTCTAACAGCTTTCTTTCTGAATTTGAAGCTGGTTTGAAGCCTCTTGTTATGAAGGTGGGGAAGGATTTGAAACTGAGGGACAAACCCTGACTCACTACTTCCAGGACCCACTTGTCTGAAGTAGTGAACCAACCTACCCCCTACTGGCACAAGTGAGGTGACCTTGGAAATCAAGTCAGGAATTCTGCTTAGACTGGGGTTGGGACTGACCTGTGTGATTACCTTGCCTAGATCCCCTCCTGCCTCTACCTCTGAAGTACCCTGTCTGCTGAGGGTACTGCTGGTACTGCTGTCCAGCCTGTGCCTGGAAAAAGGGTCTGCCATAGACAGACCTGCCTCTGCCACCCCTTCCATAAGGTCTATACAAAGTAGAGGCCTTTTTGTTGGCTGTGCTGCTCTTATAGGCGGTCTTGTACTTGTCCACCTTTTTCATGTAGGCCTCTGTCTTGTCCCCGAACAGAGTTATTCTCGCAGGGGAAATCCATGGCTTTCATCTGCGTGTCCTGTGACAGATCAGTGGCCCTAAGCCAGGCAAACCTCCCGAGAGCCACCTTGAGAACCATCCACTGGTAGCAGTGTCATCAGCATCCACCACCATCTAAAACTGGTATTCTGATGCCTCTAGGCCAAACCTTGTGGTTTATACCAGGTCAACTGACAGACCAGGGGGGCCTTATCTCCCATGGCCATAACTGACTGCCACAGTGACTTCTGGTACTGGGTAACGTAGGCCATATAATTGGCCTGTTTGATAGAAAGAGAAACTGACAGATAGCCCCTTCTTGGCCATGCTGTCAATTTGTCTCAAGTCTTTTTCTGGAGGGTGGGAAGCCAAGGGCACTTTTGCCCAGTCACAGGCAGTGGTCTGCAGCACACCCCCATGATCAGAGTGGAAGAATGTTCTTCTTTAAAAACTTGTTTATTGAAAGCAGGAGTTTTTTCGCTGGAGTTAAGCCCATCAGGAGGGAAAAGAGGAGCGGAGGGGGAGGTGAACACAGATGTAGTGCTAGAGGAGGATAGAGTGAGGGAGGGGCTGCTGGCATTGAAGGTGGACGAATCACAAGGCCCAGACAGAGTACATCCAAGGGTACTAAAGGAATGGTCTGAGAAACTGGCAGGGCCACTGGCAGACCTATTTAATAGTTCACTAGAGTCAGGCATGGTACTGCAGGACTGGAGAACAGCACATGTAGTACCCCTCCACAAAAGCGGTCCTAAGGATGACCCAGGGAATTATAGACCAGTCAGTCTGACCTCCATTGTGGGCAATCTCATGAAGACCATTCTAAAGGAAAGGTTGGTGGACTATCTAGAGGAGCATTGTCTCCAGGATGAGAAGCAGCATGGGTTCCTGGGGGGGGGGGAATTGTGTCAAGCAAATCTGATCGACTTCTTTGACTGCGTCACTAAGACATTAGACAGGGGCCAGGCAGTAGACATCCTCTGTCCTGATTTCAGCAAGGCCTTTGACTCTGTGCTCCACAAAAGGTTGATCAGGAAGTTGGTGGGTCTTGAAGTTGGGGAAAAGATGGCCAGATGGGTGGAAAACTCGCTGAGGGACAGAACCCAGAGGGTAGTTGTGGGGAACAGAGAGTTATCTGGCACCAGAGAGGTAACCAGTGGGGTCCCACAGGGCTCGGTGCTGGGGCCGGTGTTGTTCAAGGTCTTCATCAATGACATTGGGGATGGCATTAAGGGTAAAATGTGCCTATTCGCAGATGACACCAACCTCTGCAGGAGAGTGGACACAGCTGAAGGGATACAGGACCTACAGGAAGATCTGTGGAGGTGGTCCAGAATCCGGCAGCTTGGCTTCAATGCCAAGAAATGCAAAGTTGTGCATATTGGAGCCAAGAATCCCAGGACACAGTACTACCTGGGTGGAGTCCGAGTATCTGCATCAGAGGAGAAGGACCTGGGAGTGATGATCATTAGTGACTCCACGCAGTGCAAGAAGGCAGCAGCAAAGGCAAACAAGATGATGGGATGCATATCTAGGGGGCTCTGTAGTAGGAGAGAGGAGGCTATTCTGCCCTTCTACAGGTCACTGGTAAGGCCACACCTAGAGTATGGAGTTCAGTGCTGGTGCCCGCACCTCAAAAAGGACATTAACCTGCTGGAGAAGGTCCAGAGGAGGGCTACAAACATGACAGCTGGTCAGCAGGGTAAGGCATACGAGGAGAGGTTGAGGGCACTGAACATGTACTCCCTGGAAGACAGGCGAGAGAGAGAGAGGACATGACTGGGACCTTCAAGTACTTGAAAGGGATAAATAAGGTTGATAAGGAGAGTCTCTTTAAGCTGATTGGCAACCATAACATGAAGGGGCACAGTCTTAAGCTGGAGGGTGGGAGGTTTAGGAGGGCGGTCAGGAAGCACTTCTTCACAGAGAGTGTGGTGGATACTTGGAATGCGCTGCCGGAAGAGGTCATCTCATTCAAGACAGTGGGCAGCTTTAAGAGAGGCTAGGATAAGCATAGGGGAAAGGTAAGGATCATGATTAGGGAGGATGGGAGGAGTGGGGAGAGAGGGCAGGGGACATTAGCTCAAGCTGTGGACCCTGCAATATGAGCAGACTTGATAGATCAAATGGCCTCCTTCTGCTGGCTTCTTCATATGTTTGTATCAAGTTGAGGAATTCCAGTTCCTCTTCATCCTCCACCACCTCACTTGGAGTAATGTCCAAGGCATCCAACATCTTTCTGATAAAAGTATAGTGAGATGAGAAATCCTCGGGTGATCTAGGTGGGGATTCGAATTCTTGTTCATGGGAGACCTCAGGTTCAATGAGTTCCCCCTCATTCTCATTCTATTCCTCAAACTCCTGAATCTCTTGAACCTATGTTTGCACCGGAGCAGCCAGTTGAGGAACCGACTGATGAACTAGAGGGTTAACTGGTACTTGCGGAACTGATATCAGCCCTTGTAGGGCATGTATGACCTTAAGTGCCTGAGCAATAGCCTCTGGAGTAAGCATTTCAGTAGTGTCACTAGTAGTCCTCTTTGATTTTGCAGCAGCGGGTTCGAAGTGCTTTGTTTTCTTTAACTTCTTTGCCGGTCCCAGTTTATCCACTGGTTCTCCGGTTCATTTTGTTTTGGTAGGCTCCCCTATACTTGGGGTAGCTGGCTCTGTTTGAACGGTTTCACTCATATTTGTTGTGGGACTGGGACTAGGCTGGTTAGAACCGTTGTATCCTGAATCCTCAGAATGAGCCATTTTCTTTTTAAACCTTTCCAGACTTTTTTCTATGGTTCTGGTCGGAAAAGTCTTGCAAATTTCACAGTCAGCTGCGAAGTGGTCCTCAACAAGACAGATAACACACTTCTCATGTTTATCTGCCTTGACAAAGACCTCTCCACACTGGACACAGTTTTTAAACCCAGGAGGGCCAGTTTTCTTCTTAGTTTTCTCTGACATTTTAGTTAAATGCCCAAACCAAAATAGAAACCACAAAGGGTTTCTTTCGTATTATTTTTTTTTTTTTTAAGTTTGTACGGTTTCCGTAGATCGTGGACGGTTCTTGATAGGAAAAAAACGTGATTACCCTCAAAAATCAGCCGAACGTATAAGTTCACAAAACAAAGGATAAAACGACCTAAATAGTAAAGAAATAATATACATAAACTGGTTACAAAGAACCGGGAAGAACTGCTAAAATAAGCTAAATAATTTAAAGTTCTAGCACTAACTTATAAAAACACAGAAAGTAAAGGCAGCAGTTGAAAATATATAAATTGTTACTTGTTTACGATGAAAAACAACAAAGACAATGATGAAGGATCACGAATGTGAAGAGGGATCTCTGAGGCGTCTTGACTTGTAGGCGGAGAATGAAATCTGAAGCGCTTAGAATGCAGCAGCTGATAGGGGCAACATTTGAATGCTGGCATGAGTCGATGTGTTCCATCATACGTTCCATTCTCTGGGGGGTCCAGCGCTACATACTGACTGCAAGAGTTAGGAATGTTGAAGAATTCCTGGGGTTAGAAGTGAAAGACTACCTGTTTCCTCATAAGCACTGAGACAGCATTTAGACCTGTAAAGAAAGTTGAGCTTGGGCCCTACGATTGTTACGATGTGATTGTTGTGCCTACTGTATGTGATGCATTAAAGAGCACCTTCCCCAGTGGTCCAAAAAGTTACATCTTGCAGTCATTATATGTAGTTATAGAAACATAAAACATAGAAACTCTCAGCAGATAAGGACTGCCTGGGCCATCTAGTCTACCTGTAAACCCTTGTGTCATCGAGGCACAGGGCAGGAAGCATAGGAAAAACCAGGAGCAGTTGTAGAATTCACAAAAAGTATTTTATTTGTACTAGTAGTAACAAAAAAATAAATTTGTTCTGTACAACTGTTTACAAAGGCAGAATAAAACAGTGAAGATCCATCAGAGTTTTCCTTCAATCTCTGAGTGTCCCTTTTTGCAAGCAATTGCAGCTCAGCTCTCTTATAAGTCCTTCCAACCCCTATTCTTAACAAGCATCCTGTTTCTTCCAAAGTGTTCTTGTATGTTTCAGGCAGGTGCTGGCAGGAACACAGTGTGCCCTAGCTGAGGCCCCTTTTCCACAGCTCTTCTGCAAAAGGTTTGAAAAATTGCACTCAGGTAACCGCTCGATTATCCAGTAGCTTTTTTGCAATCATCTCAAACTATAATTCTACACATTTCAAAAATTAACATTATATAATTTCTATACCGAAGGATCCTAATATCAGTTACATTTCCACATAATGATTTGCATATTTTTTTATATCAGCAGATATGCAAGGGAGGAAAAGACAAACAGCAAGGGAAGACTGAGAGATAGCGAGAGGCAATGAATTGCGAGACTGTCAGGGTGATCAAATCCTAGGTCTCACAGGGAAATTTGGTTGTGCAACCAGACAGATGATACAGGAAAGGAGAAAATAGAACAGATCCCTGCATTCAAACTCTTGCCATAACAACTGGGACAGGATCATATTCCACCCTGTCACACCTTGTACTGGATTACTGCTTCCAACCCACCCGCTGCTGTACCTCTATGGTTCCCCTATGCCTGTCCCAAGCATGCTTGAACCCATCCACAGTGGGAGTGACTCACACTGTGCAGTACAGTGAAGTTGCAGCAGTTTTGCTAGGGAAACTTCCATTATTAGGTGTACATACTGTGCTCACCATTGTTCCCCCTTCCCCAAGACACCCTGTTATCAATGCATTATGCCAACACCGAATGCCTCTTCAGTATGTTATTTTATAAAAGGGATTTATTTCGTGCCTCAGTAACAAAGCATGGGGAATGAGAGAGTAGAGTGAGTTGATGTCGGCTGAAACAGCTCACTGTCAGTTTATGCATCTGTGTTAATAGTGCCTTATTACCTTTTTTTTTATTTATTTTTATTATAATGGATGTGATCACATTCTGGTACAGTCTATTAATCTGTTGGTTTCTCATTTACAATATCATTACAAAACATATATGCATAAGCAATATTTGTAGACATAAAGGAAAAATTACTCGCCTTAATAATTATGTTTCTTCTAATGGAGTCTTGCTGTATTCTGACTATTGCTCCAGCACTTGAACTGCCCCCGAGAGTAAAGGGTTAAAATTCTACTCAAGGCATAGAACGTTGAGCTCGAGCTCAGTTGAGAACTCTGTCTGCAGTACTTTGAAACCAAACTGTCAGATTCTTACGAGCTAAAACTCACTGACTTTAATAATGTGGAAATAGTAAAGTTTCTACTAGCCAACTGGCAACAAAAGTTTTAGATTCCCAAAAGAAGACTCAAGTCAGGAAACCCAAAAACCAAAAAAACAGGTAATAAAGCATACAAATTCTTAATTAATCAACACAAAGCACCCATAATAACAAAAAGTGTGCTGAATACACCCCTGGGGTGCAACACTGTGTGCCTGCCAACCCACTTCCCAAAAACAGATTCTGAGAGGGGAGGCAGGGAGGGAGGTCAGAATACAGCAAGACTCCATTAAAAGGAACATAATTACTAAGGTGAGTAATTTTTTCTTCAAACAACATGAAGTCTTGCTGTATTCTGACTATTGCAGACTACCAAGCAGTACCTCCATGGAGGAGGGACAGAACCTACTTTGGGAATAGGTTCTGAAGTACTGCTGTGCCAAACCTAGCATCACTCCTAGCCTGGATATCCAGAGAGTAATGCTTGGTGAAGGTATGAACTGTTTTCCAGGTGGCTGCTTGGCAAATCTCTAACAAAGGAATATCCCTGGCTGCAGCCAGAGATGCAGCTGTACCTCTAGTGGAATGAGCCCTCAGGCCTGAGGGTTGAGTTTTTCCCAGTTTCTCATAGCAGAATTGGATACAGGACACAATCCACCTGGCAATAGTTCCCCTTGCTGGCAGGTTTGCCCTTACCCACTTCCCCCTAAGTGAGGAACAACTGGAGGGAGTCAAACCTGTGACCTGTTGTATGTTCTATGTAGTAACTAAGGGCTCTTTTTAACATCTAAACTGTGCAACCTCCACTCTCCTGAGGAAGCATGATCAGTGAAGAACACAGGAAGAGACAGACAGATTTAAATGGAAATCAGAAACCACTTTGGGTAAGAACCTTCTATTGGTTCTAAGGACCACCTTATCTCTATGGAATGAAATGAAGTCAGGTTCAACTGACAGAGCTTGCAATTCACTGATACATCTGGCAAAGGTAACAGCAACCAAAAACACAGCTTTCCAAGTCAAGTACTTGAGCTCTGCTGAGGACATAGGCTCAAAAGGGGGTTGCATAAGCTGAGCAACGCAAACATTCAAATCCCAGGCAGGAACAGGATCCCTAAAGGGGGCATTGGTATTAAGCAATCCCTTGAAAAATTTACAAAATACAAGATGAGATGACAGTGAGGAAGGCTTTCCCACTGACAGAAAGGCAGAAACAGCTGACAAATGTACTTTGAGAGTAGCTGGTCTGAGGCCTAGGCCATTAAGATGAACCATATAATCCAGAACTGTAGACAATTCAGCAGTGTCTGGGGACATATGCTTCTTGGAACACCAAATACTGAATCTTTTCCATTTGGAGTTGTAAGTTTTTCTGGTGGCAGGCTTTCGGGAGGCTTTGAGAATATCCAGAACCCCTTGGGACAGATGCAAATCTGCATACTCTAACTCTTCAAGAGCCATGCCTTGAGATTGAGAGACCGAAGATTGGGGTACAAAATCCTCCTCTGAGAGGAGGTTAACAGGTTGTAATTCCTGGGAAGAGACAGGGGAAGATGGATTGCTAGGGACAGTAACAGAGGGTACCAAGGCTGCCTGGCCCAGTCTGGAGCAATCAGAATCACTTTGCAAGGTTGTGACCTTACCTTGACCAGAACCTTGAACGGTAGAGGAAAGGGAGGGAAGACATAAAGAAATTTTCCTTCCCAGTTCAAAATCAGAGCATCCAGAAGGACTGAGCCCAAGACTGGGGGTCTTCAACAAAACAGAGAAAGTTGGTGATTGTCTGGGGCTGCAAAAATATCTATCTCTGGAGTGCCCCACCTAGAAAAAATCACTTTCAACACCAGAGGGTCCAGGGACCATTCGTGATGGCCCTGGGAGATCCTGCTCAGTGCATCTGCTAGCACATTGTCCTTCCCAGGAAGGTGAACTGCCACCAGGGAGCTCTGCAGAGAATAAGCCAGAGACCACAACTTCATGGCTTCCGTACACAAGGCCGTGGACCGAGTGCCTCCATGCCTGTTGATGTACCACATGGTGACAGTGTTGCCTGTCCTGACCTGAACCACCTTGTTCTGTACTAACTGAGAGAAAGCTTGCAGGACCAAACGTACTACCCTGAGCTCCAGGAGGTTGATATCAAGAAGGGATTCCTGAGGGGACCACAGTCCCTGGGCTGTGAGAGCCCACAGATGGGCTCCCCACCCCAATAAGGAAGCATTTGTGGTAAGGACCACAGAGTGAGTCTGAGTGACAAATGGAACTCCCTGCCTCAGATTGTCCAGGTCCTGCCACCACTGAAGGGCCTGGATTAGGGTCTGAGTAACCGGGACTAGCTTGGTGAGAGGATCCTTCCTTTGGGACCAAAAAGCCCTCAGATGGAACTGAATTTCCCTCATCTGAAACCTGGCCCCTTGGACCACTGCTGTGGAAGCTGCCATGTGGCCCAAAAGCTGAAGAAAATGCCTTGCTGGTCGAGAGACCAGAGGAAGGAAGGAAGAGGCCAGCTGTGAAATGGTTGTTGCACTTTGTAGAGGAAGGAAAGCTCTTGCTTTGACCGTATGCAGCTCTGCTCCTATAAAAGTGAGAAGCTGTACAGGCTCAAGAACTGAATTGGGAAGACTGAGAAGAAACCCCAGGGAAGTGAGTACTTGTTGGGTCACTTGTAGATCTGACTTGACTTGGTCTGGGGACTGGTCCACAATGAGCCAATAGTCCAGATATGGAAAGATGGAAATCATTTTTCTTAAAAAGGCCACCACTACTGCTAGGCACTTTATGAACACCCTTGGGGCTGAAGTTAGGCCAAAGGGCATTGCTCTGAACTGATCATGGCCTGAGGGCAATTCGAACCTGAGGTACTTTCTGTGGGAGCACCTGATGAGAATGTGAAAGTAGGCATCCTTGAGGTCCAGGGAGGCTAGCCAGTCTCCTGGCCTTAGAGAAGGAAGAATTGTTCCCAGAGTCACAATTTGGAATTTTGGCTTTAAAAGATATTTGTTAGGTATCTTAAATCTTGGATGGGTCACCACTCCCCTGTCTTTTTTGGGGTAAGAAAGTACCTGGAGTACAGACCTTGGCCCCTGTATGGGGTAGGAACTCTCTCTATGGCTCTTAAGGCCAGTAGAGATGAAATCTCTGCCTCTAGAGAAAGGGTTTCCGATATATTTGCAGGTGGAAAGGATCTGGCTCTCATTTTCGGAAAATTTTTGAAACTGAGAACCAGTCCCTGGTGTACTACCTCCAGGACCCACTTGTCTGAGGTAACAGACATCCAGTCCTGGACAAAGTAAGCCAGCCTGCCTCCTACCGGAATGGGGGAGTCAACCCGAGCTGACACATCAGGGTATCTGCTTGGCAGGAGCCTTAGGTTGAGGAGTGGATACAGCCCTGCTCATCCCCCTTCCTCTCCCTCTAAAGAACCCCCGCCGAGAAAAGGGAGAAGAGTCCTGTGAAAAGGTCTGCCCCTGCCCCTAGCTTGCTGCCTTTGAGAAGTTGCCTGCCTCTCCTTAGCCTGGGCACTCCTATAAATGGTCCTGTACTCATCCATTTTCTTCATGTAATTCTCTGTCTGCTCCCCAAACAGAGAATTACCCACCACAGGGAAATCCATGGCCTTAGCCTGGGTGTCCTGTGAGAGACTAGTACATCTGAGCCAAGCTATCCTCCGAAGAACCACAGTTGTAGCCATGACTCTTGATGACACATCACTGGAGTCCACAGCAGCATGAAACTATGTTTGATCCCTCAATCCCATCAGCAGCCACCTCCTCCAGCTCCTTGGCCAGCTGCGGGGAGGCCAGCTTAGCCAGTGCCAGTACAGTGTCCCACCTGGCCTTCTGGTACCTGGCTGTATAGGCCATATAGTTAGCCTGCCTGAGTCCCAAAGACGATGCCATGTACTGTTTCTTCGCCATGGCATCTATCTTCCTGGAGTCTTTGTCTGGGGGGGGTGAAGCCAAGGGAATATTTGCTTATCACAGGCTGCAGCCTGCACTACCCCAACATGGTTCCATTGCTGGTAGAAAAACTCTGTATCTGAGCCTGATAACATACTAACATACTAACATACTATTTGCCAGCAGATTAGGCCTTATGGTCTATCAAGTCTGCTCGAACCTAGATCCTTAGTTGGGTGCCGAGACCCTCCCATCCCTTGTGCTCCAGAAACCCCTATCATCCATCCCCACCCCCCCGGGACAGGCCATCATCTGATACATCCACTTTCTGTGTCTGTCCCACCCTCTCTTAAAGCTCTCCACTGTGGATCTCTGAACCAGCTCACCAGGCAAAGCATTCCAAGGGTCCACCACCCTCTCAGTGAAAACCTCCTCTTTCCCCTCACCTTCCACCTTCCAACTTCAAACCATGCCTCTGGTGATGCCTCCCTGCTTTAGTCTAAAGATCCCTCCATGTTTACCCTATTTATTCCCTTGAGGTACTTGAAGACCTCAATCATGTCCCCCTGTCCTCCTCTCCTCCAATGAAAACAGGCAGAGCTCCTCAAGTCTGTCCTCGTAAGTCAAATCCCCTAGCCCTCGTATCATCTTTGTTGCCCTCCTCTGTACCCTCTCCAGGAGCTGTATGTCCCTCTTCAAGTGTGGTCTCCAGTACTGTACACAGTACTCAAGGTGTGGTCTAACCAGTCCATTGTACAGTGGCAGAATCACTTCCTTGCTCCTAGAGGTGATCCCCCTTGCGGTGCATCCCAACATCCTGTTTGCCTTGCTAGCTGCTCTCCTGCACTGCTCAGTGTTATTCATAGATAAGGTGTACCTCTTGTCCATTCTTCTGTCAACAGGAGGTACAGAGTTAGGAGACCTTAGAATTTTTTGTGTTTGTTTCCCAAAAGACTTATGAAGGGGAATAGACAGTCTCTTAGACTCTGGGATGTCCATCATCTCAACAAAATCAAGCTCCTCCTGATCCTCCACAGCCTCCTCCATGGGAAGCTGGAGGGTTTCAGCCACCTTTCTGTAAAACAGATAGTGGGGAGAAGACTCAGAGAGCCTAGGAGGGGAAACACCAGAGGGTCTGTCTGGGGAGATGTCCCATTCCACAGGCACATCCAGACTTTCCTCATCATCACCATCCTCTTAAAAATCCCCCTCCTCTTCAAACTCCAGTTCATAAAAGTCTTCAGGGGAATAATCCAGAACCGGGGGAACCGACCAAACTGAACCCCTGCCAGAAGGCACCGGATAGGTCAGAACCGGACGAAGCGATTTAACAATCCGAATCGCTCTAGCTATCTCTTCAGCGGTCGGAACATGAATGTCTGGATCCGAACCAGTCAATTTATCTTTGCACTTTCTTTTTGTAGAAAATGATCCCTCAGGATCAGCTCTCCTCTTGCCTGAAGAAATATCACCCTGGTCAGAGGGCACTCCTTCTGGTTCGGTAGGAACCGAACCGGGCTGGCCTTCCGTGTCAGCGGATTTCTCGGCCTCCTTATCCCTAAGTCTACCTAACCTTTTTTCCAGGGTCCCACTCTCCTCCACTTTATAAATGTATGGTCTAGTGACAAGAGAAAAAAGTTTAATCTTCTGGAATTAAGGTAAATAGAAAAAGAATTCTCCAAAACCCTTGTGTTTCTTCAATCTGTACCACTGTATTAAAACTTGAGCAGTTAAGGGTGTAAAATCCCTTAAACAAGGGACTTTCGTTACTGAAGCTAGAGTTATTTTTAATATATCATATAAAATTGTTTATAGCAAATTCCAAATCCTTCCAAGGCACTTCAAAAGACGGAGAGAGCCACAGAAATAAAATCTTAAATGAGGCTGCCAGCGCATAGAACTTTAAATTGGATAAATTAGCTCCTCCCTCAGCAAAAGGGAGCTGTAGCAAGGACATCCTTATTCGAGGTTTCTGCCAATGCCAAATAAAATTAGAGATGATTTTCTCCCAGGATTTAAAGTAAAAGTTAGAGGGAAAAGTAGGGATATTTTGAAATAGGTATAACAATCTTGGTAAGATTATCATTCGAATGGACTCTATCCTCTGGAAAAAGCTTAAAGGTAGGTTGGACCAAGTCAATAAATCTGACTGAATTTGCATTGACAATGGTTCATAATTCAATAGCTCCACATTATCTAAATTCTTAGGGATAACTATACCTAAGTACTTAAACTGTGTTCTGTGCCATTTTATTGGGTATTTATTTTTAAGGGGTTGTGATGGGTTAAAATTTAAAGTAAGCAGATCTGTTTTAGCTATGTTTAATACAAACCCCGAGATCTCCGTAAAAAATGTCAGAGAATCCCACAGGGCTGGGAGGGAAGTCTCAGGTGAAAGAGCTGTTACTAAAATATCATCAGCAAATAAGGCTACTTTATATTCCCTCTGACCCAAGGGAACCCCTCCACCCCAGAATTTCTCCGAATTGCCTCTGCCAGAGGTTCAATATAAAGTGCAAATAATAGTGGGGACAGGGGACATATCCCTGTCTCATTCCCCTTTGTATGGTTATTGGCTGGGATAAAGACCCATTAATTCAAATAAACGCTGTAGGGGACGAGTAAACATTTTTAAGGCACGTTAGAAAAGAATCCGGGAATGCAAATTTGTGCCTTACTACCTTTATAATCTGAATGCGGTAATGCCTCCTTATCCGTGTGATACTGGTACCTTACATGTCTTTCTGTATTAAACAGCCTGTTGGTCACCTGAAGTGAAAATCTCTGTCTGCTCCTCCGTCCTGCACCTTCCTGACATCAGCATGACACCACAGAATGCCAAACTCGAATTTTGATGGCATGTAAAACAAACATTGTGTTTAAATGTGCTGTATTTGCGATATTCACTATAGACGTGGTTTTGAAAACTAAGGGCCATTTCCTGGAGATATTCTTGTTTGAAAAGTGAAACTGGGATTCTGTGCATGCAATACGACTGCTAGATTCTTCACCTTAGCAGTGGTCACCAAACTAGAGAAGTCAAGCACTAGGCATGCCATCTCCTCAGTGACTTTTGCACTCCATCAGCGACCAAGCTAAATAACCAGTACCTCTATCTTGTCTGAGTGAAGAATGAGCCACCCTGATGACATCCAATCCTGGATCTCACCTAGGGACAAATTTAGCACCTTAACTACATCAGGTACCCCGGGTACAAAACACATGTGCCACTGGGTATCAGTGGCATGGCAATGAAAACCCAGACTGTACCATCTAATGATAAAGCTACCAACAGTCCCTATTTTCCCAGGACAGTCCCTGTTTTAGGCAACATGTCCCAGTGCCCGCACAAGTTTTGCAAAATGCCACTTTCGTCCCAGTTTTTGCTTACTTGTCCCAGTTTTGTCCCTTTTTTTTTCTGACTGCTAATCCATGAGTGACAGTTATTTCAGCACCACCGTGGCACTGCTTGGGCTGGACAGCAGTTTGCAACTTCAATCCCTGTGCCTGTGTTGCACTGCAAGTATATCAGTGGGAGCACGGTAAAGCATGTTCTTTCCTGTTAGATTAGAATGGGTAGTAGAGCAAACAAGCACATGTTGACATCTGCTTGTCAGCAGCTGAGAGGGACTCCAGACAGAGAAGAGACCGGCAGCAGGGAACTATGGTACCCGAACCTGATCAGCTGTAGGGAAGCGTGTGCAAACAACATGGTGTGGTGGTGGGAGTCACTGAAGATGAAGTTTGCTCGGCAAATAAGGTGAGTGTAAGTGGGTTGGACTGGACTGCCAGAAGGAGTCACAGATGCAGCTCGAATGTCTGATCACAATTTAAGGCAGGTTTGCTTCTAATGAACTTTCTGTATCTCATGGTTTGGAACTTGCTACTGCAAAATTATGTACTGTTTTAATCTGAATGTTTGCTACCTGTGTTACTGTGGGGCAGCCTGACCAGAGCAAGCAGCAAAATTTAACTGATTGTGTGCAGCGTTGTCTCGCGGCGGTGGCCGTGGGAGTGACATGGTGGTGGGGGTCATGGTCAGGATGAACTGCCCCAGTTTTAGACCTCAGAAAGTCGGTAGCTTTATTTAATGATCCCTCCTGGGGTAGCATGTATACTGCTAAGAACATGGGAGAGGATTAAACCCTGAGGCACACACAGAAAGGGGCATTGGGAGCGAGGAGAAATTCCCCGTCACCACCCTCTGCATCATACAGTTTCTCTGAGGAAGGACTCAAACCAACCGAAGACTGTGCCAATAAGTCCACAGTGCTTTCTGAGCTGATCCAATAACAACTGACAGTCTGTTATACCAAAACCTGAAGACAGATCAAGGAGTATGAGAACTGACCACTCTCCTCTGTCTCTTGCCCTTAGAAGGTCACTGTGCATCCTGACCAATGCAGTCTCAGTGATGTGCCTTGACCTAAACCTGGATTGGAAAGGTTCATAGATGACAAAAGCTGTGAGGTGTTTCTCAATCTGTAGCACCACCATCTACTCAATAACCTTCCCTAAAAAGGGGAGGTTAGAGACCGGTCTATAATTTGCTAAGCAGTCCGGATCCAGAGACGGTTTCTTAAGGAGAGGCCTAACCAGTGCAGTTTTTAATGCACTAGGAAAGACCCCCTCAGGAAATGGGCACTGGACTGGCTCAGTTAACACTGAGCCCAGAAATCATGCACACTCCACTACAAGGCACATCAGGCCTGGGTCCAGTTCACTGAAGGTGGGCTGCAGCTTCAAGATAACCCCACAGACCTCTTCCACCGAAACTGGCCTAAACTTCCCAGACCAGTGAAGGGCTCTCATTCACTAAAGGCCCAATCATACCAGGATGAGGCAACCCATTGGGGGGGTTCTCAAACTACATAAAAGGTAACCTGTCAGAGAAAAAACAAGCAAACTCTTCACAACATGTGGATGAAACTGCTCTTATCAGTTGCAAACAGACTGGATATAATATTATGTCTACCATCCGGAAGAGCTGAGTTGGATAATTTCTCCCTGCTGCAATTTCCCTGTACAGAAATGCTGCCTTTTTACAGAAAACTGCCCTCTGACACTCATCGTAGTGAGTCCTCAAAGCCAGTCTGTCCTCATCAGCCCACGACATCCTCCAACAATGCTCCAACCTCCACCACCCAGACTTTAACTCCCTAAGCTCCCCGTGGAACCACGGGGATCTCAAGCACAAAGTCCTGGTTGTATACAAACTGGTGCCACTATATCAAAAGCCAAGGCAATGGCCCCATTATAGGCCACCACCACCTCCTCTAATCCAGTCACACAAGCAGCCACTACTTCCAATACATCAACCGCCATCTGGAGTCCTTCTGGGGACAGGCTCTTCAAAGAGTGGTAGCTGATCATCTCCGTAGGGGGTGGACTGGGGAGGGCTCCAAACGAGAACTGCACCATACAGTAATCCGACCAATTGACTGGATTAATCTTGAGATCATTTATCTCGAGTCCCAGTAAGAAGACTAGGTCCAAAACGTGACCATTCTGATGTGTCACAAAGGTAACCACCTGTTCTAGGCCCAGTGATTCCATCAACTAGAGGAAAGCCTGACCAAACTGCAGGAGTTCGTCATCGACCCAGACACTGAAATCCTCCAGAATAAACCATCTGGGTGACTCCAACAACTCTCAGCAATGAAGTCAGTGATTTCTTGCAGGAACTCCTTCTCGTGCCCCAGAAGATGATACATAAGAAGCAACCTGCAACCTCTACCTGGACCCTCACGTATGGCCACACAATCAAACAACAAAGTTTCCCCAACTGGCAGCACGGGGAAGCTTGTCTTGGATCTAAAACAGATAGCCCCCACCTCTCTGTAATCTCTCCGAGGGCAGTGGACCATCCAGAACCCTGCTGGGGCAGCTGCCTCCAAAAGAGGACCAGCATTGTCACTCAGCAAAGTCTCCATGATGAAAGCCAGATCAAGCAAAGAACAAGACATTAAGTTATCAATAATGGCTGTCTTGTTCCTCACTGATCTAGTATTGCAAAGCACTGCCCTCAGGGGATGGCAGGAGGCTGCTGTCCTCAAAACTACCTGCCCATTTGGTCCAGTTGGAGTCCTGGGTATGGGTAACAGCTATGTCTCACCCTTCTTTTGGACCCATTTTGCTCCAGGGCACCTCCTGTTCCTCACCAGACCTATAATGCCCCCATTAGCACCCCCACCACCTACCATCCTGCCTCCTAATGATGCCCACCTCCTGCAGCGCCTATACACCACCGATGAAGGGAAAGTCACCAAAGGGGTGGATGTCCAGCAGCTAGGATGGAGAGTAACTAAGCCAGGGTGCCCTAAATCCAATACACATGATGTTACCACAATAAAACCACCACCCCCACATTAATCACAGCCCTTACGACAAACCCAGCATGCACACAGTAACCACCCCACCCACCAGTAAAGTATCTCATCCTATCACACCAGTTTAACAGCAAATAAATACACAGACACTCCCACACTCAACACCCCAACTCTCAACCAGCCATACCATATCAGCCCACCCACTAACCCAGCAATTTAACAAGCTAACAAAAAAGATGTAACTTATATGAGAATCCAAAAGCAAACAAAATAATACTAAGACTGTCCAGAATTATGTGCCACCATCAACTAATGAGATATAAGTTCAGTTTGTCCTTATCAACTTAAACAGTCTTATGATTGATTGATTGTTTTGACTGAGTGAGTGAGTGAGTGAGTGTTAGTACTGCAACCAAATATAAGAAGTGCTGGTTGAAGTTTTCATACATTTTCAATAAAACAGATAATACATAAGATCAACGAGAAGAAAGAATTACTCACCGTATTAATCTTGTTTCTTCCAAGGAATTCTTCAATATCATTAACTCTAGCAGTCAGCCTGCTGGATTGCACTGCCCCAGAGATGAATGGAACTTTATGTAAATAGTGGAACCTGTTGTATCGTGCCACCATTCAAACCTGCTGCCCTACTAACTGTAACATTCTATAATGTTCAGATTCATTGGAGCCTGCAACTAGACCCACTAACTAAACTATTCTAATAGTTGACAACTAAATCATGCTCACTCCACATAGACCTTGTTTCAAAAATCAGTTAATAGAAAGCTAGGGCAGCTGTACAAACATAGGCATTGCCTTAAAGAAGACGCACTCAGACTTGCCTTAACAAGCTCATTTTTTTCCATTACAGATTATGGGCTTGCCGTACACTGTGTGGCCTCCGACACGGCCCTCAAAAGAATTGCAATAATGCTAAATAAAGCCTGCGGGCTCTTCTTGAGCATCCCATGACTAACACACACCTGCGACCTATACTCCCTCATGGGCTGGCTTGATCTGGAACATAGAATAAAATACCAACTCGGTCTCCTTGCCAAAATTTCCACCCTTGGCATGACACTCCCCGGTGTCCAGAATTTTATAACGCCCGCTGCACCCTCTAGGCAGACTCATGGCTCACATACTAAGCACTATAAGGTTCCATTCCTCTGCACCACCCTAGACCAGCGGTCCTTTGGATACCGAGCCCTGCACCTGCTTAACTCCGTACCCAGTGACCTCGCTGCTGAAACTAGAATCGGCCTATTTAAATCCAAACTCTGCACCCACCTTGCTAGTCTAATGAAGTGTTCCTATCCCATATAGTATAACTTGTGACCAAGGACCTGCTCTGATCTCCTGCTGCACTTTCTCTTCTCCCTCGTCAGCAACATGCACTTTAATCGCCACCCCACCAGACATTCTGCACTAATCTCTCCTTTTCATCTTGTCCCCGCTCTCCTCCTCACAGCCCCACAACCCTCCTCCTACCTCCAGTCTTCCCTGTTTTGCTCAACTACTATTCCACCTCCACCCCACTCCCATCCCAACTCCACTCCCCTCCATCCCACTCCCCCTTCCCAACTGCACTCCCCTCCACCCCACTCCTATCCCATTCCCTTGCCGCCATAGTGCTTTCATTAAGTGTCCAAACTGTAGTGCTTTGCAAAGGTGTGTACTGTTCTCCATGTAGCTGCTGTGCAGATCTCCAGCAAGGGGATATCTCTGGCTATTGCTATTGTAGCAGCTGTACCCCTTGTGGAATGTGCCATCAGGCCTACTGGGAGCTCCTTACCAGCTTAACTGTAACAGAAAAGACAATACTAAGCCTGTATTTCTGCCAAAAAAGCACTTCCTGGCCTCCTGCCACCAGGCACCGCAAACCTGCTAAGCCCCATTGTAGTTCATGGCATACGCGAAGCTTGAACAGCCATCATCTCCATGTTCCTAGATGCCGGACAGCTCAGGAGCAACACTCATTTGCCTACAGAGCACCTTACTGGTTAAATACTCTTTATGGTGATAGAACTACCCTACCTAAATTGGGACCATTCAAACTGATGTTACGCCAACATCTTACAGCCAACAGTTCTTGTGACTGCTTCACCTGAGACTCCCATTTACTAGCATTCAATCTTCTCCTCACAACTGGATAGCCCTGTATCTCTGCTGTTACCTCTATAATTCCAAGGCTTCCCCCCCTTTTTGCACTTTGACAAGACCCCTGGCTACCCCCATCCACCTCATCCTCCTGCCCCTACCCCTCCCACACCAGCTTGACAAGGCCTATGGCTGCCATCTCCTACCTTTCTTGCCTCCTGCCCACCTCACCCCATCCCTGCCCCCACACCAGCTTGACAAGGTCTACGGCTGCCACTTCCTACCTTTCCTTCTTTCTCCCATCTTTATCCCCCCATCTACGCTTTCCTCCTATTAGAACAATAAAACTGCATATAGATACATATATATTTGCTCACTTTATTTTACTGTTTTGGAAACATTGTACTTTTACCTCCTTTGTATGTCTTGCCTCCCCTCCCCACTGACGTGGAACCTTTGTAAATGAGCTGTCTGTGCTCAGAGGTATTGTAATCCAAGAATGAATAAATAAAAAAAATAAATAAATAAGAATTGGATGCATGCCACTATCCAACGTGCAACTGTCCTTTTTGAAGCTGGCTTACCTTTTCCCACATCACCACAGGTCAGGAACGACTGCTGTTTGTCCTGCCTATGTGCCTTGGTGTGCTCAATATACTATTTGAGAGCTCTCTTTACATCAAGGCTGTGTAATCTACGTTCCCCTGAACTAGACTGTTCATTGAAGAAGACTGGAAAAGTGATAGACTGATTAAGGTGAAAATCAGAGAGTACTTTTGGAAGAAATTTCCTACTAGCCCTGAGCACCACTTTGTCCCTGTGGAAGGATATCTAGTTCTGCTCCACACACAGTGCCTGTAACTTACTTATTCTTCTTGCTGATCTGATAACCACTAAGAAAATAGCCGTCCAGGTGATAGATTTTAGGTGAGCCATGGCCAAGGACCCAAATGGGGGTTCCATGAGCTTGGCAATACAGACATTTAAATTCCAGGAAAGCACCAGTTCCCTGTGGGAGAGGGGTGCAGATGGGCCAATCCCTTGAAATACTTCTTGAAAATAGGATTAGCCACCAGAGAGACACCCTTAACAGCCGAAAGGTAGGCAGAAACAGATGCCAAATGCACCTTAAGGGTAGTGGGCTGCAGTCCCACTGAATGCAGGTGAGTCAGGCAGTCTAGCAACACTGGTATCCCTGCTTAGGATGTAAACCCATCTCTGGTGCCAGATATATTCCATTTGGAAGCATATGCCTTTTTTTGTAGAGGGTTTCCTAGAACCCCTCAGAACCCTGAGTATACCCTCTGAGAGGTGAAAGTCAGCATAGTCTAGGTCCTCAAGAGTCATGCTTTGAGTCTGAGTGATCTTGAGGTTCAGACTACTATTTAGTGTACTGTGGCAGCTATCACGGAATGCATTTAGTACAAAGCGAGTAAGTTAGTTGTAGTTAGCTTGCTAAGGAATGATTTGTTGGCCCTATCGTATAGTATGCCCTCATTGTCCAATACAGGAGTCAACACTGTGCTCTCAATGTGCAGGTGTGTGTGTAGGGGTAGGAAAACAGGCCTTATTCCTGTACAGGAAGCTCATTTTTGAGCCATTTCTTTAAGATTCTCAATATGTAGGTTCCATTTGTGATGGAAGTCCAGCCATCTGCCTAGATGCTTGTACGTGTTAGAGAGCTGGAGCTCATGATGGTCTAAAAAAACAACACAATCACACACACTGTACTTTGTACCAAACCTTAACTGCTCAAAAAGGCACTCCTTTACTCCTCCCAGGTGATAACACATCTAGATTGCTACTCAGAACTTGACTGTGGGTTAGTGTGATGCAGTATTTCTCTTATGAGAGTGCTAGTTAATGATAGTATTAGTTTGTGTATGTATGTACTATTTATGCAATAGGTATTTAATAACTCTTTTCTGAACAATCCCCATTAAACTTGGTACAGGTTATTTTAATCTGTTTTTAGCTGCACTGTTTATTTTATTACCATGTATAGTGAGTGGTTGTTAAGCAAGGATTTCTCTACTAGATGAAACGATGATGCACCACAGTTCAAAAGTCATAGAATTTTGTTGCACCCTTCTGTGGTACAACAGCATTCCAGCTGATTTGAAACTCCATAACACGTTTTTAAAATCAGCTGTGGAATCCACAGCATGCACATGCAAAGCTAACCAGTAGTGAAGTCCAGAGATGGCAGTGGCATTTTTCTCAAAAATATCTTTAAGCCCAAATCTCACAACAATACTGCATCCCATATTAGGAACACTGGAGGCATATCCAAATAAGGTCTGCCCTCAAACCCTTGCCCCTCCTGGATATAATCTGCACCCCACACCAGACTGGGATCTGTTAATACACACATTTGGAATGGGTAGGGGTGGCAAATTCCTGTATATAACTTACTTTACTCTAAAATCTACCCCACAGTGCCTAACCTGAAAACAAAATGGGATAGGGAATTGGGATGTGAAATACAGATGAGGCCTGGTATGCATGTTGGCAAATGACCTACAAAAGCTGCAGCGATGCACAAGGCCGATACGTACAATACAAAATATTACACAGATGGTACCGCACACCGGCTCATTGCATCAGATGGACCTACTGTCCCACAGTAAATGTTGGAAATGACAGACAGAGGGGGGCAGATATAGGACACATATAAGCATTGTTGTGTGCCAGGCATCTTATTCTCTTGAAATGGAGGCAACCTACACCCCCTATCCTGGAGCAGTGGCTAGGCAATATGACCATGCTCAAAGCGAATGAGCACTTGTCCTACTTTGCTTTAAACAAGTTAGGTTTGTTTCATGAAATGTGGGAACCCTTTCTCCTGGCCTGTTCTCTACAAACCCTAGGGCTTAGAAGATACATCCCCGAATCCAAAACGTGCAATGTGACCAATCCACCATGAGAGGGGAAAAGGGAACACATCTCAGATGCTATATTAGCCTGCTCAATGGGGAGTCTCCCAAGCAAATAAATTCCACAAGGGAGGAAAGGACCAAAACTGGTACATAAATAGGTCTCAGCCTACTGAATTTTCTCATATTATCCTCACTAGGCAACACAATGCATGCCCTTAATAGCTGACTCATTTGTTTTATTGTTATACTGTACTGATTTATAGTGTATGCACGAACGCGGTTGTGTATGGAAACCCATACGCTCAAAAAAGTTGTTACGCTGCACTAGTGATGTGCATACTAATGCAGAATGACTTTTCATTCTGTGTTAATAGGGCACGCGGTAACCCCCTGCAAATGGGGTTCCTAAAAGACTTCCAGGAGCTTGCTTGAATGCTCCAAGCCTGAATGGTGTTTGGCATTTAAGCCATTTATCAGTGAGTGTTTTAGAGCCTCTGGTACTGTCTCTTTAAGAGCTGTCTGCTTGCAGACATAATTAGTTTGTATGGGGGACTGTGTGCTTCTCTGAGTACCACTCGAGCTGCTGCCAATTCACTTAATTTTTGCAGTCACTAGAGTGCAAAGGGAACCTATCTGAAAGATGTAACTGTTTACCAGAAATTATTTAGAGTAATAATGAAATTACAGTTTGTCTAACCTGCTTTCTTTGCAGTCAGAACTGTGTCTGCTAGTTCCCATTCTAGTTTTGAACTGCTGAACTGGACCAATCAGTGTGGGGTAAGCTTAGCTCTAAAATGGTGCCTTGACGAATCAGAACTTGACTCATAATCTGAGCCAGCCACAAGAGGATTGTATGGGCAGTGACTCTGGGAGATGTAGTTTAGACTTCAGTGCCTTTTGGACCAACAGCAGCAGTCTATTGTGAGTGACAGCCAATCCAGTCAAGAACTTGGAGGAACTCAAAGGAAGTGCCCGGTTTTGTCGGTTGGAGTTCGGTTGAGCTTTGGCAGTGAAGAAGGAAGGAGCCCTGTACTTTTTCAGTGTGCAGTTTTAGTCAAACAACGCGGTAAGGCCCAGAGTTCCGGTCTGCAGCTTGTTAGGACTGAATCCGCCCTGTGAAAAGAATCAAAGGATCTCTGAAGACTAGAAACCAGGCTCACCCTGTAGAAGACTGGAGGAATTGCTGAAAATTACACTCGGTCTGTCAGGAACTGAATCTGCTGTGTGTTCTCCTGGGTATTGTGCAGTAATTGCGATCGGATACAGATGCAGCCTGCCTGGTATAGTGCTTCTTTATATGGATGTGTGAAGAGGTTTGTGTACCTCAAGTGAGCCCTGCTGACATTGAAGGACCCTATCTTATTTGGAGGTCGTGAGTACTAATTCAGGGTCGCCCCTGTTGAATTGCCACATTAAATCCAAATGGAATTACTGTACTGCTGACTGTTTAATTCTCCTTTTCTCTGTGTGAAAGGGCCCTCACCAGCTGCCACGGTTTGGACTAGCCACTAGGGCTTTGGGTACCCAGGACAGTAATCGATAGGGATAGGCTCGTGCACAGAGCCATAGGTAGATTATTAGAGTGATAAGCTAATTAACCTGATTTCCTCGTCCTTGTTATATCCCCTAAATAAATCAGAGCTGCTTGTTTCAGCAAAGTTATACTGCCTGAGGTATTTGTCTATGTTAAAGTACTGTACTGTGATTGTTGCACTGTATCTCATTTCACAGGAGGTCCCAGTGCCGAACCAGACCTGGGGGTAAGTGTATACTGTGAAGGTAATTCTGATATATTGTGTGGCCACTAGTGGGAAGAAAGGGGTTGCAGTGTCCCAGAGGGCTGTGACCAAGTTAGTTTAACTATTGCAAACCCTGACCTCTGGGTGGAGGCACCTGCCATTGGATCCAGGGCCCTCAACCTGTTAGTGGCAAATCAGGCAGGGTAGTAGCCCCTGGGATAGCGCCATCTAGGGGTTACATCTTGAGGCTCACCGCTGGGATTGTGTGTCCTCTAGTGGCCATATTTACTAACCACTGTTAAGAAAAATGGGTACCCCGACAGAAGTGGCTGTGCACCGGCTGGTGGAGTGGTGTACTGGGAGGAGATCGACCCCCAAAATGCTATGCTTATCCTGGACATCCCTGGTATCAATACACGACACTGTGCAGGAGTACTTTCCAAGGTGGAAGGTTTACAAACCCTGTGGTGGTGGGTCGGCATGCTAATCTGCTCACCCACACTTTCCTGGCCCTAGTAGAGTTTAAGGATCCCATAGATAGCTCCAAAGTGCCACAGACCATTACCCCAGAGGAGCCCTCACTGCTTGGAGAGTGATAACTAAGGACAGTAAAGACCTGGGGAATCAGCCCCACCACTATCTGAAACTTTTGAGGAGAAATTTGCTGAATGGTTGCTGGGAGAGGGAAAACTGTGGAGGACTTGAAGAAACTATTCTTGCCACCTGGGGTGTTCCTCCCAACACCCTCTCCTGCTCCAGTGCCCGTAATGGTGGCTGAACCAATGCAGACTCCTATTTCTGCACCTGCCATTAGTCACGACTTTACCGAGGTTGAGGATCTTCTGGCACCTCCCCACCCCCAAGGGAGGATGACTGGAGACCTGGATAGACTATGTTGCCCCCAAGTGCTAGAATGGCAATGCTCGGAAGGCTAAAGTTTAAAGAGGGTTAGTGAGAGCCTCCGAGGTCCTGGGCTCCCTACCATCCGTGCTAAACGGCCAGTAACCCTGAAGCGACTGCACAGGCCTATCTTTGAGGCCTTGGAGAATGTGTATGGGAGCCCAGATTCTGATGAGGACCTATGGTGGAGATAAGAAATGCACAACAGTACCAGGGGAGTTGTTGTCTGTGTATGTCTCGGCTGGAAAAATTGTTGCAAGAATGCCTCAGAAAGGGTAGTTTGCCAGCGATTGAACTAGACCGAACCAGACTGGACAGAATCCTTAAGTCTGCCCCTTCTCAGAACTGCTGTTGCTTCCAGTTACTCTGGCAAATCGACTGGAATCCCCACCCTCCTATGATGAGTTAATGAGAGAAATTCGAGGAGTTGAGAAAGGCGACCTCGGAGGTACCTGCACCAACAGCTGTGGCTACGACTCGAGTGACTGAGGGTGACCCATCAAGTGAAGTTCAGGGCAGAGGTTGACAGTCAATGAGTGCTCTGACAAGGAAAAGATATGCCACAATGGGGCGAACTGTTGAGAGAGATCCGGGAATTCAAAAACAGTCCTTTATGAAGGCCACGCCTGCAAGTACGGGCCCTGACCTATATCCGACTGTATCTGCTATGGGGTGGGGGGTACCCACCCATGTATCTCCTGCTGATAACAGCTCCAAACTCAATTCCTTGACCATGGAAGTGCAGAAACTGACTGAGATGTCTCCAAATGCTTATCACGCCGCAGACAGAGATGGCACCCAGGTTTCCAGTTAGTAATACCCCGCCTGGCTCCCAGTGTGGCGCCGCCAGCTCAAACTCCAGAAAGTATGTTTTGCTATAATTGTGGGAAAGATGGGCACATGAAAAGGGAATGCCAGTCCCCAAAAGACACTGACAAAGTTGCATATAGGCTACAAGGAGAGCTTCGAGAAGAAATCAGTGGTTAAGAGGTGACGACATGATCCCAGTGAGGGCACCAAAATGCTAATTCACGCCCTTTGTGGCAAGGTCAGTTGCCCAGGCCCCCACTACCGCCCTCCAGACTGGTCCAGAATAGTGGGTCCCTCCATGGAGACCACTGTAAAGGTGAATGGAGTGTCTACAAGAGCTGTATTAGACAGTGGCTCCCAAGTGACAATTATGTTCCAGGATTGGTATCAGAAGCATTTGTCAGACGTACCCTTACAACCATTAGAAGGACTGTATGTATGGGGGTTAAGTGAGAAGGCTCACCCCTATTCCGGTATATCCGAATTTGGCTGTCTTTCCCCACCTCCGTGGCTGGAGTGGCTGAACAAGTAGAGACCCTAGCCTTAGTGTGTCCCCCCACTGGACTGTATGATGGTGTCCCTTTGTTGATTGGAACAAATGCTCATATGTTCGGAAGGCTGGCACAGTTGTGTTATGAAAACAGGGGTCAAAGACTAGTAGAGCTTTAAGAGTTCCGGCTTTAATTAAGAAGGCCTATGAGGCACAGAGAGATGCTGAAAAACAGAACCAGAGGAACCGGGTCGGAATTGTATGGAAGAAGGATCCTGAGTCTCTGATCCTGGCGCCAAATGCCAGTGTACCTTACAGGGAGAGGTCCGTATCAGAAAGGATGTTAAGAATAAAATATTAATGTTGGATGCACCAGGCGATGGAAAATTGCCAGAGGGACTGCTGGTCAAGCCTAGTATTTTGCCCGCTAGAGCCCATGCTTATGCCAGAAGGGTAATGGTCCAAGTTCATAATGTGTCTGAAGAGACATTCGAGTAAACAGAGGTTGCATCCTGGCTAATGTGCATTGTGCAGACACTGCAGTGCTACCAGCAGCAAGAGTTCAAGGAAGAATGACAGAGTAACGCCTGACTTGTTTGATTTCGGCGACCTCGCTGCCAGCTGAATGGAAAGTGAGGATCAGTGAGAAGCTTGCCCAGAGAGACCAGGTGTTTTCTTTAAAGGAATGGGATGTAGGATGCGCAAGGAGCTGAGCACAATATCCGCTGCATGACGAAAGACCATTTCGTGGAGAGGTCTCGACGCCTGGCACCTGCTGACATAGATGATGTGGAGACGGCATCTGCAAGAGATGTTAGCTGCTGGTGTAATACAAGAATCCAGAAGCCCTTATGCTTCCCCATTGTGTAGTGAGGAAAAGAATGGAACAGTAAGGATGTGTGGATTATCGCACCTTAAACCGCGGACTATCCCTGATCAGTACACAATGCCCGCATTCAGGATGCTTTGACTGCCTAACGGGAGCAAGTGGTTCTCTGTGCTGGATCTCCGCAGGGTACTACCAGATCCCGAGCGCCCCAGAGACCGTGGGAGAAGACGGCCTTTATCTGTCCGCTTTGGCTTCTATGAATTCATGAGGATGCCTCAAGGATTTTCAGGTGCCCCAGCCACTTTTCAACGATTGATGGAGCGTGCAGTGGGGACATGAACTTACTAGAGTGCCTGGTATACCTAGATGATGTTATTGTGTTTGGCAGCTCACTGGAGGAACATGAGAGCAGATTATTTAAGGTATTGGACCGACTGGAGGACTTTGGCCTTAAACTGTCCATTGATAAGTGTCAATTTTTCAAACATCAGTAAAGTATGGGACACATAGTATCCACCGAGGAATAGAGACCGACCCAAGTAAAGTTGAGGCCTTGACCACCTGGCCACAGCCCAAAAATCTAAAAGAACTGCAAAGATTCCTGGGATTCTGTGGTTATTATCGCTCATCAAGGACTATTCAAGAGTGATCCGCCTTTACTTAACCTTACTCAAGGGTATCCCCAACCCACAAAAATACCAAAAGTCAGCGTCCCTCAAGACTGAAAGAGTGTATTTTCATCCGAGTGAAGTATTTGGGGCCCGCTGACTCCTGATTGTGAGACTGCTTTTCATGAGATCATATATCAACTTACCCATGCTCCAGTGCTGGCCTATGCCGATCCAAGAAAACCTTCGTCCTGCACACTGATGCTAGCTTGCAAGGGTTGGGGCTGTGTTGTACCAAGAGCACGAGAATGGCCTGAGACCAGTGGCCTTTGCCAGTAGAAGCCTGACCCCATCCGAAAAGAACTATCCTGTACATAAGTTAGAGTTCCTAGCTTTGAAGTAGGGCTATTGTTGACCAATTCCATGAGTACTTGTATGGGGCTAAAATACTAGTAAAACTGACAATAATCCTTTGACCTATGTGCAGACCTCAGCTAGTTGGATGCCACTGGCCATAGGTGGCTTTCTGCATTATCTACATATGACTATGCTCTCGAATACCGAAGCAGGTCTGAACCACATAGATGCTGATGCTCTCTCCCGGAGGCCTGTTCCCCAGAATGATTGGGTCCGATTGGCAGAACCTGACATTCGGGCACTCTGCCGGAAGTTTGACAGGGAGGAACAAATGTCCACGGACGCAGTGGACTGCATGGTGGATTGCTTGGGACCTCTGAGAATTGCATACCTGCTGCTTATTGCCACTTTTCTGCATAGACATTGGTGCACTGCCTCAGCTGGACAATGACAGTATTCGGCGGGCTCAACTCGCCGATCCCATGATCAAAGCAGCTTTAGAAGCCCTCTATGCAGGAAAAGATGTGTCCAAATTACGCCCACTGATTTGAGAACTGCACTGTTATACAAAGAAGGTCCTAAGTTGAAACTGATCAATAAACTGTTATACAGAGAAACAGTAGACAGAGGGGACAAGTAGACAAACAACAACTAGTGCTGCCCACTGCCTTCGAGACTCAGTACTGAGGTCCTTGCACAACCACATGGGGCACCTTGGTATAGACAGAACACTTGACTTGGTGAGATCCAGATTCTATTGGCCTAAGATGGGGCTGATGTGGAGCAACACATTCGAACTTGTAGTCGCTAGCTTACAGAGGAAAGCTTTTCCCAGAGGGCTGCCCCTTGTTAACATCACCACCAGTGCACCCATGGAGCTGGTCTGTATTGATTTTCTGAGTTTGGAGTCAGATCAAAGAAATATCAGTAATGTGCTGGTGGTCACTGACCATTTCACGAGATATGCCCAAGCTTTCCCACCAAAGACCAGAAAGCATCCACTCAGGCCAAAGTACTTGTAGAAAACTTTTTGTTCACTATGGGGCTCCACAAAGAATCCATTCTGATCAAGGAGAGACTTTGAGAGTCGTCTGATCAAAGAGATGCTTTCTCTGTGGGAGTGCGAAAGTCCAGAACCACTCCCACCACCCCAGGGGACCCACAGCCTGAACGTTTCAACCGCGACTTTGCTAGATATGCTAGGCACCCCTGCACCCAAAGGACAAGCCTAGATGGAGCCAACAAATTAGCACCCTGGTACATGCTTATAACTGCACCAAAAGTGATGCCACTGGATTCTCCCCTACCGCCTGATGTTTGGAAGAGAAGCTCGACTACCAGTAGATGTGTGTTTGGGGTCTCTCCTGATGGAGTTCAAGCTGACAACTATTTACAGTATGTCAAAAGTTAAAGGCCCAGCTAACTCATGCGTACCAACTGGCTCAAACCATGGCTGCCAAAAGAAATCTGGCCAACAAAGAAAGGCATGATAAAAAGGTGAAAGCACAGGAACTCCAGGAGGGAGATCGGTATTGCTAAGAAATCTGGGACTGCATGGCAAGCACAAGATTGCTGACCGATGGCACCATCTCCTCACATTGTAGTGGGCAAACTAGATGATCTGCCAGTGTACAAAGTAAGCCTGAGAATAATCTAAAAGATGTAAAACAATACATAGAAATCATTTACTGCCCATTGGACAAATCTTAATTGAGTCTGAGCCCCTAGAAGATGCCCCTCTGGACCAGTGACTAGAGCTGCTGCTAAGAAAAGATCAAGAAAGTCTGCACCTACAGAAGCAAAGTTAAAGTGTTCCCCTCCACAAGTCCCAGTTGAGCATGACTGTCAGTCCATATCGGAAGAAAGTGAGAGTGACTTTGAATACTATCCTTCTTACGAACTGAGTCAATTGTTTCGGGGCAATCCCCTAGTCAATACTGGAGACAAAGCTGGACCTTCTGGACTGTCTAAGCTCCCAGCTTCATCCCTGGAGCCAATGCTCCCAGAAAGTGAAGTGCAAAGCATCAGATCAGATGAAATGGAATCATTGTGCATGGTTGAACTGTTTGAGCTTTCAGGGGAGGAAAATGATAGATTGGGGCAGACTGGTGATACACCCAACAAGAAGAGTATTTTGAGTGCCCTGACAGTCCACTGCCAGTGTCCGAAAGCTCTCCATGCGAGCCAAATGTTGTGGACTCAGAAACTGTAACTCCTGGAGCTGAAAGTGCCCCAAGTTCTAGCCTCTCTACCCCATGGAGACTCCTGACAAGTGAGGACAATGCTGAAAATGAGGCTCAGAGTGCAGAGACTATAACAGTTCCCCTAGAAAGACTGGTCGAGCTGTAAAGCCTGTGGTGCACCTCAGTTATGATTCACTTGGGGGCCTGTGGACTTGCCTCTCAATGTTGTCCATAAAGGAGTGTATGTGTCCCCGAGCTCACTGCCCAAACTGAGCATCAGTGCTAACTCCAAGTTACTTGTGTTGCCCTCTAAGTATGGTGCCCTTGCCCCATCCAGCCCCAAGGTAACTGATAGGAAGGGCCCTCTCTTCAGGTTTCATGTACAAGAGGTAATAACTTGAGTTATGGTACAATGTGTATGTAATACTGTGTAAAGAGTGACGACTGCAATGTTTCAGAAATGTGTTCTTGGTAAAATGATATATTGACTGATGATTACATGTGCAGCCTAATGCAAATGTATATGGTTGCAGTTGAAACTTATGGTACTTGCTGACGCTGACGCCAAGCTTTCCCAGGCTAGGAAGGGTGTAACCTGCAAATGGGGTTCCCAAAGACTTCCAGGAGCTTGCTTGAATGCTCCAAGCCTGAATGGTGTTTGGCATTTAAGCCATTTATCAGTGAGTGTTTTTAGAGCCTCTGGTACTGTCTCTTTAAGAGCTGTCTGCTTGCAGACATAATTAGTTTGTATGGGGACTGTGTGCTTTCTCTGAGTACCACTCGAGCTGCTGCCAATTCACTTAATTTTTGCAGTCACTAGGAGTGCAAAGGGAACCTATCTGAAAGATGTAACTGTTTACCAGAAATTATTTAGAGTAATAATGAAATTACAGTTTGTCTAACCTGCTTTCTTTGCAGTCAGAACTGTGTCTGCTAGTTCCCATTCTAGTTTTGAACTGCTGAACTGGACCAATCAGTGTGGGGTAAGCTAGCTCTAAAATGGTGCCTTGGACGAATCAGAACTTGACTCATAATCTGAGCCAGCCACAAGAGGATTGTATGGGCAGTGACTCTGGGAGATGTAGTTTAGACTTCAGTGCCTTTTGGACCAACAGCAGCAGTCTATTGTGAGTGACAGCCAATCCAGTCAAGAACTTGGAGGAACTCAAAGGAAGTGCCCGGTTTTTGTCGGTTGGAGTTCGGTTGAGCTTTGGCAGTGAAGAAGGAAGGAGCCCTGTACTTTTTCAGTGTGCAGTTTTAGTCAAACAACGTGTGTAAGGCCCAGAGTTCCGGTCTGCAGCTTGTTAGGACTGAATCCGTCCTGTGAAAAGAATCAAAGGATCTCTGAAGACTAGAAACCAGGCTCACCCTGTAGAAGACTGGAGGAATTGCTGAAAATTACACTGGTCTGTCAGGAACTGAATCTGCTGTGTGTTCTCCTGGGTATTGTGCAGTAATTGCATCGGATACAGATGCAGCCTGCCTGGTATAGTGCTTTCTTTTATATGGATGTGTGAAGAGGTTTGTGTACCTCAAGTGAGCCCTGCTGACATTGAAGGACCCTATCTTATTTGGAGGTCGTGAGTACTAATTCAGGGTCGCTCCCGTTGAATTGCCACATTAAATCCAAATGGAATTACTGTACTGCTGACTGTTTAATTCTCCTTTTCTCTGTGTGAAAGGGCCCTACCAGCTGCCACGGTTTGGACTAGCCACTAGGGCTTGGGTACCCAGGGACAGTAACTGATAGGGATAGTCTGTGCACAGAGCCATAGGTAGATTATTAGAGTGATAAGCTAATTAACCTGATTTCCCTGTCCTTGTTATATCCCCCTAAATAAATCAGAGCTGCTTGTTTCAGCAAAGTTATACTGCCTGAGGTATTTGTCTATGTTAAAGTACTGTACTGTGATTGTTGCACTGTATCTCATTTCACAGGAGGTCCCAGTGCGGAACCAGACCTGGGGGTAAGTGTATACTGTGAAGGTAATTCTGATATATTGTGTGGGCCACTAGTGGGAAGAAAGGGGTTGCAGTGTCCCAGAGGGCTGTGACCAAGTTAGTTTAACTATTGCAAACCCTGACCTCTGGGTGGAGGCACCTGCCATTGGATCCAGGCCCCTCAACCTGTTAGTGGCAAATCAGGCAGGGGTAGTAGCCCCTGGGATAGCGCCATCTAGGGGTTACACACGTCACAATGCAACTGCACGAACAGCGCTGCTCAATGGACAGGGGGTGGTTGACAAGCCGTGAGCGTGTGCTGACCGGGCGGGCAGCCAGTGGAGAAGGCAAGGTCTCTGGTGGCAGGGACTGACATCAGGAGCAATGGGAGCAAGGCAGCTTGTTTTGGGGGTCCATAACACTATATAGAAAAGTGTATGGGAGCCCAAAATACACAACCCGCTATTCAAATACCTCGTGGTTTCCATGACAATGGGGACCTCTCAAGCTTTGCTCTCGAGGTTCTTGTCATCATGGAAACCACTCAGTATTAGAATAGCATGGTTGTGTATGGGCTGTCATACACTATCCTATATGTTGTGCACGTTCTAAACTGTTATGCTCATTCCAAAGTGTTGTGCACATTCCAAACAGTTGTTCTGCATAGTTCAAAGGTCATACACTTTTAAATTTCTCATTTATTCCACACCTAGCAACTTTCTATCCACCCAGTGCCCAAAGCTCTACCTTTTAGCCTTCAAAAGTCTGTAAATCTGATTTTGATCATTGAACAGAACAAAGAACTGGCAAGAGTTTTTGTTTTCACTTCAGCGGGGGTCAGTCACTGTGGTGTAAAAAACATATGCTATATCAAATAAAATATAGGCAACCACACAACTCTGCATATGTTTTCATCTTGGGGTTGAAATGACAGCATGGACCTCTTGAGCTTTGCTCTCGAGGTTCACATGCTGCCATCTCTCAAACCCTCGATGGAAACACAGCCTTGTTGTGTATGGTTGCCCATACATTATTCTGTATGTTATATTCTCTTTCTCTTTTTTCTTTAAATGTTCTCCCCTCTTCTTTCTGAGTCCACAGAACTGGAGATGGGTTAGTTGCGGGTGCTCCATCTTCCGGCTTCTGGGCTGCTCTGGTGTTTTTTACACTCCTCTGGGATACAACAAAACGGGAGTATTATTCAAGGTCAGTGCACTGTGATTTGTGCACACGTGAATCCACTGTACTAAATATAGCAGTACTGTAAGTAATGCATGTCATTTAATCTTGACAATGCATGTATCCTGTGTTAAAGAAAAATAAATTCTTCAATAAAAAGAATATTGAAAAAAGTCTGTGCTGACACACTACATCAGACTTCTTGAGTTTTGGTCTCAAGGTCTGATGCAATCAAAACCCCTCTGTGGCAGCACAGGCTGGTTAAATATGGTTGTCCAACCAGTGTTCTTTATTTTTTTAGCTCAGAAAAGACATAACACTTCTCATTTTTTTTTTATTTAGTTGTTTAACCAGGAATAGCACACTAAGCTGAAAGCTTTTTTACAGGAGCGACCTGGGAGCACAGGGAAGTTAAAGGAAAACTACACCCAAAACTTGAAAAAATATATGCTGTGCAGAGTGTTTTAATTTGTATGTGAAGTTCTAGTGTTTCCTTCCCTCTGACTGGTAGTAGGAGTTCTTCCTAAATTAGCCTGCTAGATTTAGGGTAGTTTTACGACCCCTGGAGATCTCCATATCAAAATAGCTTTATTGCATTTCTTTGTCCTACAATGCACCTTGTTTCATGTGATGGTGATGTAGCAGAGCCCATAAATCCAGCACAAAGCACTGCATTACAATCAGTTCACAACAATAGAGATGGCTATATTTTAAAATCTGTAGAATTCAGCTTGGTGACCACCCTCATCCTAAAGGTTTTACTGTCCTGAAAAACTTTGCTGCTGGTAATTTTTGTGCAGCTTGTAAAGCTTCCAAGATATTTAGTTTGTTTGGCATGTGTGTGCTGAATGTTGGTCTCTCTTACATCACAGTCACATGAGACAAGATGCACTGTGGGAACAAGAAATACAATTACACTATCAGGTATGAAGCTCCCCAGGGGTCGTAAAACTAGCATAAAGCTAGCAGGCTAATTTAGGAAAAACTCCTAATACCAGTCAGAGGGAAGGAAACACTAGAACTTCACATACAAATTAAAACACTCTGCACAACATATATTTTTTCAAGTTTTGGGTGTAGTTTTCCTTTAAGTGACTTGCTCAGGGTCACACAGTATGCAAGTGGAAGCTGTGGGATTCAAACCCATTTGGCTTCAATCAAAAGCTTCAAGATACATGCCCATCATCATCTGCTTTAAAACAGCTGTGTATTCTGTGGACTTTTTTAATTAATTTTGTCTAGTCAATTGTTTCTAAAAAGGGGTTCCAGAGTTCCTTAAATTCTTCACGCTTGTTTTCCATAACAAAGAACATTCTTTCGTTTTTACTGATGTCTCCCATACTATTCATTCACTGTTCATAAATTCAGGGGATTGGGTTTTCTACTGGAAGATGAGTATTCTCCTGACTGTGGCTAACATAAAGTTACTTAAAGTTTGTTCTTTTGTAGGTCAATACTTGACTATAACACCAACATGAGGGTGCCTGGGTCAAACAAAGATCTACCATCATTTTAGTACAGAATTATTTTATTTTCCCCAATAGCTCTGTCAATTTAGGGCATTTTACAAACATATGGAGTAGTGTACCCCACATGTTGCCACATCCAGGACAGAATTTACTAACAGATTAAATTTACTGAGCTTTGTAGGCGTGTGATATGTTCTATGAACTTGGTTAAAGCAGCAGTGCAACAATCTGGTAAAAATTTTGACCTATATTTTGTTATGCTATTTTAGAATGCCACTTAACCTCCTGACTTGTATGATACCCTTCTTTCTACAATCTGAGTCTGCTTAAGTACTCCCCCCCCAGTCTGAAATAATAAAAGGAGCACTCCTTTTAATACGGTTCGGACCAGGTTTTCATCAGTATTTGCAACTGTTTTTGAACAACTATTATTCTGTAAGGTTAGAGAGCACTACCTGCTACATAATAGTTAATTTTAGTTACAACAGAAGTGATATATAAACAACTGATGGACAAAAACAGCTGAAAATACTGATGAAGACCTGGTCTGTACCATATTAAAAGGAGAGCTTTTATTATTTCAGACATGATAAAAAAGTACTAAAGCAGACTCAAATTGTGGAAAGAAGGGTATCATACAAGTCAGGACCTAAGTGGCAATCTAGAATATCTTACAAAAGTATAGGTCAAAATTTTCACCAGATTGTTGCACTGCACCACATGGAATCTTCTTTATTTGCTTCAATCGGATAGTCTTTGAGATTAGTGCTGGGTAATCCATAATTGCCTTCCAGCTATTTTCTATTTCCTCACTTCCCAAATCTTCCGACCATCTAGCCTTCAATTTTTCCCAATCATACTTTTTATTAGCTAATTGCATATTTTGGCAGTAATTTTTTTTTTGATTTTATTCTCTCCAGTTATTAGTTCCTCTGACATGGATGTGGTGGGTGGGGACAGCTCATTCGTAAGCATTTTGCTTATGGCACTTTTAAGCTATAAATACAATAAGCATTGCCCAGTGTTAAGCCCATATACATTTACCAGTCCATTAAATGGAATCCATTGCCCATTAGAAAAAGATCGCCACTTCAACTAATCCTTTTTCTTTCCAATTATTCAATATTCTATCATATGATATTTTACCAATGATACTGTTCTTATAGACCAGTATGACTTTAGAAAATTATGAATTAAATTCTATAGTTTTGTGGACTTCCTCCAAAGCAGCTATTGTTGTTTGTGTAAAATGTGATGCATTTTCCAAATCTCCTTTTTTGAGGTATATACAGTATAGAACATTTCTAAGGCTCCATTTTATTTTATCCTGTTCTGTCTCAGTCCAACTGAGTGTCTCAGAATCTTTACTATTGAACCATCAGTCCAACATTTCAAGCTGGCAAGACAGATAAAAATGATATATACTGGGTAGTTTCTGTCCCTCTTTATCTTTTGTGGCATATAATTTTTCTAGGATAATGCTGGGAGTTTTCTTTTCCCCCCCCCAAGAACTTTCTCAGGATTCCATGTCAAATTAGCTGTTCAAAACGGTCGAACGTCAGAAGGGCAAATCAATTAAGGTGACCGTCAATTAAGCGAGTCCACATAACGACGATGCACATAAGGGCCAAATATTGGTGTTGATCCTGAAGCTGAAAATAATACGCAAGTCCCCTAAGGTACTCGTAATGGCTCCTAACACCATATTCCAACACAACCTGGCCCAGATGCTCAGTGAGATCTCTACAGCACTGACAGATGGTAGGGGTCTCCAACACTGACAGCAACTGCTCCACCCGAATGTCTGCAAGCCTCTGCTCCTCCTGCAAACATTCAATAAACCTCCAGATTGAGGGGTGGCATGCACCCAGCTGGGTACTAAATCCCCTGTGCCATCCATTAACAGCATTATTTGTTCTGAACTGGCCCAACTGTGCACTATCGTAACAATTCCAGTACAGGAGTACGAACATGGGGCGTCTGTCCCAAATCAGCTAAGAGGTCGCCCGATCCATATATCCTCACAATAGTCTATTACAGGCTCTAGTAGATCATCATTACTCACGAAAAAAAAGGCCATTCCCTCAATTCCTCGAAGCTTGCCACAACATCCTGCACAGG
The DNA here is from genome assembly GCA_016271365.2 of Neoceratodus forsteri. Classification (NCBI taxonomy): domain Eukaryota; kingdom Metazoa; phylum Chordata; order Ceratodontiformes; family Ceratodontidae; genus Neoceratodus; species Neoceratodus forsteri. The sequence goes on from CM057450.1 coordinate 1,700,351,725, forward strand.
TATGAATGCTAGGGCAAGCAGCATTCATACATGCAGAGCAAACTCTGCATCCACCACATAACAGGAATGCACAGCACAACACTGCTGCACTTTTCTCCACAATGCTTGTCCAAGCTGAAAGAAACATCCCTTCACCTGTACGGAGGGTAACACTGCAGTCACAGCCTTCAAAGTAGCTGGTTCAAAATCCATCATGATGCTCCCCGGACACATTGTGGAACTACAAGAACTTTAGCTACTGCAGAACCCAACTCATAACTCTGCGCCCATCTACACATCATCAGGGAGTAGACAGCAGAAATCACACTCCCATTCCTTATATCGTGAATGGTATACAGCTGGGAGAACAGTGTGGGGTATGTCTTAAAGGTCCCATCCATGAACCATTCCGAACACTGGAAAATAAACAGTAGATTCCTCTTTGTAGCATAGATCACAAACCAGTCCACGGCCATACCGCTGTCATAGTATACGAATTGGTAACCAGCCAAAGTCACAGAATACTTCCTTGGGATACTTAGCACATCCACACTTGGGGGCATCACTGGACAGACATGCTCCATCTGCCTCACATGCTGTACAGTATGCTTCAGCAAATGTACAGCTGGCAGTCTCCCAGCAACAGCATCACTGGCACTGGACATACTCTGAAGCACCAAATGTGCAGTGGACTCAACCCTCGTTCTTGCTCTCTCTCTCTCTCTCACATCACACAGCATTCTCCTCACCCCAACATCTGAAGTATCTGCAACATGGTTATGCGATTTCAGGACAGCCACCACATGACTCACCACTGTGTGAAGCCTGGCAAGGCACTGGTAGCAGTGATACTCTGCACAGCACCAGTAAACATTTGCACCAACCTCCTTTTTGTGGTGATACAAGAAGCCGCCATGCAGGACCAGTGGCATCCCTTTCTGACTTCTGAGGAATTCAGCAGTCATCCTCACTTCCAGCCTACGGACACATTTGTGATTCTACTCTCCAGGCACACCCTTTAACACCTGTAACACCTGTACCACGGGTGCTTCCCATCACAGTCAATCCCATTGTTTCATGTGAAGGGCTCTGCCCCCCGCACCCCCCTATTTTAAGGATTCTAACTTCACACCACAATTGGATAGTGGGGTATCAATGTACCAGTGTGATTGCTTATGTTGTCTATGCGCTGTTAATGCACAGCTGCTGTTAATGCTGTAGCCCTTACGGAGTCGATCAATTGACTTCGCTCTTTTAACTTTGCCCTTTTCACATGATACTCTTACTCAGTATTGCTTCCTGTAGTTTAAAAACCCTTTTCCAATTTTGATAGGTAGGGATTGAAAGAAAAACAGAAAACACTGTGGGATATTTGTACAGACAATGTTTACCCTTCCCATTAATGTTAAGCATAATGAAAGTCATTGTTCCATGTGTGCTTCAATTTTTTTTTCAACAATGGGGGAAGTTAAGAAGGAATTTTTCCTGCAAATTTTTCAAACGTTTTACCACCAAGTATCTTAAATGATGTTTATAGTCCCCAAAATATTAAATTTGAACTGATTTCTGTAACAAATTTTTGCTTAAAGAGCTAGACGACTTCCTGGAATTAATAGTAATTTTTAGATACAGTCGGCTATCGCATCTCATATCTGAAGTATTTTTTCTTTTCTGTTTGCTAATTAGATTTTCCTCCTGGCAGTATTGGAGTGATGTGTGGAGCATCACTCTGTCTGGAGGCTAAAAAAAAAAGTAAATTCTGTTCCTCCCAGTACATCATCAACACTGAGATCACACTGATCGAGACATCACTAGTAACCAAGAAAAAACATTTCTCACTGCCAGATTATTCTCTTTCACATGAAGCAGCAAGGATTGGTTTTCTTGGTTACTAGTGATGTCAGTTTCTTGCATGTTGATTGGTAACTTGTGAAAGTGACTGCTCAGGCTGTAAGAGCTGTGGTACCCCAATGTGTCTGGTCACATTTCTGATGATGTACTGAGAGGAACAGAACTCATGTTTTTAGCCTCAAAACAGAGTGCTGCTTCACATATCAGCCCAGTACTGCCAGATGGAAAATCTTCTAATTAGCACACAGAAAAGAAAAAATACTTCAGATGTAAGAAGTGATAGCTGACTGTATCTGAAAATTACTATTAATTACAAGCAGTACACTAGCTCTTTAAGAGGGCCCCCCTCTATTTCTAGGCATTATCAGGACACACCAATATTTAATTCCATCTAAACATGCAATATTTGCCTATATGAAGCTTTCATTAAGAAGAAGCTCAGTTTCCAAGACTGTGCCACTTTTACTAATCTATTGATAGATCTATCAAATCACTATCTGTTAAAAGCCTACAATGTTATCAAAATGTATTAGAAACATAGAAATTGTTGGCAGATAAGGACCACTAGGTCCATCCAGTCCGCCCGTAAACCCCATACTTGTTTGCAGCCTCTGACCCCATCTGGTCAGTGGCTTTTCATCACTCCACCCCACCTCAAGGTTCCCTTGTGCCTGTTCCAAGCATGTTTAAATCCCTCCACTCTGCTTATTTCCACCACTTCCTGTGGTAGACTATTCCATGTGTCCACCACCCTCTCTGTGAAGAAAATCTTACTACATTTCCTCTTAACCTGCCCCCTTCCAATTTCATATCATACCCCCTAATTCTTGTACTCCTTTTACACTGGAAAAGGTCTTCCCCCTGCACCTTGTTCATGCACTTGAGGTACTTGAATGTTTCTATAATGTCCCCCTGATTTCTCCTGTCCTCCAGCTAGTACATACTGAGGTCCTTAAATCTCTCCTCATCTGTTTTGTGGTGCAAGCCCTGTACCAGCTTGAGTAGTCAGTTGTAACTGTTTATTTCTGAAGTATTTTTCTTTTTCCTTTTGCTCATTAGAAAGTCTTCTATGTGATGATACTGTGCTGGATGTGTGGAACAGCTCTCAGCCTGGCAGTCAAAATATCTTTATCCCCCTCACCACATCATCTCACCGACTGTGACAACACAGGTGACTGACTTGGCAGTGACTGAGTGGCTATTCCTATGTAGCAGTGCTGTCACTGTCAGTGAGGTCACAGTGCTGATGATGTAGTGAGGGGCAACAGAGCTAGATATGTCAGCTGCCAGGCAGAGTGCTGTCTCACACATCACATCTACTAACATCAAGTAAACAATCTTCTAATTACCCAAAGAGAAAAGAAAAGGTATTTAGATATAAAAGGTGATGGTTAACTGCTTTTAAAAATTAAATATTAGTTTCAGGCAGTACACAAGCTCTTTAATGGTAACATTTCAGATTTTGCTGTACTGATTTTACACCCTGAAACTGCAGAAAAGTCAGGGATAATTTTAAGCAAGGGTATCATAGATGTAGGATATTATAAAAAAAAATCAAGACATTGTCGTCATACAGCAGAATCTTATCTGCATGTCTATTGAAAACCATACCTTCTAGTGAATTTATAATTTTTTGAGCAAAGGGTTCCAGATAAATGGCAAAAAGGAGAGGTGAAAGGGGGCACTCCTGTTAGGTGCCTCCAAATAAATTAAAGCTTGACGAAGTCTGTGAATTGGACTTCATTTTGGATGTTGACGACTGTGTATCAAGCCAATCCAATGTAAGAACATTTTTCTGAAACACATTTTTGACGGTCTCCCAGAGAAAGTTCCAGAAGACCCTGTCAAAAGCCTTCTCCACATCCAAAGCAACTGCAACAGCATGTGCTTGTTGAGTTGAGTTAATCAAATTCAGAACTCTCTGAATAATGTGTGATTGTGATAGCCTCCATTCCCTTATGAAGCCTGCTTGATCTTTTACAATCAATTTCTTAAAGTGTTTTTCTGAGTTTTGCCATAGCAAATGGAATTAGTAATCTGTAGGAGCTGTGATTCAATCTCCTGCCAGTCAAACTGCCAAAAAGTGCTGTTTCCATGAGAAAAATGCTTTTATTTCTGTACTCTGCTTCATTTGTATAACCGCCCCTTTTTTCCTCAGTGCTGCAACCCCCAACTGTGACATCATAAATAATAATAATAAAACTTTATTTATTAAGCACCTTTCAAGCACCAAGGCGCTGCACAGATAAATGATAAAATCAGAGAATACACATATACAATCAAAGTAATCACAACAACCTCAAGCCATAAAAACCTGGCTTCACAAATGGGCTTGAGTTCCCGCTTGAAAGACTCCACGGTTGTGCATTCCCGAAGCCGGAGAGGCAGAGAATTCCAGAGCTAGGGGCTATAAACACAAAAGCCTGAGCCCCAGAAGATTTTAAAATAACCCTCGGAACCTCCAGCAACCCCTCGTCAGCCGAACTGAGATGTCGTACAGGGCTATAAGGAATCAGAAGCTCTTTCAGGTAGTCGGGCCGAGTCCGTGAAGGGCTTTGAAGATCAAAATACCTACTTTAAAGGTGATCCACCACTGTATAGGCAGCCAATGCAGATCGCGCAGTACAGGGGTCATGTGTGTCCTTCTGGATGCCCCTGTCAACAACCTCGCAGCAGCGTTCTGCACTAGCTGCAAGCGGCGGATATCAACCCCAGGAAGCCCCAGGTACAGGGAGTTGCAGTAGTCAAGGCATGAGGTCACAAAGGCGTGGACCAACACAGGTAAGTCACTGGACGGAACAAGGTGCTTCACCCTAGCAATGTTCCTAAGATGGTAAAATGCAGACTTAACGACTGCTGACACCTGATGACAAAGGGTCAGCCCGTCGTCTAGTACCACTCCCAGGTTATGCACCCGTTCAGAGGTAAGGATCTGATCCCCCCCAGAAATAAACCAGAAAGTTGATAAGACCCCAACCCCTCTATCCCATGACCCGGGTCCACAACCATAACCTCGGTCTTACTGGCATTCAACTTTAACCAGCTCGAATACATCCAGTCATGGATTTCAGCGAGGCAGCTATTAAATACCAAGAAAGCACTAACCTGGTCGGGGGCAAAAGACAGGTAGAGCTGGGTATCATCAGCATAACAGTGAAACCTCAGCCCATACCATCTAACAATGTCTCCAAGGGGCAGCATATACACTGCAAATAACATGGGGGAAGCACCGAGCCCTGGGGAACACCACACTGCAACGAGAAAGGGTCAGAGAAAAAATTCCCTGACACAACTCTCTGTGTTCTCCCCAATAGAAAAGATGAAAACCATCTGAGCACTGTACTAGACAGTCCACAGATGGACCTCAGGCGCAAGAGCAAAACCCCATGGTCTACAGTGTCAAAAGCTGAACAGAGATCAAGGAGAACCAAGATAGAATAGTTTCTCCAATCTCTCGCCATCAAGAGATCATTGAGCACCCGAACCAGAGCAGTCTCGGTACTATGCCTCTTGCGAAAACCAGACTGGAGAGGTTCGTAGATACTATGGATGGTCAAATGGTCCTCCAGCTGGTTTGCCACTACCTTCTCAATAACCTTCCCAATAAAGGGAAGGTTAGAGATCGGTCTGTAGTTGGCAAAAATATCTGGGTCCAGAAAAGCCTTCTTCAAAAGGGGAGTCACCGCCGCTTCCTTTAGAGAGCAAGGAAACTCACCCAATTCTAAGGAGCACCAGATTATTTGAGCCAGAAACGGGCCCACAATCTCAACACAACCCAAAATCAGGGAGGTTGGACCCGGATCTAAACTACAGCATGTAGGACACATCCCCTGGATGATCCGCATAATATCCTCGAACATCGGCAGGTCAAAGGAACTCCAGGAGGCCGGGGATACCATGGCCAGATGCCGACCAAGAGCTTCCCCCTTACAGTGTGTCAGGCAGATCTCTGATCTGATGTCAGCAACCTTATTCGCAAAGAACTGAGCAATCTCATCACACTCCTTTTGTGAAAAAGCTCGATGGAGCTGGAGACAGGCTGGGTTGCACAGCCTGTCCACAGTTCTGAAGAGCTGAGCCGGTCGATTCTGAGCAACAGCAATCTCCCTGGACAGGAATTCTGCCTTCTTAGGAGATCTCTGATTGGTAGAACTGATAATGCTCCTCCAAACTAAGGCGGTCGACTTCTAGAGCAGATTTCCGCCAACAACACTCTAACCATTGTCCCACACGTCGCAACTCCCTCAAGGACCCGTCAAACCATGGGGCCCGAGGGCGAAGAGAGAAGGGACGAACATGGACAGGAGCAATTGAGTCAAGAGCCAAGGAAATGGCCTGATTATAAGCCAAAACCATGGACTCCAGACCCAAGCTGGCAACAGGAAACTCTGATAGGTTCAGTACTGCCATCAGGTCTTCAGGGCACATGTCCCATAAAGGGCGGTATCGAAGCATCTCCACAGGGGCAGACCTACGAAGGGGAGCACAAAAATTGAAGCCCACAGTGTAATGATCAGACCAACCGACAGGTTCCACCACCAAATCAGAAGGCTCAATCCCCAGGAGAAAAACTAAATCCAGAGAGTGACCATGATTATGAGTAGCTGAAGAAACAATCTGTGTAAGGCCCAGTGATGTCATCAACTGGAGGAAGTGTTGACCAAAGACTGAGAGTTCATCGTCGACCCAGGCATTGAAGTCACCCAGAACCATCAATCTGGGCAACTCCAATGCCATATCAGCGACGAAGTCAGCCACTTCCTGCAAGAATTGCCTCTCGTCTCCTGGTGGACGGTAGACGAGGGCTATCCTGCAGCCCACACCAGCTACTACAGTACACTCAAAGGATTCAGCTTCCTCGACTGGTACACCCGTGAGCCCCAACCTGGTCTTAAAACAGACCGCTACCCCCCCCCCACGATCCAGTGTCAGGCAGTGAATCACCAAGTACCCAGTTGGAACAGCAGCCTCCAAAATGGGGCCAGCATTTCCATCCAGCCAGGTCTTGGTGATGCAAGCCAGATCTGCTGTCCCGACAAAGTCAGTGATAACAGCGGACTTGTTTTTAATAGATATGGCGTTGCACAACACCACCCGAGTTGGACAAGGGTGCAAGGGAAGTTTCTAAGCACTGTTATGAAACAGAGACCTTAGGGTTATCACTTGCCCTGATTTTTGCAGGACAGCCCTGATTTGGGCAGCTGTGTCCTGTAAAAAAAAAAAACGCGAAAAATACTGCATGTCCTGACCTTACAGTACATAAAAAAAAAATTGTCTAACTTTCTTCTAAATGGTGCAGAAACGATAATACCTTAACTAAAATTATAAGAAACAACAGAAACAACCAAAAAAACTACATTTAGTCTTAATTCTGATTAGTTTGAGAAAACGGGTTTGTTGCATTGGTCAATGTTACAAATTGTCCTGTAAAAAAGCATTTCAGTAAGAAATGTCCCACTCTGGGTTTCTTAAAAGGCGGTAACCCTAAGAGACCTCTGTAGGTCAGTCTTGGCATTTCAGACATCCACACTAGCAAAATAGAAGTAGGGAGACTGAAACATCCGCTATGTACTATACCCACAATGCCTTGCTACATATGTACCTACTGTGTACCCCTTTCCCCTTTACCCCAGGACGCATCTGGAAACCAGCTTGTCTGCTCAGTATGTCTTTCTTGGTGAAACTTTTACATTAATAAATAAATATATAAATAAGTCTATATATCAGGTGCTGTACTGCAGTCACCACTACCAAAACAAGGGACAGCGCCTCTGAGTAATGAACATTTAAGTCAACTTTACAATTTACCCAGAATTCCTTATTGCTATATGTAAAATATCCTGATAAAACATCAAAAAAATGACTATGACTGTTTTTGTTTTTTTTAACAAAACAAATTGCAGCTTCAACATCTGAAGCATGGGTGGCAATGGCATACTATGTGAAAAAAGTATCTTCAAAATCTCAGAAAATCACTTTAACAACTGTCTCAAGTCTATGTGTTATGATTTTGGTGAAAGATTTATACTCATTATAAAGCAATGAGATAGGGTGATAAGATTTACATTCTTCTGGTAGTTTATCTGGCTTAGGAGTTAATGTAATAAGGGCCTCAACTGAAGGATGGTGGTAAACTATTAGTATTTATGAAGTTATTAAATAGAGATTTTAATATGGGGGGAGAGTCTCACGGCAAATATATTATAGAACTCTGAGGTTAGGTTACTTGTTTTTTATGAAAAAAAAGAAGGCAGAGGCCCATCTAGATTTTTACCCGACAATTGAATGGGAATAATTTACATAAAATGATTCTGAATTAACCAGTTGTCGAGACCCTAGGGTGACTTACCAGTTTTTAGTTCTTTAATAGCTCATATAATTTCTTCCTTGGCTATTTCTTTTTTAAGATTTATTTTTTCTTCTGAGTCAGTACTTGGGAGGTCAACTTGATTCAGGAAGATTTTATCTCTACAATGTTAACCTCATTCTCTGGAGTGCAAAGTTTGGAATAAAGATCACAGAAAATGAAATTAATTTGTTGATGATCTGCTATTACGTCACCCTGTTAACTCATTCAGCCCCACAGCGCATATGTGCACCTCAGGAAAATTCCTCTAGTCCCCATAGTGCATATGTGCGTCAGGTATTCACTTCATCTCATCCCCAGAGTGCATATGTGCATCCTGCACTTCTTATGCACTTTCTGGATCAAACAATCAGGGATAAGGTTATTGGAAAGTGCAGGTTGGTAGGAAATATTGCTACCTACCAGAATACTGACTTTATATTGGACACATTTGCTACCTTTCAGATTTTTTTAGGTTTTAATTTGGGTTAAAAAGTGAAGAAAATGCTATTTTTCTCAATCGCAGGTACTGTTAAAAAAAATCGTAAATGCTAGAAACGTGTGATCCCTGATTTGAAAGCTCTTTTCGATGTGAAAAATTTGTATGCTGGTGTCTGGGAGCTAGGAGATGTACTTTAGTTTTGGGGGGATAAAAAAGTGTAAAAATATGATTTTTCTCAATTTCAGGTACCGTACAAAGAAAAAACTGTACATGCTAGAAGTGTGTGTGACCCATCATTTGAAAGATCTCTTTAATGTGGACAGTTATCATGCTGGTGTCTGGGGTCTAGGAGGTGTACTTTTTATGATGTAGGTTTTTATTTGGGAACAAAATGTAAAAATAATTTTCTTTTTTGAATCATTTCAGGAACTGTAAAAAAAAATCTGCAAATGCCACTAACATGAGTGACCCATCATTTTAAAGCTCTTGTTATTTTGAACATTTTCCGTGCAGGTGTCTAGGGGCTAATAGGCACACTTTTTTAGTTATCGTGGTTTGTGCGTCATGTGGGCAGTTGTGCAGAGCATTTTTCCGAATTCAGTCGGTTTACTGGTATTATGTGTTGGCACATGCCTGACTTTATGGGCCGTTTTATTATGTAAAACAGCTCAGAAATACTCTAAACTGTGGCAGTGTAATGCACAGATGTTGGTGTGATGGAAAACCATCCTACAACAGACATTTGCCACTTCTAAGGGTTTTTTTTTTGAAAGAAAAAACATTTAAATTTTCATTGTTACATGCTCTGTAAAAAAAAAAAAAGGTTAATGCTACTAACATGTGTGACCCCTCATTTTAAAAATATTTTTATTGTGAGCAAACTTTGTGCTGTAAGTTTTGTGACAGGAGTTACAGTTTTTTAGTTATTTATACTCCATGTTGGAGTGTTACCATTTTAGTTCCGAACATTCTAACTGCTCAGGAAAACAATTTTTTTTACGCTGGAATACAGCACTCACTCAAGATTCCATTCTAGAGCCGAGTGAGTTAATTTATTTTGTAATTTATGGCGTTGGCCATCTTTTTCTGTTCAAGGTCCGGAGCTAATAACTTATCAGGTTTTTCTCGATAATAATAATAATATTGTGTGCTCTGCATAATGCATTTTGAGCTTCTAGAGATAATTTATAGTAATCGCCTCCTATTTTAATCACATCCTTTTAATCACCCTGTGAGTGTGATAGTATATATATATGATTGTTCTGCTTTTGCTAGTTTTTAAATGTTTTTTCTTATTAACGTATTTCAAATTGTTTTACATGTATCTTTATGTAAATTATTTTGTTATTTTTCAAGATTTCCCATAAACAATTAAGCGATTCATCACTGAAATTATTAAAGTTAACAAATTCGTAAATCATATTTTGAATTGTTTTATTATATACTACATCAGATGTCAGCGTGGCTCAGTTAGTAGCACATCCGCCTCTGGACCAGAAGGTCGTGGGTTCTCGTCCCACAACAGGATTGGACTTGCACCTAAAAATCGCTGGAATCTGAGTGCAGTATTGGGGGGTGCTGTACTGCTGGGGTGTGCCGGCCTTTGGATTAGATGTTAAACCGAGGTCCCTTCTGCCCATCCTGGTGTTGTCCTGGTGGGTGTCCAGGTGGAAGTAAAAGAACCCAGGGCACTCTTTGCAAAGAGTAGGGAACATTCCCGGTGTCCTGGCCAACATTCCCCTTCCCATAAACCGGTTCATGCAATTATCCAGGCTGTGTGTGGGTGATGAAGTGCGATAATGCCGCCACCACACATTCAGTCACTTCACTACCAGTCTAGCATTGCTTGTAAAGTGCTTTGGATGTATGGAAAACGCTATATAAATGCTGATTCTTCTCCTTCATCTTTAGGCAAAGATACATTGATTCACCGCATATTTTGATTAATATTGAAATTACGGCTGTTTAACAGAAATAGCTAGCGGCTAGTGGGAATTTCCATGTGATCCTGCCACTGACATCGGTGTGGTTCCCAGGGTGTGGCCCAGGGGAAGAGATTCTCTTGAAGACCTACTGTCGCAGTAAGTATGTAAAGTACAGTTGTGTATTTACCGTAACAGTAGATCTTTGAGATAATCTCTTGCAGCTGGTCACATGTAGGAACTTCCCAGCCGCAAGCACCGAATCCAGCCGGAGGATTTCACCAGCTAGCAACCTGAGACTGCCAACAATGATATCACGTGCCATGCCATAGGGTATATATGCATGGGTGGTCCCAGATGCTTCTTGTTTTTTTTCCCCATTGGTGACCGAGTGCCAATTAGGCTTCATGATATGCCTCCAAGGGGGACTGAAGAGGAAGTAGGAGCACCCTGCATCAATGGGAGCAGGAACCAGTGTCTCCCTAGAGTGGGAGTTTCTTGTATGTGTTATGGGGGAAGGAGGGAGGGATGGCGTGACCTGTTGCAAGAGATTCTCTCAAAGATCTACTGTTACGGTAAGTATGCAACTGTACTGTCTTTTTCTGTCTTCTTTGAGGATATCTCTTGCAGCAGGCCACACATGTAGGAATGAGCCCTAGCAGTTGGGAGGAGAAGAGTGGTGGACTCATGATAAGAGACCCTGCTGAACTGTGTGGCCCATCTTTGGGAAATTATGTCCAGCCTATAATGTTTGTTAAAAGTATGGACTTTTGACCAGGTAGCCACCTTGCAAATATCCACAGCTGAGATTTCTTTAAAGCAAGCTGATGAAGTAGCCAGTCCCTTTGTGGATTGAGGTTTCACCACTTCGGGAAGGTTCTTACCATATTTTTCGTAACAAAATGTAATGCAACTGGCCAGCCATATGAACAAGCACTGCCTAGAAAGTGGGTGCCCTGATGACCTGGAGGAAAGGAAATGAAAAAGCTGTACTGTCTTGTGCATAGCTCAGGTATGAAAGAAATAGTATCTCAATATTCTACACCGGTAGTTGTAACTCTGGGTTGGCATGCCCTGTGTAGTACAACGGTAGTTGGAACTCTGAAAACACCTCAGGAAGAAAATGGGTGTTTGTGCAGAGAGAAACCCAGTCTTTATGAAAGACCAAGTAAGGCTGCTCACACAACAGCACCTGTAATTGAGAAATGTGTCTTGTAGACATGATCGGGAATAAGAGTAGGATTTTTTCAGGATAGGCGACACAACTCACATGGGGCCACAAACTCGAATGGGAGTAGCATGATTTTCTCCGATATAATGTTTAGATCACAAAGAGGTGGGGGTTCTCCCTGGTGTCTTAAGATGTAGCACACCTTATAAAAAAGTCTTCATGACCAGCAATTAGCTCAGGGGTGTTCAGCAACTGTGGTGTAGTTCAGGACGTGATGCTACTCCACAACACGCCGGTCACGGGAAAGAAGTTAAGTAACTTTGGTAAAATTATCCTTCGACTGTGGCTATACTCCTTCAGGAGGTGTAGTGTGCAGGTCAGTGGTGGCTGTGATTCCCCTTCACAAAAGTGGGAACAAGGCAGAGGCAGAAAACTACAGACCTGTTAGTTTGACCTCAGTGGTAGGGAAAATGATGGAATCGCTTCTGAAAGAAAGAATAGTTGAGTACCTAGAGGCCAACAGGGCACAAGACTCAAGGCAGCACCTTTTTCATGTAAGCTTTTATCTTTTCTCCAAAGAGGGAATTACCTTCGACTGAGAAATCCATAGCCTTGGTTTGTGTATCATGAGTGAGGTTTGTGACTCACAGCCAGGCAAACCTCTTCTAAACCACTGTATCTGCCATCCACCAGCAGTGTCATTAGAGTCAGCAGCCATTTGAACTGGTATTTGGCAGCCCCCAACCAAATTTAGCTGCTTCGGCTAGATCATCTGATAGGGGAGTTGGGGCCTTGACTGCCATAGCAAGGACACACTGCCATAGTGATTTTTGGTATTGGGCAGCATAAGCTTGAAAGTGTGCCTGCTTGATGGCCAAGGAAGCTGATAAATATCCCTTTTTTTGCCATGTTGTCAATTTTCTTGGAATTCTTGTTAGGAGGATAGGATGCCAGAGGTATCTTTGCCTTGTCACAGGCTGTCACTTATACCAGTCCTTGGTGGACAGGGTAGGTGAATAAAAATTCAGCTTCTTCCCTATCCAACTGATTTTTTTTTTATTTATACTTTTTGGTATCCACGGTCGTCAGTTTTCAGCCCTGGTCACGGCCCCACTGGGCTCCCACCTCTAGCAATTGCCAGTGCTCTCCTCTGTCACTCCTGGCTTGCCCCCAAAGGGTGGGATTGTGGCACTGTTCCCCTACCAGTGCCACACTACTGTATCTGGTCGGGAGAGCCGCACTGGAGGCTGATCGAATCCCAGGGGGAAGGCTTCATAGAGATGCCTGGGATGTGTTTATTTTCCCCCCCTGTAAGCAGGGGCGGGGACGTGCAATGATGATCGGTGTCCACCCCGTCCCTGAACTATTATGGTGTTGATGTGTTGTGGTGAACCCAGCCACCACTGGGTGCCACTATTGCACCACAAACACACAGCCCCCCTCCCTCCCGGAGAAGGAGAGCAGTCCAAGGGATGCTCGATCCTCCTCCCCCCGCCGGCCCTCCAGCGACCCATGTCCGTTCCCAAACACAGATCACCGGTGTCGCAAGCAAAAATCCAACCACTGCATTGATAGGCCAGTCTCCAGCTGATATTTCTTATCCAGCCTCTTATCAAAAGGGGGAACAGAGCTTTGAGTATGTAAAATCTTTAAAGTATCTTTCCTGAAAGATATATTCACAGGAAAAGGAAGTTTTTTAGTGGCTGTCAGCCCAATCATTTCTCACAAATGTGAAGTGTGAGGAATAATCCTCAGATGCTCTGTGGAGACAGCCAAACTCCTATTCAGGGGAAACCTCAGGTTCAATAGGTTCCCCTTCCTCTATTTCATCATAATCACATATTCTTCCTCTTAAATAATAGAAAGACTGAGCAGAGGAGACAGACTGCTTTGAAGGAGTCTACTGCTGAGAGGCAGACAGCCCTTGTAAGCCTGAATGACCTTAAAGCCTGTGCAATTTTTGCAGGAGTTAGCAGGCATTATAGCAGGCACAGAAGTCCCCAAATGCTATCCAGCAGGGGTTTCTGCGTGCTTAGTTTTCTTTGATTTCTTTGAGGAAACCAGGGAGTAAGCCGGTTCAGCAAGCCTCTTAGGAACTGCTTGTATACCAGTCTCAGGGGTAGCAGTTACAGCAATTGTTGTGGTTTTCACCCACAGTAATTTAGGGTGTCAGCTGGTCAGAGCTCGAGGGACCTTTAGGTGGTGATAGTTTTCTCTTTAGCCTTATCCAGGCATTTTTCAATAGTTTTCTCAGGATATGTATTGCAGATTTCACTCTGCTTTTAAATGTTCATGCCCAGGCAGGCAAAACAAAAGAATGTTTGCCTTAGCAAAATTTCACCACACTCAATATATGACTGAAACTGGGATCACCAGTTTTCTTCTCGTTTTTTCTGACATTTTCAATGTAAAACTGATAAAGGTTGTAACCACTAAAAAATGTTTTAATTTAAAGTTTATTTAGCGGTTGCAGTCAGTTCTAAAACCGATGAGGAACTGATCGGGAACCGAGAACCAAGGTAAAATAGACCAAGGCTATCGGTTCAGGAACCAGTATTAGTGGTTCTTAAAACAAGCTAAATGTAATAAAATTAAACATAACCAATGGAGTTTTTTTAGTCAGAAAACTCCGATAAATATAAAATAAACCTTGGTTTACCCTGGGTTACCAGGAGAAACCGAGAAAACTTACGATTTAAACACTAAAACTATGGGTTTACTTAAAATTACAAAAAGTAAAAGGCAACAAATGAAATGTAAAGAATACTTATAAGACAAAGAACCTCTATGCGCAAACACTGAGGCAAGGGTTACCCCAAAGGGCACTTGGCTGGGAAGCCAAGTTTCAAGAAAATACAAAATCACACATGCTCCCACAATGCAAAGCATCATGGACTGCATATGCAAATCACCACATAATGTTACGCTGGTCCAACTTTAAGCAGAATTGCATAGTGCCAAAAGGCCTCTCACACAGTTTGCAAAGGGTCCTACCAGGATTCATCAGTATGCCTTGTCTGTTTGACACCCCAGTGGAATGGACCAGCTACCCTTAAGGAAGTGTGCCTTGGATATATTGTGGTGAACCCTTTAAAATAAAAAACTATTTAAAAGACAAAGAACCTCTGTGCGCAAACACTGAGGCAAGGGTTACCCCAAAGGGCATTTGGCTGGGAAGCCAAGTTTCAAGAAAATACAAAATCACACATGCTCCCACAATGCAAAGCATCATGGACTACATATGCAAATCACCACAGAATGTTATGCTGGTCCAACTTTAAGCAGAATTGCATGGTGCCAAAAGGCCTCTCACACAGTTTGCAAAGGGTGCTAACAAAAGACATAGACGCATGTTTCATTCTACCAGGACTCATCAGTATGCCTCGTCTGTTTAACACCCCAGTGGAATGGACCAGCTACCCTTAAGGCAGTGTGCCTTGGATATATTGTGGTGAACCCATTAAAATAAAAAACTATTTAAAAGACAAAGAATCTCTGTACGCAAACACTGAGGCAAGGGTTACCCCAAAGGGCATTTGGCTGGGAAGCCAAGTTTCAAGAAAATACAAAATCACACATGCTCCCACAATGCAAATCACCACAGAATGTTATGCTGGTCCAACTTTAAGCAGAATTGCATGGTGCCGAAAGGCCTCTCACACAGTTTGCAAACGGTGCTAACAGAAGACATAGACACGTGTTTCGTCCTACCAGGACTCATCAGTATGCCTCGTCTGTTTGACACCCCAGTGGAATGGACCAGCTACCCTTAAAGCAGTGTGCCTTGGATATATTGCGGTGAGCCCATTAAAATAAAAAACTATTTAAAAGATAAAGAACCTCTGTGTGCAAACACTGAGGCAAGGGTTACCCCAAAGGGCATTTGGCTGGGAAGCCAAGTTTCAAGAAAATACAAAATCACACAAGAATACTTATATATGTTTTATAAGGGTTCTCACGTCAGAACAAGAAGATGAGGAGAGGATCTCTGAGTGTCTAGTCTTGACAGCCGGAGAGAGAAATCTGAAGGGTTTAGAACTAAGGCAGTTAGTATAAGGCAATATTTGAAAAAGTGGGTTAAGCAAAAGATTTCCTCTCTGTGAAAAAACACTTCCTTACATTACCTCTGAGCCGCCCCCAACCTTCAAATTGTGCCCACTTGTTCTTGCACACCTCTTTTTTTGAAAGATGCTACCCTCTTGGACTTTGTTGATTCCCTTGAGGTACTTGAAAGTCTCTATCATGTCCCCCCTCTCCTTCCTTTCCTCGAGGCTATACATATTAAGCTCCTTTAGTCTCTCTTCATATGTCTTCCGGTGCAGACCCTGCACCATTTTAGTTGCCCTCCTCTGGACAGCTTCCATCCTGTCTATGTCTTTGCAGAGATTGGGTCTTCAGAACTGCACGCAGTACTCCAGATGGGGATACTGTATACTTGAGGGCAAATCTAGTTGGCCCCACTAAACATTATTATGTACATCTGTGTACATATCTATATCTCTCTATCTAAATAAATATATACATATATTTAATTATAGTGGCACAGTAGTGCCACTATAGTTAGGGTTGAATACCCTATTTAAGGTTAAAGTGTGAAATTTTGCAGCTTAATAACTTTGCCACTGTATGACGGATTTGCCTCAAATTTGGCAGGCATGGAGCAGTACCATAGATCTCTGGATCTGCTAAGTTTCTTATTGATTGGATATACCATTGTGGAGCTACAGAAAGTCGTATTTACACTTTTTTGCGCATTCTTTGCTCGCGCTTACTGGTCGCACGGTTTGTGCGACTGATCTGAAACCTTCAGGGAACATGCAGTCGGAGTCCCCGATGTGCCTTTCAAAGATTTCATGAAAAAATATTAAATGGTTCAAAAGTTATTCAAAAAACAAGTTTCCCATTATAGTCAATGGGAAAAGTTAAACTATTCAACAGTGTCTCAAATGCAATTTTTAGTGTTGCAATTGACCCCTGTAGTTTTGTGAGTCAGCCATTTTTTTTTCAGTTACTGGTCACAGAAGTGCTTGGCATTTAAATTTGGGACCCTCTAGGGACACAATTATTTTTGTGTTCATCTAATCGAGCCCTGAGGATGCTAACCATGTCTTTTATGGGGGGTTAAACATCCCAGAAATATGTTTTTGAAATTTTTGTAAACTGTAGTGTCACAAAGTAGTGTCACACTTGTGACACTTTTGTGACTTGTTTTGCGAAAGTGTTGTGATTTGTGACACTACTTTGCGACACTATGCCCAGAAGAATAGGAAATCTTTGCCGCCCTACTGCAAAAGAACAGTTTAGTCTTTTGGGCTGAAATTTGGAGGGAAGACAGCCAAGATCCCACAGATGTGCCTTTTGGTTGGTTGGTGATAAAATATTACAGGGCTGCAAAGTTACAGCACTCCAAAGTTGACTATTTTTCCAATAGGATAACATTACGGCGTCCACCGTGCCTTTTGGGGCCCGTATCTCAGAAATGGTTCAAGATACAAACTTTTCATCGGAAAAATGCTTAAGCCCCCACTAGGGGGCTAAGTGCAAAATTAGCCAGGAAAGTCATAAATTATATGAAATTTACATTTTTTTCCTATGTCGTACAGTTCCTAAGATATAAGCAATTTAGTATTCCAAGTGTTCATTTTCTGCTCCGAGGCCCATTATTATGCATACATTCCTTGTATTCACTGTGTTTCTCTATGCAGCTTTTAGGGAAAAAAGGCTGTGCATTTTTCATTACTGTTACAGTTAGCATTTTCTCTTGCGTTTCTGTTACCGTTTGCGTTAGCGTTCCCGTCTACGCCACCGTCTGTGTTACCCTTTGCGTTTGTGTTTCCATTACTGTTAACATTTGCATTTCCATTACTATTTTTGATTGTGTTTCCTTTTGTGTCACCATGTGCATTTCCGTTTGCGTATGCATTTCCATTTGCGTTTCTGTTTGTGTTTCCCCTGGCATCATCGTTGCTGTTACCGTAAGTGTCTGTGTTTCTAATTGCGTTACTGTGACCATGCGCATTACGGTTTGCATTTCCATATGCGCTTGCGTTTGTGTTTCTGTTCTCATTAACGTTTGTGCTTCTGTTTCTATTACCATTTGCGTTATCATTTATGTTTGCGTCACCATGTGAGTTACCATTTGCGTTGCCGTTACTTCAATATATAGTGCACATTCTCAAAAAGAAGGGAAATTCATGGCAAAAAAATCAGTTTAATGCATCAGTTAGGGTTGTTCCTCAGCGACAAAAGTGAGGAAATTCGATGTTAGGGTTCCCACCCTCCTTGCACTCCACCCCGCCCCCACCAACAGGCAGCAGGGTGTGCGTTGGGGTCGTCGGTCCTAACTCTCACCCCATTCTCCTATACTGCACCACCTCAGCTTGTTTACACATGGGATGGGGTGAGAGTTAGGGCACACGACCCCAACGCACACCTCGATGCCTGTTGGTGGGGTTGGGGTGGGGTGCAAGGGGGGGGGGTGGGAACCCTAACATCGAATTTCATCACTTTTGTCGCTGTGGAACAACCCTAATTGATGCATTAAACAGAGCTTTTTGCTATGAAAAAAATATATATATATCTAGAGAGAGAGAGAGAAAGGAAATGCACACTAGCCAGACTCAAAATATGTCCTTTATCATCATAAGTGAAGGGTAAGACCATAGCTCACACATGGCTGAGTCATGCATGAGTTATGAAAGTCCTGCCCCCTCACAAGTGATGATAAATGCCATATTCTGAGTGAGGCCATTGTGTGTCCAATTGATACAATGTATTTTACATTTTAAGGCTTTCAGATTAGTTATTTTAATGAAAAATAAACTGTTTCGGTGTGATACCACTGCTCAGTTTTGAGTGCCTCAAAGGTCATTGTGATGGCATCAGACATTGTGCAAGCTGCTCTCCCATTAGTTAACACAGAGGATAATGTATGGTCTTTGGTTAATAACCACGCTGTAAACGCTTCGAGAGGTTGCTGTGACATCATTGTAAACCTCAAGAGCGCTGCTCGAGAGATTTTCAGATGTCATGGCAACCTCAAGAAGTGTTTTCAGCGCAGTTGTTAACCAAAGACAGTGCACTAAATATTATAGTGTATGGGCTACCAACATTGTGTAATTGCAGATTGAATTACTTTATAGTGTATGGTGGAATGCTGTTGAGCATGGAAATCCATGCTCAGAACAGTGTTGTTGTGCTGTCTTGGCTACGTCACGGATGTTGTTATCCTGTACTGAGTACATCACTAGTGCAGCATAACAACATCGAAATTAGTCACGCATGCAAGATAAAGGGGCCACTGGTGAGAGAAGGAACGGAAGTTACTGGTGCCGGAGCAACACACCACAGTAAGGATGTTAAAAATTTTATTTGGGGACAGTGCTTGCCAGGAGTGAGTGCCCATACACTATAAAAGGTTGTGTATGAACACTCATACACAGACAAGGTTATTTTCTGATCTTGTGGTTTCCGTGGTAGCGAGACCTCTCGAGCTGTGCTCTCAAGGTCTCTTGTCACCATGGAAACCACTTGATCACAAAATAACCTTGTTGTGTATGGGTGCTCATACACGGTCCTATATACTGAATTACTTTACAGAACACTGATTGTTATGAGCATTCTGTTTTGTTATACCATTGATGTGACATACTCAAGAAGGGTTAACAGAGTGATGTCATAACAGTGGTATAACAAGGTTGTAATCTGCTTGATTTCAGTTAATAATAAGGGCCCCTCATACATTATAGCTAATTTCTGACCAACCTCAAGTGATGATAAATGGTAATGACTCACCTTTAGTAATGATAAACAATTTATCATCACTCCAGGTCCTACTGCCATGTAAATATTTCAGTTATCTGTATAGGTTTGTTTCACCCCGCGCTATATATGTGTGTATATATATATATATATATATATAAATATATAATTTTCCCTCTTTTGCCCTCTTTTTCCATTGTTTCGCTTCCCCCTTATCAAGGGTGCTGATAGAGGAAATTCATGCTGTTTTTTTCTCCTTCTCCCTTTATACATCTTCTCATAACAGATTAGTTCATCTTCTTCAGGGGTTCTCAGAATTTTCAGGTATTTCAGAGCTGTCGTCTCAAGCATCTAAGTCATCTAAGCCCTTGGGCTACTTACATCATTTTTCTCCAATACAGTGGAGCTCTGTTA
Source organism: Neoceratodus forsteri (assembly GCA_016271365.2). NCBI lineage: Eukaryota > Metazoa > Chordata > Ceratodontiformes > Ceratodontidae > Neoceratodus > Neoceratodus forsteri. The sequence continues at coordinate 1,700,371,611 of CM057450.1, forward strand.
TAAGCACACCCTACATGTCAAGCAAAACTGTTCTTATAACCAGGATGTTCTTATAAGAGGGCTTCACTGAAAACAGAGAAATTCCATGTAAAATCTATAGTTACCATGATGAAACTGGGCTCAGACTCGTTTTTAGAGAACTCGTTATTAAAAGTAGCATAATATAGTTTTTTAAAAGAGCTGTTGCTCAAAGTATTGTAAAATTCATTCAGTGTCTCTCCTAACTATGAAGGAATACGTGCTGCCTTCTTTATAAGGCATCTTCCACATGTCCATTCTCTACTTAAGTGACTGCTAATGAGGAATCTAGATAATGATTCAGCCCAGGCTTGACACACTCAAGAGGTGATAATGACCCTAAACTACTACTGTACCTCTGGAAAAAAAAAAAAAGTTCTTGTAAATGGGCTGATTGTGCCTATAAATAGGCTTTACTGTCATTGAAAATAATGGGCAAAAATGGGAACAGCCCAAAATGTACTTATAAATGGGATGTTGTTAAACCTGATGTGCTTACAACTGGACTCCACTGTATCTGGGTTGTCTGAGCCTTTTTGGTTATTTACAACATTTTTCCCGTCGTTGTTTTATAACACGATTGTTGCTCTTTTTGACCTTGATTTTCCTCTTGGCTATCATCTTCAGTTCAAGCTTCTTTTACTTTCATCATATGTGTAGTGGTTTCATGTTTACTAGCGCCATTACATTAATTATTAGGTGGTCTGTTGTTGGCTTTTTGGTCTTCACTTCCACCTGCCCTTGGATCTTCAGCATCCCTGCTTCTCAAATATTTTTTTTTTTGTTTCTATTTCAGCTTCTTTTGGTAATTCAAATAACTTTGTGCGTAAGCCAAGTCTAAATCTAAGTTTTGCTGGGGTGGGGGGGGGAGAATGAAGGAGAGTCTTAGTCCATTTGCATTAAGAATCTCCTTTACCACCGAGAATGACCTTTATTTCGCCAGAACTTGGGGCAGAAGGTCATGATGGATTTGAATGGTACAGCCCCACACGTTTAGACCTTTATTGGATCTAGACACTGTTTTAGTATTGATCAGTTGTACTGTGTTTCACCATCGTCTCCCAGGTCTTCACTGAAAAAGGGACTGCATGGTCTCAGTGGACTTACCCAGTTAGCAAAATTTAAATAAATAAATAAATCAACAAAGCTTCTCTATCCACATAGTGATTTGGTTTTGCAAAAATAAATCAAAGAAGATTCCTTTGTTGTTGGAGTTAAAGGGGTCGTGTGTGCTCTATCCAGCTCAGCCTTTTCTGCCAGGTATTTTCTAGTAAGAACCAGTGTTGTCAGAATACATTAAAAAAAATTCTAAAGGGTTTGACCCTTCCAAACCTTCAGGTATTCCTGCCAGTTTAATACTGTCTCTTCTTGATCTCATTTCCGTCTCTTCCACTCCATTTTATAATGCACAAAGTTATTTTTCTCCTCATGTAAGTTTAATTTCTATTGGGTATAGTTTACTGTATCTTCTACTATAGAAATTCTCCTGCATTTCTATATTAGCCATGGATACAGAACTGAATTTTTTGGTGAGGTCTTCTAGTCAAGAGTTTATTTTTTCCATACAGCTAGTTAGGTCTCTAAATCCTTGACATATTTCTTTAAAGAGCCCCTGACGCTGTTGTGACATCTTTGAAAAATGTAATATTTAGACACAATTCAGCTTATATTTAATATTTTTCTGTAATTCCTACCATTACTTCTTTAGTACTAAGGACATCTGTGTGTAAACAATATCACAGCAATATATGTTCTGGCTGCATGCCTACACTTGACATCACAGTTTTGTTTATGATACCAGTCTGTTGCTGTGGAGATCATTATGATGTCATAAACAGGGGATTATGATGTCAAGTGTAGGCAAGCAGAAAGAGCAGAGAAAGTCTAAGGGACAGTATTTCTCTTTCATACTGTCCCCAGTAATAAAGAAAAAAAGGAAAGAAATATAAAAAAATATGAAATATAAATTAAACTATGTCTAAATCTCACTTTTAATTTTTAAGTTTTTTGAATGGTGTCAGGGGCTGTTTAAGTATCTGCTCTTATTGTTCCTCAGTTCTGTTTAATTTCACATCTGATTTTTAGCGGGTGACCAGGACTTCACATGAGCCATTTTGTTTGTAATGATTTTTTTTTCTCTTTTTTTTTTTTTTTTAATGATTGTCAGTTTCTGATGCCTAGGTATCTCCAGTGTTTCACCTAATAATAATAATAGTAATAAACTTTATTTATAAAGCGCCTTTCAAGCACCAAGGCGTTGTACAATAAATATGCATATAAAAACAGTAAAATACATAATAATATAACCAAACAACAGAACAAATAAAATAGCTAAAAATCAGCCTGGGTAGGCATTCAGCTACAGATGTGTCTTCAAGGCCTTCTTAAAGCCCTCCACGGTCGTGCACTCATGTATCTGACGGGGTAGAAAATTCCACAGGGCTGGGGCCGAATAAATACATGCACAGGCCCCAAATGACTTAAGGCATACCCTGAGAATCTTCAGCAACCCCATATCAGCTGAGTGGAGTGGTCACCCGGGGCAGTAGGGGCACAGGAGCTCTTGCAGATAGTCTGGGCCTAGTCCATGCACGGCCTTACAGGTCCGAAGCCCGACCTTGAAGGTGATCCACCATGAATAGGCAGCCAGTGCAGTTCACGCAGCACCGGCATGATGTGACTCGAACGAGGAGTCCCCACCAACAGTCGGGCCGCAGTGTTCTGCACTAGCTGCAAGCGGTGGATATCAACCCCCAGAAGCCCTAGATAAAGGGAGTTGCAGTAGTCAAAGTGCGAGGTCAAAAAAGTGTGGATCAATGTTGAAAGGTCACCAGATGGAACAAGGTGCTTAACCTGGCGATGTTTCTTAGGTGGTAAAAAGAGGACGTGATGACTGCCGATACCTGCGAATGCAGTGTCAGCCCATCGTCAAGAATCTCCCCCAAGTCTTGCACCTGTTCAGAGGAAGGAAGCTGGATACCCCCCTAGACAAAGTCCAGTGGGTTGGCCAGCTCCCAACCCCTCTGTCCAGCGACCAGGATCCACTACCATCACCTCAGTCTTTTCAGAATTCAACTTCAACCAGCTGGAGCTCATCCAGTCCTGGATTTCAGTGAGATAGCTGTTAAATACAAAGCATGCACTATCCTGGTCGGGTGCAAAAGACAGATAGAGCTGGGTATCATCAACATAGCAGTGAAATCTCAGCCCATATCATCTTACAATGTCTCCAAGGGGCAGCATGTACACCGCAAACAACATGGGGGACAACACCGAGCCCTGAGGAACCCCACATGCAGAGAGAATGGGTCAGAGGAAAAAATCCCCAACACCACCCTCTGAGTTCTGCCAGTGAGAAAGGACTTAAACCATCTGAGAACTGTACCAGACAGGCCACAGATGAACCTCAGATGCTCGAGAGGCACTCCATGGTCCACGGTGTCAAAGGCTGAAAAGAGATCAAGAAGTACCAAGACAGAACAGCGCCTTTGATCTCTCGCCATCAAGAGATCATTGAGCACCCAAACCAGAGAGGTTTCGGTATTATGCCTCTTAAGAAAACTGGATTGGAGAGGTTAGTAGATGTTATGGATGGTCAGGTGGTTCTCCAGTTGCAGCACCACAACTTTACAATTACCATCCCAACAAAGGGGAGGTTTGAGATTGGTCTGTAGTTTGCAAAGCAGCTTGGGTCCAGAGCAGCTTTTTTTAGGACAGGTGTCACCACCGCCTCCTTCAGGGAGCTAGAAAACACACTGGACTCTAAGGAGCACAGTATCCTGTGATCTGGGCAACCCGCAAGTGGGCGCCTGCCAAAACGGCAACTCACTTGTGGCGACTGCCCCGATGGGGAGGGTGTGGGGTTGACGAGTAGACAGGGAGAGTCACAAAAAAGCAACAGGATGTCGCGCATATATATATGCACACAGGGGGGAGGGAGTCCGCTGAACGAGGGGTGGTGCTATGGGTTGACGACGAGCTGGCGTTGTGGTGTGGTGGGGTGGTGCTGGCCTGAGGTGGCGGGGATGCAGGGTTCAGAACCTGGCACCAGTAGTTTTTGTTGCACCCGGCCTGAGACAGTTAATTTTTTTTTCATCCCGATATGCACCCCCAACATGCACCCTCCTGGAGTTGAGAATCTTAATTTAGGGGATGCAGGCCACGGGGGCACAGCTCCCTGCATAAAAGTAAAAAAATCTTGTTTTGCACCACTTCCACTGGCACCGGGACTCCACATCACTGAAATTCAACTTCGGTGATGTAGAGTTGTGATAAGGGCATTCGAAATTCACCCTTATTACATGGAACCAAGGAGCACCAAACTATCTTTGCTAGGACCGGGCCTACGATGTCACGACAACCCATTATCAGGGAAGTTGGGCCCGGGTCCAAACTACAGCACGTTGGGCACATACCCTGGGCAATCCACACAACATCCATGATATCCAGCTGGTTGAATGAACTCCAGGTAAACTGAGGGGGAGTGACTGTACGCCGACCACTATCAGCTCTCATAGAGTGTGTCGGTTGGATCTCTGCCCTGATGCTGGCCACCTTATCTGCAAAGAACCGAGCAAGCTCATGACACTCAATCTGTGAAAAGGCTCTTCGAACCTGAAGACAGGTTGGGTTGCCCAAAGGGTGATTTCGCAGTCACTGTGCGAAATCACCCTTCGGGCCTGAATAATGCCATGACAGTGACATCATTCATGAGAAGGGGTCCCAAAAACGCCATGTTGAAAATTTGGTGAAAAAATTCCTAAAAATGACTGTTTTACGAGTCTGCGTTGTGCAGTTCCTACGCACGCTCGTAAGTTTTCGAATTTTCAATATTTTCACTCCAGATTTTCAACATTGCCATTTTACCACCTCCTCATGAGCAGTACAGCTGTCATTTTTCACATCCTGCCCAAAACATGTTTCCGCCCATGTAGCGCACAATGGCGCAGTCTGTGTGCAACTCAATGTATGGGACACATTAAGAAAATCACAGTGACACTGTTCATGAGCAGAGGTCTTAAAATGGCTGTGTTGAAAATTTGGTGAAAAAATTCCTAAAAATGACTGTTTTACGAGTGTTCATTGTGCAGCTCCTATGCACGCTCGTGAGTTTGCGAATTTTCAATATTTTCACTCCACATTTTCAACATTGCCATTTTACCACACCTCCTTATGAGCAGTGCAGCTGTCATTTTTCACATCTTGCCCAAAACGTGTTTCCGCCCATGTAGTGCACAATGGCGCAGTCGGTGTGCGAACTCAATGTATGGGACACATTAAGAAAATCACAGTGACACTGTTCATGAGCAGAGGTCTTAAAATGGCTGTGTTGAAAATTTGGTGAAAAATTCCTAAAAATGACTGTTTTTCACAGTGTGTTGCACACTTCCACACCCTTGCAGCTCGTGGGTTTGTAATTTTCAATATTTCCACTCCAGATTTTCAACACCGCCATTTTACCACACTTCCTTATGAGCAGTACAACTGTCATTTTTCACATCCTGCCCAAAACGTGTTTCTGCCTATGTAGCGCACAATGGGGGTAACAAAAAGGTCATGCTGAAAATTTATTGTGCAAATACCAGCAATCGCACACGGCATTAGGGTAAAGCACCATACGTGCCAAACACCACTGCAAATACCTGCAAGCGAACGTGCGGCATTGACAAATGCTTGTTCTTTCCCTGATAAACAGAGGCTTAGATCTTTGTCAGAACTCCCAGTGCAAACAGAAAGAAGACAACAATCAGATTCAGTTTAAGATTTCACAGACCCCTTCTATGGTAGCAAATAAGTCCTCCAGTCCTCACCAGGGGTTCAGTTAATTTATTTTCAGTGGAAGTCTAAAACTTCCAGGAGTTCAAATCTGGAAGTCATTCCAATTTTTTGGAAGTCAAAATACTTCCAGGATCCCTCTTTTGGAAGTCAGTATTCTAGGATGGACACATTTATGGATGTTAACATAATAGATTAGTGGTAAAATACAATTTCTTTCAGAAAAATCCATAATTTCCGACTTCCATGCTTGCAATTTTGGAAGTCATCTAATTTTTGGTTTCACAACTGGAAGTTAATGACTTCCTCCCTCTTTATTTTGGAAGTTTTTGCCTTATTTTTGGAAGTCAAATACTCCAAAAATGGAGTTAACTGATGCCTTGGTCCTCACAGACTGCAGTCAGTTTCCACACAAGGATACACAGGGATACATCAGTAATTCAAAGCATCAACTTCTGGTCTGTTTTTCCTTTTTTCCCTTTCCCTTTTTTAATTTTTGAGCAAATAATGCTCAAAGAAGATTTCCTTTTTAAATATGCATCTTTTCAGATTATCAATGATGAAATAATTGAGCAGTTCAGGGTATAGGAGCTGATTCTGCCTGATAGTGCTGGCCAACAATGTGTGCTGCTGAACACCGACTGAGTCGCTCTCAAGTGTTGCATCCCCAGCCCACGAACCAGTGTAAAACACCAGATTCAATAGATCAGGTAGGGGGTGGCACTAAGGTTTAACATAAGTTCAGGCTGAAAAAAGTATCACAGGGTCACAGAATTACATTGGCTTCTCCTACTACTAAAGTGCACCATGACTTTTAGAAGAAAAAGATAAATCACACCAGCTTTCGAGTCTCAACTCTTCTCCTGGCAGCTGACTCCCAGCACCATTTCAAACTTACAGCTGCTGCATTTCAATTGCTGTTTTGGCTATGTTGTGGACCAGACCTTGCTGTTTTTACCATCCACCTTACACCCATGTTCTCGCCTGGTAGAAATAATTTCATTACTTGTTTTTGCTCTTAGCTCTGCTCTCCTGGAGGTCTGAGAGAGCACTCCTACTGGGGAAGTGCATCCAACATCATCTTGCTTCCCCCATCCAACCCATATTTTCTATATTTTACCCAGGAAAGCCCATCTGAGATGCAACATCTAATTTCCAGTGTTTTTTTTTTTTTTGCCAAGTTCTGCAGCTGGGTGGACTAGATCTCTGCCCAAAGACTGGGTAATAGACAGTATCTGGCTTGAGTACAGTTTGAACCTGTGATCTCTTAGTTCCTTTGGAAATTTGCACAGAACCTGATTGGCAGAGTATGTTTATTTATTTCAAAAGTTTTTGCCAGAAAGACATATTGAGCTGATAACAGCTTGTGTCCAGATGTATTTGGAGGGGGTGGGATAACACAATACAGTGAGAGATTATGAGTACATTAACAGATATGCATCATCAATAGTCAATGCCAGGTAACACAGTTCAACAAAACAGGATGCAAAGCATAATCCATTACCGATGTGAACTATGTTATATGTTATAGGTTATACGTGTGTCATAATTTAACTGGCTATGGCTAGGCATACCTCTTTATTTCTCAACCACCTTCGGACAAACCACCTAAAAGTTCTATCTCAGTAGGGGTTTAGAAGGCAGTTAAGGTTTACAACAAAATACTTTGTTTTTAATCTGAGCAAAAAGATGTTGGACAAAGACAGCTGGGTCTCAGGTGCTGGAGTTAGCTGGATGTGGTGGTGCGGACTGGTTTGAGAGTTCATTTTAAGTAATATATTGTAGTTACTAGTCACTAGAAACAGTAGTAGTATTATAGTTATCTTAGTTACAGTTAATAGGTTCCTCCCTAACACTACCCCATGCCTGAAAAAGTCATCATGAATTCACCCTCCACAGAGTTAGTCTATACAAAACAGCTGAGCCATCGTTTGGTTTTCAGTCAGATATCAGCCTTTGCTGCAATCAGAAACTTGCATGGCCTGATGTGCAAGCATACCTCTCAGCCTCTGTCACTGAAACATGGGACTGGCACTCAAAATGTGGGACAATGTGGGATAGATCATCAATTGCCTAGTGCACTTACCCGGTCACCAAAAGCTAATAAATAAATAAACATGCAGACCCAAACTCAAAACACGGAAAACAGTGCCTTCACTTGTGCAATGTTTAACTGGACTTAGCATTTTAGAATATGATGAATTTCCACTTTAATGTCTGACTTTACAACACCTTCTCTGTGTAGGTTGTACCTTTTCCATATGGGACACAGCAATTTTGCAGGATGAAAAAAGAACATTCCTCATAATGTGGGACAGTTGAAAGGTATGCGTCAAGCAGAGTTCTTAAGCTGCAGGAGCAAATATTGATTACAATTTACTAAAGGTGTGTTGATGGAAAAAAAAAAGACTGTTTTTGTGAGAAACCTCTCTCCTGAATATGCCAATAGTGGAATCTTTTCTTGGGCTTTCAGCACCCTCTGGTGGTCAACTACAGTTCTTGTAGCCTGAAGTCAGGTCTGTTGGGTGAGTCAGGGAAGTGGAGACTCCAGCAAAGGGTGGAAAGAGCATTGCTGTAGCCAGTGACCATCTAAACAGGCAAATGCTCTATGGAAAATGTATTGCCCATGGCAATTTCAATTGCTGTAACATTATTTTTTTGGTGTTTTTGTACAGACCTCCTCACTCGTACATTACATGCAAAAGCAATTTTAACAGATGTGCTAGTTAAGGAGAAACATACATCTTCAAAGAGAAAAACTTGCTTTCTACTTCTTATTCTTCTTACTTCAAATGCAAACCAAAGAGTAAATATAGTCTAATGTTCATGACATTTAGCATGCAAGTACTATAGACAGAGCGTGTTATCATCTATGTAGTGCTTTTCATGGTCGTTCCATACAATTTTAATTTCATTTTTCTTTGCCAGTTCCATAAACAGTATTATTATTCACAAGGCTCTGTTGGACTCTCTGAAGTTTAACAGCTGGAAATTGTACTAAATATTAACCAATTAGTTTTTTTAGCTCATGATGGTGGTTAAGGAAAAGTTACTGTGGTAACATTTTTTTCATCTGTATGTTCATATGTACAGTTGCTGTGCAGTAGAAATATAGAAACTGGAAATTATGGAGACCCTAAAACTGGAAAAAATAGTGCATGGTAGCATGGGTAAAACTGATAATTTTAGGAAAAACTAGGACCAAATATTGACATATAGTACAATTGTTTAAAGTAATTTTAGGTAGACACAAAGCCCTCTGACCTTAGCTTTATTTCCTGTCTAGTTACTAGTCGCCAGTAATTCTTTCTTTCCTCTTTTCTTCTTTATACTGTTCTTTCATTTTAACTGTACTTCTATTGTCCCATTCCTCGAACAATTTTGTCTTTGAGGTACAGTCTTTAAAGCTGATGACTGATTAAGTTTATGTTTGGAATCACTTTAGATTTGTAGATAATTTTGTTATAGTGCATGGGAGAGCACTATTATTATTCAAATTTTAACATTTCACAGCATTGTTGTACCACCATGAGTACATCACATCGATGGTACATCTTTGCGCATATGCAGTTCACAATATTCTGGACATCGGGAATTGGCCACAGCTGTGAGTGCTGGCCCACAATTACACAGCGCAGAGCAATGTAAGCAAAGGCATATTTCTTGCTACTGTTGCCCATAACACAGCGGGCACCTGTAGTTTTTTTGTAGGTCGTTTTTTTTCCCCCCAAAAAAAGAAAAAAAATTGAATCTATGAGAACAGGGGACTGGGGACAGAGTGGGTCTAATTCCTTGTGTTTTGGGGGGAATTCATGTTGCAACTTGAAACGTGATAGAAGTGGTACTGTTGCCCATACACTATAAATGGATGAGCAACAGTAAACAGCATCTCTGAGTTACTTCTTGAGGTTGTCTGATAACAGAAAACCTCTCAAGCTTCACTCTCGAGGTTTTCTTGGCTATCACGACAACCTCTTGAAGTGAGCACAGCATTGTTGTTCACTGCTGCCCATCCATTATCCTCTATATTACCTATACATATGTACAGTAGTTCTGTTATTTAAATCCTATAGTATGATTGAAAGTATGACCAGAATTGTAGTTGTTTTATAAAATATTTTTATTGTCATCTGATGGTTTGCTTCAAAACTGTAATAAAATTTATGGGAAAAAATTTACAGTTGCTGTGTCTCTTGTGGCTATAAGAATGCATTTTTGAGTTCTTTGGGTGTTAGAATTGCGAAGCAAAGCTGAGCAGTTCTAACATACACAAGACTCAAAAATAATCCCTTAGACCCTCAAGAAATGCAGGAAATGGAAATTACGTACCTACCGTAATCCTTGATCTTTTTGGATGAGTCTCCACCACTCATTCACACTAATGGGATCTACGCCAGAGGCACTAGGACCCAGCGGGAGCAAACTTTTTGCTAGAGGGTCGGCACCGGAGATGGCGCCACGAGGAGCAGCACTGCTCGCCTCCACTCGTGCGGTAATGACTATCCTGGCGTCGACCCTCCAACCACCTCAGTACCTTTTTTTCTGAGGAGGTGCAGCGTAACTAACCTAGAAGGATAGCCTAACAAAAAAACGGACATAAGATAGTCCGGACAACCCGTATAAGAAGGGTCAACAAAGAAGTCTTCACAGCCTAAAGATTGAGGGAGTAAAGACTAATAACAGAGGTGAGCTCGGGGGATGGTGGGTGAGCATGTGAATGAGTGGTGGAGACTCGTCCAAGAAGATCAAGAATTACGGTAGGTACGTAATTTCCATATCTTCCTGGACATAGAGTCTCCACCACTCATTCACACTGATGGGACAGTTACGAGCTAATAATCCCCGAGAGGGCAGCAGGAGAGACCAAGGGCTCACAATTTTAGGACAGAAGTCCATTAAGGATGGTCCTACCAAATGAAAGATGTCATCTGGCATGGACATCCAGGGCATAGTGTTTGATGAAAGTATGCACTGAGCTCCAGGTGGCCGCACTGCAAATATCTGCGATGGGCACGTTTCGGATTTCCGCTAGGGATGCCGCGACCGCTCTAGTAGAGTGAGCTTACACTCCCCCTCCAGCTTAACTTGCGCCATGAAATAACAGCAGCGAAGGCATGCAACCAGCCATGTAGAAATACATCTGATAGCGACAGGTTTACCCAGCTGGGTCTCACTGAAGGAAACAGTTATTGAGCTTTACGAAAGTCTTTTGTTCTGTCTAGATAGAAACGTACAGGTCTTTTGATAACCAAGGAATGAAGAGAACGCTCTCCTTCATTTTGGAAGTTCACAAAGTAAGATGGAAGGACCACAGGTTGGTTTAGATGGAATTCTGAAACAGCCTTAGGGAGAAACTTAGGATGGGTCCTAAGAACTACTTTGTCTTTATGAAACACAGTATATGGAGGGTCTGTGACCAAGGCATGTATCTCAGAGACCCTTCGGGCTGAGGTAATGGCCACTAGAAAGGCCGTCTTCCAAGTGAGAAATTTTAACTCACAGGAAGCTAGAGACTTGAAAGGTTTTTGAGTGAGCATGTCTAGCACAAGATTAATGTCTCAGGCTGCGACTGGACGCCTTATAGGAGGTCTGGTATGCAGAGTTCCCTTAAGAAACCTCTTAACCACAGGTAACTGAGCCAGTGACAAGAAAAGTACTGGCTCATGATAAGCTGAAATGGCACAAAGGTGAACCTTAACTGTAGAGTATTACAGACCTGAATTTGAGAGGTCTAAAAGGTACTCTAGAACTTTGTCTGGTGGGCAGGAAAAGGGATTCAAAGAGGATTTTGCACACCAGAGTGAGACACGCTTCCATTTGGCTGGTTTGCGCGCAACCAGAAGAATATCTGAAACCCTGCGAGAGACCTTGAACCTGTTCACTTCTATCTCTTCAGAAGACAAGTGTGAAGGGGAAGCGACCTCAGATTGGGATGGACCACAGGCCCCTGAGTCAACAGGTTCATCTGAAGGGGACGAGGTTTCGGAGGAGTTTCTGACATACTGTTGAGTAGTGGAAACCATATCTGTCGAGGCCAGAAGGGAGCAATGAGGATCATTTTGTCCCCTTGGGACTCGAATTTGAGAAGTACTCTCTGAATTAGAGGAAGAGGTGGAAAGGCGTATAGAAAGAGTTTTGTCCACTACAGCCTGAACGCATCCTGACAGAATATGCCAGGCTCTGGATTTCTGGAGCAGAAGAGAGGCAGTTTTGTGTTGAGTGGGGATGCAAAAAGATCCAGGTCTGGAGTTCCCCACTCTGCAAACAGTGACTGAGCTATGGCTGAGTCGAGAGACCATTCGTGAGGATTTGTCTCTGTTCTGCTGAGACGGTCTGCCAGTTCATTCTGTACCCCCGGCAGGTAGACCGCATGAATTAGAGCCTTGCGCTCTAAGCACCATTCCCACACCCTCACTGCTTCCCTGCATAAGGGGTAAGAGTGAGCACCGCCCTTTTTGTTGATGTAATACATCACAGCTTTGTTGTCCGTTTGAAGGAGAATGTTCTTGTGACAGAGAATGTCCTTCAAAGTCCACACTGCATAAAGGATGGCTCTCATTTCTAAGACATTTATGTAAAGCTGGAACTCATCCTGAGTCCACGTACCTTGAGTGTGGAGAGTCTGACAGTGAGCTCCCCACCCCATAAGGGATGCGTCCATGGTAATGGAAATCTGATGAACCAGAGGAGCAAAGGGGTATCCTTCTAGAAGACTGTCCTCTTGCAACCACCAGGTGAGTGATCTCTTCAGAGGTTCTGTCACCTTGATGAGAAGGGACTGAGGGTGAGTGGTCGGGGACCACAGAGTACTGAGCATCCATTGACAGGTTCTCATGTGGAGGCATGCTAGGGGTACAGTGAACACCGAGGATGCCATGAGACCTAGCATCTGTTGCATCAACAGAGCTGTCACCAACCTGCTTTCTTTGATGTATCAGGCCATCTGAAGGATATCGCTTCTCCTGTCTGGAAGAAATGCTTTCGCACAGGTGGTGTCCAGGAGAGTTCCTATGAAAAGGAGCCTCTGGGAGGGCTGCAGCTGCGATTTTTTGAGGTTCAGGTGGACTCCCATGGACGTAAGAAAGTGTGAAGCCGTGGCTACAGCGTCTAGAGTCCCCTGCCCGGAAGGACTTGCTAGGAGCCAATCGTCCATATATGGGAACACTTGTATTCCGATTTTTCTGAGATGCGCTGCGAGAATTGCATAGCACTTTGTAAAAACTCACGGCGCCGAGCATAGCCCAAAGGGCAGGACTCTGAACTGATAATGCTGTCCCAAAGCCACGAACCTTAGGTATTTGTGATGCTTTGGGTGTATAGGAATGTGCTGGTAAGCATCCTGCATATCCAGGGAGGCTAATCAGTCGTGTTGATGAAGCAAAGGTAACAGGGTTCCTAGTGATATCATTTTGAATTTCTCTTTGGGAAGGAATTTGTTTAATTTTCTGAGGTCCAAAATGGGACGCATGCCTCCGGTTTTCTTTGGAACCAGAAAGTAATGGGAGTAGAGCCCTGTGTTCCGTTGATCCAGCGGAACTACTTCCACTGCCCTGTTGTTCAGAAGGCCTTGCATCTCGGAGGCGAGAAGTTCTGACTGAAGAACTGACAGCCTGGGATGTCGTGGGGGGGGGAGACGATCCGGAGGGGTCTCCAAAAGATTGAGGTTATACCCCTTGCGGATTATCAGGAGGACCCATTTGTCTGACGTTATGGGCTTCCATTGATTGTAGAAGTGAGTCAGACGACCTCCCACTGCTGAGGAAGAGTCCCCCTTGGGCAGCTGAGGTGGGACTTGAGCCAACAACTCAGAAGGTGGCACTAGGCGCTTTGGGTCCTTGCGCTTTCTGCTGCATTTTCTTCTGAGGCTGGGGGGCTTGGTTTTTATTAAAACTTACCCTGCCTATGCCTCGAAAGGACTGACAGTTATGAAAATGGCATTTGTTAACACCCCTTCAAGAGGGGAATGGGAGGAGGTCGAGCCAATTTAATGGCTGACCTAGTCTTTTGTGTGGCCTCTAGAGTCTGTTCTACTTGAGGGCCGAAGAGATACACACCATCGAAAGGCAATGCCATTACCTGTTGCTAGGCATCATTCGTGAAACCTGAAGTGCACAGCCAGGAATGACGGCCCGTACAAATGCCCACCGCCGCCACCCGGAGGCAGTATCGAAGGCGTCCATAGCTGCTTTAACTTGCTGGTTGTTGGACTCGATGCCCCTGGTTATGGTTTGAAGAAGCTCTGAATTAGTGTCCACTTCTGGTAGAGCTTCAACCATTTGTTTGAGCGAATGCCAAAGGATATACTCATACTGAGAGAAATAGCCTTGGTAGCTGGCAATACGCATACCTAGGGTGGAAGCAGCATAGACTCTCTTACCTAAAGTGTCAGTCTTACGAGATTCTTTGTTAATAGGTCGAGCTGTAGTAGTCTGGGGAAGGACGACCTTATCATTGTCTGCCAAGACTACAAGAGGATCCGCAAAGGCTTGAGATGCCAAAATGGGTCGATCCTTGGGGCAGCATATTTCCTATCTATGGACTTAGCCTCAGAAGGAATGAGAGCAGGGTTATTCCATACCATTTGAGAAAGTGTCTCAAAGGAGGGCTGTACCGGAGGAGTCAAATCCATAGGGATCGCTGGAACATGGAGGTACTGGAGTCTTAATAGCTTCCCAGGATCAATATCTGTAGTTTGGAGAGAAAGAGTGGAATTCAAGTTTTTCAGCAGATACTTAAATGACAGGTCCTTGACCACAGGCTCTGCAGCAGGAATAGATCCTGATCCTTCCACATCATCACCCAGCCTAAGGTCTGGGTCAGGTTCAATGTCATCTCCTGACAGCCCAGGAGGACTGTATGAACAGGAAAGGAGTGAAAATCAGAAGGAAATGAGGAAGGAAAAGGATTCAAAGAAGAGGAGCCCTGAAGACTGGATGACGTCCTAACAGGTCCCGGCGCTGAAGAGTACGGCACCGAAAACACGCACGGTGCTGAGGAGCTACACGGCATTGAGAACATCACCGAGAGGCTGCATGGTGCAGAGAATGACGCCAATGAAGTGCACGGAGCCGAGGACGGTGCCGACGAGGCCGAGAAGCTCAACAGCGCCGAGGACAGCACCGACAGATGTGTCAGGGCCAAAGACAGTGCTGAGAGTGCCATCAATGCCAAGGGCGTCGAAAACATCCCAAGACTCTGAAAAACAGGATTTGAGGAAAAAGAAGGATGAATACCAGGAGATAGAGGCATCGGTGTGGCCCCCTGCGCCGCAGCCGTGTGGGGGGGGGAGACACCTAAGCGCAGAGTCGACGGCACTGAAGATGGCACCGTGCCACTAGGGAGGCTCAACCACCCTACCTGATCTCCCAGAAAACCCGAAGGCCCCTGAGTGACCGGGCAAGGTAGCTGGACCAACCTCCGAGCCCATTGCTCCATAAGAGCAGCCCACTGATGAAACTGCTCATCTGAAGACCTACCAGAAGGTGGGATAGGGCTCCGATGTCGACTACCAGAAACAGAAACCGGCGACTCCGAACGAGGAGACCAGCAACTAGCCCCAATAACTGACTGACTGTCTACGTACAGACATATCAGAGGGTGACCTCGAGTGATGCTTTTTCTGACCTGTGGGTCAAGAAGAGCTCTGTTATGGCCGAGCGGTGCCGGGAGTGCGACAGTTTACTTTTATGCTTTCGAGAGGACCGCCCACCCCCTCGGGCATTGGACTGTCCATTGTCAGACCCCCCTTCCAGAAAAGGCAGCGGACCGGACCCAGCCCGGCTGACTGAACAGCTTTCATAAGAAGTCTCCCTACCATCACCTGATCCCCTCATGGTTGACTCCGTCAATGTAGGCTGAGACTTCTTCCTTAAATAAGAATAAACTAAGCAATACTTTATTCAAGATATTACTACAAAACAATAAAACTAAAAAACTATGCTGCTAGTCTGAAGTTTGACTCCCAGTGGGCGAGCAACGTCGTCACTGAAGTGCACTCGATGGCAGGAAAAAAGGAACTGAGGCAGTTGGTCAACACAAGGATAGTCATTACCGCACGAGTGGAGGCTCACGGTGCCGACCCTGTAGCAAAAAAGTTTGCTCCTGCTTGGTCCTAGGGCCTCCGGCACAGATCCCATTAGTGTGAATGAGTGGTGGAGACTTATGTCCAGGAAGATCTGTGCATATTAACATATTCTAAATCATGTTAAAGATTTCTGTTTTTAAAAATGCAACTTGAATTTAAAATAAAACTGCAGAAAATTAAAGAAACATATGTGTGATGAAATGGACTGTACTAACTGAACTTAGAACTGTAGAATTTTAGAACAGTTTGCATGAGACATCTTGTGGAAAAAAGTACCTGGAATATGTTTACAAACGCTCCTGATTTGCCAAGAGCAATGTCATGAGTTGCAATACATGATTAGCACAGCCAGTACAACTCTTTGCACCATTTCCATGTGAGGACTGGTGTACAGAGCATGGAATCTTTTTCAAATGAAAACTCTCTCTGTGTGCTAGTCTCATGCTCATGGCTTTTCTTAATTTTAAAAAAGTACACCAATTAGATTAAACAAATATTTTAATCTACCAATTAGATTAAACAAATATGTTAATCTATAAAAAAAATGTTTTATTGAAATAAAATTACCTTACACCTAAAGGATACATACTCAACAATGAAAACTCAAGTTATAGTGTTTAGAAACATATTAAAGATCAAGGGAGCGCTCCTGACCATTCAAAGTGCTCCTTTCCCCTGTGCTAGAGACAGTCTTGTTCTGTGAAGAGTTTCTCATGCACAGCTGCCCTAGGAATGGACACATTTGGAAGATTTTTTTTTTAAATTTACTATATTATTGATTGATCTCGATCAATAATATCTTAATACCACCACTCAGACCACTCTTACAATTGTATCCTTAGGGTATCAGAACCACATACCTTCAGTTCACAGTTGCCAAATTCCTAAAAATGCACATCAGACCACTTTATAACCATTACAGTGGTGCCAGCAGCAGTATTAACTTACAAAAGATATTCCTGAAGAACATATATTGTAATCCTAAAAAGGGGAGGCAGGGAAGGGAGTGTTATACTGGCTGTTCCAATCAACTAGAAGAAAAGCTGTTACTACGATGAGTAACTTTTCCTTCTTTCAACAATAATTAGAACAGCCAGTCCAACACTTTGCATATTCCAAGCAGTACCATGTGGGAGGGTTTACAGATTACTTAGTAAAGGGTTCTGAAGGACACAAATCCCAAACTTGGCATCCTCTTTTCCTAAATATCCAGGCAGTAATGGGATGTGAATGTGTGCACTGTTGACCAGGTTGCAGCTTTACAAATCTCTACCAGGGGTACATTTCTTCTTGCTGCTACTGCTCCCCTTGTGGAATGTGCCCTTATTTCTTCTGGGGGCACTTTCCCTGCTTTAGTAGAATAGTAGGTTATGGCTGACACTACCCATCTGGACATAATCTGTCTCCTTGCTGGTTCCCTGTGACACATCTCCATATGTAACAACTGCGTTTTGTTACTTGCTCTCAGTCCTATCCTCATAAAAGCTGAGTGCCCTCTTTACATCTATGCAGTTCAAAGCTTGTTCTCCTTTGCTTGTATGTGGTCTAGGGAAATACACAGGTGAGAGAAACATAAAGCTTGTCGGTAGAAAAAGACCACTGGTCAATCAAATCTGCCCATATTTATCTCTGCCTAACCCAATGACCTAAAGCCATGGTTGGTTAATACAACACACCCTCCCCACAGCCTGCATCCATTCCCTCCATATGTCTCACTCCTGGGTGTATAAGTCCCTAGTTCTATCCCAGTTATGCTTGAACTCATTCAGAGTTCTTGATTCTACTACTTTCTTTGGCAGTTTACTCCATGACTCCACCACCTGAAAATCCAGGGTGCCCAGCTTAGCGAGAGGAGCCTTCACCCACATTCTCTGTATAATAGCAGGACTTGCTTGAATGCGGAAGCCACAGCTGGAGTTGTGCTGCCAGCTTCAGTTTGTTACACTTGGTCCCCTCACCCTTGCTGGCAGCGTACTGTGCACCATTGACAATATCTATTATGTTACTTATAATCAGTACTAACATTTAGGGCATTGGCACTTACCATACAAGTGTAAGTTACCAGGGACATAATTGTAATTATTACCAATGTTATTACTATGCTTATTATGGAAACACATGAGTAATGTGCCGAGAATACATTTCTGTGTTCTTCGTTTATTCTTCTGAGAAGTCATTACATAGCTCACACTGCCATCATGCAGATTTATGCACCACCACACCTATTTCCTGTATTTTGCATCATTTCTTTTTTCTTATTTTAGCTAATTTTACACTTTTTGTATATCTCTAGATACACTGTGGAGCCACCTAACTTTTGGCCAATAGGGCCTGTTTTATGTATATAACTCACGTACAAAGTAGCCAGTCATATGTATAGGGAGCACTGGGACGGGGTGCCGTTTCAAACCATAGACAGTCACCTTTAAACAAACCTGAATTACACTTCCCAACTCAATAAGACAGCTTCCAAACTGTTCTAGTGCAATTAAAACAGTTTATTCCATATCCACACACAGTAACAGCATCAGGTAACAGTGCAAAGCACTTGTCAGCAGGACGATCTTACGTTTCACCCTGCCTTCAGGGTTTCATCAGAGATAATTGTGAGGGTTAACAAACATGTATTTATACATGAATCCTAATAAATCAATTAACAATGTATCCAATAGGATCTCTGTACACCAATATCCCCACGCAGGAAGTAATTTCTGCGATAGAACAGTCACTTTAAAAATACACCAGTTACACACAAAAGAAGATTAATATAATTACAGTACTGACAGACTTAGTCTAATTGTAGCTAACTAATTATTAGTGGAAACATGGGTTTGAGTCAGAAAAACTCACCAGAACAGCATATTCCAAGCAAACACAATGGTGACCGGCAATACAACAGCACCAGAGAGGGCTACAGGAGCAAGCGTGTACAATTCCCTCTTTTGAGATGACCTGGGTGAAAATCCATGGCTGTAATGCATGCCAAGAGCTATAGAACCAACTGGGCATTCTGATAATTCAGACGCCATACAAGGTAACAGCAATAACATTAAAGATGCTTTCTTTAAAATGGAGAAAATTGTTACAAAAGCCCGCTGCTTACATTGGTTAAAATTAACAATGCAAGCTTATACAGCAGTAAACAGGGCACCACGGGGTTAAGAATAACGAAATGACCTGCATATGGGGAAGAGAAAGAACACTTTATTAAAAAATGGGAAACAATTCTGAGCAACGCTACTTCACAGTTAATTGAATTGATTATTCAAGATAGTACAGAACAATTAGGTGAAGTACTAAATGAATTAAAACTACAAGAAATGGTAGTGGGGACAGTCAAAGACCATGCTAAATTTAAAGCTTGCCAAGATAAATTTGGAGATTATATGCATTTCTATGATAATAAAATCAAGGCACAGAAACAGAAAACCTTTCTTCGGGACACTAATGACTATTTACAAGGAAGAGTGTTCTGCTGGAAAAAAGGAAAATAAAGTTTATCAATGCCCATTAGCAACAGGAGAAAACTCTGGGAATGATAGTTCTTTACCCACTGATAGTAATGCAATGCCACACTCCATTTTAAAGTGGACTACAGGGGCCACATCTTCTGAATATAGTACGAGTGATAGTTCCACAGAATTTGAGAGCAAGACTGAACCTGATCCTTTTTAAGGGGCTACTCCTCCTGGGCAGGAGCAACCCAGGAGGAGCGATCGCAGAACAAGATTCAGATTCAATTTGGGAGAAGAAAACCAAGGAAAATTAGGCAGAGGCAGAGCATGAGGAAGAGGATGAGGCAGAGGCAGAATGCCGAAGAGAACTCTGAACAACAGATACCAAATGTAATCATCTAAGAGGACACTGACATATACTGAAATGAAGGTATTAGAAAAAGGACTCTCATTTGTGCCTACTTTTCTGTGAATACATTTTCAGCTTTCCTAGACATTCAGAATTTTGTTAGGAAATTAAATCTACAGGTGTTCTTTGCAAAGCACAATAAGGGGGACTTGAACCAGAGTAATATTGATGTAAGCAGTCCTAACAAATCACAAACATTTCCTTTTTCTATCCCCAGGTTTAAACCAGTGTCTACATTTTGCCCACCCCTGAATCCGACGGTAGAAACCTTCCTTCAGTGCTGCCCACATGACTTGGATGTGATGTATAGTGGTAATTTACGAATACCACACTGCAACATGTCTAAAACTGAAAGGGCAGCACTTATAAAACTGGCTTCTGATACTAGCATAATATTTAAACCTGCCAATAAGGGCAGAAGTATAGTTATGCAAGATTATGCAAATTACAATAAGGAAGTGTGCCGTCAGTTTTCAAATGAAGAATTTTACCAGCCCCTAACCCACGACCCCACCAACAAGATTAAAGAGGAAATAGAGGGATATTTGTTGGAATGTTTGAAGTCTGGACTAATTTCAGCTGATGAGTTATTTTATATGTCAGTCCAGAACCCAAAAAATGGCTTTATACGGTTCCAAAATCCACAAAGCCCCTCCCCAGTAGACCAATAGTGTCAGGAATAGGCTGGGTCATGGAGCCTATTTCTAAATTTGTAGATGGCCATTTGAGTTCCTTGGTAACAAAAATGCGCAGCCACATGAAAGACACAAGACACATTCTAATATTACTGGAACAAATAGAGGTAGAACAGGAGTGGTTGTTGGTCACGCTTGACGTGGAATCTCTGTACACCAATATTCCCACGCACGAAGGAATTTCTGCGATAGAAGAGTACCTTTTAAAATACACCAGTTAAACACAAAAGAAGATTAACATGATTACAGCACTGACAGACTTAGTCTTGAATAATATCATGAATGAGGGAAAATTGTATAAACAAATCAAAGGGACAGCCATGGGGGCTACTTTAGCCCCTAATTTGACAAACTTATATTTAGCCAGAATGGGAAGAATGGGCCATTTACAATGCAGACAAAAAATATTTTTTTGACAAAATCGACTTGTACAAGAGGTACATAGAGGATTCATTTTTCGTTTGGAAGGGAACTGAATTTTAACTCAAGTAGTTTGTAACTTACTTGGAGAGCACCAACAAGAATCTGAAATTTAAGGTCACATTTAATTTGGAAGCAGTCAGCTTCC
This sequence comes from Neoceratodus forsteri, assembly GCA_016271365.2. Lineage (NCBI taxonomy): Eukaryota > Metazoa > Chordata > Ceratodontiformes > Ceratodontidae > Neoceratodus > Neoceratodus forsteri. The sequence goes on from CM057450.1 coordinate 1,700,392,615, forward strand.
TAGACATTACCATTAGGAAGGCACAGGATGGCTCACTCACCACAGATCCGTACACAAAGCCCACTGACTGGAATAGCTTGTTACATGCCACAAGTTGTCATCCTCCACATTTAATTAAAAATTTACCCAAGGGGCAGTATATTATTGTAAGAAGAAATTGTTTGAATAACAATTGTTATGAAAAAAAAGCAGGGGAACTGACAGAGATTCAAAAGAAAAGGGTATAATGAAACCCTGCTACAGGCAACACAGCACAAAGTGAGTCAGTATCCTAGGGAATCGTCACTTAACCCTAAAAATGGAGAAGTAGAACAATCAGAAGAAAATGCCCTCACATTTGTTACTACTTATGGGGTAGGCACGGAGAGAATTGTGGACATGGTAAAAACTAACCTGTCAATATTAAGGAGAGTGCCAGAGCTAAGGAAGACACTAGAGAAACCTATTAGGGCGGCCTATAGAAGAGGCAATAATTTGAAGGATAAGTTGGTGAAAAGTTATCAACCTGCACCAAAAGCAAAGAGTGATAAACTGAGATGGGACATGAAATCATGTGGTTTATGTAAAATGTGTACTCACATGGCAAAACAAAGCACTTTCAGGAATCCTAGCACAGGACAAATGGAAACCATTAGAGGCAGGATTGATTGTAATTCTGAATGTGTAGTGTATTTGCTACAGTGTACATGTGGGGGTTATTATGTGGGCAGGATGAAGCGAAAATTAAGGTTCAGGATTTATGAACACTTGCAGGCAATCAAGAATAAAAACCTCACGTATGCCATAGCAAATCATGTGGTGTCCAACCCAAGAGTTAAACACAAAGTCACAGCTATGGGCATAGAACTGATTACAAGAAATGTAAGCGGGGGAGATTTAGAAAATATACTTGATTGTGCTGAACAAGAATGGATTTATGAGTTGAATGCTCTTAAATTGCCTGGACTAAATGAAAAATTTGATTTGGCACCATTCATTAGGAAGAAAGCGAGGAGATAAAAATGTTTTGGAAAAAAAATTTTATTTAACTAACCACAATCCATCTATCTTCCTTCCTTCCTTCCTCCCTTCCTTCCCTCTCTCTCTATTTCGCCGCCTCCCCTTTTTTCCTCATGTTCTTTTCCTTTTTTCTTTTCTTTTCTCTCCCTTACCCCCCTCCTCATCCCTCTTTTGCCTACCATCACTTCAACAAGGAGAAGAATGGCTACTGTTTACTTATGAAAAAATGGCAAAAATGGTAATATCAACAATACACTATTATTCTTTACATACTGATTATCGCTTCATTTTACTACATTACTATAATAGTAGTATGTAAAACATGAGAATCCCTGAGAAAGAAGAAAAAAGTTTTTATGTAATGTTTACAAACATACAATGGGACTTTACCCATAAATAATTATATATGGAGAGGTTAGACATTAAGAGAACACAAAAAGAGAAACACTTAAAATTGGTATATGCATGAGATACTCCACTCTAACCTTCAATCCCACCTTACAATACGGGTTTAGGACTGGGCACAGCACAACTACTGCTCTAACCCATTTCACCAGTGAAGTAAAATGCAATATGGATAAAGGCCTACTCACTGAAGCAGTGTTCATCAATCTCTCCAAAGCTTTTGATATGGCACATCACCCTTTACTAATGGACAAACTGCCCCAGTTATCACAGGCGTTCCTCAGGGTTCAATTCTCGGGCCGCTACACTTTTCTGTTTTTATCAATGATATTCCCAACCCTTCCCCTTTCTGCAATACCATCTTGTATGTGGATGACCTGGTACTTTACTCTGCCTCTAAATCCACTACTAACCTAAACCAACAATTATCACCTGCCTTTCAGTGCCTACAATCTTGGTTTTCCTCCAACTACCAAATCTTAAACCTATCTAAGACCCAGGTCATGCTATTTGGATCCTCTAGATGGGTACCGGCCATGGCTCCTCAGTTTCTGGTCCGTGGCTGCGATGGGTCTCTAGTCTCTAACAAATTATCTTTTAAATACCTTGGGGTTACGCTTGACACTGCTCTGGATTTTGCTTCACATGTCAATCAGGTCTGTCACTCTGTTAACTCTAAGATAGGTGTAGCCTACAGAGTGCGCCACTCACCAACGCCGGCCACAAGGACTGCTGTGGCAAGAGGTGTGTTACTTCTGCAAATGCTATATGCTCTCCCAGTCCTCTCTCATGCCAACGCCGTGGTTCTTCATAAATGGGACATTACATACAACAACATCTGCAGATTCGCCTTATCTGCCCCACGTCTGACCCACCACTGCAGACTTTACTCGGCCTTAAATTGGTTACCTCCCAATACCCTTAGATCATATGCACTTGGTTGTTTTATTGACTGTTTAACTAGAACATCTAGTCCTGCTGCTCTGGGTGCCATGCTTACCCCCTCTCACTCTCGTGCCCTCAGGTCCTCCGTCTTCCCCTTGCTTGCTGTTCAGCCCTGCTCTACTAAAATGGGTGAACAGGCCATCTCACACTTTGCCCTGTGGTTCTGGAACTCACTCCCCCCTCATGTGAAGAGCTCCTCATCTCACCTAGCTTTTAAGCATGCTCTTTTTTCCCCACCTTAATGCCTCTGACTACTGCATATGCACTTAGGTTACATGGGCCTGATGCTTGCCCTCCAGCTGCTCTCTTGCCCATTTCTGTTTTACTTCAGTTGTACGTATGCCTGCTTGTCTCTTGTTATTCTATGTAGGACTACTGACTTTGTACTGAATAAGTTTTACAACAATTGTTATTGTCTTCACTAACCAGCTGTATTACTTGCTGTTAATTTTATCCTGTCTTTATGCTGTTTGAATAGTTAGCGCTGGCTGTTATCTTAGCTTTTGTACCAAGTTTGTTGTCATTTGTTTTTGCTGCATTTACTGTACTGTACTCTCCCAGGTTGTGCCTAAAAATAGACAGGTCTCTTGCCTAGCACACTTACCCGGTCATCAAAAGCTAATAAATAAATTAAGAGTTAGATATGATTTATATGTGTCTCTCCCTTTCTTTTCTTCTTTTTTGCCTCTGAAGTATATCATAGCTGAGTGAAAGAAAAATGCACCAAGGAGGGTCTCTAAAACGCTTATCCTCCTTAAATGTTGTTTTTTTTAATAAAGTATAATAAAGCATAAGAAATATAATGAATATAATGAATTGTATGAGGCTTTGATAGATTTAAATATGGGAGTTTAAGTATAGCAATCTCACTGTTCACTATGGTGATGGAATATATTACACTTTTCACAGGTTATTATGGTAGCAACACCTAGATTAAATGATGTGGTATTATTAGCACAGAATGCATGATATAATGTTTTATTAGTGACACTATTGGATAGATTGTTAATTGATTTATTAAGATTCATGTATAAATACACATTTGTTAACCCTCACAATTATCTCTGATGAAGCCCTGAAGACAGGGTGAAATGTAAGATCGTCCTGTGACAAGTGCTTTGCACTGTTACCTGATGCTGTTACCATGTGTGGATATGGAATAAATTAATTTAATTGAACTACACCACTTTGGAAGCTGTCTTATTGGGTCATGTAGAAAGTAATAGTTGCTATGATAATTATCATAGTATTAAGCCTGCTGTATTCCGTTTTCTCTCTGAGATCGACTCCATACCCTGGGGTCTTGGAAAACTCTGGCTCCCAGTATCTATTTGGTAAGACTTGTTTTAGGGCATAAGTCTGCTTTTGTGTAATAAACAAGATTATTGCCATATATGCCGCTTGTCTGTTGTTTCTTCTGCTGGTTTAGTACCACCAAAAACCTGAGAAGGGCTTAGACCCTGACAAGTTCAAGTAGTAAGCCGGCAATCCCCTGTTCTCTCTGTCTGTCTGTCTGTCTGTTGGTCTATCTATCTATCTATCTATCTACCTATCTATCTATCTATCTATCTAACTCTCTAACATTTTTCTTAAGCAGATCAGGGTGCCCTCCCCTAGTACTGCTTCTTCTTCCCCCGTCCCATCTTGGTCGCCCACTCCCAGTTCCCACTATGTATATGGTGGCACCAGGGTGCCCACACCAGTGTTGCCAAACAGTAGCCTGACACTGGAGTGTCAGAATGTCCCTTGAAATAAAGAAAACCATCCCTTGATGTTTTCTTTAACCATATAAAAAAAGAAAATGGTCACTCACCGATCTAACACACAAACACACCCTCCCCACACCCCGATCTGACGTCCCACTCAACAGCCACCATCCCACACACCCTCACTTACCTGAATATGTCCCACAGTGTAGATCCACTCTCAGATTGAAAACATGTCTTGCTGCTGAAACCGGCAACTCTGATATCAGAAAATCAGGTAAGTGTGATTTAATGTATTTCAATGGGGTTTGAACTCTGATTCATGACTTTGCCATTTTTACATATTCTGACCCCACATTTTCAACATTACCTTTTTGCAACCCTACCTCATGACAAATAATGGTGGAATTATGCAAATGTTGCCCCAAAGGTGATTTCAAAGTCGCTTTGTGAAACCACTTTTTGGGAGGGATTTCAAATTTGTCATTGCTATTGTTCAAGAGGTGGGGCCATAAGAAGGCTATGTTGAAAATTTGGGGTATAAATGACTAAGTTAAGAGTGTACATTGAAATATTTCTGTGTTTCCTCATACCTTTAGTAATGTAATTTTTTTTTTTATAACTTCTTTTTATTTTAGGAGACAAGGTATAACAAGCTGTAAATACATTCCATCACATTGTTACTTAAATCAAGTATTCTGTACAAATAAATATTAGCCTATATGTGATTACATTGTTATAGAATATTAATCGCACAATATAAAAATAATAGCAGTGTCCATTTATTTATTTTTTAATTATTTTTTTTGATAACCGGGTAGGTGCACTAGACACAAAAGTAACTATTTTCAGGCACGACCCAGGAGGTCACAACATAGAAAGATACAGGTACGGAGCATACAGTGTCAGAAATGTACAACACAGCACAAATCAGAAGTGGACAAGTTTAGGACAAAAATAGTACCAGGGCACACAAAGTGTATTATACAAATATAAGGTAAGTGCCCGCAAAATGCAGTTATAGTAATATCACATTAAAGTGCGTAAATGCCAAAGAGTATCATAACAGTATTAGTATGTCATACAATCAGCTGGCTGAAAATCAGTTTCGGCAGAAGTTAGGGAGATAGGGAATGCAGAAGTATGGCATAGCGAGAGAGAGAGAGGGGGAAAGGGATGGGAAAGGAGGGTAGGGTATGATATTTGGTGGGGCAAGCAGTAGAAGCAAGGTGCACGCCCACACAATAGAAAACAGGAGGGAACTATGAGGCGCCAATAGCAGAGTGAGCCATGACCTACAGCGGATTGAAGCATGTGCATTGGGCACGTACAGCAAGGAGGGAGCAGTGCCTCTTCTTAAATGTGGCATGACTAAGGGCCAGGCGTACATCTAGGGGCCGCGAGTTCTAGTAACTGGGGGCTACATGAGACAATCCAGATTTACCTTTAGTCATTCTACATCGGGGAATATTAAACAAGGAAAGGTCAGCAGATCGGAGGCCATAGGAGATGGGCTGAGGGGTTAGCATAGAGGCGAGGCAGGTATGCATGTTGGACCGCAGAATACTATCCATTTAACTCAATCTAATCTTTGTCAATTCTAGGCAGCAGACTGAGCACCCCACAATTATTTCCCCCCCAGGACCCTCCCCGTTTCCCCTCATGGAACAAATTCTGGATCTCTAGAGGACATATACAGTACCTATCTGCACCATTTTTGTTCAAAAGGAGGCAATTTATTGTGTAATTTTGCAATTAAGTGTTCTGATCTGTAGATCTCAGCCATAATCTTCTCCAGTCTCCCAAAGAAGGAGCCAGGGGTGTCATCCATCTGCGAGTTATCGTCTTTCTGGCTGTGAGTACACAAACTGGGAGTAAAGTGCAGTCCCATCTTGGTCTGTGAGGGGGGTAAACCAAAAGGACTACTATTTCTGGAGTCAATTCAATACTGTCTCCCAGACAGTCTCCCCATTCAAGCTGAGTGAACACAATAATGGGGTCAATCTGGGACAACACCAAAAAATATGTCCCAGATCAGCCAACAAACAGTTACATCCCCACCAACAGGTGCCATAGGACTCCGGGAGATATTTTGTCAGTATCGCCGGAGACCTAAAGTATCTTGATCAGGATTTCCAATAAACTCCCTCCAGATATTGGAAGAAGTTATCTTAATGGCTTTCAGGGTAGCCTGCTGCCACTCTTCAAAGCGAACCTGAATCTCTAAGTCCCTATTCCAGGCCTCCAAAATCGACAGTGAAGAATCTCCCCATGCCACTCTGAGTATTTTGTATAAATGGCCAATTAGTTTTCCCCATAAGTCACTCTCCAGGGTATCTTTCAGTAAAACCCAGAGGGATGGGGAAGAAAATGATGGAGGAGAAGGACTTAACGAGATCTCTCTCTGTCGTAAAATGTAGTTTCTCACCTGCGTATATCTAAATAGGTCTCTATCGGGTAAAGAAAAACGCCTTTTGAAGGTCTAAAAAGGAGCAAATACCGTTGTGTCAAGGAACTGGTAAAAATAGTTAAGGTCCATTTTGCACCAAGAGTGGAAAGTAGTATCCAAGCTGGCAGGGAGAAAATTCTCATCGGCTGATATTAAGGTGTAAAAGAAGAAGATTTGTTTTAATGTTTTATGTTGTCTGGCCTTATGCCAGATCCTCAAAATCTGTGCAGTAAATGCTGTATAGTCTCTCAAAGGAGGAGAGTGCCCCCTCAAGGCAAAAACTACCTTCTCTATATCATGTAGGTCATTGATCACAAATTCAATGTCTTTCAAATACCGGAAGTCGTAGGTGAGAGCCATATGAGTATAATTTTGAGAAAAGGTGCTGTTGCATAAAGACTTAGATTTGGGAGGTTAACTCCTCCCTGGTCTACTGAGGAGCAAAGCAAAGAGAACCTTATCCTCGGTCTCTGGCCCTCCCAGATAAAATCAGAAATAATTTAATCCCAGCATTTAAATAATATTTAGCTGGAAAGATTGGTATATTCTGAAATAAATATAATAATCTGGGGAGGACATTAAGGTGAATCATTTCTATCCACTGGACTAAGGTTAATCGAAGTCATCTCTACCCCTTTAAGTCCTCCTGGATCTGAACCGAGATCGGCTCATAGTTTACCAATTCTAAGTGAAGCAAATTAATTGGGATGTATATACCCAGGTACTTGATTTTAGTGCCTCTCCACTTCAAAGGGAGAGAGTATTTTTCAAATTATTGGAGGGTTGGAAATTAAACATTAGTGCTCCAGTTTTAGAAATATTTAACTTAAAGTTAGCCAATCTTTCATATTTCTGAAGCAAATCCCATGCAGCTGGTACAGAAGTCTCTGGAGAGAGTAAAGTAAGAAGGACGTCATCTGCAAACAGCGCTACTTTATAACTAGTTTGACAGAGAGGGATTCCCTCAATCCTTAAGTCCAAACGTAAGGCTACCACTAAGGGCTCAATATAGAGCTCAAAAAGGGTCGGGAAGAGGGGGCAACCCTGTCTGGTGCCCTGGTGCAAAGAGATGGGAGAAGAAAGGACCCCGTTAATTCTAATATAAGCTTTTGACTGATCATAAAGGCGCTGAAGTAAAAGAATAAAAGAAAGGGGGAATGAGGACACCCCAAAGGAAGCTCCATGAGACCCTATCAAAAGCTTTTTCAGCATCTAAACTTAATAAAGCTGTGGGTATTTGTCTATTTTGAATATGTTCAAGTAACAGCATATTGCATCTAATGTTATCTGATGTGCTTCTAGCTTTAATGAAGCCAGACTGATCGGTGTGGATGAGATCAGGAAGAATAGTCTCTAATCTTGTGGCCCATATGGCCATAAAAGTTTTATAGTCAACATTCAGGAGAGAGAGAGACCGTCTGGTAGGAAGAAATATTTGTCGGCTCCTTATCTGGTTTAAGAATTGGGGTTATAGTAGCATATCTCCATGAAGGAGGGGGAGGTTTCCCTTCCTGATCGACTCTGTAAGTCAAAAGGAGAGGGGGTAATAGAAGCCCCGAAAATTTTTTGTACCATTCTGCAGTAAATCCATCAACTCCCAGACACTTGTTAGTCCTAAGAGCTTTTATATGAGTGAGGACCTCATCCAGGCCTATAGTGGCTTCCAAGACAGATCTTTGGGATTCTGAAAGTGTAGGAAGAGAGAGGCCTGAGAGAAAAGTCTTCTTGTCCTCTGAAGGTGCAAGGTCCGAGGAAGGACCATAAAGAGACTGATAAGAGAAGAAAGAAGAACCAATATGTTCGTCCGAATGTGATATTCTCTGAGTTACCGGATGTTTGACTTTCAGAATAGTTGCCGCCCGTCTACAAGCACGAAGTCTGCAAGCCAGCATGCAGGATCCCCGACTGCCCCCCATAATTAGATTGTTTTTAGTAGTTAAGGGCTTGTAGCACTTTTGCATCCATTATTTTTTTAATTTCTTGTTTGGTTCTTCTAATCCTCCTTTGTAGAACCCTGTCCCCCTCTCAATATAAGAGCTGATAGGACTGTAATTGTTCTATCAAAAAATTGTAGGATGCCTCTAATTTCCTCCTCTTCCTAGCAGAATATTCTATGGTCTCACCTCTAATTACGGCCTTAAGAGTGTCCCATATAATCGGGTCTGAGGTCTCCCCATATCACTTTCCCGTAGTATCTGGGGTATTCTGTTATTTATAAATTCTATATATTCCGAGTCTCTTAATAAGGACATGTTTAAGCACCACGTTTTGAGTCGTGGGGTCTTGCCCAGTAAAATTTTTAAAGTCAAATGGTGGTGGTCTGAAAGAATTCGAGGTCCTAGAGTCAAATCTTGAATAAGAGAAAAGTGTTCACAGATAACAAAAAAAATAATCCAAACAGGAATATGTGTGGTATCAAGGTGAAAAAAGGTAAAGCCAGGGTTAGTTTGAAAAAGCTTCCTCCATATGTCTTCCACCCCTAAATATGAAAAAGTTCCCTTAAGATATTTAAGCACGTTGGAGGATCTGTGATCCCTTGGGGAGAAGGAATCAACCTGTGGAGATAATGCCATATTGAAATCTCCTCCCATTATTAAAATCCCCTGGAGAGCATCTATGACCTTAGTTATGGAAGCTCAAATTACAGGGAGAGAGGTCGGGGAGGGGGCAAGTATACATTTGCCAGCGTCACCCTTTCAGAAAAAAGGGTCCCTGTAAGGATAACATATCTACCCTGCGAGTCTATGTATTTGTATTGGATCGCAAAAGGAGTAGAAGCTGGGATCAAGGTTGCTACTCCTCTCCTTCGACCATTAGAGTGGGACGAGTCAAAGACCTCGTAACAATTTCCCCATTTAAGCTTCTGGTGTTCCGGTTCGGACAGATGTGTTTCTTGAAGAAAATATGTAACAGCCGCCTGCCTTTTCAAATGTTCAATCACACGTGATCGTTTAATTAGACTGTGTAGACCATTTATATTTACTGAACAAATCTTAGCTGGATTTACTGCCATTTGTAAAGCCATAAAAGAAAGAAAAAGAGGGGGGGGGGGTCCAGGGAGAACTGTAGCCCTACAGCCATACCAGATAAGCAGTTCTGAATCCCTGGTCTCCCACCAAGCTGTTTATCACTACAGCAAAAAAAAATAATGTATTAAGTGCGATCCTTCCATGTCTCCTATTTTTTACTAAAACTAACATTTGACTCCATGTTGACTTTTGATGTTCACATAGAAAATAACATAAAAAAGGTGACTAAGAAATTAGGAGCCTTGAGACGAACTACCAAATGTTTACAGATCAAGGACAGGAAAAAAGTGGCTGAACAGTTAATTATGCCAACCTTGACTTATGGGGATATAATTTATAGAACAACGAGTAAACATCAGTTGATTAGATTGGATAGGATGCAATACAGAATAGCTAGATATGTTCTGCAGTGTCCATATAGAACTCATCACTGTAATATGTTTATAAAATTGAATTGGCAGCCTTTAGAAATAATTTATCAAAAAAATTGGATAATATTGATACATAAATATAAAATGTTTTATCCAGAACATTATATTACTCAAACACTTTTCCCTAAAGTAAATAAAGGTAGGCATGAGTTATTGAGATCGGTACATAGATATAGAGTTTATCCTACCAGAATTTATAATAAATATGGTAATGGTTCCATTTTATGTCAGGCAGCTAAAGTATGGAATATTCTACCCCCTCCAATAAGATCTCTAGAAGATCATATGATTTTTAAAAACGAAATTCTAAAATTTTATAGAATAGAATGTTGTTATACATGAGTATGTCTAGGATATATGTTTATGTTTTGTAATTTTCTTTAGTCGATTTGTGTTTTAAGGTAATGTTGGATAATTGAAAAGTTGTGTATTATTCAAGTTTTGTTTTTATGTGAGTACTGTTATACATTTTATGTTTAGTTGCAACTAAGTGAAATACAAACAGGACTATCTTGAGAACAGGATTGTATAATCCTAATGATTAGAATTTCCTGTATAAAAATAAAGTTTTATCATCATCATCATCATCAAAGAGTGAAACAAAAATACTAATCTGCAAAGCCCAAGCAGGGCCTGTGTTACAATGTTAACTCTAATATCAAATACCCCAACTAATGTTAAATATTTTGACCCCACATTTTCAACATAGCCGTTTTTTTCACACCACCTCATGAATGTGACAGCTGTACTTTTTCAAATCTTGGCAAAAATGTGTTTTCACACCTGTGGCACAGAAAGATGTTTCAGCAAGGATTTGAAAATGTTCACCTATCGGCTTCATGAGGTGGGCTAGTGAGAAAACTATGCTGAAAATATGATGTACAAATATGGTAAAATGCCCAGGTTATGAGTGAACATTGCAATATTTCAATGTTCACTCATAACTTTGTTAATTTTCAATATTTTGATTCCAAACTTAAAACATAGCCATTTTTCCACACCACCTTATAAATGTGGCAGGTGTCATTTTTTAAAATTCTGAACAAAATGTATTTTCGTTTTTCTGGTGCGAAATAACGTTTTGGCCAATATACTACAAATGCTACATGACATGTTTATAAGGGGAGTCATAAAAAGACTATCTTGAAATTTTGGGTAAAAATTAAAAAATAAATATGTACAATTGTCAAGAAAGTTTGTGTATAGTGCCAGTCTTGATCCCAGCGGGTATGCTTTCTGCTCCCATGCCAGTGAGCGGAGTTTGGGGGCAAGCTCAGTGATCCAGCTGGATGGGTGAGGGTGGGGGATGGCGCTGTGAGCTCAGTGACCCAGCTGGCTGGGGTAGGGGTGGGAAGGCACAGTTATGTGACACCACCCCAGCCAGAGAATGAAAGCTTCAGGGTTGTCTGCACAGACCCAGCTACCATATAGTGAAGACAACTGTTCTCTTGATATACGACCCTGCACCTCTACACCTGTGGGTAGCAGAAGGCCCTGTGCATTGGCTGACATATGGACTCTTTGTCTTGTGCATCTGTGTCTGCAACCACATGGAAGCACAGGGACCAGAGAGCCATGCGCTTCCACAGCCCACCAGACATCCGATGAATTCTTGACATCCATCACTACATGGAAGTGCAAGGCCTGCAAAGGTCCAGCACTTCTACAGGCAGACAGATTTTTGGGCCCTGCACACCTGCATCTGTTCACGCAGGTCCTGAAGCTACCGGTGTGAATGAAGATACAATTCCACTGCCTCAAAAAAGAAAGGAAGTTCTTTGCAAAAAACTTTGTTAATGCACCATTTGTGGTTCAACTTAATGCCAGAAAAGTAGTGAAATGTGGCATTAGGGTTTCAACCGTAACTGCCCACCCCCCCAAGCAGCAAAAGAAAAAAACATTAGGGATTTGGGACTCCGGACTCTTGGTGAATCAGAGGTGGGGTCTTCCTTGAGGTTATCAACTCTAATGCTCACCCCTCCCCCAGCCCGCAACCTCATGTCCGAATCACAAGGTACAGCTCCAAGCCAGTGCCTCATAGTGATACATTCTTCACAGGTAGAGAAGTATGTCTCACCACACCTTGCCAACATAATCTGTTGTACCTTTCTTCATGCAGGGCCCTGCATGACTTGAGTGAAGAAATGAGATCACATTTGACATTGTTTGCTCAGGGAACGGGGTGGGCATTAGGGTTGACAGCCCCAAGGAAGACTGCACCGCTGATTCGCCAGGACTCTGGAGACTCCAAACCCTAATGTTTGTTTCCTTTTGCTGCTTGGGGGTTGGGGGAGAAAGTTAGGGTTGGAAACCTTAATGCCACATTTCCCTACTTTTGTGGTGTTAAGTTAGGTTGAGGGATGACTTCTATGTTAAAGATCAGTTTTTCTACTTTAATACCCTCACAACGGTTCAACATATTTGCCTGAAATGTGTGTGGTTTCTGAGATACAGAGTCTGAAAAATTGTTAAATGAATGTGTTTTTTGCTGTTTCTTTGTCCACATAGTTAAAAAGACAGTGCCAGGAAGTGGCACTCATACCCTTGAGCACACAGTATTTAGGAGTGCAGAGGCTACTGGTTCTAGAAGGGGAGGCAGGGTGGGGAGTTATGAATACCTGAGTATCACTGGGAAGAAACAACATAACTATGGTAATTTTTTCTTCTAACCCCAGCAATACTCAGGTACAGTAGAACTACAATAATCCGAACCCCGGTAAACCGAAAATCCCTATCAAATGAACTCAAGTTGTGTCGCCCAATTTCTCCACTGTTTTTCAGTGGCAGTGTTGCGTCGAGCAATCCTGATTTAAATCTTGTCACCACAGCTGTTAAGAGTTGCAGACTCACCTACTCTGTATATAAGAGTCTAGCATTGGTTGACTGTTAGATACGGTAGGAGCATACACCATGTCTGGCAAACAGAAGTGCACTGTGCTTACTGTACCACAGAAGCTCAGGATCTTGGAGCAATTAGAAAATGGTGAAAGACCTGTTGCACTAGCAGCAGAATACGGCACTGGAAAGTCCACTGTCACTGATATAAAGGATGCGAAGGAAAAGCTTTGGTCCTTCGCTATCAATATGGAAGGCTCGTATGGGACCGAGAGCCATAAGAACATGCAGCAGTGTGCAGAAGATAACCGAGATGCTGCAATCTATCTATGGTTTCGGCAGGAACAGGAGAAGGGCACCCCAATCTCTGGGCCAGTTCTCAAAGAAAAGGCTCTAATTTTTCATCACAAACTTGGTTGCCAGTCCTCCTTTATAGCCAGCGATGGCTGGCTATATCATTTTAAAAGAAGGCACGGCATGAAAAAATTACTCACCTTAGCAATTATGCTTCTTCTATTGGAGTCTTGCTGTATTCTGACAAGTGCAGTTAGCCCCAGCCTTTAAACTGCCCCGGAGAACAAAGGGTTAACCTTTCTATGCAGAGCATAGAATGCTGAGCTCGAGCTCAGTTGATGTCTCTGTCTGTTTCCCTTTGAAAGCTAACCGTCAGATTCTTATGAGCAACACTCTAATAGTATTCTATGTGGAAATTGTAAAACAAAATTTTTAATAGCCAACTGGCAACAAAAAGTTTTGGACTACCAAAAGAAGACTCAAGTCAGAAAACCCAAAACTCAAAACCCAAACCACAGGAATATGACAAAATAAACACCCAAACAAGAAGAGGGTGTAAAAAGAGCACCCCTGAGGTGCAACACTGCACCTGCCCACCCACTTCCCAAAACCAGGTTCTGAGAGGGGAGGCAGGGAGGCAGGTCAGAATACAGCAAGACTCCAATAGAAGAAACATAATTACTAAGGTAAGTAATCTTTTCTTCAAACAACTTGAAGTCTTGCTGTATTCTGACAAGTGCAGACTACCAAGCAATACCTCCATGGAGGACAGACAGAACCTACTTTGGGAATAGGCTCTGAAGTACTGCTGTGCCAAACTGAGCATCACTCCTAGCCTGGATATCCAGAGAGTAATGTTTGGTAAAGGTAGGGATTGTTTTCCAGGTGGCTGCTTGACAAATTTCTAAGAGAGAGATATCCCTGGCAGCAGCCAGGGAAGCAGCTGCACCTCTTATGGAATAAGCCCTCAGGCCTGAGGGTGGAGTTTTTCCCAGTTTTTCATAGCAGAATTGTATACAAGACACAATCCACTTGGCAACAGATCTCTTGGTGGCAGGTTTGCCCTTTCCCACTTCTCCATAAGTGAAGAACAACTGAAGGGAATCAAACCTGTGACCCTTGGTATGCTCTATGTAGTAACTATGGGCTCTTTTAACATCTAAACTGTGTAGCCTCCTCTCTCCTGAGGAAGAATGATCAGTGAAGAAGACAGGAAGAGACGTAGACTGGTTTAAATGGAAGTCTGAAACCACTTTTGGCAAGCACCTTCTATTGGTTCTAAGGACCACTTTATCCCCGTGAAAGGAGATAAAATCAGGTTCCACTGACAGGGCTTGCAATTCACTGATACACCTGGCAGAGGTAATGGCTACCAAGAACACAGTTTTCTAAGTCAAGTACTTAAGCTCTGCTGAAGACATAGGCTCAAAAGGGGGTTGCATAAGTTGAGCAATGCAAACATTCAAATCTCAGGCAGGGCAGGGTCTCTAAAAGGAGGACTGTGTGAAGCAACTTTAAAAAATTTACAGAACATAGGATGAGAAGATAGTGAGGAAGACTTCCCACAGACAGAAATGCAGAAACAGCTGAAAAGTGTACCTTGAGAGTAACTGGTCTGAGGCCTAGGCCATTAAGATGGACCATATAATCCAGAACCGTAGGCAATCCAGCAGTATCTGGAGAAATATGCTTCTTAGAACACCAAATGCTGAAATCTCTTCCATTTGGAGTTATAAGTCTTTCTGGTGGAGGACTTTCGGGAAGCTTTGAGAATATCCAGAACCCCTTGGGAAAGATGCAGATCTGCAAACTCTAACTCTTCAAGAGCCATGCCTTGAGACTGAGAGACTGAAGACTGGGGTACCAAATCCTCCCCTGAGAGGATGTTAACAGGTTGTAATTCCTGGGAAAAGACAGGGGAAGATGGACTGCTAGAGACAGCAACAGGGGGTACCAGGGCTGTCTGGCCCAATCTGGAGCAATCAGAATCACTGTGCAAGGTTGAGACCTTGTTTTGACTAAAACTTTGAACAGGAGTGGGAAGGGAGGGAAGGCATACAGAAACTTCCCTTCTTAATTCAGAATCAGGGCGTCCAGGGGGACTGAGCCCAAGACTGGAGGGTCTGCAACAAAAGAGAGGGAGTTGGTGATTGTCTGGGGCTGCAAAGAGATCCATCTCTGGAGTGCCCCACCTTGAAAAAATCACTTTCAACACCTGAGGGTCCAGGGACCATTCGTGATGGCCCTTGGAGATCCTGCTCAGTGCATCTGCTAGCACATTGTCCTTCCCTGGAAGGTGAACTGCTACCAAAGAGGTTTGCAGGGAATAAGCCAGGGACCACAATTTCATGACTTCCATGCACAAGGCCGTGGATCGAGTGCCTCCCTGCTTGTTGATGTACCACATGGTGGTGGTGTTGTCCGTTCTGACCTGAAACACCTTGTTCTGTACTGACTGAGAGAAAGTTTTCAGTGCCAGAAAAACTGCCCTGAGCTCTAGGAGATTGATATGGAGAAGGGATTCTTGGGGGGACCACAGCCCCTGGGCAGTGAGGGCCCCCAGGTGGGCTCCCCAGCCCAGAAGAGAAGCGTCCGTGGTAAGGACCACTGAACAAGGCTGAGTGGCAAAAGGAACACCTTGTCTCAAATTGTCCGATCCTGCCACCATTGGAGGGCTTGGATCAAGGTCAGAGTCACTGGGATCAGTTTGGTAAGGGAATCCTTCCTCTGAGACCAAAAAGCTCTCAGATGGAACTGAATATCCCTCATCTGGAATCTTGCCCCTTGGACCACTGCTGTTGAAGCTGCCATGTGGCCCAAGAGCTGGAGGAAATGCCTTGCTGGTCAAGATACCCAAAGGCTGAAGGAAGAGGCTAGTTCCATAAGAACCCTTGCCCTTTCTAGAGGAAGAAAGGCTCTTGCTCTGAGTGTGTCCAGTTCTGCCCCTATAAAGGTAAGAAGCTGGACTGGTTCGAGAACTGACTTGGGAAGGTTGAGAAGAAATCCTAGAGAAGTGAGCACTTGCTGGGTCACTTGCAAGTGAGACTTGACTTGGTCTGGAGACTGGCCCACTATTAGCCAACTGTCCAGATTTGGAAAAATGGAAATCGTTTGCCTTCTTAGAAAAGCAACTACTACTGCAAGGCACTTTGTGAAAACCCTTGGGGCTGAGGTTAGGCCAAAGGGCATTGCTCTGAACTGATAGTGGCCTGAGGGCAACTCGAACCTGAGGTACTTTCTGTGGGAGCACCTGATGGGAATGTGAAAGTAGGCATCTTTGAGGTCCAGGGAGGCCAACCAGTCCCTGGCCTTAGAGAGGGAAGGATTATTCCCAGAGTTACCATCTTGAACTTTGGTTTTAAAAGATGTTTGTTTAGATATCTTAGGTCTAGGATGGGTCACTACTCCCCTGTCTTTTTGGGGTCAGGAAGTACCTGGAGTATAGCCCTTTGCCCCAGTGTAGGGTAGGTACTCGCTCTCTGGCTCTTAAGGCTAGAAGAGAAGAAACCACTGCCTCTAGGGCAAGGGATTCTGAGAGATTTGCAGGTGGAAAAGATCTGGCTGTCATCTTTGGAAATTTTCTGAAGCTGAGAACCAGTCCCTGGCTTACTACTTCCAGGACCCACTTGTCTGATGTAATAGACATCCAGTCCTGGACAAAGTAAGAAAGCCTGCCCCCTACTGGAATAGGAGAGTCGACCCAGGCAGGCCCATCAGGGTGTCTACTTGACAGGGGCTTTAGGCTGAGGAGTGGATGCAGCCCTGCTCATCCCCCTTCTGCCTCTCCCTCTGAAGAACCCCCTTTGTGAAAAGGAAGAAGAGGCCTGTGCTTGGTAAAAAGGCCTTTGAAAAGGCCTGCCCCTGCCCCTAGACTGCTGCCTTTGAGGAGTTGCCTGCCTCTCCTTGGCCTGAGCACTCCTGTAGGTGGTCCTGTACTCATCCATTTTCTTCATGTAATTCTCTGTTTGCTCCCCAAAGAATTACCCACTACAGGAAAATCCATGGCCTTAGCCTGGGTATCCTGCGAGAGGCTAGTACATCTGAGCCAAGCCATTCTCCAAAGAGTCACAGATGTAGCCATGACTCTTGATGACAAATCATTAGAGTCCACAGCAGCATGAAACTGAACTTTAGATGCCTCAATCCCATCTGCAGCCTCCCCTCCAGCTCCTTGGCTAGCTGGGGGGAGGCCTGTTTAGCCAGTGCCAGTACAGTGTCCCACCTGGACTTCTGGTACCTAGCTGTATAAGCCATATAATTTGCCTGTCTGAGTCCCAGGGAAGATGCCATGTACAACTTTTTTGCCATGGCATCAACCTTTCCAGAGTCTTTGTCTGGGGGGGGGTGAAGCCAAGGGAATGCTTGCCTTATCACAGACAGCAGCCTGCACAACCCCAACATGGCTGCATTGGTGGTATAAAAATTCCATTTCTGAGCCTGAGAGTGTATACCTCTTGTCCATTCTTCTGTCCACAGGAGGTACAGAATTGGGAGACTTCAGAATTGTTTGTGTCTGTTTCCCAATAGATTTGTGGAGGGGAATAGACAGTCTCCTGGACTCTGAGATGTCCGTCATTTCTACAAAATCAGGCTCCTCCTGATCCTCCATTGCCTCTTCCATAGGAAGCTGGAGGGTCTCAGCCACCTTTCTGTAGAACATAAAGTGGGAAGGGGACTCAGAAAGCCTAGGAGGGGATACACCTGAAGGTCTGTCTGGGGAGATGTCCGGTTCCATAGGCACATCTAGACTTTCACCATCACTTTTTTACAAGTTCCACACAGAAACATAGCACAAAACCTATCTAGTACTCACGGTACCACAGACAGAGACTGAACTGACTATGCGGGAAACTTTTTCAGTTAGAAACCGACTAAAAAATGACACTTAAACCGACTTTCGAACCGAGCTGCAGGAGAAATCTCCAGAGCGACTGTTCAGTGAGGCGGAGTAAAGAATCTGACGGTTAGCTTTCAAAGGAAAACAGACAGAGACATCAACTGAGCTCGAGCTCAGCATTCTATGCTCTGCATAGAAAGGTTAACCCTTTGTTCTCCGGGGCAGTTTAAAGGCTGGGGCTAACTGCACTTGTCAGAATACAGCAAGATTTCAAGTTGTTTGAAAAGACAGGTACGACTTTGTGGTGAAAAATTAAGTGCCGCCGAGGAGAGTATCGAGCCGTTCACTGAACAACTGCTTGAAACCATGCACCAACAATCCATTTGTCTCTATCAGCTTTATAATGCTGATGAGACAGGATTGTTCTGGCGATTCTGCCAGACAAAACATTGGTGGGTGGATCAGAGAAAGATGCCCCAGGTTTTAAGAAGCAGAAGGAGAGAGTGACTATCTTGGACTGTACTAATGCTACCAGCAGTCACAAGCTAACCCCCCTTCTAACTGGCAAGTCAAAGCAACCTAGGTGCTTTAGACATGTAAACATGGGCAACCTCCCAGTCCAGTATGAGTCCCAAAGAAATGCCTGGATGGACTGTGGGTTTTTTGTGAATTGGTACAAGAACTTACCGTAACAGTAGATCTTTGAGAACAGCTCTTGCAGCAGGTTACACCATTAGGACTGAAGCCGGCAGGCGCCAGGAACCCACAGAAATTTTCTAGCTAGCAGTATCCAGCAGGGACCGCCCCCGATGTCGGCCCCGCCCCCGACATCAGGCATCATACAAAAGGGGGCGGTCCCCCAGAATCCCCAGTTCTCCCGCTGGAGACTCCCGGCTGCTAGATGACATCAGAAATGGAGACTGGGGATCCGCCTTCAAGAAGGTATTCATAGCGGTGTTACAAACACCTAATCCTAGGAAGTGAGATAACGGAACAACTCTACCTCCAGAGGGGATGGTGGGTGGGAAACTACCTGCTACAAGAGCTATTCTCGAAGATCTACTGTTACGGTAAGTTCTTACGTAACTGTACTATCTTACTTCGAGAAACAGCTCTTGCAGCAGGTTACACCATTAGGACTGATTCCCAAGCAATACTGGAAATCCCTCACAGCTGGGAGGAGGCTAGGTAGAGATCGGGAGTTGGACTGAAGCCTAGGATAGGAGTCCCTGAAGGACTGCTAGACCAAAACCAGCTCTTCACCGTGATGCAACGTCCAGGATATAATGCCTGATAAAGGTGTGCACGGTGCTCCCAGTAGCTGCTGCGCAGATGGCTGAAGTGGACACGTTCTTCATAGCCGCAAAGGAGGTAGCCACCTTCCCCTTGTGGAATGTCCCTTAACCGAGCCCAGTAGAGGTTTGTTACATTTCTGGTAACAGAACGTGATACAATGGATGAGCTACCTGGAGGACAGCGATTGTTTAGAAACCAGAGCTCCCAGCATTCTATGGGCGAAGGAGATGAAAAGCTGATCAGACTTACGGTGGTGCCTGGTTCTGGTCAGGTAGTATCTTAGACACCTATGCACATCTACAGTGTGCAGCAGGGCCTCTCCTCTATTAGAGTGTTTAGGAAAATACACTGGCAGGTCGATGTCCTGATTGAGGGTGAGGGCTGAGACCACCTTAGGTAGAAACTTTGGATTTGTCCTTAGGGACACCCTGTCCTGGTGAAAAAACAAATAAGGTTCTTTGCACATTAGAGCGTGAAGCTCAGAAATCCTTCTGGCTGAAGTAACAGCAACTAAAAATAACGTCTTCCATGTCAGGAGACGTAGCTCACAATCCGCAGCTAGTTCAAAAGTGGCAGCGTAAGCTGCTCCAGGACAAAGGGTAAATCCCATGGAGGAATAGGATCCTTAATCGGAGGTCTAAGGTGGAGAATGCCTCTCAGGAAAGCTTGTGCAGTGTCCAACTGAGCTATGGACTGCAGGTCTATAGTAGTATGATAGGCCGAGATGGCACAAAGGTGTACTTTAATCGAGGAGTAGGCCAAGCCTGCCTGATAAAGAGACAGAAGGTAGTCTACAACAGAACCTTCCAGACAATCCATTGGGGAAAGCCCTCATGCTTGAGCCCAGAGGCAAAATCTGTGCCATTTCATGGCGTATGTGGCATGAGTGGCCAGTTTTCTAGCAGCCGCTAGAACATCTGCTACCCCTTGCGAGACCCCGTAGTGCATGACAGCTATGTCCCTAGGAGCCAGGCGTGCAGGTTCCAAGAGCAAAGGTCTGGATGGACCAAAGATCCTGCCTCCTGGGACAATAAGTGAGAGCTGATTGGCAGATGCACCGGAGGTTCCTGAGACAGCTGGTGCAGCAGAGGGAACCAAATTGTCTGGGCCAAAAGAGCGCGATTAGTAGCGTTGCCTGCTCTCTGCAGAGTTTCAAAAGAACCCTCTGGATCAACGGGAAGGGAGGAAATGCATAGAAGAATCTGCCCATCCAGGAGAGGGACAACGCATCTCACCAGAAAACACCAGGCCCTGGATCTAGCGAGCAGAAATTGGGCAGTTTTGCATTGGATGGGGACGCGAAAAGATCCTACTCTGGTGTGCCCCATCTGCGAAACAGATCCTCTATCACCTCCTAGAGTAGTTCCCATTCGTGGACTCTGGCCTGAGACCGACTCAGACTGTCTGCGATAACGTTGTCCACTCCTGGGACATGTACAGCAATAAGGTTTGCGCTGTGTTGCAGAACCCAATCCCACACCCTCATGGCTTCCCTGCAAAATGGGTAGGAATGGGTACCTCCTTGTTTGTTGAGGTAATACATCACCACGGTATTGTCTGTTTGCAACAGCAGAGTACCCAGTGGAATCTCAGACTGTAAGGCCTGCAAGGCATAAAGGACTGCTCTCATCTCCAAAATATTTATGTGGAGATGAGCTTCCTGGGATGTCCATGAGCCCTGAGACCTGACCCCATCAAGGTGTGCTCCCCAACCGAACCCAGAAGCATCCATGGAGAGTGTCACAGTCAGAGATGGCACAATGAAGGGGACTCCCACTAAACTGGCAGCTGCAGATGGTCTTGCTTCTGATCCCATTGTGCCTGTAACATCCACTGGGTCACCTGCATGTGGAGACAGGCTAGAGGGACTGTCGCAATGGCCACAGCCATGTGTCTGAGCAGGCAAAGGATCAGTCTTGCTGGGACCGTCTTCTTTGCCAAGATGTCCCTGATGAGGGATCTGATGTGTTCCGCTCTGTCCTGGAGCAAAAAAGCTTTTCTCTGGACAGTGTCCAGGACTGCACCTATGAACTGCAGTCTCTTCGACAGAACCAGGTGTGACTTCTCGTGATTGATGATGATGCCCAATGACCCAAAGAGAGAATGAGTACAGTGGATCGCGGACATCAGAGCCTCCCGAGAGGGGCCCATGAGGAGTCAGTTGTCCAGGTATGGGAACACGTAGTGGCCTTGTCTCCTGAGGGCCACCACTACGACTGCCATGCACTTTGTAAATACACGAGAAGCCGAGGACAGTCCAAAGGGGAGGGCTCAGAACTGATCATGGCAACCTAGAAACTTGAAGAGCAAGAATTTCATGTGCGCTCGAGCTATAGGTATGTGCAGGTAAGCATCCTGCATATCCAGAGACTCTAAGAAGGCCCCCTGCTTGAGCATGGGAATCAAACCAGGAAGGGTCATCATGTGGAAGCATTTGTAAAGAACTGAAACACTGAGGTTGCTGAGGTCCAGAATTGGACGGAGGTCTCCTGTCTTTTTGGACACCAGAAAGAAATGGTAATAATAACCTGCACCTCTCTGGTTCTGTGGTACGGGCTCTATAGCCTCCTTTCCCAGAAGCACGAGCACTTCCTGCTGTATGAGCAGTGAGTACTGACCCGAATAACGGGAAAGCAGGGGAGGTCTTGACGGTGGGTGGTCAAAGAATTTGACAGAGTGTCCTCTCTCGACCAGCTGGAGGACCCACCGGGCGGCAGTTATCGTCTGCCATCCCGAAAGGTGGCGAGCAATGCGACCCCTGACATTTTGTTCCCGTTGATCCAGAGGAGGGGCGGTGGCCGGGGAGTCATCATGCTCTGGCAGCATTACCCCCCGCAGGCTGGGTCAGTTTGGTATATCTCTGACCTTGGCCTGGGGAAGACCTAGGCTGGGCCTTACGGTTGAAGTTGCCCCTTGGCTGCTGGCCGGAACGTGGCTGCGGCCATTGTTGTCGGCCACGAAAATGATTCTGGTTCCTATGAAAGGAACCAGATTTGGGTCTGTACACAGCCTGTACAGTCCTTACTGCCTTCCCAGTGTCCTGTAATTTGGTGATCACCTTTTCGGAGTCTTCACCAAATAGAACTTCACCGTTATAGGGAATGTCCAAGATATTTTTCTGGACATCCAGGGTAAATCCAGAGATGCGAAGCCATGAGTGTCTCTGGAGACAGATGCCTGAGGCTGCTCCCCTTGCTGCAGAGTCTGCTGAATCGTAGGTGGCTCTCAAAACTTGGGTCCCCACATCTGACCCAGTGTGAAGGAGATTCAGAAGTTCCTCCTTCTGCTCGCCATCCAGCAGTGCTTTCACCAGGTCTTGATCCTGTTCCCATAGGGCATTCTGAAATTGAACCATGTGTGTCAGATAGTTCAGTGACCTAATGGAGCATGTAGCAGCCGCGTACACGTGCCTACCCAGTGAGTCCAAGTGCTTGGACTCCTGGTCCGGAGGCTGTGTACTCAAAAGTTGTGGTCATGAGACCTATCATGGGAGGCCGTAATGACCAGGGAATCAGCTAGGGGTTGTTGCGCCAAGTACGGGCCCTCTGCAGGGGCCCTGTACAGGCGGTCAGCCTTCTTCGGCACTGCGGGGGTGGAGTGCGGACATTTCCAAGCAGCCTTGGTGATGTCCACGAAGGTGTCCACCAAGGGTGGCACCACCACAGGCTTAGGGTCCCTCTGCCAAAGATAACGAGCTAGGTGCTGTCGTTTGGGGTCTAGGTCTTCCATATCCCATCCCATGTTCTCCTGGATGTGCCTCATGATTTTGGAAAAAGAGGGATCATCCGGAGGTGACCTGAGGAGGGCTCATGGGTCAGGTAATGGGATGCTGACTGGAGAAGGAGACCTGGAGGTATCTGAGGTGTCAGGTCTAGAGTCGTCCCCCTGCAGAGTGGACCATCTACTCAAGGTCGCTTGGGACTAGGGGACCCTGAGGGAGATCTTGAAGGGTGCCTTCTCCTTTCTTAGGAGGTGGAGTAGGCTCCTTGGGGGTCGGTGGTCTTCCTATTGGCCCCTGTAGTGGAGGAGGGGGAGTAGAAGAGGGAGGAGTAGGAGGAGGAGGTTTCACCGGGATCACGTCTTTCTTGATTGTGTCCCACCAAAAAGTAAAGAGGTCTTTAACCTCCTGAATATTCATACCGGACGACGGTCCTGGTGTCGGGGTTGGTCTGTTGCCAGTATCGGGCGTCAGGTCCAAGTGTGTTGCCTGATTAGGCGAAGGCTCCTGTGGAAACCCAGCATCCTCGTTGTCACCTGCCTGGTCATCAGGCAACGTCGTATCCTCCTCTGTAGAGTCCTGGCGACCGTATCCACCGGTGACGGAGAGGCAGTTGTCGGCTCCTGAGAACGTCTGGCCGACGTCGGGTGTTTGGCCAACATCTGTTCCGATGGGTGCTTAACTGGTGAAGGGTCGGCAGCCCATTTTGAGTCCGTCGTCTGCTTAAGTGATGTCAGGTCCTTGGTCTTCCTGGGAGGGGGGTCTGGTCCCCTAGGCAGCTGGGAGGCCGATCTGGCGTCAGGGTCCCAGCATGTATCTGAGGAAGCCTGAGTGGTTTTAGAAGAGGACTTGGACCAGTGACAGTGAGAAGACTTCGCGGAAGCCCGGGAGGGCGTTGAAGAGGGGTCCGAGGTTCTGGAAGTCTTAATCGGATGCAGAGAAGCCGAAGAACCGCCTGAAAACTTAACTTTCACAGGAGTTGGCAGAGAACTAGCCCTGGAGGGAGAGCAGTCTGAGTGCGTGGACCCGGAGCTGGTGCGCGAGTCCGAGGGCCGATTCGGGGATCTGGACCTGGCCTTCTCTCAATGCTTGTCCCGGTGCTTATGGGACTTAGAGGTAGACTCACCTCTGGAGGCAGGGTTTTTATCCATGATCTTTAACTTTTCTTCCAAGAGGAACTCCTGAAGTGCCTTCTGGCGACTATTGAAATGCTGGCAAAAGGAGCAGACCTGGGTGTCGTGTTCTGGGCCTAAGCACCACAGGCAGGATGAATGCAGATTCTTAAAAGGTATCTGTTTGCCGCAGGCACACTTAGAGGGATGTCCTTCTGAGGAAGGAGGAGATGCCGACACTTATTTAGTCAAGCTGGAAGTTCTAGGCATTGTTCACTGGAGCGGGACCATGAGGCCGATGCTGGTGAGTCGACAGCGGGAAAAGAACTGGGGATTCTGGGGGACCGCCCCCTTTTGTATGATGCCTGACGTTGGGGGCGGGGCCGAAGTCGGGGGCGGGCCCCGCTGGATACTGCTAGCTAGAAAATTTCCGTGGGGTCCTGGCGCCTGCCGGCTTCAGTCCTAATGGTGTAACCTGCTGCAAGAGCCATTTCTCGAAGTAAGATCTCATTTGTGCCTAGTGTGAAGCAATTCCTCTGTTCTAAAAACCTCCCAGTAAAAGCGATTCTGCCTCTAAACAATTCCCCTGCCCACCCTGAAATGCCTGTGATAAAAACAAGAGATGGCACCATATTCTGCTTGTTTCTCCCCCAGAACACCACCTCTAAACTGCAGCCCTGCAACCAAGGCATACTGGAGATCTTTAAAAGAAATTACCGCAGGAGATTGCTGCAAACAGTTCTTGAAGACCACAATCATGAGTTGCCATTACAAGACATTATCAAGACAATTACGCTTAAGGACACAGTTTACAAGGCTGGTGAGGCATGGGATAGTGTGCGGGCAGAGACAACAGTGAAGGCTTGGGCTAAGACAGGGCTGCTAGAGAAAAGAAAACCACCGCAGGATCCCATTGGAGAGGGCACGTCTTAGGTCAAGGACTCAGCAATAGGTGCAAGCTGTACACCTGACAACGCGGTTGCTGTTGAGAGAAGGACAGACATTGAGGACATCACCGAGCTTACGAGCAAACTCACGCTGAGCATCTCCGAGGAGGAGATAAATGAGTGGGTGAGTTGTGACCTGGACAAAGATGATCTCGAACATCTGGACGACGACATGATCATCGCAGCAGTCACAGGTCAGAAAACAGGGCATGGAGAGGGTGAGGGCGAGGGTGAAGATGACAGTGGTGAGGGGGATGAAGTGACTGAACCAGACTGCCAGACTAAGGTTCCTAGCCACAGTGAAGCAGAGGAATACTTCAATCAGTGTTTACTGTGGCTAGAGAACCAGGAGGAATGCAACCCAATTAACTTACTGCTGCTATGCAATCTACGAGCAAAAATCATGCGAGCACGGTTGGGTGCTCAGAAACAAAAGCCTATCACTTGAGTATTTTAAGTGAATACAGTACTGTGCAGGCTCAGTTACTGAGCCACAATAAGCACAATTAGCACAAGTACACAAGCATATACTGTATATAAAAAAACATAATGCACTGTTACTGCACAAGCACGAAGAAAAGCGCGCACACAAAAAAAACCCCGTTAAAATTATACTCCCTCACTAATGAACTCCCGATTATCCAAACTAAACTTATGTCTCCCAAACAGTATGGATAATCGAGGTTCTACTGTATTCATAACTCTTGTAGACTAAGAAGCAGTACCTTTGGAGGTGGGCACAGAATCTACGTTGGAAATAGACTCTTCAGGACTGCTGTGCTAAACCTGGTATCATCCCTGGATTGGATGTCCAGACTGTAATGCTTTGTAAAGGTGTATACTGTTTTCCAGGTAGCTGCTTTACAGATGTCCACTAATGGAACATCCCTGGCAGCTGCTATGCAGTGACCCTTTATGGACACACCTTTAAACTAACAAATATGGATAAGGGCAGTGTTTGTGGACCTGTCTAAGGCCTTTGACCTTGTTGACCACCATCTTCTACATTCCACAATACTTCAGTTTGGCTGCTCCCCTGATTCTATGGAGTGGTTCCGCAGTTATCTCTCAGGCTGTCCAAATAGGCAAAGACTTTTCTGCTACCCTAACTATCCATACGGGAGTCCCCCAGTGTTCTATACTTGGCCCGCTACTTTTTTCCATGTTCATCAATGCTCTCCCTGCTGACAGCCTAAACTGTCACGCCCTTCTTTATGCAGACGACTTAGTCCTCTATCACAGCGATGTCACTTGATTCCATCTCATCCGCCCTCTCACATAACTATGCCTCTGCACATCATTGGTTCCTCTCCAGTAGGCTCCCAGTCAACAAAACCTTTCCTTGCCAAGGTCACTAAAACCACTACCTTCCCCTTGGTATGTACTCCAGTGGACTCCCCCTTGAAAATGTCCCCTCTTTCAAGTACCTAGGTGTTACCCTTGACCCCTCACTAACCTTCTCTGACCACATAAACAACACTGTGCAGAAAATACACCAAAAACTAGGTGCTGCTTACCATATTAAGCAGCTTCTGTCCCCTGAAGCTCGTCTTGATATCATGCAAGGTAACCTATTGCCCCTTCTTGACTACTGCTTCCCTATCTGTCCCTCTGTGTCCTCTGCCCTATGTTCTCGACTAATCACAACTTACAACTCCATCTGTCGTTTTGTTCTTCAAGCCCCCTACTCCACCCACCACTGTTCACTCTACCAGTCCCTAGGGTGGCTCCCTCTGCAAGGTCACTTTGAATATGCTATGGGTTGTGTTGTGGACGATGCGCTCAGGTGCAATCAGATGTCCCCCTATTCCCCACTGCTCACTCACTGGACTGCCTCCAGGTGCCTCAGGATATCCTCAGTCCTCCCCTGGAAGTACCACGTGTCTCCACTTTAATGGGAACCAAAGCTTTCTGTCTCTGCCCTCACCCTATGGAACAGTCTACTGCTGCCTGTTCGCTTGCCCCCCTCCCACCTGTCCTTCAAAATGAACCTAAGAGCCTGGCTCCTATCTGAATCCTCATGCAACTGTGTCCTGGACAACAAGTAGTGCCCACAAACCGCCCCAGGTGTTATGTATCTCTGTCCTGTCCCATCTTGACCTCCTAGCTGTCTGTGGTTTCCTTTCTCCTTGACCTACAAGGTCTTCTTATTAAGTCTGTCTTTGAGTCTGTCAGTCAGGTCAGGAGAAATGAATGTTTTGCTTCTAATTATAAAAGTTACTGCTTGTTATTTTTGTACTATTCATCCTCTGTAATCTGAGTTGTTACCGCTGCCTCAGCTCAGTTTACACTGTACCCCTATTGACCTCATACTGAGGTTTTGTACAGACATGTTTGACTCACATTTTGACCTTTGTCTATTGTTCATTACTGTGTAATAGCTACTACTGTCTATATAAATTTATGGCTGTTGAACTATGTTGGTACCACCTTGTGGCCCGGGTCGTGTCTGAAAATGGTCCATTGGATCAGCACACTTACCTGGTTAACAAAGACATAAATAAAAATAAAAGAAATAAATGGTTGCAGCTGTGCCTCTTGTGGAATGGGCCCTCAATCCTGTTAGGGGTTCCTTTCCAGCCTTAATGTAACAAAAATGGATACTCTGTACTATCCAGTGAGAAATGGATCTTTTCGATGCTGGGTTACCCTTTCCCACATCTCCATAAGTCAGGAACAGCTGTTTTCTGTCCTGCCTATGGTCTTTAGTGGCTGTCATATAGTAGCTAAGAGCTTTCTTGACATCAAGACTTTGAAGTCTCCTTTCACCAGAAGTAGAGTGCTCAGTGAAAAAGACAGGTAGGGTAATGGTTTGGTTCAAACAGAAATCAGAAACCACTTTAGGGAGAAATTTCCTGTTGGTTCTCAGGACCACCTTGTCTCTGTGGATTGAAATGTAGTCCTGTTCAAAGTAGAAAGCCTGGAGCTCACTGATTCTTCTTGCAGAAGTCATTGCCACTAGGAAAACTGTTTTCCATGTGACATATTTCAAATGAGCTCAAGACCTGAGTTCAAAGGGGGGCCCCATGAGCTTAGCTATGCACACATTTAGGTCCCATGCTGGCACCGGTTCCCTGTGAGGGGGTGTAAAAATGGGCCAGGCCCTTAAAGAACCTTCTGAAGATAGGATGTGAAGCCATAGAAGCATTCCATCCAGCTGATATGTAAGCAGATGCTGCAGCCAGGTAGACCTTGAGGGTGCTGGACTGCAAGCCCAGTGAATGTAAGTAGGTAAGATAGTTAAGCACAGCTGGGACCCCAGCATATGCAGGTACCAGTTCCCTGGTTGAACACCAAACAGAAAACCTTTTCCATTGTGAAGCATAGGTTTTCTTAGTGGAGGGATTCCTGTAACCCCTAAAAATGTCCAAGACACATTCAGAAAGATACAAGCCTGCATACTCTAGGTCCTCAAGAGCCATGCCTTGAGCCTGAGTAACCTGAGGTTCGGGTACAGGAGCTTCCCCTGGTTGGAGGTTATCAGACTGCGCCTCCAAGGAAGGTGTATTGGCTTGGCCACAAAGATGGAGAGCAGCAGAGAGTACCATGGCTGCCTAGCCCAGTCTGGTGCTATCAAGATCATTGATGCTGGCTGGGACCTGAGCTTGAGCAATGCTCTGTATACCAGAGGGAAGGGAGGAAAAGCATACAGGTGCTTCCCTGACCAATTCAGAGCTAGAGCATCCAGGGGGACTGTTCCCCGATCTGGTGGTCTACAACAGTATTGTGGCAGGTGGTGGTTCTGGTGGGATGCAAACAAGTCTACCTCTGAGGTGCCCCACCTCCTGAAAATCACTTCCACCACTTGCCTGTTCAGGGTCCATTCGTGATGGGCCTGGTTGATTTGACTCAGCGCATCTGCAAGGGTATTGTGTTTCCCTGGCAGATGGGTTACCTGTAGTGAAACTCCCAGACAGTATGCCAGGCTCCAGATTTTCACAGCTTCTGCGCAGAGAGGACTTGACCTTGTACCTCCCTGCTTGTTTATGTAGTACATTGTGGTGGTATTGTCCCACTGACTTGTATCATCTTTCCCTGTACTAGTGTTGTGAAGGCCTCTAGTACCAGAAACACTGCTCTGAGTTCCAGTAGGTTTATGTGCTGGAGTGACTCTGCACTTGACCAAGTGCCCTGGGTTGTGTGGTCTGCCAAGTGAACACCCCACCCCAGTAGAGATGCATCTATTGTGAGAACAACTAATGGGGACTCCTGCTGAAAGGGAACCCCTTCTCTTAGATTGTTTTCCTCTTTCCACCACTGAAGTGCCTGTAACAAGGTTTCAGTTACTGGGATCAGCTTTGAGAGATGATCTCTTCTCTGACACCAGTGTGCCCTGAGGTGGAACTGGATGTCTCTCATTTGGAACCTGGAACCTAGGACTGTGCCTGTGGCTGCAGCCATGTGGCCCAGGAGCTGTAGGAACTGCCTTGCACTTTTTGGCTTGCGCAGGCTGAATGAGTCTGCAATAAGCTGGATACTTCTTACCCTGTCCAAAGGCAGGTAGGCCCTGCCTTGCAGGGTGTTGATCTCTGCCCCTATGAACTGCAGCACTTGTACAGGTAGAAGGACAGATTTTTTGTGGTTTATCAGAAACCTCAGAGACTCCAGAAGCCTCTGGGTGATCTGCAGGTACTGTCTGACTTGCTGTGGTGACTTTCCTACCATCAGCTAGTCGTCCAAATATGGGAACACTGAGACACCTTACCTTTGAAGGTGTGCCACAACCACTGCCAAGCACTTTACGAACACTCTTGGAGCTGAAGTGAGACCGAATGGCAGGGTTGAGAACTGGTAGTGACCTGATGGGAGTCTGAACCTGAGGTATTTTCTGTGAGACTCCCATATGGGGATGTGGAAATAAGCATCTTTTAGGTCCAGTGATGCCAACCAGTCTCCTTTTTGGAGTGTTGACAGAATCAATGCCAATGTTACCATTTTAAACTTTGGCTTTATCAAATGCTTGTTTCGTACCCTGAGGTCTGGGATAGGCCAACACTCCCCATTTTTCTTTGTGGTAAGGAAATACATTGAGTAAAACCCCTTTCCTTTCTGCTGAGCTGGGACAGGTTCTACTACCTTTGACAGTAGCTGGTTTTGAACCTCTTCCTCCAACAGCTTCTTTTCTGCGAGGGAGGATGGTCTGAATACTCTGGTTCTCAGAAGAGGAAGGGATTTGAAACTCAGAGACAGTTCCCTGACTCACTACCTCTAAGACCTACTTGTCTGTGGTGCTTTCTTGCCAAGCCTGGAGATAATGAGCCAGCCTGCCTCCGACAGGTAGAGGGGAGGTGGCCTGAGAAAACACGTCAGAGTGTTTGTTTACTCTGGGGCTAAGACTGGGATTGATATCCCTGCCTGGAGCCCCTTCTGACCCGCTCCTGAAGTACCCTTGCTGGGGATACTGCTGGTATTGGGGTGCAGCCAATGCCTGGAAAAAGGGTCTGTTATGAAAGGACCTGCCCCTGCCTCCCCTCCCATAGGGCCTGGTGGATGGGGAGGCCTTCTTTTTGGCTGAATTGCTCTTGAAGGTGGCTTTGTCCTCATCCACCTTCTTCATGTAGTCATCCACCTTCTTCATGTAAGCCACCATTTTGTCACCAAAAAGGGAATTACCCTCCAGAGGGAAATCCATGGCCTTTGTTTGTGTGTCCTGGGGAAGGTTTGTGGCTCTTAGCCAGGCAAACCTCCTCTGAGCCACAGTATTGGCCATCCACCTAGCTGCTGTATCATTAGTATCAGCAGCCATCTGAAACTGATATTTGGCTGCCTCCAAGCCAAATCTAACAGTTTCTGCAAGATCAGCCGACAAGGGTGATGTGGCCTTGTCTGCCATAGCCAAGATAGATTGCCACAATGACTTCTGGTACTGTGCTGCATAGGCCTGAAAATTAGCCTGTCTGACGGCTAAGGAGGCTGACAAGTATTCCTTCTTAGCCTGATTGTTATTTTTTCTGGACTCCTTGTCTGGTGAGTGAGAAGCCAGGGGGCACTTGAGCCTTGTCACAGGCTGCTGCCTGCACCACTCCCTGATGGTCAGGGTGGGAAAACAGAAAGTCTGCACCCTCTCTGTCCAACTGATATTTCTTGTTCAGTCTCTTATCAAGAAGGGGACAGAGTCTGGAGTCTGTAAAATCTTCAAAGCATCCTTCTTGAAGAATTTATTAACTGGGAGGAGGAGCTTTTTGATGGGGATTAGCCCCATCATCTCAAGGTATTCAACCTCCTCCTCCTCATTCTCTATTTCCTCACTTGTGGTGATGTCAAGAGCATCAGCCATCCTTCTCACAAAAGTGAAATGTGAAGAATAATCCTCAGTAGCTCTGGGAGGAGAGCCAAACTCCTGTTCGGTGGAAACCTCCGGCTCAATGGGTTCCCCTCCTCCTCCTCCTCCTCCCCATATTCTTCCTCTTCAATAAATGAGGATTTGGCTGAGGGGCCAGCCTGTCCGGCTGGGGTCTGCTCAGATGGCTGCTGGCCAGGAGACAGAAGTCCCTACAAGGCTTGTACCACTTTAAAAGCCTGTGCTATCTCCTGAGGAGGTGGGAGAGCCAGATCACCCACAGAAGTCCCCTACTTTGTCCAGCAGGGGGTTCGTGTGCTTTAATTTCTTTGACTTGTTTGAGGGAACCAGGGAGTCAGCCAGTTCAGCAGGCCTCTTCAAAGTCACTTTATCCACCTGTATCAGGGGCTGAATGTAAAACTACAGTGGTTTCACACACAGCAGTAGAGGGTGTTGACTGGTCAGAGCCTGAGTGACCCTTAGGTGGAGGAAGTTTTTTCTTTAGCCATTCCAAGCATTTCTCCACAGTTTTTTTGGGGGAAAGTTTTACAAATTTCACCATCTTCATTTAAATAGCCATAGCCAAGGCAGGCAACACACAAACTGTATTATTTAGCTGTTGCAGTCAGTTCCGTAACCGATAAAGAAACCAATCGGAACCGGGGACCGAAGAGAAATGAACTGAGGTTATCGGTTCAGTAAACGACAAAGCGGTTACTAAAAGAAAAGTTTTTAAACAAAACTAAACTAATGGAGTTTTATAGTCAGAAAACTCCGATATAAGCTAAAATAACTTGGTTCCCCACTGGTTATATTGAACCAGGAGAAACCAATAAAAATAACAATTTAACACTAAAACTACAGTTTAACTTAAAATTCAATAAGTAAAAGACAGCAAATAAAAGAAAAAAGATACTTATATGTTCTTTATACGTTTTTCACGTCACAAATAGATGTTGAGGAGAGGAACTCTGAGCATCTAGAATTGAAAGGTGGAGACTGAAATCTGAGAGGTTTAAAACTAAGGCAGCTGGTTCAAGGCAGCATTTGAAAAGTTAGCACGTGCAGAGTTCCATCATTTGCATGTGTTCCATTCTTTCCGGGCAGTCCTATCTAAAAAGGTCACTGCAAGAGTTATGAATACCTGAGTATTACTGGGGTTAGAATGGTCTACTTCCCTTTGTCGCTCTGCAAGTGACACTTCGCTTACCTTCTACCGAATTCCATAGATTTATGCAATTGAAAAGTTATTTACAGCCGTTTGAGGAGAAATTAGTATCTCTGATATGGAAGCTGTCACCATTACTTTCTTTGATGTAACATCATCTACAGAACTCTCCCATGGATCATCTTATTAGTTTGTTATATAAATCGCTGAGAGTCAATTGTGCTGATGTTGTCGACAATGAGAGATGTAAATGGGAACAAGAATTACATACTGTGATAACTTCAGAATCTTGGGGTAAGTCGGCCTATGTTGTTTCTAAGGTGACTAGGGCAACTTATTGGAAGGAATATGCCTGGAAAAATAGAGTCCGTTTTTTCTGTACCCCATTCAGATATCTAAGTATTACCCTAATTGTCAGGGAACATGCTGGAGGGGGTGCGGTTTCTCATCCGCAGACCACGAACATGTTCTTTGATCATGTAACTGATTAACAAAGTATTGGACAGAGGTATTGACAGTCATAATAGAAATTTATGATTGTCCTGATCTCCTTAGCCCACAATATATATATATATATTGACGGCTACCCCACCAGAAGACTGCCATATAAATATTCATACGCATAAGCAGGTTACACTTCTACTGGCAGCTAAGAAAGCTATGACTAGGTTATGGCGTACAAACAAGGTTCCATCATTAGATACCTGGAGGGCCATCACATGGAAAAGCTATACATTGGAGAGACTCTCGACTCGCTTGTAGAATCTCTCCCAGGTTTTTGAACTTCGGAGGAGTAATGGACTATGTACCAATTACAACATTTCCCAGATTTTGTACCTCGATAATTTAGAAGGTAATGAGTATTGTCTTTAGGAGGCTGGTCCCTGTCTCCTCCTTGCCCCCCCCCCCACAAAGTAGGTTTTAGTTATTCATTACTCCCCATATATGAATGCATCTTTTCTGGTAGGTCCAATGAGTTCTCTCTCAACCTGAATTGGATCATATTTTTAGAGGTTTATGCTTTCTTATGTTAGTGTTCTGATTAACTTAGTTTTGTTAATCTTAAGGGATATAGCCTAAAATAGTCTTTTATTAACTTTACGGACTTGGCATATCTTGTTGTAATCATTTTATAAAGGAGATTTCATCCGTCTTACACCCTTTGTATAACTGAAGAAGCGGGACATTCCAAGAAGAGACTTTGATATCAGTGACTATACTTGTGTTCTTTACTAACTAAGACTTTGATATAGAAGGAATATTATCTCACAAACTATTTGAGATGCATATAGCAGTAAGGATCTCATAAGTCCTATTCATGGATTTCATTCTTTTGATGAACTTTTTCAATTTTAAGGATGGTCTCCTACTACATCTAGGGATAGCAGTATTTTTTTAAGCAAACTTTGTGACATGTATGCCTTATATGTATCCCTGCATCTGTATCTGTTTTTGCCAAAAGTGTATATTGTTGTTTTCAATCAGTCAATGCATATCATGATTAAATACAAAAACTGAAAAAGTAAGGAAATTCATTGCAAAAAACTGTTAATGCATCAGTTAAGGTTCACTAAAGCAAAAAAAGTAGGGAAATGTGGCATTAGGGTTGCTCAATTACCCCAACCCTGGAGGAAGCAAATCAGGCGGCTGTGGGTTTCTCAGACGAACGCCACCCCATTCTCATTCAGTATAAACATCTACGCTTTTTTAGTGATGGAATGGGATGAGCGTTAGGTTTGAGAACCCCACAGTATGCCTGATTTGTTGCCTCCAGGATGGGGTTGGGGTGTTATGGTTGAAAACCCTAACGCCACATTTCCCTACTTTTTTTGCTTTAGTGAATAGGTGATTGGCCCCCAACCGCCACCTGCTTCTGCCATTGGGACCCCTGCCAGTCTCTAATCTTGTACGACTCCCCCATTGTCAAGACAGCAGGGATCCACACAGTGCGAGACCCAAGGACCAGGGGGGCCGTCACTCTCGGCAGCCGTGCACATGGAAGTTTCCCTGTTTTCTCCCATGGTCCCACCCCTCCACCCCATATGTCAGGCACAACCTCCAGTGGCCTTGGACACAGCAGCAAACCCCTTGTGAGGGTGCAAGCTCCCCAGCTCACCTCAAGATGCCACTACTGCACTGGGTCCAGGCTGTCTCCCTCCCCAGCTGGCTCATACTCTCATCAGGAGCATTCACTCGGGTCGCCAGTGTGGAAGCCCATAGCACTACCACTGAGCCATCAGGCAGCCCTAACTGGTGCATTAACAAAGTTTTTTGCAAGGAATTAATATCTAAATGTACGTATTTATTATTTATTTAGTTATTGTTAACTGGGTAAGCCACA
Source organism: Neoceratodus forsteri (assembly GCA_016271365.2). NCBI lineage: Eukaryota > Metazoa > Chordata > Ceratodontiformes > Ceratodontidae > Neoceratodus > Neoceratodus forsteri. The sequence continues at coordinate 1,700,427,407 of CM057450.1, forward strand.
CTAGGCCACAGGCCTATTTTCAGGTGTGAGAAGGATACAATACATTAAAAGATACAATAAATATGCTGCAAGATTACAACAGATTATGTACAAAATGTACAAATATTTACACATTAATAAAATGATAACAAAGCAATATATAAAAACTTAGTCCAAGCTGTTCCATCTAGAATGTGCAAGTAAGTGTTGTTTTAACCTGGTCTTAAACTCAACCTTTGTCTGTAACTTATTGACATCTGAAGGAAAGACATTCCAACTTTTTGGTGTCAGACAGGTAAAAGATCTCTGCCCTAGTTTGATCTTAACAGATGGCAATACCAAGCACTCAGTCAGCAGATCTGAGGGTCTCAGACCTAACAGTGTAAGGGGCACAAAGAAGTTGCCTAAGGCCACATGATTTACTAGAACATAAAGGGAAATGTCCATGTAAAAACTGGTCCCACCTCAGTGTGAAGCAGGGCCCAATTAGCACTTTTAGGAAAAGCGTAATTTTTACCTCTGCTGAGTCATATTTATAATTTATCTAGTTGATCCTGCCTCCCTCTCTGCCAGCAATTCACCATCAAGCGCCCTGCACAGCATGCCCACAATCACCTGTGGCTGTCTCAAGAATGATGTGGCATGCAGGGACCAGCTGTGGGTCTATCCATAAGATCACAGTATAGCCAGGGCTTCTAATACCTCCGGTTTGGAAACTACATATCTCGGTACTATACCGAGACCAGGTATAGACTGGTAGTCCACTATCAGTCTATACCTGGTCTTGGTGTAGCGCATGAGCAGTACAGTTCTGTGGCCATCTTGGTCCCATCAGACTGTGCTGTGTTCTACCATGACTGCTGATTTCTTTTTTTTTTTTTAATTAGACATATACCCCACACCCGACCCTCCCTCTCAGCACCCTCCCCTCGAAACATAACAATGACACTGAGGTTGCCCAATCCCCAGTGTTGCAATCGAGTTCCTCTGTGACTTTTTTTAAAATTTTTTTCTTCTCCCACCCAACCCTCCACTCAGCTCCCCTCCCCCATAAATATAACAGTGACACTGGGGTGCCCTAACCCCCACTGTTGCATTCAGGAATCCTCCGTTGTGACTTACTGTTTTTTCACCTATAAAACGAAAACCATCCATCAGTGTCTTTTGCAGCCGTTCCTGATCCCCCACCCAACCCTCCAACTCAGCACCCACCACCTTGCACCCCCCAAACCCTTACTTACCCTTTGGGGGTCCAATGCCATAATCCTCTCTGGACCACACACACATCTTCACTCTTCAAAGCCGGACCATGAACTTAAGAAACAGGTATGCAGTTCAATGTATTTCTATAGGGTTTTGAACTTAGTGGCGTAACTTGGGCATTTTTGCATATTTTCGATCCAAATTTTCAACATGCCTTTTTTGGGACCCCACCTCATGAATAATTGCATTGACATTAGGCAAATCTGTCCTGAAAGGTGATTTCCCGGTCCCTGTGCAAAATCACCTTTCGGGTAGCAGTTAAAAATTTTCTCTGCCCTTGTTCATGAGGTGGGGTCATAAGAAGGCTATGTTGAAAATTTGGTGGAAAATTTTTTTAAAAACAATCAAGTTATGAGCCTACACTGAATTTTGCGAACACAGGTTCAAAACTTTGATAATGTTCAATATTTTTACCCCAAATTTACAAAATAACCATATCTTTATAGCACCTCATGAATATAACTGCTGTCATTTTTCAAATCCTGGCCACAATTTTTTTTTACACCCACAAAGGTAATTTCACGGCCTCTTCGCGAAATCACCTTTTGGGCAGGAGTTGAAAATTTTCATCAGGCAATCCATCTCAAGCTCTATTATCCTCAAAGAAGCCAGCCCTTTAACCCCTGAATTCATTGCTGCCCACATTTCCTTTCCCTCCTCCGCCCCTCTACACTGGTGCTCTATATGCTCTACCAAAAGCCTCACCTGACTCCATCATCAAGACCATATCCACCCTTGTCTCTAAAGGTGAGCTTCTGCTCTTAGGTGATTTCAACCTTGACTGGCTCTCCTCATCTGCTTCGCCCACCATCCTAACTACTGTCCTTAACCTCTCCCAACTTATTCAGGAACCTACCCATTTAAATCCTCGTTCCCAAAACCACTCCCTTCTAGACTGGATATTATCCTCCCACCCTCACCGCATCTCTGCCTCAGGCATCCTCTCTGACACCTTAAGCGACCACTGTATCACATACCGCGTTTGCAAAATCCACATTCCCCACTCCCCTCCCAAATTCATATGGTTCCACCCCCTCCATTCCCTCAATGAACCCGCTCTGCTCAAGACCTCACTAATGCTGACTGGCACCAGTCATTTCCACCCTGGATGTTGACCTTGCCCTATCCCACTTCTACATCATTTTAACTATATCTGGGACCACCAGGCACCCCTTAAGAAAGTAAGGGTGAAGTGCTACCACCACCCCTGGATTCATTCTGACCTCATTGCCTTGTTTCATTCTAGGGACAAAACCTGGAGAAGCTACAAAGCATTCCATGCCCCAAGTGACCTCCAATCTTACAAACAACTTAGGAACATGTGCACTAAAGCCCTTCACCAGTCCAAAGCTTCCTATTTCAAATCAGAGCCAAAACTCCCCAGCTTCTTTCTGGAAGGTGATCCACTCCCTCCTGGATCCCCCCTCCCAGCAAGCCTGCCCAGTCCTTAAAATCAACGACAGCCCTGTCTCTGACCCTGCCTCAGTAGCCGAGGCTTTCAACAACTTCTTTGTCTCTTGTGCTCTGCCCAACTCCCCCTCACCTGGCTCACCTCCCTGTTGTCCAGACTCATCCCCCCACCCCGTCCGCAGGCTTCCTCTTTCCTCCCTTCTCTCTCCTTGAAGTTTACTCTGTGCTCATCTCTCTCAAACCCTCCAAATTTAGCCCAGACGGCCTACACCCTAAACTGCTCCACACCTCGGCTCCCGCCATAGTCACCCCACTGACTTACATACTAAATCTCTCTTTCACTACAGCCACAGTTCCAAATGCCTGGAAATCAGCCAAAGTCATCCCACTGCATAAGGGTGGTGACCTATCATCTTCTGGAAACTATCAACCCATCTCGCTTCTCCCCTCCCTTGATAAAGTTCAGGAATTCCTCACCTTGGCTAAGGTCTCTGACTTCCTCTCCTCCAATAATTCCCTTTCACCTGTGCAATCTGGCTTTCATGAATAATAGCCTACTATCACCTCTCTGCTGCGTGTCACCGACTTCATCTTCTCTGCAATGGACCAAAGCCAAATCACTGCTCCGATCTTCACTGATTAAGCCAAAAGAAAAAATTACTCATCTTAGTAATGTTGTTTCTTCTAATGGAGTCTTGCTATATTATGACAATTGCAGTTTGTCCCACCATTAGAACTGCTCCGGAGGTGAAAGAGTTAACTCCCATTCTAAGAATGGAACTTAGAGCACGAGCTCGGTTAGAGAAGCTCTGTCTGGGTTATTTCAAACCCAAACTGTCAGATCTTTACGAGCAAAAACTCACTAAGGTCTGTGTGGAAGCTGTAACCTACACTAGCCAACTGGCTACCTAAACATTAACACCTATTGCTGGTCCCAACACAAAGACTCAAGTCAGGGGACCAGAAGTAATAATATAATATAAAATAAAAACACCACACCCCAAAAAACCCCAAGAAGGGGTGGAAAACATATAATGGGCATAACTAGTGCCCACACTAGGCTGCCCACCCCATACCCAAGTAGAAGTTCTGAGAGGGGCAGGCTGGGGGGGAGGTCATAATATAGCAAGACTCCATTAGAAGAAACAACATTACTAAGGTGAGTAATTTTTTCTTCAAACAACATGAAGTCTTGCTATATTATGACAATTGCAGACTACACAGCAGTACCTCCATGGAGGAGGGACAGAACCTACTTAGGGAATAGGCTCTGAAGCACAGCTGTGCCAAACCGAGCATCTCTCCTGGCCTGGACATCCAGGGAGTAATGCTTGGTGAAAGTGTGTACCGTTTTCCAGGTAGCAGCTTGACATATCTCTAAGATAGGGATGTCTCTGGCAGCAGCTAGAGACGTGGCTGTACCTCTGGTAGAATGAGCCCTCAGGCCAGAGGGGGGAACTCTCCCCAGTTTCTGATAACAAATTGGATACAAGAGACAATCCACCTGGCAATTGATCTCTTAGTGGCAGGTCTCCCTTTCCACGACCTCACCGTAGGTGAGAAAAAGTTGGAGGGATTCGAACCTGTGACCCTTGGTATGTTCTATATAGTAACTTAGGGCCCTCTTAACATCTAAACTGTGCAACCTCTCACCAGAGGAAGAATGTTCAGTGAAAACACTGGAAGGGAGATAGATTGGTTAAGATGGAAATCTGAAACCACCTTAGGCAAAAACTTCCTGTTAGTCCTGAGGACTACCTTATCCATGTGGAAAGAAATAAAGTCAGTTTCAACTGATAAGGCTTGCAACTCACTTATGCGCCTGGCAGAAGTGATAGCCACTAGGAAAACAGTTTTCCAAGTTAAGTACTTAAGCTCTGCAGAAGACAGAGGTTCAAAAGGGGGTTGCATTAACTGGGCAATGCAAACATTAAGGTCCCAGGCAGGGTCCGGATCCCTAAAAGGTGGATTAGTATGAAGTAATCCCTTAAAAAACTTGGAAAATACAGGGTGAGCGGAAAGAGGGAGGGCTTTCTGCTGAAACAAAAGCAGAGACAGCTGCCAAATGTACTTTCAGGGTAGCTGGTCTCAGGCCCAAAGAATTAAGATGGACCATATAGTCCAAAACAATGGGCAAATCAGCAGATTCCGGGAAATATGTTTCCAGCACACCAAATGGAAAACCTTTCCATTTAGAATTACAAGTAGCCTAGTGGAAGGCTTCCTAGAAGCCTTTAGGATTTCAAGAACACCCTGAGAAAGGTGTAGGTCAGCAAATTCTAACTCCTCAAGAGCCAGGCCTTGAGGTTGAGGGATTTGAGGTTCGGATACCAAACTCTCCCCTGGGCACAGGTTAACAGGTTGTGATTCCTGGGGAGACACAGGAAGATGGACTGTTAGGGACAGAAGGAGTGGGTACCAGGGCTGCCTGGTCCAATCTGGGGCAATCAGAATCACCCTGCAAGGCTGGGATCTGATTTTGACTAGCACCTTGAATAGGAGAGGAAGGGGAAAGGCATAAAGAAACTTCCCTTCCCAATCTAGGAGAAAGGCATCCAGGGGGACTGAGCCCAACACTGGGGGCCTGCAACAGAAAAGTGGAAATTGGTGATTGTCTGGGGCTGCAAAAAGATCTATCTGAGGGGTGCCCCATCTGGCAAAAACTATCCCCAGTACTTGAGGATCCAGAGACCATTCGTGATGGCCCTGGGAAATCTTGCTGAGAGCATCTGCTAGGACATTGTCCTTTCCTGGAAGATGAACTGCTATGAGGAAATGTTCAGGAATAGGCCAGAGACCACAACTTCATTGCCTCGGTGCACAAGGCCGAAGACCGAGTGCCCCTGCTTTTGATGTACCACATTGTTGTGGTGTTGTCTGTTCTGACTTGTACCACTTTGTTCTGAACAGACACAGAAAACACTGAAGTGCTAAAAAGACAGCTCTGAGTTCCAGCAAATTGATGTGGAGCAGAGATTCCTTGGGGACCACACTCCTGAGTGGAGAGGTCGCCCATGTGGGCTCCCCACCCAGGAGGGAAGCATCTGTAGTGAGGTCAAGGAGTGAGACAGAGGAATGAAGGGACCCCAGTCTTAAATTGCTCTGATCCTGCCACCACTGGAGGGCCTGGATCAGGTTCGGGTCACTGGGACCAACTTGGAAAGGGGTCTCTTTTCTGAGACCAAAAGGCTCTCAAGTGAAACTGAATGTCCCTCATCTGAAATCTTGCTCCTTGCACTATGGCTGTGGACGCAGCCATGTGCCCCAGGAGCTGCAAAAGTGTCTTGCTGGTCGAGACCTGCAGAGTGAGGAGGAGGCCAGAGCCACCAAGTTCCTTACCCTCTCTAAGGGTAGAGAAGGCTCTGGCCTGCTTTGTGTCCAATTCTGCACCTATGAAGGTGAGCACCTGAACTGGTTCCAGAACTGACTTTGGAAGATCTAGCAAGAAGCCCAGGGAGGTGAGCAGCTGCTGGGTAACTTGCAGGTGAGATTTTACCTGTTCTGGGGACTGACCTACAATGAGCCAGTCGTCCAGATAGGGAAAGACAACAATCCTTTACTTCCTTAAATGAGCAACTGCTACTGCCAGACATTTTGTGAATACCCTTGGGGCAGAGGTGAGGCCGAAGGGCATTGCTCTGAACTGGTAGTGACCTGAGTGCAGTTCGAATCTGAGGTACTTTCGGTGGGAGCTTCTGATTAGGACGTAAAAATAGGCATCCTTGAGGTCCAGGGAGGCTAGCCCGTCCCCTGGCCTTAGAGAGGGTAAAATCATTGCCAGAGTTACCATTCTGAACTTTGGTTTCAAAAGGTGTTTGTTCAGCTATCTGAGGTCTAAAATGGGCGGCCATTCTCCTGTCTTTTTGGGGTAAGGAAATATCTGGAGTACAGACCCTTGCCCTGGTGTGGGGAGAAACCCTTTCTCAGCTCTGAGAGCCAGGAGGGTTGAGACTTCTGTTTCTAGAGTAAAGGTCTCTAAAGAGTTTGCAGGTGGGAAAGATCTGATTCTCATCTTTGGGAACTTTTGAAGCTGAGAACCAGACCCTGGCTTACTACTTCCAGGACCCACTTGTCTGAGTTAGAGACACCAGTTCTGAATGAAGTAAGCCAACCTGCCCCCTCTGGGTAAAGGAGAATTGGCCCTGGGCACCCCATCAGGGTGTCTGTTTGGCAGGTGCTTTAGGCTGAGAGGTGGGAGCATGCCTGCCCACAACCCATCTGCCTCTGCCTCTGAAGAAGCCCCTCTGAGCATAAGCAGAGGAGGCCTGGGTTTGGTAAAAAGGCCTGTGAAAAGGCCTACCCCTACCCCTGGGGGTCTGCCTCTGAGGAGTGGCTTGCCGCTGCTTGGCTTGGGCACTCTTATAGGTAGTCCTATATAAAAAAATTACTCACCTTAGTAATGTTGTTTCTTCTAATGGAGTCTTGCTATATTATAGACATTAGCAGTTTGATCCAGCTCTAGAACTGCCCCGGAGTGAAATGGTTAAAACCATTCCAAAATTGAATTTTGGCATGAGAGCAGCTCTATCTGTGTCATTTCAAACTTGAACTGTCAGATCTTTGAGAGCCAAACTCACTAAGGTCTGTGTGGAAGCTGTAACCTACACTAGCCAAATGGCTACCTAATAATAACAACCATTGATGGTCCCAACAGCCAAGACTCAAGTCAGGGACCAGAAATACTAACACCATTCTAATAATATGAAAATGGAACATAAGTATAATAAAACACACACACGTGCATACACATACACCCCAAAGTCCCAAAGGGACAAAATGCTAACAGGACATAAGTAGTGCCCACACTAAGTTGCCCACACCCACCAAGTAGAGGTTCTGAGAGGGCAGGTTGTGGGGAGGTTCATAATATAGCAAGACTCCATTAGAAGAAACAACATTACTAAGGTGAGTAATTTTTCTTCAAACAACATGAAGTCTTGCTATATTATAGACATTAGCAGAATACACAGCAGTACCTCCATGGAGGAGGGCAGAACCTACTTAGGGAATAGGCTCTGAAGAACAGCTGTGCCAAACCGACCATCTCCTGGCCTGGACATCCCGGGAGTAATGCTTGGTAAAAGTGTGTACCGTTTTCAAGTAGCAGCCTGGCAAATCTCTAATAAAGGGATATCTCTGCAGCAGCTAGAGACGCAGCTGTACCCTGGTAGAATGAGCCCTCAAACCGGGGGCTCTGCCCACTTCTGATAACAAAATTGGATACAAGAGGCAATCCACCTGGCTATTGATCTCTTAGTGGCAGGTTTGCCTTTCCCAACTTCACCATAGGTAAGGAAAAGTTGGAGGGATTCGAACCTGTGACCTTTGGTACGCTCTATATAATAACTAAGAGCTCTCTTAACATCCAGGCTATGCAACCTCCTCTCACCCGAAGAGGAGTGATCAGTGAAAAATACTGGAAGGGAGATAGATTGATTAAGATGGAAATCTGAAACCACCTTAGGCAAAAACTTCCTATTAGTCCTAAGGACTACCTTATCCCTGTGGAAAGAAATAAAGTCAGTCTCCACTGACAAGGCTTGCAATTCACTTATGCGTCTGGCAGAAGTGATAGCCACTAGAAAAACAGTTTTCCAAGTTAGGTACTTAAGCTCTGCAGAAGACAGAGGTTCAAAAGGGGGTTGCATTAACTGGGCAATGCAAACATTAAGGTCCCAAGCAGGGGCCGGTTCCCGAAAGGGAGGATTAGTATGGAGTAATCCCTTAAACTTGGAAAACACAGGATGAGAGGAAAGAGGGGATGACTTTCCTGCTGACACAAAAGCAGACACAGCTGCCAAATGAACTCTCAGGGTAGCTGGTCTGAGACCCAAGGAATTAAGATGTACCATGTAATCTAACAAAATGGGCAATTCAGCAGATTCTGGGGAAATATTTTTCCCAGCACAACAAATGGAAAACCTTTTCCATTTAGAACTATAAGTAGCCCTGGTGGAAGGCTTTCTGGAAGCCTTTGGGATCTCAAGAACACCCTGAGAGAGGTGTAAATCAGCAAACTCCCTAACTCCTCAGAGCCCAGGCCTTGAGGTCGGGGATTTGAGGTCCGGATACCAAACCCTTCCCTGGGCACAAGTCAACAGAGTTGTGATTCCTGGGAGGCACAGGGAAGATGGACTGTCAGAGACAGAAGGAGTGGGTACCAGGGCTGCCTGGCCAATCGGGGCAATCAGAATCACCCTGCAAGGCTGAGATCTGATTTTGACTAGTACTTTGAATAGGAGAGGAAGCGGGAAAGCATGGAGGAACTTCCCTCCCAATCCAGAAGAAGGGCATCCAGGGAACTGAGCCCAGCACTGAGGCCTGCAACAGAACAGAGGAAGTTTGTGATTGTCTGGGGCTGCAAAAGATCTATCTGAGGGATGGATGCCCACCTGGCAAAACTATCCCCAGCACTTGAGGATCCAGGGACCATTCGTGATGGCCCTGGGAAATCCTACTGAGGGCATCCGCTAGACATTGTCCTTCCTGGAAGATGAACTGCTATGAGGAAGTGTTCAGGGAAAAGGCCAGAACCACAACTTCATTGCCTCGGTGCACAAGGCCGAAGACGAGTGCCCCCCGTTTGTTGATGTACCACATTGTTGTGGTGTTGTCTGTTCTGACTTGTATCACCTTGTGGTGGACAGATGCAGAAAAAGCTTGAAGAGCTAAAAGACAGCTCTGAGTTCCAGCAAATTGATGTGGAGCAGAGATTTCTGGGGACCAAACTCCCTGAGTGGAAAGGTCGCCCATGTGGGCTCCCAACCCAGAAGGAAGCATCTGTAGTGAGAGTCAGAGTCGTGAGAAGGGAAATGAAGGGACCCCGCTCTTAAGTGCTCTGATCCTGCCACCACTGGAGGCTAGGATCAAGGTTCAAGTCACTGCGACCAACTTGGAAAGGGGTCTCTTCTCTGAGACCAAAAGGTTCTCAAGTGAAACTGAATGTCTCTCATCTGAAATCTGGCTCCCTGCACAACAGCTGTGGATGCAGCCATGTGCCCAGGAGCTGCAGAAAGTGTCTTGCTGGTCGAGAGACCTGCAGAGTGAAGGAATAGGCCAGAGCCACTAAATTCCTTGCCCTTTCTGGGGAAGAAAGGCTCTGGCTAGCTTTGTGTCCATTCTGCCCCTATAAAGGTGAGTACCTGGACTGGTTCCAGAACCGACTTTGGTAGGTTTAGCAGAAAACCCAGGAGGTGAGAAGCTGCTGGGTGACCTGCAGGTGATTTTACCTGTTCTGGGGACTGGCCTACAATGAGCCAGTCGTCTAGATAGGGAAAAACAGCAATCCTCTGCCTCCTTAAGTGGGCCACTGCCACTGCTAGACACTTTGTGAATACCCTTGGAGCAGAGGTAGGCGAAGGGCATTGCTCTGAACGTGTGACCTGAGGGCAGTGCAGATCTGAAGTACTTTCGATGGGATCTTCTGATTTAGGACATGAAATAGGCATCCTTGAGGTCCAGGAGGCTAGCCAGTCCCTGGCCTTAGGGAAAAGTAAAATCATTGCCAGAGTTACCATTTTGAACTTTGGTTTCAAAAGATGCTTGTTCAGATATCTGAGATCAAAATGGGCCGCCATTCTCCTGTCTTTTTGGGGTAAGGAAGTATCTGAATACAGACCCCTGCCCTGATGCAGGGAGGAACCTTTCTACTGCTCTGAGGTAACAGGGATGAGACCTCTGTTTCCAGGCGAGGGTCTCTGAAGCACTTGCAGGTGAGAAAGGTCTGCTTCTCAACTTGGGAAACTTTGAAGCTGAGAACCAGACCCTGGCTTACTACTTCAGAACCCACTTGTCTGAGGTTAAAGAAGCCCAATTCTGACTGAGTAAGCCAGCCTGCCCCCACTGGTACAGGAGAATCGGCCCTGGGCACCCCATCAGGGTGCCTGTTTATGAGAGCTTTAGGCTGGGGGTGGGAGCAGGTCTGCCCACCCCTCGTCTGTCCCCTCTGAAGAAGCCCTCTGAGCATAGGCAGAGGAGGCCTGAGTCTGGTAGAAAGGCCTGTGAAAGGCCTGCCCTACCCCTACCCCTGGGGCATGCCTTTGAGGGTGGCTTGCGCTTCTTAGCCTGGGCACTCTTGTAAGTAGTCCTATATTCATCCATCTTCTTCATGTAATTCTCTGTCTGCTCTCCAAACAGAATTTCCCACCACAGAAAATCCATAGCCTTAGTCTGGGTATCCTGTGACAAACTAGTACACCTGAGCCAGGCCAACCTACAGCTGTACAGATGTGGCCATGACCCAGAGAAACATCATTAACATCCACAGCAGCATGAAACTGAACTTAGAGGCTTCAATGCCAGCAGCACCACCTGTTCTAGTTCACTAGCCAGCTGGCCATGGGTCTGCTTGGCCAATTGCATAACAGTATCCCATCTAGATTTCTGATACCTAGCTACATAAGCCATATAATTTGCTTGCCTGAGTCCCAGAGAGGCTGCCATATACCGTTTTTGCCATGGCATCAATCTTCCTGGAATCCTTGCTAGGGAGGATGTGAAGCAAGGGAATATTAGCTTTATCACAGGCAGCAGCCTGAACTACTAACATGACTGCATTGCTGAGAAAGGAATTCTGTATCAGGGCCTGACAATGTATACCTTCTGTCCATCTTTTTTATCTACAGGAGGCACAGAATTAGGAGCTTTTAAAATTTTAATTGTTTGTTTCCTAAAAGACTTATGTAAGGAATAGACAATCTCCTAGACTCTGGAATATCCATCATTTCTACAAAATCAGGCTCCTCTTGCTCATCCACAGCCTCTTCTAAAAGGAAGCTGGAGGGTTTCAGCAACTTTTTATAAAACATAAAATGAGATGGGGACTCAGACAGCATAGGGGAGATTCTAAAGGTCTGTCTGGAGATGTCCGTTCAATGGGCACACCAGACCTTCCCAGCCACATTCATACTGTTCATAATCCTCCTCCCCCTCCTCTGGTTCATAAAATTCCTCAATATCATAATCCTGAACCACTGGGACCGGACAAATCGACCTTTTACCAGATAGTGGTAGTTCGGACAGACCCTGAGACAGTGACTGGACAATTTGTATGGCTTTTGCTATCTCTGCAGCAGTTGGAGAAGGAATTTTGGACTCCAGACCTGCTGATTTTCTTGTTTTCTTTACTGGAATTGGTTCCTCAGAACCAGCTTTTCTTTGCCGAGAAGTCTGGCCTGGTCAGAGGCACTCCCTCTGGTTCGGCTGGCACCGAACCGGGCTGGCCATCCGGTCAGCGGACTTTTTGCCTCTCTCGTTCCCTGAGCCTGCCCAATCTTTTTCCAGGGTGGCTGCAGGGAAATTCTTACATACCTGGAGTCTGACTGGAGGTGGTCAAACCCCAGACAATAAACACATAGGTGTGTGGGTCAGCCTTGGCAAAGACTTCCCACAAACATCACAGTGTTGAAACCAGTGGGCCGGTTTTCTTTTGGGTTTCTCAGACATAATGCCAGCCTAACCAAAAACTTGCCCTTTTAGCGGCAGTGCCAGGCAAGACACTTATCGGTTCCTAACCGTGTCACGGTATTGGAAAAGCGTAATAAATCCGGTTTTTAGAACCGATAAGAACCGGGAACTGCACTCTAAAATAGTAACTTTTAGTTTTAAATGAGTTTTAAACCACTGATCGGTTCAAAACCGAACCGATAACTACAAGTTCCACACAGACAAAACCTTCATTTACTTACAGTTACCACAGATAGAGCTTGAACCGAACGGTTTTATGGTTAAAATAACTATTCTCGTTAAATCCAACCGAGAAAACACTTTTTAAACCGAGAAATGAACTGAGCAGAAGGAGAAACTCGAGCGACTGTTCACTGAGGCGAGTAAAGAATCTGACAGTTCAAGTTTGAAATGACACAGATAGAGCTGCTCTCGTGCCAAAATTCTATTTTGAATGGTTTTAACCATTTCACTCCGGGGCAGTTCTAGAGCTGGATCAAACTGCTAATGTCTATAATATAGCAAGACTTCATGTTGTTTGAATCATCCATTTTCTTCATATAATTCTCTGTCTGCTCCCCAAACAGAGAATTTCCCACCACAGGAAAATCCATAGCCTTAGTCTGGGTATCCTGTGACAAGCTAGTACACCTGAGCCAGGCCAACCTACGAAAAGCTACAGACGTAGCCATGACTCTAGAGGATACATCATTAAAATCCACAGCAGCATGAAACTGCACCTTGGATGCCTCAATGCCATCAGCAGCCACCTGTTCCAGCTCATTAGCAGCTGGCCAGAGGCCTGTTTGGCCAAAGCCATGACAGTGTCCCATCTAGATTTTTGATACCTTGCTACATAAGCCATGTAATTTGCTTGCCTGAGTCCCAAGGACGCTGCCATGTATTGTTTTTTAGCCATGGCATCAATCTTCCTGGAATCCTTGTCAGGAGGATGTGAAGCCAGGGGAATATTAGCTTTATCACAGGCTGCAGCCTGAACCACCCCAACATGACTGCATTGCTGTGAGAGGAATTCTGTGTCAGAACTCGGATAGTGTGTACCTCCTGTCCATCTTTTTATCCACAGGAGGCACAGAATTAGGAGTTTTAAAATTTTTATTGTTTGTTTCCTAAATGATTTATGCAAAGGAATAGACAATCTCCTAGACTCTGGTATATCCATCATTTCTACAAAATCAGGTTCCTCTTGCTCATCCACAGCTTCTCAATGGGAGCTGGAGGTTTCAACAACTTTTGTAAAACATAAAGTGAGAGGGGACTCAGAAAGCATAGGGGAGATTCTAAAGGTCTGTCTGGGGAGATGTCCGGTTCAATGGGCACACCCAGACCCTCCAAGTCACATTCATACTGTTCATAATCATCCTCCCCCTCCTCTGGTTCATAAAACTCCTCAACATCATATTCTGGAACCGGTGGAACCGACCGAACCGACCTTTTACCAGACAGTGGCGGTTCGGACGGAACCGGAGAAAGTGACTGGACAATCTGAATAGCTCTTGCTATCTCTGCAGCAGTTGGAGAAGGAATTTTGGGCTCCACACCTGCTGATTTTCTTGTTTTCTTTACTGGAACTGGCTCATCCGAGCCAGCTTTGCGTTTGCCCGAGGAAGTCTCGCCCTGGTCAGAGGGCACTCCCTCCGGTTCGGTTGGCACCGAACCGGGCTGGCCATCCGGGTCAGCGGACTTTTTGGCCTCTCGTTCCCTGAGCCTGCCAACTCTCATCCAGGGTGGCTGCAGGAAAATTTTTACAAATCTGGCAGTCTGAATTGAGGTGGTCAAACCCCAGACAATATACACATGTGGTGTGTGGGTCAGCCTTGGCAAAGACTTCCCCACAAGCATCACAGTGTTGAAACCCAGTGGGCCCGGTTTTTCTTTTGGGTTTCTCAGACATAATGCCAGCCTAACCAAAAACTTGCCCTTTTAACGGCAGTGCCAGGCAAGACACCCTTATCGGTTCCTAATCGTGTCACGGGTCTTGGAAAAAACCGTAATGAATTCAGTTTTTTTTAGAACCGATAAGAACCGAACCGCCTCAACTCTAATTCTAATTTTTGTAACTTCAAGTTTTAAAGCAAGCTGATCGGTTCAAAACCGAACCGATAACATTTACAAGTTCCACACAGAAATTAAACTGAAATTGCTTACGATACCACAGACAGAGCTTGAACCGATCGGTTTGCGGTTAAAATAATAATATTCTCGGTTGATTTGAACCAAAGAAAACACTGTTTAAACCGAGAAATGAACCGAGCAGTAGGAGAAATCTCCGGGCGACTGTTCAGTGAGGCAGAGTAAAGAATCTGACAGTTTGGGTTTGAAATAACCCAGACAGAGCTTCTCTAACCAAGCTCATGCTCTAAGTTCCATTCTTAGAATGGGAGTTAACTCTTTCACCTCCGGAGCAGTTCTAATGGTGGGACAAACTGCAATTGTCATAATATAGCAAGACTTCATGTTGTTTGAAATTTTAACTCTCTCACTCACCCTCTCCTTCTTCACAAACTCTCTTCTTTTGGCCTTGCTAAACCAGCGGTTGACTGGTTTCGTTCATACCTTAAAAATTGACAACAGTCAGTCCGAGTAGGTGACACACTCTATTCTCCTCTCCTTATCCTCTCCAGGGTTCCTCAAGGCTCTATCCTTGGTCCCATCCTCTTCTCTATCTTTATAAATGACCTTCCCTCTATCGGACACTCATCTAACATGTACGCGGATGATACCGTCATCTATGCCTCTGGCCCATCCCATGACAGCATTCTCACCAATCTCCAAAATGATTTGAACAGGGTTCAGTCCTGGTTTCTTTCAAATCAGATAAAACTCAATGCCAAAAAGACAGTTACCATGATTTTTGGATCAAGACAGAAGCTGTCCTCCCTCCCTGCTCCTCCAGCGGTTACCACCCTTGGCGGCTCACCCCTTGAGTTGGTCCTGGCCTTCAAGTATCTGGGTATCTGGCTTCACGGTCACCTCAATTTCTCTACCCACATTGACACCATCTGCACAAAACTCCAGCCAAAACTCGCTGTCCTCTACCGCCACAAAGCCAGCCTCCCTCTCCAAACTCGTTGTGAACTACTACTCAAAACAATTTTGACAGTGCTGGATTATGCCGATGTAGTCTGTGGCACTGCCCCAGCTTCTTCCCTCACCACACTGGACACCCTTCTCAATTCCTTCTGCCGCTTTGCCACTGCCTCTCCCCCTCTTACCCACCACTGTCTTCTCTATGCTCCTCTCTCTCTCTTGTGTCGCTATCCCACAGGAGAAAAATTCACTGTGCCGCTATCATTGCTAAATATTGGCTAGGTTCCCTCCTCTCCTACCTCTCATCCCAACTCACACCAGCTAAGTCCACAACATACTCTCTTCACCACAGGGACTCGTGATCCTTCTCTATCCCTCGATCCTCACTTTACTGCCAGCCAGTCAGCCTTCTTGTACTGCCTCCCTCTACTCTGGTCTGGAACAACCTACCCCCTGACCTGCGCCTAGCCTCCCCTCCCTCAGCCATCAAAAGACTCGTCTGATGCCTCCCCTCCCCTCCCTTCAGTGCCCCCAATGCTTCTAACCCCTCCCCCACCCCTTCTTTTCCCTCCCTACCTCTCAGTCCTGTCCCCCCTCATTGCCTCCTGCACTGTTCCCCCTGATCTGTTCACCAGTGTTGGTTCACCTGAATTTGTATCATAGTACTTAAATGAAAACTGCACACTCATATCTTCTGAATGTTATTTGTTTTCATGTCAACAAACAACTCTTATTCATATAGCTGTTAAAGATGTATGCAACTGCTTCAGTTAGTTTTCACTTTTCATACTAGGCCCTGCCACTGTCCTGGGAAGGTCCATTTCGTGATTGTTGAAATCTCATTGTCCCTGAGAGCTGCATTAGCATATGAGAACATGATGTCAGATCAACCATTTATATCATGTATCTTTATGCTAAAATAATAAATGCCCTACAGAAACTCTCTGAAAACTTGTAAACCAAATGGAGTTTAAAGGGGAAAAACCTGCATTACAACTCAGATAGCTCATAAAACTCACTGAAGGTAAATGTGGTATTTCACACCTTCTTGCAGCTTGGTTCTTTTAAAACTACTTAAGCAGACAGGCATACTGGGGAGTTTTAAAGGTTGATTAAGCATCAGGTTCTCATATGCTAATGCAGCTCTCAGGAACAATGAGATTTCAACAACCATGAAACGGACCCTCGCGGGAGAGTGACAGGGCCTAGTATAAAGTGTGAAAACTAACTGAAGCAGTTTCATACATCTTTAACAGCTACATGAAAAGAGTTGTTTGTTAACATGGAAGCAAATGACATTTAGAAGACATGAGGGTGCAGTTTTCCTTTAAGCACTGCTATGCCTGTGGTGTATTTTTATTTTAGCCTTTTGTTATACTGTGCCTCAACCAATTTTTTTAAATGTCCTTTTTTTTTTATTCTATTGTAAACTCCTATATTCTTAACCATACTGTAACAAATGTTTTACTCCTGTTGTAATTCTTTGTACCCGGGTCACACCTGGAAATGAGCCTTGGCTCAATGTGCCTTTCTCGGTCACCAGTTTTAAATAAAATAAATAACATTTTCTCTGCCTTGTTCATGAGGTGGGGTTATAAGAAGGCTATGTTGAAAATTTGGTGCAAATATATAAAAAAAAAATAAATAAATAAAATAAAGCTATGAGCCTACGTTGAATTTTGCGAACGCAGGCTCGTAACTTTGGTAATTTTCAATATTTTTACCCCAAATGTACAGCACAGCCATATCTTTATAGCATCTCATGAATGTGATAGCTGTCATTTTTCAAATCCTGGCTGAAATGTTTTTCTACATCCCAAAAGGTGATTTTGCGGTCCCTGCACGAAATCAGCTTTCTGGTAGGAGTTGAAAATGTTCTCTGCCGTTGTTCATGAGGTGGGTAATAAGAAAGCTATGCTGAAAATTTGGTGTAAAAATATTAAAAAACAATAAAGTTATGAGCCTATACTGAATTTTGTGAATGCAGGCTTGTAACTTTGGTAATTTTCAATATTTTTACCCCAAATTTACAACATAGCCAGTTCTTTACAGCACCTCATGAATGTGACAGGTGTCATTTTTCAACTCCTGCCCAAAATGTGTTTTTGCGTCCTGAATGTTGATTTTGCAGTCCCTGCGCAAAATCACCATTAGGCCAGCAGCTGAACATTTCCCTGCAGTCGCTGCAGATGCTGGTCTGAGAGGAGCGCAACGGAGGGAAGTACCTTGTAAGATTTTGTATGCTAGTTCTGTGGGGCTGAAATGCAGTGATTTGGAGGGCAGTTGTAAAGGGGATTGTGTAAAGAACCGGGTGGGGGTGGGTGCGGACAGAGGGTGGCTGCGGGAGGGACTTGTATACAGGCCATACATCACGTGACTGGGCCAGCCAGTCGGGAGGTGTCAGCCAACTAAAAGGCCTGTCGCCATTGCTGTAGTCTCTTAAGTCGCTGCAGACGCTGGTCTGAGAGGAGCACGATGGAGGGAAGTACCATGTAAGATTTTGTTTGCTGGTTCTGTGGGGTTGAAATGCAGTGATTTGGAGGGCAGTTGAGAAGGGGATCATGAAATTAATTGAGTTTGCTGTATTGATGTAAGGTAAGCGTTCATACAAATACAAAACCTAGAAGAAAGGTGTGTTCCTGCAGTGTCCCAAGAAAAGCAAAGGTAAGCAGAGTGTTTAAATAAGAACAAAAGGATTTTGGCTTAACTTCAAAATCTCCTTGTCTAAAATCTTGAATCTTTGGATCTTGCAGGAACGCAGGAACAAACCTGAGGACATTTCAGTGGTTTTACCAGTTGTAGTAGCTACATACTTTTTATATCTTGGCTGCATCAGGATTATTTTAGACTTTGTTGTATGCACTGTATTTTAAATATGTTCTCTTTTGTTATTTATGGGGAGACTATATTGGTCCTACTTTTAAAATGCGGCACTGCTGCTAGTAATACACCTATGACAGTAAAAGATCAGGCCAACTTATTTTTACCTAATGCTGATGCAAGTGTACCAGTTAAATCGGGGTTTGGAGACACAGATGTAAATTTTAAAATATGCTTCAACCGTTTAACAACATGGGGACTCAGTTTTAAAAAAGTATCATAGAAACATAGACTTTGATGGCAGATAAGGACCGCTTGGCCCACCTAGTCTACCCATTTCCCTACCTAGAGGATAAGCTGCAGATCCTATTTAACCAACAGCCTATTTCTTCCTACCCCCCACAAAAATTGCCTTATGTCTGTCCCATGCATTCTTAAATTCTCCCACACTTTTAGACCCCACAACCTCCTCAGAAAGGCTGTTCCAAGCATCCACCACCCTCTCTGTGAAAAAATACTTCCTCACACTGCCCCTGAGCCGTCCCCCCTCTATCTTCAAACTGTGTCCCCTTGTTCTTGCACATCTTTTTTTCTGAAAAATGCTACCCTCTTGGACTTTGTTGATTCCACTGAGGTACTTAAACATTTCTATCATGTCCCCCTCTTCCTGCTTTCCTCAAGGGTATACATATTAAGCTCCTATAGTCTCTCCTTGTATGTCTTCTCTTGCAGACCATGCACCATTTTAGTTGCCCTCCTCTGAAATGCCTCCATCCTGTCTATGTCTTTGCAGAGATGGGGTCTCCAGAACTGGACGTAGTACTCCAGATGGGGTCTCACCAACTGTCTGTACAGGGGGATAACAACTTCCTGTTTTCTGCTGGTGATGCCTCTCCCTATACATCCCAGTATCCCCCCAGCCCTCCCTACTGCCTTCTCACATTGCTTGCCAAACTTAAGGTCATCTGATATGATTACCCCCAGGTCCCTTTCCATTTTTGTTGTTGTTACTACTCCCCCCCACATTGTGTAATCTTCCCCTGGGTTTTTGTTTCCCAGGTGCATTACTTTGCACTTCTTTGCATTGAATCCAAGCTGCCATACTTCTGACCATTCCTCCAACCTTGCCAAGTCCCTTTTCATCCTTTCCACGCCTCCTTGTGTAGCAACCCTGTTGCAGATCTTTGTGTCATCTGCAAAGTGACATACTTTTCCTTCCAATCCCTCTGCAATGTCACTTAAAAAGACATTAGAAAGGACTGGACCCAGTACTGAACCCTGCGGTGCCCCACTAGTAAATACGGGTTACTCACCTGTAACAGGAGTTCTAGGAATGGTATATGTTGTTCATCCACACTGTCTGGCAGGTATCCTTGCCGCTTTAAATCTTGCCGGAAGGTCTTCAAGCTGGCTCCTCCCACCCACCCGGGTGGTAAACTCTCGGCTCCGCCCCATGACGCAGATCTGCCCGCTGGAAGCCTAGGTTAAAGGCCGAAGTTGGAAGGTTAGGGTCGTGGTGGATGAACAATATATACCATTCCTAGAACTCCTGTTACAGGTGAGTAACCTGTATTTCTAGGGACATGGATATGTTGTTCATCCACACTGTCTGGCAGACTCTAGCAGTTCTCCGGGAGGAGGAGGCAAGCGCACACCCCTACTTAGGGGAATAGAGACTGGAGAACCGAGGGCCCCAAACCAGCATCCTGGGCGTGACTCAAGGTCGATGGTAATGGGTGATGAAGGTGTGTGCTGACTTCCAGGTAGCAGCCCTGCAGATTTCCTGGATAGGGGCGTCCCTGGAAGCAGCCACCGATGCAGCAGTATGTGGGTAGAATGAGCTCTTATCCTCTGGGAGCTCCATGCCCGCCAACTTGTAGCAGAGATCTATGCAGGAGGTGACCCACCTGCCTATAATCCGCTTGGCTGCAGGTCTGCCAGGTGCGGCTTCAGTGTAGGTGACAAACAGCTGGCGAACCTCTCCCGAATTTCAGCCGTCGCTCCTTATAGTGCGGCGCCTTCTAGGGTCCAGAGTATGGAGCCTATATTCGGCCTCCGAGGTGTGATTGGGGTTAACACCGGCAGAGTCAACACCTGGTTAAGGTGAAACTCTGACACCACCTTCAGAAGGAATTTCAGGTGGGGGCGCAGGACAACCTTGTCCCTGTGGAAGATCAGGTAAGAAGACTCGATGCAGAGCACCTGGAGCTCTCCCATCCTTCTGGCTGACGTGATAGCCACCAAGAAGGCAGTCTTCCACGACAGGTGAGAGAGTTCACACCTGTGCATTGGTTCGAATGGCTTGCCCATGAGCTTTTCCAGTACCAGCAGTAGATCCCATGGAGGTGGAGGTTCTCGCACTGGAGGGGAAATGTGATCAAGGCCTTTGAAAAAGCGCCAGACCACCTTCTCCTGCACCACCGACTGCTTCCTGGCCCGCGCCCGGTAAGCAGAGATGGCTGCCAGGTGCACCTTAAGGGTCATCGACCTAAGCCCTTGCTGAGAAAGGGACCAAAGGTAGTCCAATATGCTCGCCAAGGAACAGGAGGAAGGGTCCAGGCCCTTGCCCTGACACCAAATGGAAAATCTTTTCCATTTGAAGGCGTAGCATTTTCTGGTCGACTCCTTACAGGACGCCTCAACTACGTTGAGGACCTCGTCGGAAAGACCCAAGGCCTGGAACTCTAGCCGCTCAGGAACCAGGCCGTCAGGTGCAGGGATTGAAGGTCCGGATGGAATACCTTCCCCTGACTGACTGAGAGCAGGTCCGGGTGAGCTGGAAGCTGCCTCGGGAGCCTGGAGCTGAGGCTGAGGAGATCTGGGTACCAGTACTGGTGAGGCCAGTCTGGGGCTATCAGAATCACCTGTGCCTTGTCACTCCTTGCTTTGAGCAGCACCTTGTGCATCAAGGTGAATGGGGGAAAGGCACAGAAGAGGCCCGGGGTCCATGGCCTCGAGAAGGCATCCCCCTGCAGCAATCCCTGCTGAGGGGGGCGGGCATGGAACAGCCTCAGCTTCGCATTCTCCCTGGAGGCAAACAGGTCCACCTGAGGTGTGCCCCAATGGGAGAATAGATCTTGTACTACCTCTGGCAGGAGAGACCACTCGTGGGACGCAGCCCCTATTTGGCTTAGGGCATCAGCCAGGGTGTTGGAGGCTCCTGCCACATGAATGGCTAGGAGATCCGCCTCCAGGCTGCGCACGAGTGACCAGATGCGGAGAGCTTCCTTGCATAGAAGAATGGAGCGCGTCCTGCCCTGGCGGTTTAGATAGTACATGGTCGTGGTGTTATCCATCTGGACCCGGACCACTTGACCCCGAAGAAACGGAGCAAAGGCGGTGAGAGCTAGGTGGACCGCTCGGAGCTCCAGCAGGTTGATGTGGCATCGGGACTCCCTCGGGGACCAGAGGCCATGCGCTCGGTGTTCCCCCAGATGGGCACCCCAACCCATCAGAGAGGCATCGGTCGATAGAGAGACCGTCGGCTCGGGGCAGACAAACGGGATGCCCTCCTGCAGATGAACTGGAACGGTCCACCACTGGAGAGCGTTCCACATCCCCTGGGTCACCGTCACTAGCTGGTCCAATGGATCGCAGCATTGGGAACACTGGCTGGCCAGCCCCCACTGAAGGGGGCGCATGTTCCAGCGGGCTCAATGGACCACGCTGGTACAGGCCGCCATGAGACCCAGGAGGCGCAGGAAGTCCCGGGCAGGGCGCAATTGCCCAACCAGAAATGGTTGGGCAAAGGAGGAAAGAACCTCGACCCTGTCCGCCGGGAGCCATACCCTGGCTCGAAGAGAGTCGAGCTGTGCCCCGATGAAAAGAATCACCTGCTTCGGCTCGAGTTCTGACTTGGCCTCGTTGATGAGGAGGCCGACCTGAGAGCAAACCTGGAGGGCCAGATCTCTGGACCGCTCCACCTCCTGTCTGGAGGGGGCTGCTATCAGCCAGTCGTCCAGGTAAGGGTAAACCCAGACCCCTTGGCGCCACAGGAATGCTATCACCACTGCCATGCATTTGGTGAAGACCCTGGGAGCTGGAGATAAGCCGAAGGGCATGGCTTGGAACTCGAAAAGGGATCCCTCTGCTCGAAAGCGAAGGAACCTCTAATGTGACGGATGGATAGGGACGTGAAAGAACGCGTCCTGCAGGTCCAGAGAGCAGAACCACATGCCGTGTTCCAAGGATGGTATTATCTGAGCCAGAGTGACCATCCTGAAGGTTCGAGACCTTAGGAACTTGTTTAGGTCATGTGGGTGAGAATGGGCGCCAACCCCGTCGTTCAGAAACCAGGAAGTACCTGGACACGAACCCGGGTTTGAGGGGGTCGCCACCTCTTATCACCTCCTTCTCGAGGAGGAGAGCGATGTCGGCTCGGCGAGCTGACAGCGAGGCTTCGGATCTCAGGCCCCCGAGGTGCGACGGTTCTGAAGGGTGGGGCCTGCTCGAACTCCAGAGGCAGGCCCTTTCCCACCACCTCCAACACCCACCGGTCTGTGGTGATAACGGACCAGGCAGAAAGAAAGTGGTGGAGCCGCCCCACGGAGGCACCTGGGGTGAGGTGGCGGGGTTGGGCGACACCCTCAACCTGTCACTGGGCAGGCTTGGAGGAAGGACCGGCTGAGGGACCTCCAGGGCCTTTACCTCCCTGCTTCCTGGAGGAGGAAGCCGCAGGCTTGGGTTTGGGATGCCAAGCGCGAGCCTGCTGGCCCTGATGCTGCTGGGCCGGACGTGCCGCAGGCGCAGATGGACGAAAGGGCTTGGGTTGCGGTCTGCGGCCCCTGTCTCTCTGAGCGGATGAGACCGAGTCCAAAGTGGCATTGGACTTTTCGATCCTCTGGAGATGGCCTTCCACTCCAGGGCCGAAGAGGTCGGTCCCCAGGAAGGGGACATCCGCCAATTTGTGCTGGGTATCCGCTGTGAAGGTGGATATCCTCAGCCATGCGCGGCGGTGCATAGCCATTGCGGCCGCGACTGACCTGGCGCATGAGTCTCCAATGTCCAGAGCAGTCTGAAGTTGCTGCTTGGCCACCGCCCTGCCCTGGTCCCGCACCTGCCTAACCGTGGTCTGCAGGTCAGCCAGGAGATGAGGGACTACCTCGTCCAGGGAGCCCAACAGGGCATGGGAGAAATGTGCCATAAGCACGGTCGAGTTGGCCTGACGAAGGCCAAGGGAGGACGCAGCGTAGACTTTTCGCCCGGCATAGTTCAGTTTCTTGAACTCCTTGTCGGAAGGTTTGTCCACGTCCCTAGCGTTTCCGGCACGCCGGAAAACGCTGTCGGTAACTAACCCTCGGCTGAGGGATGTTCCGAAACCGGACAGGGAACCGGGGACCGCAGATACTTCCTGGCCATCCTGGCTGAAGGCGAGGGCAGGAAGCAGGGCACTGCCAGAGCTCCAAGGCCGGGCCCAATGGCCTCGGCCACAGGGAAGGCCTGGGAATCCCCTGGTCCAATATCTCCGTGAGGGGATACTTGGCCCGCTTGGATACAGGCTCGAGCTGCATCCTGGTGGACTCCGAGATGAGCCTGAGCAAACCCAGGAAGGATGAAGGGCTGTCGTCCAGCGACTGACCTCCAGAGGACTCCAAGTCCACTCACCTGGAGAAGAGGGAGGAATTGTCATCGGACTCAGAAGAGTCCGCAAAGAGCTGCCTCGGGCCTGAGCCACCCTCCACCTGCCGAGGGCGATCAGGAGTGAGGGTGACCAACAGCCTATGGGGCAGACACTGAGCTGACCGAGAGTTCTTGGTTGGAGCCCCGAACAGCGGCTGTGGAGGCGGAGGTTCCACCGGAATCGGTGGAGCAGCTGGTTTTGGCCGAACAACCGGCCTGGGAACAGGCTCCTCGGGTAAAACGCAGGGTTGTTTCGGCCACTCCGGTGACAGCCACTTAATGGCCGGGGAAGGCGACGGCATCGGCTTGTTCCCGGTCAGAAGGAGCTGTTGCCACATGAGGTCCTCGTATCGTCGACGTGACTTACGTCAAAGCCTCCCCTCATCCGAGGCGGAGGATGAGGATGAGCGGTGGCGCCGCTTACCGCGGTGCTGAGACCGAGACCACCTATGACGGCAGGATCGGCTGGACCACGAAGAAGTCCGAGACCGAGACCAAGAACCTCGGCCTTTCCGAGGACGGTGTGGGGAGGGGACGGGTGGAACCGGCTCCTCCCTTGGCTCGGAGGGTTCACCCGGGGGCTCCGGAACCGGAGGCACTGGCAAGCCCACGGGATCCTCAACTCCCACTGGGGAACCGGTGAGAGGATTTTCGCTGCCCGGTCGACAACCTGTCCAACGGGTTGAGAAAGATCTCGACTGCGGCCGACGGGAGTCTCGGTCAACTGACCTGACGGGGACACCGTGAGACCAGTGGCCGAAGCCGAACGATCGACCGAAGTCGATGGCCGACCACTCGGGGAGAGGGACCTTTCCCGCTCCCAAGAGCGTCGACGGAGGGACTTACCCTTGTCTTTCTTCCTGGACCGAGAAGAAGGTCCAGCAGACATTGGTCCCTCTCCTCTAGTGGAGAGGGACAGACAAAGCTCCTTAAAGGAAGCTGTGTAAGAGGAACCCAGGGAGAGCGGGATAAATGCTGCGGTCGAGGAAGATGCGGCCCGCGCGGCCTCCTCTTCGAGGGCGATCATCTGCTCTAGCTGATCTGCCAAGCCCGCCGCTGCAGAAACCGCCAACTGGGCCTCTTTTGACTTCACTAGGGGAAAAGCGTTCTCAAGGCGCCCCAGTTGTACGCGGGCATGCGGTCGAGGGGCGTATGCTGCTGAGAAGGAAGAGTACAGGTCGCCAAGCCTGCGGGTCGTGCTCAAGGCCTAAACAGTAGACACCACGTGGAGTGTGGATCCATCGAGACATCTTCTGCCCGCCGGGGTACCTCAAAACCGGGTCCGATTGTGCGCCGCGGCGCGAGGGATAGAAGACCAAGTCTATAATGCAAAAAACTTTTAAATTCGGAAAACAGAAGAATTAGGAGCCAGTCTCATACGCAGAGCGTTAAGGAGGGAACCTGAGCTTCCAAGCGGTAAGGAAGATCTGGCGTCATGGGGCGGAACCGAGAGTTTTACCACCCGGGTGGGTGGGAGGAGCCAGCTTGAAGACCTTCCGGCAAAATTTAAAGCGGCAAGGATACCTGCCAGACAGTGTGGATGAACAACATATCCATGTCCCCAGAACCCCTCTTTCTTCAGAGTGGACTCCATTTACAATTACCTTCTGTGTCCTGTTGTTCAGCCAATGTTTTACCTAGGCTACCACCCTGGGACCCACTCCAGGCTGGTTAATTTGACTACTAATCTTTTGTGTGGGACTGTGTCAAATGCCTTGCTAAAGTCTAGGTAGGCCATGTCCACAGCCCCTCCCTGGTCTACTACTTTGGTCACCCAGTCAAAGAAATCAATTAGATTCGTCTGACATGACCTTCCCGCTGTGAACCCATGCTGCCTCGGGTCCTGTGTCCCACTGGCCTCTAGGTACTCAACAATTCTTTCCTTCAGAAGTGATTCCATCACTTTCCCTACCACAGAGGTCAAACTGACAGGTCTGTAGTTTCCTGCCTCTGTCTTGGTCCCACTTTTGTGAAGGGAAATCACATCAGCCTTCTTCCAGTCCTCAGGTACCACACCATCCTCCCATGATTTGTTAAAAAGGGTAGTCAGTGGTGTCACTAGTTCTCTGCTTAATTCTTTTAGAATTCTGGGGTGAATTCCATCTGGCCCCATTGCTTTGTTCACCTTCAGTTTTAGGAGTTCTTTCAGAACCCTTTCTTCTGTGAAAGGACTGGGATCAACCCCCTTCTCCAGAGTACTTCTGTTAATTGGATTAGGCACCTCCCCACTTCCTCTTTTGTGAATACTGAACAGAAGAATTCATTCAGTATCCCTGCTTTTTCACTGTCACTCTGCCCGCCCACCATCCATTCTATTCAGCCTCACCATCCCTCCCTTTGTCTTTCTACGCTCCCTGATATACCTATAAAAGGTTTTACATAGAAACATAGAATTTGATGGCAGATAAGAACCGCTTGGCCCACCCAGTCTGCTCATTTCCCTACCTAATGGATAAGCTGCAGATCCTAGTTAACCAGCAGCCTACTTCTTCCTACCCCCATCCCCTAGAATTGCCTTATGACTGTCCCATGCATGCTTGAATTCCACCACTGTTTTGACTCCACAACCTCCTCCAGAAGGCTGTTCCATGCATCCACAACCCTCTGTGAAAAAATACTTCCTTAAATTACCTCTGAGCTGCCCCTCTATCTTCAAATTGTACCCCTTGTTCTGGCACACCTCTTTTTTGAAAGATGCTACCTCTTGGACTTTGTTGATTCCCTTGAGGTACTTGAAAGTTTCTATCATGTCACCCCTCTCCCTCCTTTCCTCGAGGCTAATTATTAAGCTCCTTAAGTCTCTCTTCATATGTCTTCGGTGCAGACCATGCACCATTTTAGTTGCCCTCCTCTGGACAGCTTCCATCCTGTCTATGTCTTTGCGGAGATTGGGTCTCCAGAACTGCACGCAGTACTCCAGATGGGGTCTCACCACTGTCTGTACAGAGGGATAATAAGTTCCTGTTTTCTACTGGTGATGCCTCTCCCATGCATCCCAGTATCCCCAGCCTTCCTTGCTGCCCTCTCACTTTGCTTGCCCACCTTTAGGTCATTTGATAAGACTACCCCAGGTCACTTTCCATTTTGTTGTTGTTAGTATCTCACCACCCACTGTGTACTCTTCCCCTGGGTTTTTGTTTCCCAGGTGCATTACCTTGCACTTCTTAGCATTGAATCTAAGCTGCCATACATTTGACCATTCCTCTAACCTTGCCAAGTCCCTTCTCGTCCTTTCCACCCCACCTTGTGCATCAACTCTGTTGCAGATCTTTCTGTCATTTGCAAAGAGACATACTTTTCCTTCCAGTCCCTCTGCAATGTCGCTTTATAAAGACATTGAAGAGGACCGGTCCTAATACTGAACCCTGTGGTACCCAACTAGTAACTCCCCTTTCTTCAGAGTGGACTCCATTTACTATTACTCTCTGTGTCCTATTCTCCAGGCAATTCTTTACCCAGGCTATCATCTTGGGACCCACTCCCAGGCTGGCTAACTTCTATATTAATCTTTTGTGTGGGACTGTGTCAAATGCCTTGCTAAAGTCTAGGTAGGCCATGTCCACAGCCCCTACCTGATCTACTACTTTGGTCACCCAGTCAAAGAAATCTATCAGATTCGTCTGGCATGACCTTCCCGCTGTGAATCCATGCTGCCTTGGGTACTGTGCCCCTCTGGCCTCTAGATACTCGACAATTCTTTCCTTCAGAAGTGATTCCATCATTTTCCCCTATCACTGAGGTTAAACTAACAGGTCTGTAGTTTCCTGCTTCTGCCTTGCTCCCACTTTTGTGAAGGGGAAATCACATCAGCCTTCTTCCAGTCCTCAGGTACCACACCATCCTCCCATGATTTGTTAAAAAGGGTAGTCAGTGGTGTCACTAGTTCTCTGCTTAATTCTTTTAGAATTCTGGGTGAATTCCATCTGGCCCCATTGCTTTGTCCACCTTCAGTTTTAGGAGTTCTTTCAGAACCCTTTCTTCTGTGAAAGGACTGAGATCGACCCCCCTCTCCAGAGTACTTCTGTTAATTGGATTAGGCACCTCCCCCACTTCCTCTTTTGTGAATACTGAACAGAAGAATTCATTCAGGATCCCTGCTTTTTCACTGTCACTCTCTGCTCACCCACCATCCATTCTATTCAGCCTCACCATCCCTCCCTTTGTCTTTCTACGCTCCCTGATATACCTATAAAAGGTTTTACATAGAAACATAGAATTTGACGGCAGATAAGGACCGCTTGGCCCACCCAGTCTGCCCATTTCCTACCTAATGGACAAGCTGCAGATCCTAGTTAACCAGCAGCCTACTTCTTCCTACCCCCACCGCCTAGAATTGCCTTATGACTGTCCATGCATGCTTGAATTCCACCACTGTTTTGACTCCACAACCTCCTCCGGAAGGCGTTCCATGCATCCACAACCCTCTCTCTGTGAAAAATACTTCCTTAAATTACCTCTGAGCCCCCCCATCTTCAAATTGTGCCTCGTGTTCTTGCACACCTCTTTTTAAAAGATGCTACCTCTTGGACTTTGTTTATTCCTTGAGGTACTTGAAAGTTTCTATCATGTCGCCTCCTCGTTTCCTCGAGGCTATACATATTAAGCTCCTTAAGTCTCTTTTCATATGTCTTCCGGTGCAGACCATGTACCATTTTAGTTGCCCTCCTCTGGACAGCTTCCATCCTGTCTATGTCTTCGCGGAGATTGGGTCTCCAGAACTACATGCAGTACTTCAGATGGGGTCTCACCAGCTGTCTGTACAGAGGGATAATAACTTCCTGTTTTCTACTGGTGTTGCCTCTCCCTATGCAGCCCAGTATCCCCCCAGCCCTCCTTGCTGCCCTCTCACTTTGCTTGCCCACCTTTAGGTCATTTGATATGACTACCCCCAGGTCACTTTCCATTTTTGTTGTTGTTAGTATCTCACCACCCATTGTGTACTCTTCCCCTGGGTTTTTGTTTCCCAGGTGCATTACCTTGCACTTCTTAGCATTGAATCTAAGCTGTCATACATTTGACCATTCCTCTAACTTTGCCAAGTCCTTCTCATCCTTTCCACCCCACCTAGTGCGCCAACTCTTGTTGCAGATCTTTGTGTCATCTGCAAAGAGACATAATTTTCCTTCCAGTCCCTCTGCAATGTCGCTTATAAAGACATTGAAGAGGACCGTCCTAATACTGAACCCTGTGGTACCCAACTAGTAACCCCTTTCTTCAGAGTGACTCCACTTACTATTACTTCTCTGTGTCCTATTCTCCAGGCAATTCTTTACCCAGGCTGTCATCTTGGGACCCACTCCCAGGCTGGCTAACTTGTATATTAATCTTTTGTGTGGGACTGTGTCAAATGCCTTGCTAAAGTCTAGGTAGGCCATGTCCACAGCCCCTCCCTGATCTACTACTTTGGTCACCCAGTCAAAGAAATCTATCAGATTCGTCTGGCATGACCTTCCCGCTGTGAATCCATGCTGTCTTGGGTCCTGTGCCCCTCTGGCCGCTAGATACTCGACAATTCTTTCCTTCAGAAGTGATTCTATCATTTTCCCTATCACTGAGGCTAAACTAACAGGTCTGTAGTTTCCTGCTTCTGCCTTGCTCCCACTTTTGTGAAGGGAATCACATCTGCCCTCCTCCAGTCCTCAGGTACCATCCCATCCTCCCATGATTTGTTAAAGAGGGTAGTCAGTGGTGTCACTAGTTCTACCCTTAGTTCTTTTAGAATTCTGGGATGAATCCCATCAGGCCCCATTGCTTTGTCCACCTTCAGTTTTAAGAGTTCTTTCAGAACCCTTTCTTCTGTAAATGGGCTGATATCAACTTCTGTGTCCAGAGTGTTTCTATTGTTTGTTTCAGGTACCTCCCCCTCTTCATTTGTAAATACTGAGCAAAAATATTTGTTTAGTATCTCTGCCTTTTCACAGTCACCTCTGCCCACCCCTCCCTTTATTAAGCCTCACTATCCTCCCTTGGTCTTCCTTCACTCCTGATGTACCTATAAAGGTTTTATCCCTCTTCTAACTGAGTTGGCTATCTTTTCCTCGGTTTGGGCCTTTGCTGTTCTGACTGCCTTCCCAGCTTCCTTTTGCTTTAATTGATACAGTTCTCTGTCCTGTTCCTTCTGTGATTCCTTGTACTTCCTGAATGCTTTCTTTTTCTCTTGAACCTTCACTGCCACTTCCTTTGAGAACCATAGTGGTTTCTTACATCATTTTGTTTTGTTTATTTGCTTCACACAAAGGCTTGTTACCTCTGTGATGGCAGTTTTTATTATTCCCCATTGTTCTTCCACCCCTCCTTCCTGCCCATTTGCTAGTGCATTTCTTAGGCACTCACCCATTTTGGCAAAGTCAGCCCTCCTAAAGTCCAGTACTTTTGCCTTTGTATGGCTTGACTCTATTGCTGTGTTTATTGTGAACCATACTGTTCGATGGTCGCTAGTTCCCAGATGGCTACCCACTTCTACATCTGTGATCCTCTCTCCATCTCCATTTGATAGAACCAGGTCTAAGATTGCTCCCTCTCGAGTGGGTTCCAATACTAGTTGTCTAAGGCATGCCCCCTGTAGGGCATCTAGAATAACCCCACTCTTTGAAGTGGCTGCTGCAACTGCTCTCCAGTAAACATCTGGCATATTCAGATCACCCATCAGCAATATCTCCCCTTTTTCTGCCATTCTAAGTATACTTTCTATCATTTCCTTGTCCATTTCCTCCCCCTGAGAGGGGGGTCTGTACACAACCCCTGTGCGGATTGTGGTGCCATTGCCTGTCTCTAAATTGACCCACAGTGCTTCTTCTCCTCCCTGTTTACCCTTTTGTTCTGTTGCTTTGATTCTTTCCCTTATGTAAAGAGCTACTCCTCCTCCTCTTTTACCCTCCCTGTCCCTTCTGTAGATAGTGTATCCTGGTATGTTTACGTCCCAGTCATGGTTTTGTGTGTACCATGTTTCTGTGACTGCCACGATATCCAGATCTTCCTTCTCCATCAAGGCCACTAATTCAGAAAGCTTGTTACCCAGCCTACGGGCATTGGTACTCATTGCTCTCCATTTTTTGATGGCTTTACCTTCTGTTGCAGCATCCCCCACTGACCTTTCTACCTCGGTCTTTTAATCATTTAGTACCCTGTTTTGTAGGGAGAGGCTGGGATTTTCCTGCTGCTTATCAGTGCCTCCCCCCTTGACTAGTTTAAAAGCTTGCCAATGAAGCATTTAAACCGATTGCTCAAAAGACTTGTTCCCTTCCTGGACAGATGCAGACCATCTTGCCAGTATAGGCTAGTGTCCCTCCAGGTGGAACCCCAGTCCCCAATGAAGCCAAACCTCTGTGCTCCACACAATTTTTTCAACCATTCATTAAACTGCATGGTGCAAAGTACCCTCGCCTCACCCATGCCATTGACAGGCAGCACCTCTGAGAAGGATACTGTGTGTGCTACTTGTCTTAGGCCCCTCCCCAACTCTATAAAGTCCTCCTGCACTGCTCTAATCTCATGATGTGCCAAGTCATTTGTCCCTAGGTGGACAATGACGTCCAGCTCAGACTCCCATGCAGCTGTTCTCGTGATCCTGAGGATGCGCTTCCTGTCCCTCCAAGCCATGGCACCAGGCAGTCACCTTACTTCAGTTTTCCCTGCTCCCCCCAGTTCTATCCCCCTAATAATTGAGTCCCCCCACCAGGAGCTGCTTCCTTTCCCTGTAGTGTCCTCTGCCTCCTTCCTGTGGTCCTCCCTTGTGACAGTTGTCCTCAGCCTCCTTAGTCTCCTCTGCGGGTGCATCCATAGGGGAACTATGCTCCCCCAGAATGGTGTATGGATTGTGGAGTGGTCCAACTGCTGTGCTTTCTTCACAACCTCTGAGGTAGTGGTGGTGGCTCTGGTGCTCCCTGGATGGGGGAGGTTCCCTTCCTACTGTCCAGTGTGGCCTGGGGGAAGGTTCCCTTACTAGTGCCCAGTGTGGCCTGAAGACGGGCAACTTCCTCCCTCAGGCAGAGAGTTGTCTGCAAATAGGGCAGCATCTCAGCCTCCAGAAAGACTCCCGGAAGACTGCTGCCCCACAGCCATTACATTGCACTACTCCCCACATGTTTATCTACTTTTTTTTGTGTGTGTGTGTGATTGGTTGTTATATAGAAATATATATAATAAACAATGTATGCTTATATTGTCAGTGCAGTGTGCTAGAGAGGATATGACAGTGATATGCACCTTGCACTCTTGAGGAAATGATGTCAGAACCCCAGGTATAAAGGAACTATTTCCAGGGGTGAGTGGGGTGAGGGGTGGGCAGGGGTTGGGCCTAAACTGTGCCCTCACGAAACAATCAGCTAAAAGCTCTGACTCACTGCTGCGATGAGTGCCGTCCTGTCAGCAAGATGCCCTACACAACAATCTGACAGAGAAAATACCCCTTCTTAATCGAGTTGGCTATCTTTTCCTCAGTTTGTGCCTTTGGTATTCTGACTACCCTCCCTGCTTCCATCTGCCTTAACTGGTACAGTTCTCTGTCCTGCTCCCTCTGTGTTTCCTTATACTTCCTAAATGCTATCTTTTTCTCCTTAACCTTCACTGCCACTTCTTTTGAGAACCATAGTGGCTTTTTCTTTCATTTTGATTTGTTTATTTGCTTCACACAAAGGCTTGTTGCCTCTGTGATGGCAGTTTTGATATTTCCCCATTGTTGCTCCAGCCCTCCTTCTAGCCTGTTTGCTAGTGCTTTTCTAAGGCACTCTCCCATCTTGCCAAAGTCAGCCCTCCTGAAGTCCAGAACCCTCACTTTTGTATAGCTTGACTCTGTAGCTGAGTTTATCGTGAACCACACTGTTTGGTGGTCACTTGTTCCCAAATGGCTACCCACTTCAAAATCTGAGATCCTCTCACTGTCCCCATTTGAGAGTATGAGGTCTAAGATTGCTCCATCACGAGTAGGTTCCAAAACTAGCTGTCTGAGGCATGCCACCTGAAGGGGCATCAAGGATGGCCCTGCTTTTGGATGTGGCTGCAGCAAAGGTGCTCCAGTTAACATCTGGCATATTGGTCCCCATCAAAAGTATCTCCCTTTCTCTGCCATCCTAAGTATGCCTTCAATCATATCCTTGTCTATTCCTCCCCTGACATGGGGTCTGTCTACAACCCTGTGCAGATTGTGGTGCCATTTCAGTCTCTAAGGTGACCCACAGTGCCTCCTCTCCTCCCTGTTTACTCTTTTGTTCAGTTGCTTTTATCCCTTCCCTTACATAAGAGCTACTCCCCCTCCTTCTGCCCCTGTCTCTCCTGTAGATTGTGTACCCTGGTATGTTAACACCCCAGTCATGGTTCTCTGTGTACTATGTTTCTGTGACTGCTACAATATCCAGGCATCCCTCTTCCATCAAGGCCACCAGTTCAGGGAACTTGTTGCCCAGACTACGGGCATTGGTACTCATTACCCTCCATTTCTTGATGGACTTACCCCTTTTTGCCCCATCCCTGTCCTTATTGCATTTGTCACTTTCTCCATTTACCCTTGCACTTCTCCCTATTGACATCTCTATTTTGGTGTCTACCTCACTTAGTACCCTGATTTTTTTTTGGGGGGGGCTAGGATTTCCCTGCTCCTTTCCAGTGCCTCCCTCCTTGGCTAGTTTAAATGCTTGCCAATGAAGTATTTAAATACCTATCACCTAGGATCCTGGTTCCCCTCCTGGACAGATGCAGACCATCACACCAGTATAGGCCTGCATCTCTCCAGGTGGACCCCCAGTCCCCAATGAAGCCAAATCCCTGAGCTCTGCACCAGTATTTCAACCACTGATTGAATCCCATGGTGTGGAGCACCTTAGCCTCACCCATGCCATAGACAGGCAGCACCTCCGAGAAGGTTACCATGTGTGCTATTTGTCTAAGGCCCCTCCCCATCTCCACAAATGTTTCTTGCACTGCTCTGATCCCTTTCTTAGCCAGGTCATTTGTCCCTAGGTGGACAATGACATCCAGCTCCCTCCCCTGTGCAGCTGCTCCTGTGATCCTGAGGATTCACTCCCTGTCCCTCCAAGCCATGGCACCAGGCAGGCACCTTACCTCCCTCTCCCCTTCCTCCCCCAGTTCTACCTTCCTAATAATGGAGTCCCCTACCAGGAGTTGTTTCCTTCCCCTGTGTGGTCCCATTCCATCCTCCTGTGGGTCTCCTTTGTGGAGGTTCCCAACATCCTCCTTGGTCTCCACTGTGTGTGCCTCCATAGAGGAACCACACTTTTCGAGAACGGCATAGAAATTGTGGAGAGGTACAACTGGAGGGATGCACCTCTGTTCCACCACCCTCACCCTCCCTGAGCCCACTGTGGTACAACCACTCCTCTTTCTTGGCAACCTCTGAGGCAATGGCAGTGACCCTGGTGGTCCCTGGGTGGGAGAGAAGGTCCCACAAATCCTGGCCAACTCAGCCTGGAGATGAGCAACCTCCTCCCTCAGCCGAGAGAGGTGCCTGCAGATGGGACAACACTGTATCTTCCAGAACATCTCCCAGAAGACTGCTGCTCCACAGCCACTGCACTGCACCACTCTCATCATGTCTTTTTTCTGGCCCCCTAACTGCTGTTTGGAATACTTACTCTTTCCTCTGTTTGTTTATTTTTTTTCTCTCCGTACTTACTTACTGCCTCTGTGCCCTTTTAGCTCCTGATCTTCCTGTTCTGAGACAAGAAGTTCCTATATTTCTCAGTAGTCTCCTTACTTGCTCAGAGTCAGACCTCCAGCAGCTAGGGGGGACGGAGAGCTACTCTTGCCCTTCTAGGATGGTGAGTCTTTGGTGGCTTTGTGATCACTCACTTCCTGCTCCCAAACAAGAAGTTCCTGTTGTCAGTTAAATCCTGTGCCTATTAAAAGCAGAACTAGTTTAGGGTGGGGGGATGAAGGGGAGGGAAGGAGGGCAATATAGTCCCAGTACAGAAGTTCTAGTTCTTAGTCCCAGTAGAGACATTTTAGTTATACTAGTAGCTCCTTCCTCCTGGTGTTCTGTCTGTTCTTTGGCAGAAGCTATCTAGGGCAGTGTTTAAATCTGGTTTCAACCTGGCTCCTTCTAGCTAAGCCACTCCCCCTACTTTACAAATCTTTCTACACTTAGTTAATTTCACAGATAACAATTCCCTTCTAACACCTGTGACAAGCACCTAAATAAGTCCACATACAACAATTTACTTCAACTACCTCTGACAGACACAAATTTTTTTTTAACCCTAAATTGAAGGTCCCAGTACAAGAGTTCTAGTTCTTAGTCCCAGTAGAGAAATTTTAGTTATACTAGTAGCTCCTTCCTCCTGATGTTCTGTCTGTTCTCTGGCAGAAGCTATCTAGGGCAGTGTTTAAATCTGGTTTCAATCTGGCTCCTTCTAGCTAAGCCACTCCCCCTACTTTGCAAATCTTTCTATACTTAGTTAATTTCACAGATAACAATTCCCTTCTGACACCTGTGACAAGCACCTAGATAAGTACACAGATAACACAGATAACAAATAACAATTTACTTCAACTACCTCTGACAAACACACTAACTCCTTTTTTTATACCCTAAATTGAAGGTCCCAGTAGAGAAGTTTTTGTTATACCAGTAGCTCCTTCCTTCTGGTGTTCTGTCTGTTCTCTGGCAGAAGCTGTCTAGGGGCAGTGTTTAATCTGGTTTCATCCTGGCTCCTTCTAGCTAAGCCACTCCCCCTACTTTGCAAATCTTTCTACACTTAGTTAATTTCACAGATAACAAATCCCTTCTGACACCTGTGTCAAGCAGCTAGATAAGTACACAGATAACACAGATAACAGATAACAATTTACTTCAACTACCTCTGACAAACACACCAACTCTTTTTTTTTTTACCCTAAATTGAAGGTCCCAGTACAAGAGTTCTAGTTTTTAGTCCCAGTAGAGAAGTTTTAGTTATACCAGTAGCTCCTTCCTCCTGTTGCCCATTATCGTACAATAGGCAAAAACAGATGTGCTTGCCAAAATTTTTTAAGGTGCTTCATATTGATGATGCTACTTTCTTCAGGCAATATGCACGCTAATCCTGGTCCCACTGTAAATCACAGACACTTCAGTTTGCAGGAATTCAATGAACGTACTGGCCTGGGATTGATGCACCTTAATGTGAGGAGTTTGCTGCCAAAGATAGATTATATCTGCACATGGGTACATAACTCTAGTCCTGATGCTTTTATTATATTGGAAACATGGTTGAATAATAAGATTAGAGATACTGAGGTATATATTGATGGGTATACTTTGTATAGGCAGGATCAATCCACTAAGGGAGGTGGTATGGCAATTTAGTCTGTTTGGAGCAGTACAATTAACTAAATCTATCCTTAAAAATTGATATGATTTTTTTAAATATTGGGGTGTCAAAAAACTTCAACTTTAATTTAGCGGCTTGCTACAGACACCACCACCACCCCCCAGCTTTCTCTGAAGTCCTCCAGTTGATTGTGACTATGCTTGCCCCTTATATAAATCATGAACTAGTGGTAATTGGTGATTTGAACTGGGATATGTTGAAACCTTCAGTTCAGTTAACAAACCAACTAGTGGCTCTTAATTTAACTCAGATAAATTGATACACCAACACACCCTAATACATCTTCGTCTGATAAAGATACTCTCCTTGATTTGATTATAACTACTACACCACATAGATATATTTCTTCCATTTTTGATGCCGATGGAAGTGATCACTGCTATGTAGCGTGCATTTGTCATCAACTTAAACTTCCTAAGACAGCTCGTGTCGTAATTACTTGGAATTTTTCTAAGTTTTGTGAACAGGCTTTTTGTCATGAGCTAATTAAGGTTAATTGGACACTAATCTATTGTTGCCCTAATATCCTGGGCATATTCGTGGTGGAAGACCACTGCTTGCTGCGGAGGATGCCCAGAGTCCCAGCATCTGCTCAACCAAAAGCGGCCCAAATATACAGGTTACTCACCTGTAACAGGAGTTCTAGGAATGGTATATGTTGTTCATCCACACTTATTGGCAGGTCCCTTGCCACTTTAAATCTTGCCGGAAGGTCTTCAAGCTGGCTCCTCCCACCCACCCGGGTGGTAAA
This sequence comes from Neoceratodus forsteri, assembly GCA_016271365.2. Taxonomy (NCBI): domain Eukaryota; kingdom Metazoa; phylum Chordata; order Ceratodontiformes; family Ceratodontidae; genus Neoceratodus; species Neoceratodus forsteri. The sequence continues at coordinate 1,700,464,067 of CM057450.1, forward strand.
ACTCTCGGCTCTGCCCCATGACGCCAGATCTAGCCCGCTGGAAGCCAGGTTGTGCGTAGAAGCCGGGGAGGCGGGAGGTCGTGGTGGATGAACAACATATACCATTCCTATAACTCCTGTTACAGGTGAGTAACCTGTATTTTAGGGACATGGATATGTTGTTCATCCACTTATTGGCAGACCTCTAGCAGTTCTCCGGGAGGAGGGAGGCAAGGCGCACACCCCTACTTAGGTAGAAAGACTGGAGAACTGAGGCCCCAACCAGCACCCCGGCGCGACCCAAGGTCGATGTGGAAGGGGAACGGTAAAGCCTGCTTCCGGGCAGAAGCCCTGCGGATATCCTGGACCGGAGTATCCTCAAAGCAGCCACCGATGCAGTGGAAGGACAGGTAAAATGAGCGCTTATCCCTCTGGGAGGCTCCATGCCCACCCGCCTATAGTGGAGACCTATGCAGGGGTGACCCGCGCGCTCGTCCACTGGGCTGCAAATCTGCCAGATGCGGCTTCAGCAAGATGATGAACAGCTGGCGAACCTCTCCCGAACTTTAGCTTTACGCTCCCTAGGTAGGTGAGTTTTAAACCGGTTCCTATGGAACCTGTATATGGCCTCCGAGGTGTGAATGGGGATAAACCCCGGCAGAGGCAATACCCCCGAAGGGAAGACTCTGCCACCGCCTTCGGAAGGACTTCGGGTGGGGCACAGGACAACCTAGTCCTTGTGGAAGACCGGATAGGGAGATTAAAGGAGCGCCTGGAACTCTCCCCACCTTCTGGATGGCGGAGTGGCCCCAAGAAGGTGTTCTTCCACAACAGGTGGGGGAAACTCGCACCTGTGCAAAAGGTTCGGATGGCTTGCTCATGAGCTAAGCCCATACCAGCAAGGATCCCAGAGAAACGGGGATACTCTCCCCAAAAGGGGAGGCGTGATTGAGGCCTAGAAGTGCCAGACCACCTTCTCCGCACCACCAACTGCCTCCCGGCCCACGCCTGGAAGACAGGGGTGACCCGCAGAAGCACCTAGAAGGTCGTCGGCCGAAGCCCTGGTTTAAGGATGGACCGCATATGGTCCAGAATGCTCACCCAGGGACAGGGGAGGGCACGGCCCTATCCCATCATCAAAAGGGAGAACTTCTCCCAGAGGACGAGCATCTTGGCCGACTTCTTAGCAGGATGCCTCGAAGGTCGAGGACCTTGCCGAAAGACCCTAGGCCTGGCCCCTAGCCACACAGGGGTCGGCCTACAGGTGCAGGGATTGAAGGTCCAGATGGATAACCTTCCCCTGAAAAGGAAAGACAGGACCAGGCAGACTAGAGGCCGCCTCGGGAGCCTGGGGCTGAGACTGAGGAGAGCTGGATACCAAAACTGGCAATCCAGTCTGGGGCTACCAGCATCACCTGCGCCGAGTCCCTCCTCGCCTTGCCCGTAGGTCAAAGGAAATGGGGGAGAGGCACGGAGGGGCCCTGGGTCCGTGGTCCCAAAGGCATCCCCTGCAGCAGGCCTTGCTGAGGGGGTGGGCAAAAAACAGTCTCGGCCTCGTATTCTCCCCGGAGGGAAGAGGGAGAAGATCCTGTGCTACCTCCGGCAGGGGAGACCACTCATGAGGCGCAGCCTATGCCCGGCTTAGGGCAGCAGCCAGGAAATTGGGGGCTCCTGCCATCAAATGGCTGGGAACCCTGACTGCGCAAAACCAATGCGGAGAACCTCCTTGCACCGAGGCAAGGGATCGGATCAACCCATGGGTAGGTAGCACATGGTCATGGTGTTGTCCCATTTGGACTTAGACCACTAGACCCCGACATGCCGGAGCCGAGCAGTGCAAGCTTTGAAGGACCGCCTGTGCTCCAGCGAGCAGGAAGGACATCGGGACTCGCGAGAGGACCAGAGGCGAAGCACTCTGTATTCCCCTAGATGGGCACCCCACCCATCCGAGAAGCATCGGTCGGAGAAGACCGCCGACTCAGGTCAAACGAACAGGATGTTCTCCTGCCGAAGTTGGAACGGTCCAAAGGGAGCATTCTCTTAACTCCTGGGTTGTAGTCACGAACTGGTCCAAAGGATGCAGCGCTGTGACCTCTGGCTGGCCCCTCTCACTAGGGGAAGGCCGCCCTGAGGCCCAGGAGGTGCAGGAGGTCCTGGCAGGACATAATTACCTGGCCAACCCGACTGGGTAAGGGAAGAAACACCTCAGCCCTGTCCGCTCGGAGCCAAGCTCGGACTCAAGAGTCGAGCTTAGTCCCGAAGAAGCCTCACCGCTAAGGCATGAGTTCCCACTTGGCTCCTGAAACGGGAGACCAGTCTGCCTTCCGGTTGGGGTTACGTCCGGACCCTTCAGTGCCGCAGAGACTGCTGAGCAAAAGAAGGGCCTGGCTAGGAACTCGTAAGGAGATCCCCCGCTAAGAAGGGGAGGAGCCTCCCAAGAAACGGATGGAACGAGGAGTAGGTACATCCTGGAGGCCCAGGAAACAGCCACATGCCACGTTCTGAGGATGGAATATCTGAAGTAGAGAGACCATCCAGGCGTGTGGGAGAATGGGCATGAGCCCCCGTCCGTTTGAGGCCAGGAATACCTGGACATGAACCCAGGGTTGAAGGGGGTCCGCAGCCTTCCTGATCACCTCTAACTAGAGGGCGGCATGTGTTCGACCGACACAGAGGCAGTGGACCCAAGATCCCCATGGGGCAACGGCTCAAAAGGGGAAACCGCTCGCAACCTGCGACAGGATCTACCCTTAAATACCTCCAGAACGAGGTGCGGAGCCGTCCCCCCATGGGGGAACCTGGGCTGGGACGACGGGGCCGGGGAAGTGCCCCTTGGCCCGTCACTGAGCAGACTTGGAGGGGGAAGGAGCCGAGGGAACTCTCAGTTTCCTGCCTCCCTGCTTCCTTTTGGAGGAAGACGCTGGACTGGCAACAGGCCGCCCAGCGCATGCCTGCTGGCCCTTATGCTGGGCCGGTTGAGCCGCAGGGCTCAGGCGGCAAAGGGCCTTACGCAAAGGCTGACGGCTGCCCTTGACCCTCCGGGTGAGAGTGACCGAGTCCAGAGTGGCATCGGACTTCTCGGGCCCTTGGATATGTCCCTCCACTACAGGGCCGAAAAGGTCAGTCCCCAAGAAGGGGATGTCCGCCAACTTGTGCTGGGTTTCCAAGGAAAAGGAGGATAACCTCAGCCACGCCCTGCAGCACATGGCCACTGCGGCCGCCACTGATCTGGCACAGGAGTCACCCAGATCCAGAGCCGTCTGGAGCTGTTGTATTGCCACCGCCCTACCCTGGTCCCGTACCCGCCCGGACCGTGGTCCGCAGTTCGGCCAGGAGATGAGGTAGAACCTCGTCCAGGGTGCCCAGAAGGGCGTGGGAACAGTGTGTCATAAGAGCCGCCGAACTGGCCTGACGGAGGCCTAGGGAGGACACAGCATAAACCTTGCACCCGACGTAGTCCATACTTTTGGACTCTTTGTTAGGGAGTCTATCCACATCCCCAGCATTTCCAAGACATTGGAAAACGTCGTCGGTGACTACCACTTCAGCCAAGGGGTGCTCTGAGAAACCGGGCAGAGAACCGACAGGGACAGGGTACCTCCGAGCCACCCTGGCTGAAGGCGCAGGGCAGGAAGTAGGCTGCCACCATAGCTCCAAGGCTGGGCCCACAATAGCCTCAGCCACTGGGAAGGCCTCCGAGGGAGAACCCCCTTGGTCCAGAATCTCCGTAAGGGGGGTAAGGTGCTCGTTTGGAGACGGGTTCGAGCTGCATCCCAGTGAATTCTGAAATGAGCTGAAGCAGACCCCTCAAAGACGATGGACTGTCGTCTACGGAATGTTCCTGGGAAGACCCCGGGTCCTCCCTGCTAGGAAACATAGCAGAGCCGGCTTCAGGCTCCGAAGGGTCTGCAAAAAGCTGCCGCAGGCCCAAGGCACTCTTCGTCCACCGGGGCCGGGCAGGAGTGAGGGGACCGAGTGACTTGAAGAACAGGTCATGGCCTGGCCTGAACCCCGCCGAAGGCGGAGGGGCAGCGAGGGTCGGACGAGCAACCGGCCCTGAAGAGGGCTCCTTGACTGATTCGAACAGCTGCCGACTGAGCGCCGGCTGCTTGCTATCTGGAGAATGAATCGGGGTCGATTGATACCCAGACAACAACTGCTGTCACCACATAAGTTCCTCGTAACACCGACGCCAACAGCATCGAAACCGCTCCTCATCCAAGGAGGGGGACGAGGAAGAATGGCAAAGCCACTTAACTCAGTGCCCCGACCGAGAACGCCGAGATCGGCATGAGCGGCTAGACCGAGAGGTTGACCGAGACCGAGACCCAAATCCTCGGGGGGACCGAGGGCGGGCCTGGGAAGGAGCGGGATGCACCCGCTCCTCCCTTGGCTTGGAAGAAAGGACCGAGGGCTGTCGACCCGAAGGGATGGACAGAACCTCAGCCTCCGCCAGAGGCGGAGGGATGGTGGCACCAGAAGACCACCCAAAAGACGGGTCGAGAGACTCGACAACGTCGACAGGGGACCTGGCCGGCTGACCTGACGGGGACACCGTGAGGCCAGTGGCGGAAGCCGCATCCTCGACCGAGGTCAGCGTCGGCCGATGAGGGGGGAGAGTTCCGCTCCCGCTGGCGAAGACCCCGGCCCTTTGGGCTTGGCGGCGGCGGGGCTCCAGGGTCCCTCTCCCTTGGAGGAGAGGGAATGGCGAGCTCCTTGAGCGAAGCTGCATGGGTTGAACCCAAGGAGCGCGATAGCGCCACAACCAAGGGGCGCCCTCCCGGCAGGATCAAACTGCTGAGAAACAGTCGGCGGACACCCGCCGGTCCAGGGAATCTCCAGAGCGAAAAACTACGGATGTCCGGGCCCGAGCAGGCCGCGGCGGTCCTCCAGGAAAAGCTGACCGAAAGGGAAGAACAGAAAGTACAAGCCTGAGGATCGTGATCCAAGTCCAGGCAATAAGCATACGTGGAATCACGAGTCTCTCCTGGAGGAACTAACCCGTGCACCTTTCGAGGCCGGAGGGCGAGCCATCGCCGTAGCGAAAGAAGAAAAAGATTCGAAGTTTCAGAAAGACACTTCCAATGATTTAAGACTGAAATTTTCATGAACCAGTCAGACGCAGGCGCTAAGGAGGGAACCTAAGCTTCCAAGTGGTAAGGAAGATCTGGCGTCATGGGGCGGAGCCGAGAGTTTTACCACCCGGGTGGGTGGGAGGAGCCAGCTTGAAGACCTTCCAGCAAGATTTAAAGCGGCAAGGGACCTGCCAATAAGTGTGGATGAACAACATATCCATGTCCCTAGAAAGAGTCATTTTCCATGATGTAACAAGCCATCTGAAGATGTTGTTTCTCCCGTCCACTGGAACAAAAACTGACACCCTGGAGGTATCCAGGAGGACTCCTAAGAAGAGGAGTTCCTTGGAAGATAAAACTTGCACCTTCCCCAAATCAGAGAATCCCCTGGAGAGAACAACTGAGAAGCTTTGGTGACTGCTTCCTGTGTCTCTTGCCCGGATGGGCTGGCTAGGAGCTAAATGTCCAGGAAGTAAAGACTTGAATGAGGTTTTAGTGGACTCCTCCCTGAACAGGTACTTATTTAACCTTCAAAGGTCGACAAATGGGTGCATGCTGCCCGTTATCTTGGAACCAGAAGCAATGGAAAAAGGAACCTGTGCTCTGTTCTACTGTGGAACAACTTCTATTGCCTATTTCCCACAGAGGCCCCATATCTCAGAAGCAAGAGAGTGTGACTGAGAGGCAGATAGACTGGGCTGCCATCTGGGTGGAAGGTCTGGGGAAATCTGAAAAACTGGGAGAGTATCCCTCTCGGACAATCCTGATGACCCATATGTCCGCTGTAATGGACTTCCACCAGTTGTAAAACTGAATTAGACGCCGCTCCTATCATCGAAAGGTGTCCCCCTCAGACAGCTGAGGTGGGACTTGGCTGGATCCACAGATGTTGGTACAGGGTGCTTTCAGGCCCTGTGCCCTCTACTGCGTTCTCTTCATGGCTAAGGGGTTGGTTCCTGATAAAGGCACCTAGGCCTCTACCTTGAAAGGACTGCCTGTTATGAGGATGTTGATAGTTCCCATTCCTCTGAGAGGCAGCAGGCGCCACCTGTTGTTTAAATGGCAGCCTTATTGCTTTGACTGGCCTCCAGAGATCAACCTGTGGGCTAAACAGATAAGCACCATCAAGGAGACGTAAACCACCTGCTGCCAGCGGCAGCTGCCCTAGAGGCAGAGTTGTAGGCGTCAATAAAATCTTTCAGCTGATTATTTGGCTATATGCGCCTAGCAATGGAGCATTAGATTTTGGGAGGCTCTTGACCATTGCACTGAGTGTGTTCCACAGGGTTTACTCGTACTGAAGAATGTAGGAACTCAAGACGTAGAAGTCTGCTTTGGTCCACAGATGAAGACTGAAATGTTATGGTGAACCCCATATCCCTGAGGAAAAACTGGAAAGAAGATCTTCCATCACACTGATACAAAAGACTTGCATTCCAGTCCATAAAATGAGTCATCAGCTGCATCTTTGACAAAGCAGAACAGGGAGAGACTCATTCAGATCCACTTCTACCCCAGAATAACCTCCAAAAGGCAGGTTTAGGCCAGGAACACAGGAGATGCCGCCACCTGGATCAGCGAAGAGTTCAGCGCCAGACACGGCACCAGATCTGGCACTAGACCAAGCACCACCCACAGTGCCACACAATGTGCCACACCCTGTGCCAGCACCAGAACTGCTGCTAGACCTAGACCTGAAGAAAAAAAGGGTGAGAAGGACAGCGGTACCCGTGCCGGCCTCTGCAGGAAAAAAGGAATGGGGGGGCATGAGGAGTCGGCGTCAATGGCATTGGCACCAAAGAGGGCACTGCGCACATCCTGGCCCCACCAACCCAGCAGCAGCCCAGCATCTCCGAGGCCCGAAGGCCCTGGAACCGGGTCCACTGGTCAGGATACCCAGGCAGACGCTGTACCCCCTGCTCTAAAGAGTGGCCCAGAGGTGAAACTGCTCACCGGGACCCCATCGAGGACAGAGACGGGATCCAGTGTTGAAGATCATGGCCGTTAAGAGCAGAGACACAGAGGAACCCACCGGAGTCGGTTCAGGTCTACCTCTCTCCACCACTGATGACCACTGTGCAGACGTACCAGAGGTTGACCTCGAGCAGTACCAATTCTTCTTCCACCGATAGGAGGAAGAAGAGCTTGAGGTCAAGCAGAGCCGGGTCCCCGATCGAGGTCAGGAACGTGACCGCTACTTTTGTGCTTCAGGCAGACTGTCCTCTCCCCCCCCCAAAGCACCAGACTGCCCAAGGTTGGACTCCCCCTCTGCAAAGGGTGGCAGACCGGACACAGCCCCACTGCCATCATAGCTTTCAAATGAAGTCTTCCTACCATCACCGCTACCATCTAAGGTTGACTCCATTGATGGCAGGCTGAGAATTTCTTCTTTTTCTTCATTGTCTTTTTTTTTTTTTTTTAAACAAGAAAAGAACACTAAAAATGGTAAGTTAATCGAATACTGAATGGCTATAGCTGGTCGTATAGATGAAGACTTGACTCCCGGCAGGCATGCGCTGTTGTCATTGAAGCACACTCGACGGTGGGAGAAAAAGAACTGAGGTGGCTGTAGAGTCGATGCCAGGATAGCCTATATGGTGTAAGCTAGTCTCGCAGCACCACACATGTATGTTCCTATCCCAGCGCCGGCCCTCCTGAAGATTTTTGGCTCCAGCGGGGTCCTAGCACCTGCGGCGTAGTTCCCATTAGTGTGAATGAGTGGTGGAGACTTTTAGTCCAGGAAGATCAGAGCAAACTCTTCACTTAAAGTGGATGAAAAAGCTTTTTGCGGCTGTAGACAGGAAGGATGTAAAAGCCTATCTACAGGCCGAAACAGCTGAGATGGTCTGTTCCTCCCTGCCGCAATTTCCCTGGACAGGAATTATGCCTTCTTATGGGAAACTGCCCCCTGGTACTCAGCATAGTGAGCACGCAGGGCCATCTTCACTGTTTCACTGTTCGCTGATGACACAAAGCTCTGTAACAGAGTAGACACACCAGAGGGTGTAGACAGAATGAGAAGGGACCTGCAGAAACTTGAAGAATGGTCAGGGGTTTGGCAGTTGAAATTCAATGCAAGGAAGTGCAAGATAATGCATATGGGGCACAAAAACCCTGGCACAATATATCAGTTGGGGGGTGAGGATATAGCATGCACCAAGCAGGAAAGGGATCTTGGAGTTATCATCTCTGATGACCTCAAGGCAGGGAAACAGTGTGACAAGGCAGCAGGTAAAGCAAATAGGATGCTGGGATGCATAGGCAGGGGCATCACCAGCAGGAAAAGGAGGTCATAATTCCACTATACAAGACACTAGTGAGGCCGCACCTGGAGTACACTGTGCAGTTCTGAGACCTTACCTACGTAAGGACATAGACAGGGTAGAAGGTTCAGAGGAGGGCAACAAAGATGGTGCACGGATTGCATCACAAGTCCTATGAGGACAGGTTGAAGGCACTGAACATGTACTCCTGGAGGAGAGGAGGGAGAGGGGATATGATAGAGACATACAAGTATCTTACAGGGAGGAACAGGGTGCAGGAATGCACTATTTTAAGCGAAAAAAGATGTTCCAGGACTAGAGGCATGGGATGAAGTTGAGAGGAGGACAATTCAGAGGAAACGTGAGGAAGAATTTCTTCACAGAACGGGTGGTGGACAAGTGGAACACCCTGCCAGAGGAAGTGGTGGGGCTGAAACAATCACGGATTTAGAATGCATGGGATAGACATAAAGGAATTCTGGAGGTCAGGGGTAAGGGGCAACAGACTTCCTGGAAAACATAAACTGAACTTACAAACTTAAATGGGCAGACTGGGTGGGCCATAGGCCCTTATCTGCCGACACTGTCTATGTATCTATGTATCCATGTATCTTGTTGGACTCCAGCCGGGTCTTCCGCCAGCAATGTTCAAACTTCCAACCCCTGATCTTTATCATTCTGGGATACACATCAAACCAAGGGGATCTCGAGTGAGAAGATCTGGGTTGTACACAAACTGGTGCAATGGCATCCAGAGCTTTAGAGACCACTCTATTATAGGTGGCCACTGCCTCTCCGGTGCCAATCACACATGCCGCATCAACCCTAGATAGAACAGCTACAGCCAACAGTCCCTCTGGATGCAAGCCCCTTAAAGGGCGATAGCTGACCATCTCCGCAGGGGATGAACTTTCGGGGGGGCACCAAACGTGAATTCCACAGTGTAATGATCAGACCAAACAACTTGGGTAGACACTCAGCGGAGGTGGAAAAAATCAACAGTGATCTAAGAAAGCTTGAGGACTGGTCAAAAGTGATCTAAGAAAGCTTGAGGACTGGTCAAAAGTGTGGCAAATAAAATTCAATGCGAAGAAGTGCAAAATAATTTTGTATTTTAGTCTTTGGTAACCAGGTAAGGCCCACTAGGCACAAGTGCCTGTTTTCAGGGGCGACCTGGGAGCACTGGGCGATTAAGTGACTTGCTCAGAGTCACATAGTATGCAAATGGAGGTTGTGAGAATCAAACTCGAGTCTGGTCTGCTGGATGTGTCCAGCTCATTCACACCTCATTCCTCTAACCTCTAGGCTATACTGCCAGCTGAAAATCCAGGGGCGGAGTACAAGATGGAAGGAGTTTTACTGACAACCACCAAGCAGGAAAGAGACCTGGGGGTAATCATATCTAATGACCTAAAGGTGGTCAAACAGTGTGACAATGTGGTGGGGAGAGCTAATTGGATGCTTCGGTGCATAGGGAGAGGTATCACCAGCAGAAAGAGGGAGATAGTTATACCATTTTATAAAACATTGTTGAGACCTCACCTAGAGTACCACGTTCAGTTCTGCAGACCACATCTCTGAAAGGACATAGAAAAAATAGAGGTGGTTCAGAGGAGGGCAACTAAAATGGTACAGAGGCTGCATCAAAAGCTCTATGAGGAGACGCTAAAGGACCTCAGTATGTACACCCTGGAGGAAAGGAGGGAGAGGGGGTATATGGTAGAGACTTTCAAATACCTCACAGGTATAAACAGAGTACAAGAGGGAAGAATTTTTAAGAAAAAAAATATGCTCAAGAACAAGGGGTCATGCTATGAAGTTGGAGGGGGGATAGATTCAGGGGAATGGTGAGAAAGTGCTTCTACACAGAAAGAGTGATAGATGCCTGGAACAGTCTCCCAGCGGAGGTGGTTGGAGCAAAAACTGTAACGGGATTCAAGAATGCATGGGATAGGCTAAGGGAATCTTATTGGTTTGGAATGGGAGGGTAAAGCTGGAGATCAAGTTGGGTCTGCAGTATTACAGTAGGTAGGGCAAATGGGCAGAATAGGTGGGCAAAGCAGTCCTTGTCTGCCATTAATTTCTATGTTTCCTATGGTTGACCCCATGGCAGGGACATTGGAGCTGGCTAGGCCCCTCTATAGCGCAATCCAGATAGCTCCAGAGGAGAGAAAAATCATACGCCCAGGGCTCCAGATAAGGAGAGTACCGACCTATTTTACTCAGCTCATTTTAGGAAATATTCTTCAGAAAACATTTTTAAATGAGTACCAGTACTCACCTAGAATTTCTAAAAACGCCACACGCCAAAGAATAGTGCTTCATAACATAATTGGTGATTCAAAAGGTGAATTGTTTTCCAGATTTACAGCACTTGTACCCATCCCAGTTTTGTTTTACTCACTATATTTTAAAACTGGTGAATAAAGTACTCCTACCTGCCAACATTATCTGGAATACTGTTAGCACGTGATCAGTTCTTATCTAGAAAAAAACAATATTGTTCTAAAACATTTACTCCTCACTCACTCTGTCCAAACATTTGTATGCATCTGAACTTGGTTTTACTCACCTCATTTTCAAAATGAGGACTACAGTACTCATCCCAAAAAATCTTATCTGAAGCCCTGCATATGCCCATAATGCAAAGCATCATGGGATGTGTATGCAAATCACCATACAATTTTAGGCTGGTTCTGCTTTAGGCAGGAATGCATGGTGCCAAAGAGCCTCTCACACAATCTGTAAAGGCTAGCTCCAGAGGAGGATCCTGGTCAGTGGTGTAGAACCTGAGGCAGACAAGAGTACCATTCTTCTCCATTGGGGTTTCCCCCATACTTTTCTCACCAGGGCCACCTGACATATAAAGACACACCGCGTTTAAGTTCTCATCAGTCTCTGACGATGGACATTCTGACAGTGGGTGCTCCTCCTGTGATTCCACTAGGTGGCAGGCAGGAAGCTGTGTGACATATCCCCCCCCCCCTCCGAGAGAGGAGGGCAGTCTTTAGGATGCTCCATTCTCTTGTTCTGACTGGCCCCCAAGTGACCGGAGTCTGCTCCCAAATCCAGGTCACCAGCATAGCACGTTTCCCATGAACTTTAAACTCAACAGTATCACCCGGGAGTATCACAGATAAATCCATTTCTCTTGAGTGACCCCATATCATCCACATCATAAGATAATTACACCAACCTCAGAAGTGAGGCACCGCAGAAACAGGCAGGGGCACTGCATAACCAGAAAGAGTATTCATGTAAGGCAAACCACTGTTTGAGAGGATTACTGCATTTATAAACCAGAAGACCTCAGAAAAAATTGGCAGTAAAGTAAAATGTATCTGAGTTGGACTGGGAAATGCAGAGCACCAGTGGTTTATAGCAGACTGTCTTGTTACATTCTAAGCCAGCGGGCTACATAGCCCACTCATGACATTCGCTCCTTCACCTCTACGGAACGTTGAAGCTCAGGAGCAGCCAGCAAGGCTCCCTCTCAGGACCCTCCCCCTACTCGCTCCTTCAGCTCTACAGAGCACTGAAACACAGGAGCAGCCAGCAAGGTAACTATAACAAAAGCAAGATTCTACCATCCTTTTGGACTGGTAGCAGACTTTCCAGCATGGTGTTAGCCTGTCAATGCTGCGCATCAACTGCCCAGCCCACCCAAGCCACCATCCCACCCAAGGCTGGCCCCTGACTTATTGGGATTTCTGGTTATGTGACTGGTCACATGTCCCTTGCCCCTGACTTATTGGGATTTCTGGTTATGTGACTGGTCACATGTCCCTTCTGTGTAGTTTTGAAGTCCACACTTTCCCATTAGCAGGTTTTATTTTCTGACCACTAGGTGTCAGTCAATAGCCACTGTATCTTTCTCTATTCTCCCTTTGTTCCAATTCTTCTTGATCCACTCTCCATCATTTTCCTCCTGTCCCTCCTCTGTTCCTTCTCTTATCATCTGCCTCTTTCACTCTCTCTCCTACTTTCCTGGCCTGGGGTTTGAACTCCTGACCTTCCACGCTGAAGGCAGCAACCCTACCGCTGAGCAATCGATTCTGGCTACTTATTACCTGTCCTTCTATAATGTTATCTTTCTGACTCTCCACTACCTTCCAGGATCTGTGTCTCTGCCCTTCCCCCAACATGCATCCATGGTTTCCCACACATAGGTTGCTTAGCCCCAGTTATTTTGGATCTTAGTTCCCTTTCCACGCCCCATCTTCATCTTGTCCACGGCACATTATCCCTCAAATTAGCAACAACACCTATGCAAGGCTGGGTGATACCGGTACTGTCTTCCTACACCTTGTCACACTTCCTCAAGGCATAGTACCCAGCTCACCCTACCATTCAATCCATCAGTCCTTACTCCTGCTGCTTCATGTCCGCTCCCTACCTCTTCCCTCCATTGGTACCAAGCCCTTCCTTCGTATACCTGTAGTCAAACCAAAACTACTCAAGCATGTCCTCTACAGGATCGCCCTAATTCTTCTGCTCCTCTCTGGCAATGTGCACCCTAACCAAGGGCCCATCAAACTTCCCACTCCCACTAGTCGCCACCTGGGCAGTCTCCTACTAGCCTCTATAAACATATGCAGCCTACTGCTGAAACACGACCTTCTCCAAGGTTGGATCTTGCAACACAAACCTGACATCCTGGCCATGGTCAAAACATGGTTATCACCCGAAATTCCTGACTCTGCTGTTGCCCTGAATGGCTACTTGTTTTTCAGAGTTGAGCGACTGGGCAAACAGGGAGGTGGTTGCACCATTTACCTCCGTGACTCCCTCCAAGAGCATGTACTCAAGACCATCCTCCCATTTGATGGAGCTCAGGCCCTGTCCCTGTCCATCAAAATCTAAATTGGTAACCTGGGTAAGTCACTTACAGTTATGTCCATCTACATTCCACCCCATAACCCACAACCTGCCTTCAACTCCATACTCGACTTCGTCTCCCAGTTGCCAGATAATGCAGAGGTCATCATACTAGGCTACTTTAATATAAACTGGTCGGCCATCTCAGCTGCACCTCACAGGAACACAGCTGCAGCCATCAACCTTACACAGGTTGTGTCGTCACCCAAAGGATCAGTTACAGGATGGATACCAGTACCCCGATTGATCTTGTCCTTACTAATCACCTAGAGCGACTCCATAACATCATGGTATTACCCGATTCACTAAGTGACCACTCTCCTATTCTTTGCAGTTGGTCAAACCGTTCCTCCAAACCCCCCTCCAAAGATTTATCATCAGCGAACCCTTAAAAAAGGTTCACTGAGGCAATTCAAGGCTTACCTCCTTAACTCTGCCTCTAATGTAGACAGTGCAGTAGCCTTTTTTGTCTCCACCTTTAACTCAGCCTGTGACATTTTTGCCCCATACTCCAAGCATATAATGAAAGGTCCAGAAACCCTTTGGGTTACACACTGGCTCTTCTTGACCTTCAGCGCACCAGTGACAACCTCTGGCAGCTAGCCTGGTCAACTGGACTCTCAGTGGATTGGCAGCACTATAGGGCTACCAGAAATATTTGTACCAGGTAAATGCACTGGGCAAAGGCTGCTCACTTCCAAACCAGCCTCTTGTTCACTTGGGTTCAGGAAGGAAGTTGTGGGACAACATAAAAGACCTGACCGGTAAACCCAACACCCACCTCCCTTGCTGAATATCACTGGTATCATTACACAGGACCCACACCTCATTGCAAATACTTTCAATACAGCATTCTCTGATCTTAGTGGAATTCTCCCCCCTGATTTTTTCAACTACACCTTCAGTTCTCCCTGCCTCCTCTCCCCTAGACATCCCCCCTTTCCGCTTCCGGACGGTCTCCCCTCGTGAAGCTAAAACCTACCTTACCAAGGTCCTGGGTAAATCCAGATTTAGTGGGGATTCCCTTGACTTGAAGATTCTGCTACTGGCCCTTGAGGCTGTACTATCCCCTCTAACCAAAATTCTTAATCTCTCCCTCCACCTCGGCCAATCCCCCTCTCAATGGAAGGCAGCTATGGTTACACCTAAGCTAAACAGTGGTGACAGAACCTCCCATAGCAACTATCACCCCATCTCTATGCTCCCCCATCTCCAAAGCCCTTGAAAGGATAGTATCCGATCAACTCTCCGACTCCTTCTCAAACTACAACCTCCTTTATCGTCAACAACACGGGTTTAGGAAGGACCACAGTACTACCAGTGCCCTCTTGCAATATTCTGATTTCATACACAAAGCCCTGGTCCGTGGCCACTTAGTTGGGTCTGTGTACATAGACCTAACAAAAGCCTTTGACACGGTCAATCATGCTGTCCTTGACTCCTTTCTGTTCCTGGGCCTCACAGGATGCCATATCCTGGTTCGCCAACTACTTTAGTGGAAGATCTCAACGGGTGGAAATCAATGACACTCTCTCCTCCAGTCTACCAGTTCATTCTGGGTTCCCCCAGGGCTCAATTCTTGGCCCACTTTTGTTCAGTCTTTTCCTTAACACCCTCCCCCTCGCCTGCTCTGGCCAGATGCTACTGTATGCGGATGATGCCGTAATTTTGTGTGGCCACCCTGATCCCCCCCCCCCAACTGCAAAGTGATCTTCAAAGTTTTTAGAAGCTGATTCATGGTTCTCCCATCACAAACTTATTTTAAACTACAAGAAAACTAAAGTGATGGTGTTTGCCAACCCACAAAGCAAACATAAAGGCTATCCTCTATACATTCTCAACTGTCACTTTGAACTCCTGGAACAAGTACACAGCTTCAAATACCTTGGCATCACTATTGATACCACTCTCTCATTCCATGAGCACATAAACCTGGTCTGTAAGGCCGTAAAGACCAGGATCGGCCATCTCTTCAGACACAGGTCATGCTTGCCAACTGATGCCCTTCGTCTGGCCGTGACCAGTTCAGTTCTATCCATAGTTGACTATGGGATCGTTATCTATGGATCAGCTGTAAACACAGCTTTAAGCAGAATTAAGGTCACCTTGAACAAAGCTTGTTGGCTTGTGGTTGGTTGTGATTGTTTCACACACTCCTGCAACCTGTACAGACAAGATAAATGGTTAAACTTCAGTGGAAGGCTTCATTACCAGATCACCCTGTTCGCCAAAACATAGCCTCTGATCTTTCTCCTCCTACTGCCAATCATTTTCTAACTTCTGCCCCAATTACTCAGCTACCAGAAGCTCCCCTAAAGCCACCTTCCTTGTCCCATTTTGTAGGAGTTCTATGGGACAGAGGGCTTTCATGTACAGAGTCCCTTTCTGTCTGAATGGCCTGCCCTCCGAGGTTTCCTCTGTAAATAAATTAGGCCCGTTCGAACACAAATTCCGGCAGCATCTCCTTGACTCTTGCCACTGTGACTGTTACTAACCCTTCCATCTCTGCTCCCTCCTCTCCTTGCCCCTACCCTTGATCCTCTGTCTTTTTTGACAATGTAACTTCCGACTGCTCTAAGTACTAGTTTTCCCCCTTCTCTTCATTCCCTCTCTCTTTCCCATCTGTCTCCTCCCCTTTCTCCCGTCTGCCTGCTCTGCTTGTTCCTGGTGCTTGCACTGTAATGCTTGGCAACTTATTTTGCTACATTGTATATATTTTGTATACTATTATTGCTTTTTGTATATTGTCTTTTGCAATGTATTTTTCTGTGAACCATCTAACGTGGAGCCTTTGTAAAGGAGTCTCTGACTCAAAGGTTTGTAATTTGGAAACTTCAATAAATAAACATAAACCACCTTTATACTAGCTCCCCGACATGTGAAGGTTTATTATTCTACCTAATCTTTCAACTGGTCAGTTTCCAAAAATAATCACTGTCCATCTCCTTACTGGAACCTCATTTCTGAATGAATCAAGATGCCCTTTACCTGGCTCTGCGGATGTACAGCACCGGGCAGTGATTATGTCTATGGCATACAAAGGCAGCGCATGGGGCCCTGCTGGTTTGCTGATCCTTCATGGGAGTAAAGACTTCTTCTAATGCTGGATCTGGTGATACAAAAGATAACAACCTCACCTATGATGCTGTACTAAAACAGGAAGGTCAATTCAGTTTCAGATGACAAGCAATTGCAAATAGTGCTTACCTAAAGTCACATCTTTTGGGGTTAACAGGAATATGAAATGCAGCTCAGGTGCAGCACTAAAAACTGTCCTAAAAACATAAATAAAATAAACATCATTTTAACTACAGACATCAATAAGCAAACTTTGTTAGTGAAAGTGTTCCACAAAATATTGGTTTGATATGCTGTAATGCATGAAGAAATAAGTCTTCCAAAGAGGGGAAAAAAAACTTGTTGCATGAAACAAAATTTTCCTGACTGAGCACCACTAAGGCTTCGAAGTACTAGCATAAGAAATGAAGAAAGTTTTTTTTCTCCAGGAACTTCCTCACAAAAAAGAAATGAGGGAAATTGTAGCCGTTCTCATCAATTATAGCCTATTCTGATCTGGAATGGGCCAGGGTGGTCAGAGTGCAACTTCCCTGGTCTTAAACTGTGATATTGTGTTGGCTAGTGGATTCCTTTCATTTATCATGTGGTAAGTGTCCTCTGGCATATGAAGTATCGGCAGAGTCTGAAGAACTCCACCTTACTTTATATAACTATGTTAACTGGTCAAATGCTCAGGTCAAAAACAAAGCAGGCCTGCAGACAGACCTGTACTTCAATCGCACCAATATATAATCAATGTGTGCCCTCTACGCTATTTCCAGGGGTCTGAGGGCATGTCCTTTGTCCTTAGGCTGGCACCTTTGCAATGTGGGTTTGTTCAATCTATTCTGTGTGATGCCCATGCGAAGGGTGGCCACATCACCGAGCCACAGGTATCACCTTTTTCACTGTATAAACTGGAGCCAGTGTCATGCACTTTTTGATGGGGACTTGGGTTTTGGCCAGAACTGTATGGACCAGTTCCACCCACAATAAGGAGTCCCTTCAGTCGGTAGTGGAAGACGATATTTTTTTTTGGGGAGTGATTTCACCACTTTGGGCACACAAAAGTGAAGGGGAGGCTCCACCCTGTGGCATAGTGCAGGTGCAGATGGAGAAGGTGGCTAACCTCAATGTACAGAGTTCATGCTTCTCCTTTTCACTTGGCAACATAATGTGGGAGTAAACCACATACAACCTCATATGTGTGTGCTCTGCACATCCTGGTTGTAGATTATATCAAAGAATTATTTTATGTGTCAATGAGGAAAGTTCCCAATCCTTGGGCTGGTGTGGGCGCAGGCCAGAGTCATGTTCACTTGAGACAGACAATCCCCCAGTTCCTTCTCTCAGGATGGATGGCAGTCTCCACCACATTCTTTGTTAGTAGTAGGAAAGAAAACATTACTTACCATAGTAATCTTGTTTCTTCTAAGGGAATCTTACTGTATTCTGACAAATGCAGTATGGTCTCACCATAGGACTGCCCCAGAGCCTAAATGGTTAATAGAACTTCTGCTAATAGTGGCATGTTAGGCTCAAGCTCGGTTTTCAAATCACTGTCCCTGGTTGCACTTCCTGCAACCATCAGATTCGTACGAAGCATGCAGAAGCTAATACTAACTATCCAAATTAAGTTTACTACCTCTAAATACCCCTATTAGGGGAACAGAAACTCCAACAACAGCTGACTTCTCTAAGACTCAAGTCAACAGATGCCCCCCCAAAAAACTAATGGGTACCCACAGGTTTCCAACATCAGTGATACAGGAGTGAGCAGAGCCCTGTAGGTCCTAGCAGGGGAGGAAGGGTGGGAACTCAGAATACAGTAAGATTCTGTTAGAAGAAACAAGATTACTATTGTAAGTAATGTTTTCTTCAAACCCCAGGAAATCTTACTGTATTCTGACAAATGCGAACTACCCAAGCAGTGCCTTTGGAGGCAGGCAGAGGACCTATTTAGGAAACAGGCTCTGCAGAACTGCTGCGCCAAACCTGGCATCACTTCTGGTCTGGGTGTCCAGGCAATAGTGCTTGGTAAATGTATGAACTGTTTTTCAGGTAGTTGTCTTACAGATTTCCAAAATAGGAATGTCCCTGGAAGCTGCTATAGATGCAGCAGTCCCTCTAGCAGAATGGGCTCTAAGCCCTTGTGGGGGCTGTTTACCCACCCTGTCATAACAGAACTGAATACATGAGACAATCCATCTCACTATGGATCTCTTTGTGGCAGGTTTACCCTTACCAACCTCTCCATAGGTCACAAAGAGCTAGGTTCTATCCCCTCTGTGACCTTTCGTGTGATCTAGGTAGTAGCTAATAGCCCTCTTCACATCCAAGTTATGTAGCCTATGCTCACCCGAGGAGGAATGATCAGTAAAAAAGACTGGCAGGGTGATGGACTGATTAATGTGAAAGTCAGATACCACCTTAGGGAGAAATTTATTTGTCCTGAGTACCACCTTGTCCCTATGGAAGGCCACATAATTGGGCTCCATGGACAAGGCCTGAATCTCACTAATCCTTCTGGCAGAAGTAATGGCCACTAAAAACACAGCCTTCCAAGTCACATACTTAAGGTCAGCTGATGACATGGGCTTGAAAGGAGGCTGCATAAGCTGTGCTATGCAAATGTTTAAGTCCCTCACAGGGGTAGGGACTCTATGAGAAGGATTCAAATGCAGTAGTCCCTTAAAAACTTTTGGAACACTGCATTAGAGGCCAAAGAGGATGGTTTCCCTGCTGACAGGTAAGTAGACACTGCAGCCAAATGCACCTTCAAAGTAGAGGTCCTGAAGCCTAGGGAAATAAGATGGGTCAGATAGTGAAGAACTACTGATAAGCCAGCTTGGGTATGGTCTAAATGTTTGTCCCTACACCAGAAAGCAAATCTTTTCCATTTAGAAGTATAGATTTTTCTGGTAGCAGATTTTCTGGATACACTAAGGACCTCCATTACCGCTTCTGAGAGATTCAGATTTGCATACTCTAACTACTCAAGAACCAGGCTTTGAGTCTGAGGGATCGAAGGTTGGGGTAGAGGATCCTGCCCTAAGAGGAGGTCAGCAAACTGTGCCTCCTGGTTTGGCTACTGACAGAGACAGAAATGAAAATTACGTAACTACCGTAATTCTGATCTTTCTGTGTATCTTCACCATTCATCACAGATGGGTTATCTGGCTGGAGGTCAGGACCCCATGGGAGCTTTTTTTTTTTTAAAAAGGGGTAGGTGGAGCCGACACACCATCGGCGCCACCCGAGGCGCACTGATGCGACTGCGGGCCGAGGGTTGGCCGCTAGGCTGCGTGTCGACTCCACCTGCCTACCAGTTCTGAGTCGCCAGAGAGGTAAGAGGAAGGGATGGAGGGTGGGACAAGAGAGTCCAAGGGACAGAAAAAGGAAAGGATGACTGAACTAAAAGGAGAAATAACGACTGAGAGGACAGCAAAGAAGAGGTTAGACTAAGGGGATTGGGTAGGGGCCCCAATCTCTGGAAGCCGGAAGAAGGGAGGGTAGAGAGGGGAGAGAATTTAGGAGAGAGGGAGAGGTATTAAGGTATCCGAGACCCTTGTCCGTCACCAGATTGTACAGGAACTGCAAGGAGTAGCAAAGCTCTCTGCCAGGATTCAAGGCACAGAATAACTGGCAAATACCCCAGAAGTGGAGTTGGCTATTCTGGAGGAAGGACAGGGTACAGGGATTTAGTACTCTCTCAGGAAAAGATGTTTGGTGAAAAAAAGTTTTTTTTTGTTTTGTTTTTTTTTTCTTTTTTTTGAGAAATAGTTGGATGGAAACCAGAAGGAGAACAGAAGGAGGGCAACTACCAACTCCCACCCCATCGGGGTGGAGCCAAAGTAGTAGAGAAGGAGTGCCACTCGAGCTGTCTACTCTTCATTGGAAAATACCCCGCTGTGTGTCCCTACTTTACCCTGCTCCTAAGGAGGAGAGGGAGAGCCACAGAGAGGGAGGGGGACCCAGAGACTGAGGCCCCAGGGGGATGGTGGGTGGGATTGTGATGAATGGTGAAGATACACAGAAAGATCAGAATTACGGTAGGTACGTAATTTTCATATCTTATCTGTGTCAATCTTCACCATTCATCACAGATGGGTGAGTACCGAGCCCCCCCGAAGGGGTTGTTTCTTTTACACCCTAAGGGACAAAGTCCCTAGCCCTCAGTGGGTGACACACTAAGGGAGGAACCTGCTGGGCCTGAGAGGCCAAGAGTGGGAAGAGAGCAGGGGTTCCCCCGGAGAGGGGGAAGGAAGTTGCCCCGACAAGCGCCGTCTCACTCTACGGGAGAAAAGGTAGGTTCCCTGGTGGGCGGAGCTAATCACCCTACGCCGGGCCAAGGGTGGCAACCGGGAAAGACGTAGCCATGCCGATCTCCTAGTGCAGATCGCTGTCCCTACAACCCTGGTAGCTACCTCGTTGGCATCATAAGATGCCCTCGCTTGGTGCCTGGCTAGCTCCAGGCCACGTGCAGAGAGCGCGATGGCTTGTCTGGTTTGCTCTGCGTCAGGCAACGAGCTAGGAGCTGACCTAGGCTGGACCACAAGAACCTGTTGTAGGCTGCATAGTGGGCCTGATGAGCAGAAATAGAGAGGAGTAACTGTGCTGAGTAGAAGGTCCTCCTCCCCCAAAAATCAAAATCCGAGGAGTCTTGATCTGGGGGCCGGTCACGGTGAAGGGCGTGAAGCCCATCAGGAGTATCCAAGTGCATCAAACCAGACTGTGGATGAGGCATGGAACCTGTAGACTCCGGGGGAGCGCAATACCTCTGGCTGAGGTCCCTTGGGGCTGGAACTCTGGAGAAAGGCCTCTGCCAGAAACATAGCGATGCCTCCCGAAGGGGAGCTGGCCAGAGGCGGCACACACAAGGGTGGCCTCCACCAAAATCGCTTAGAAAGGAAGGCGCATGCTCAGGATTGCTGATAGAGGAGGGTGAAAGGTCAGTCCTCCAACATCCTCACAAGGAAACGCTGATACTCCGGAGATCAGCAGCCGGAGAGATGGACAGAAGGTTCCTCTCCCCTGAAGAGGGGATGAGGAGCTGGAGGTCACCATGTGTTCAGAGGGTGGCTGCACGGGAGGTTGAAAACCTGACTGTCCATTGCCCCAACATAGCAGGGAACCGGGCAGCCACTGCTCTGAACTGCTCCCAGGTGAGAGGGCCGCTAGGACCGAGGATGCCTGGGGCGAGGGAGAATGTGGCAGAGGGATAGGGGCAGAGCTGAGAAGAGAAGTGCTGACCTCCGCCAGGGCTAGGGAGGGACCTTGAGCACCCGAGGAGGTGCCCGGAAGAACCACAGCCGACAGCTGCACAACCACATTGGTACTGCCTTGGCTGTGCCAGAAGAATCCCCAAGTGAGGCTGCACGGGGCCGTAAAGTCCAGAAGGACGGTCCCCTGCCTCAAAGAATGGGACTCCCTCAAGGAACCCGAGGGGAAGGGGTGGAAATCTGCACTACGGCTCTGTCCAGGGCCCGAGTGGACCCCAAAAAAGGGCCGACGCCGCGACCCCACACCCCTCGACCCCTCAGAGTCCGAAAGAGTCCTCCTCCTTGAGAGGGCCAGCCTAGGTAGCTGGCATCTCTGGGCAGCCCCCGAAGGGGAGACCCAGGGAGCAGTACCTTCCCCTCCTGCAGGCTTCTCGATGGGCCCCAAAGTCGGGCAATCAAGACACACCACTGGAGGGGGTACCACCACCGAGGGGTCGGTGAAACCCCCAAGACCAGGCTGCAGAGCTATGGTAGCATGCACCATTGCCTGCTGGTCAGCACCACTGACCCTAGTCTCAGGGGCCACTGGCCTCTCCTCAGTAGGGGGCTGCCTCTGACTAGTCGATGAGACCACAGTGCTGCCCACGTCCGCAGTCAACCCCGAGGGGGGGGGCGACTGCCCGTCCGACTCGGAGCTCGACTCTGACTCTGAAGAGGTAGAGTCCGAAGCTCTGAGCCAAACCGTAGGAGGGCAGGCAGAACCAACCTTGCCACTGGGCCCAGAAGCCACTGCTGTGCCCGAGCGGGACCTGCAGGAGGCACGGTGCCAGCTGAGCCAGAGGTCCAGTGCCAGGGCCAGTCGCAGCACCATCCAATCCACCGGCACCGGGAGTGGTACCAAGGACAAGGACAGCGCCGACAACAGCCCCGGTGGCACCCTTGGTGCCGACGTTGACACCACCTGGCCCCACAGCACCGCGAGCGGCACCGAGAACCATAGCGGGCGGCTGCACGATAGGCCCGGCGCGACCTGGCGCCGAACATGGCACCGACCGGCTCCTCGGTGCCGCGAACAGCACCGAGAGCATGGAGGGTGCCACAGACGGCACCAACAGACGGAGTCGAAGGCCCCACGGCGCTGAGCCCCGAAGACACGGCGCCGTGCTCAACCTCGGTGCCGAGGACGGCGCCGCGGCGAGACATGGCGAAGGACGACGTTGGATCTTGTCTCACGGTGCCGCGAACAGTGTCGGCGCCGCGAATGGTGTCGACCGAGCCCACGGCACCAAGTGACAAGTCGACGACGACGGCCCTGCTAGGGCCTACGGCGCCGCGAACAGTGCCAAAGGCCCCGATGGCGCCGACCGACGGCATCGAGGATGGCGCCGACTCAGGCCTTCCGAGCCATGGGAACAACACCGGGGGAGCCTTCACCCCCGAAGGGGCGACTGCCATGGCAGCACCTCCCGCCCGCTCCCGGGAGGAAGTGGGACGGGCCTCCTGCGCCGCGGGAGGAGCCTCGGCGATGGCCAGGCTACAAGTAGCCGAGGCTCCCTCCTCCTCGGTCCGTACAGAACCGGAGGGACCCAGAGGAAGAGCCGAGGAAGGCGCGGTTGGCCGGCAGTCGCGAACCCTACCCCAGTCAGTGAGCTCACCCCACTTTCAAGCTGCGCTGTTCAAGGACCCGCAGTCCATGGAGAAGCAGGCATCACACGAAGTCTATGTCGTGAATTGGGCCAAGACATGGAGACACCGGTCATGCTGGTCGGTGATGGAGTACTTTTCGCCACAGGGCACCGACCGCATGGGGGACACCCATCTTCGAAGACTTCTGCCCCTCCGACCGAGACATGACCTACGAGAAAAACACCAAACAGACCTCGACGTCGCAAAATTCAAATAAAAGGAAAGATCTTACTGGCGACGTCGAATGGAGAAGAACACCAGAACCGCAGGCAACGACGGACTGTCAAACAAACAAAGGCGAAAGGCTAAAGGCCTAAAAACTCTTCAAATTTTCTTCAGTTGGCTTCCCACGAGGCGACCTCGACGGCAGGAGATGAAGAACTGGTAGGCAGGTGGAGTCGACGCAGCCTAATGGCTAATCCTCGAGCGCCACGTAGTACGTCGGCCTCGAGGGCGGCGCCGATGGTGTGTCGGCTCCGCCTACCCCTTTTTAAAAAAAAAAAAGCTCACGCGGGGTCCTGACCTCCAGCCAGCTAACCCAACTATGATGAATGGTGAAGATTGACAGAGATAAGATCTAGGGAATACCATGGCTGCCTGGCCCAATCTGGGGTGATGAGGACCATTGTGACTGGCTGGGACCTGAGCTTGTTCAGGACTCTCAGTAATAATGGGAAGGAAGGGAAGGCATACAGGAACTTCCCTGTCCAATCCAGGGTCAATGCATCCAGTGGTACTGTACCCTTCAGTGGGGGTCTGCAACAGTAGAGGGGGAGCTGGTAGTTGTCTGGGGAAGCAAAGGGGTCTACCTCTGGAGTGCCCCTCTTCTGAACACCAGCTGCAGTACTTGCTTGTTTAAGGACCATTCGTGATGGTTCTTATTTATTCTGCTCAGTGCATCTGCCAGCACATTGTTCTTCCCCGGAAGGTGGATTGCTGACAGTAAAATGTTCAGGGACTAGGCCAGGGTCTATATTTTCATAGCTTCTGTGCACAGGGGTGTGGACCTTGTGCCTCCCTGTTTGTTGATGTAGTACACAGTAGTCATGTTGTCTGTCCTGACCTGGACCACCTTTCCTTGCAGCATGCTGGCGAATGCCTGAAGTGCTAGGAACACTGCCTTGAGCTCCAACAGGTTGATGTGCAGCAACGACTCCTGTTTGAGCCAAGTACCATTGACAGTATGCTCCCCTAGGTGTGCTCCTCACCCTAGAAGGGATGCATCTGTAGTGAGCACCAGAGATGATTACTCTTAGAGGAATGGGACCCCCTGTCTGAGGTTTTCCAGATCCTGCCACCACTGGAGCGCCTGCAGGAATGTTTGAGTGACTGGGACCAACTTTGATAATTTGTCCCTTTTTTGATGCCAGTAATGCTTGAGGTGATATTGAATATCCCTCATCTGAAATCTTACTCCTGACACTGTGGCAGTTGAGGCTGCCATGTGGCCCAACAACTGGTGAAAATGCCTGGCCAGCCTGAGGCTGTGAGGCTTGAAGGAGCCTACCAGCTGCCTGAGAGTGTCTGCCCTCAGCTTAGGAAGAAAGGCCCTTCCTCTGACTGAATCCAATTCTGCCCCTACAAATTCCAGGAGCTGTACTGGCTGCAGCACTGACTTCTGCTGGTTTATCAAGAAACCCAGGGGCTGTAACAGTTCCTGTGTTAAGACCAGAGATTGCTTGACCTGCTGAAAAGACTGCCCTACTAAGAGCCAGTCATCCAGGTATGAAAAAATTGCCATTCCCTACCTTCGCAGGTGTGCCACAACCACTGCCAAGCATTTTGTGAACACCCTTGGAGCAGAAGTAAGGCCAAAAGGCATTGCTCTGAACTGGTAGTGGCCTGATGGCAGTCTGAACCTGAGAAACTTTCTGTGAGACTGTCTCATGAGGATATGGAAGTAGGCATCTTTTAGATCCAAAGATGCCAGCCAATCCCCTTGCCTTAAAGTTGGCAGAATCGTTTTTAGGGTAACCATTCTGAATTTTGGTTCCAGTAAATGCCTGTTTAGGTACCTGAGATCCAATATGGGTCGCCACTCCCCTGTTTTCTTGGTTGTGAGGAAGTATCTTGAGTAAAGGCCCTTTCTTTTCTGCAAAAGAGGAACTGGCTCCACTGCTGCTAATAAAAGCAGGTTCAACACCTCCTTTTCCAGTAAGAATGTCTCTGAAGGGGAAGAAGGTTGAAAAACTCTTGCCCTCAGTCTTGGTTTGAGTTTGAAACTGAGTGCAAGGCCCTGACCCACTACCTCCAGGACCCACCGATCTGTGGTGATGGATTGCCATTCCTGGAGATAGTGGGTCAGCCTGCCCCCTACTGGACCTGGGGAGGTGATCCAAGCAGATCCCTCGGGGTATCTGCTTAGTCTGAGGTGCTGATCGGGTGCTGGGGCTAGTTCGGCTGGAGCCTCTCCTGCCCCTGCCTCTGAAGTAGCCTCTCTGCTGTTGATAATGTGGATATGACTGAGGCTGGAAGAATGGCCTGTAAGGTCTGCCCCTATGACCCCTAGCATGCTGCTTTTGTGGGGTAGGAGTCTTATCCTTAGCAGCAGCACTTTGGTATGCTGTTTTGTAATCGTCCATCTTCCTCATGTAAGCCTCAGTCTCCTGTCCAAACAGAGATGAATGCTCACATGGGAAGTCCATGGCCTTGGACTGAGTATCTTGGGTCAGGTTAGTAGTCCTGAGTCAAGCAAATCTTCTTAAGGACACTGAAGAAGCCATTTGTCTGGCTGCAGTGTCACTGCTATCCACTGCCATTCTGAATTGGACTTTGGAGGCCTCTATCCGCCTCTTGGCAGCTTCGTCTAGGTCTGCTG
The DNA here is from genome assembly GCA_016271365.2 of Neoceratodus forsteri. Taxonomy (NCBI): domain Eukaryota; kingdom Metazoa; phylum Chordata; order Ceratodontiformes; family Ceratodontidae; genus Neoceratodus; species Neoceratodus forsteri. The sequence goes on from CM057450.1 coordinate 1,700,490,045, forward strand.
CCATTGGTGCTGGCACAGACTTTGTAATCTGCAGGACAGTGCCCCAGAGTGTCCTTTGGTATCTGGCAACATAGGCCATGTATGAAGCCTACCTAATTGCCAGAGAGGAACCCAGATACATCTTCTTTGCAACAGAATCCATCTTTCTGGAATCTTTGTCAAAAGGGTGGGATGCTAGGGGGATGCCTGCTTTATCACAGGCTGCTGCCTGTACCACACCCTCATGGCTAGGGTGGCCGAACAGAAACTCAGCCCCACCCTTAGCTACCCAATATTTCTTATCCACCTTTCTATCAACTGGTGGAATAGAGGTTGGGGTATGCAGGATTTTCATAACCTGCTTCTTCAGGGACTTACGGATGGGAAGCAAAACCCTTTTAGGAGCCTGAACATCCATCATTTCTCTATAGTCCTGTTCCTCCACCTCATCAGTGGGGAGGTCCCGGGACAAAGCCACCTGTTTCACAAATTTAAAATGAGAGGTAAAGTCCCAGTTCCCTTGTCAGGGGAGTCAGGACGATGAGGATCAGGTGAAATATCCAGATCAATAGGTTCACCACAGTCCAAATCCTCATAATCGTCAACATCATCATACGAACATACGAAGAAGCCAGCAGAAGAAGGCCATTTGGTCTATCAAGTCTGCTCGTATTGCAGGGCCATAGCTTGAGCTAATGTCCTTTCCCATCCTCCCTACCCATGATTCTTACCTTCCCCCTATTCCTATCCCAGCCTCTCTTAAAGCTGCCCACCGTATTCAACGAGATGACCTCTTCTGGCAGCGCATTCCAAGTGTCCACCCCCTCTCTGTGAAGAAGTGCTTCCTGACCTCCCTCCTAAACCTTCCACCCTCCACCTTGTGCCCCCTTGTGATATGGTTGCCACTCAGCTTAAAGAGACTCTCCTTATCAACTTTATTTTTCCCTTTGAAGTACTTGAATGTCCCAATCATGTCCCCTCTCTCTCTCTCCTGTCTTCCAGGGAGTACATGTTCAGTGCCCTCAACCTCTCCTCGTATGCCTTGCCCTGCTGACCGGCTATCATCTTTGTAGCCCTCTTCTGTACCTTCTCTAGCAGGTTAATGTCCTTTTTGAGGTGTGGGCACCAGTACTGCACTCCATACTCTAGATGCGGCCTTACCAGTGACCTGTACAAGAGCAGTATAACCTCCTCTCTCCAACTACTGATACCCCTAGCTATGCATCCCAGCATCTTGTTTGCCTTTGCTGCTGCTTTCTTGCACTGCGTGGAGTGCTTCATAATCATCATAATCCTCAGCAAAAGTTTCCAACTCTGGTTGCAAGGAACTGGGAACTGGAGTGGAACTTGAGAGATCCAAATGTGGCCGCTTCGGAACTGAATCGGGGTTACCAGTTGAAGCGACTGAATTATTCTAATAGCATTTGCTATTTCCTCGGCAGTTGGAACCGGAGTACTCGGCTGCGGTTCAACCGCTGAATGTTTTTCTTTTCTTTTTCTCCTTCCTGCGGCTGCTGGGTTAGCGGCAGGGTCAGCAGGTTTCTTTTTGGCCGAAGAACCATCACACTTGTCAGATGGTTGATCATCCGATTCTTTTTGGCCAGAAATCAGTTTGTCTGCTGCCAGTTCAGCAGCCTTCTCAGGCATCCTTTCCTGCAGTCGTTTAAAGCATCGACTGAGGGAAGTTTTTACAGATATCACAGTCACCTCTGAGGTGGTCAAACCCCAAGCAAAACACACAAATAATATGAGGATCTGCTTTTGCAAATGGTTCCCCACACTCTGTGCACTGTTGGAAACCTGTGGGGCCCGTTTGCTTCTTGGTCTGTGACACTGATCGGCTGTAAAAAAACGAAGTAAACCAAGAATTACCCCAGTAGGTTTTAAACTAAGAAAAAAAATGCCTTACCGGACGGTAACAGTAATTTTAATTTAAACAAACACACAAAATGATATTGGTTCCTTCCTGGTTGGAAGAACCGAGGAGGAACCAAAAAGACTTACCAAAACTACACAAATCTAACTAATTCTACCTGTGAACCAAGGACAGTGCTTCAAAAATCGAATTAAATTAAACGGATTTTAAAATAAACCGAGAAAATTATTTCTTCAGTTAAAGTGAAGGAGAGCTCTCCGGAGACGTCTTACTGAGATAAGCGAAGTAAAGAATCTGATGGTTGCAGGAAGTGCAACCAGGGACAGTGATTTGAAAACCGAGCTCAAGCCTAACATACCACTATTAGCATAGGTTCTATTAACCATTTTGGCTCCGGGGCAGTCCTATGGTGAGGCCATACTGCATTTGTCAGAATACAGTAAGATTTCCTGGGGTTACACATAAAGGACAAGAGAGGGTCTGGTTAGTTGTACAGTGGATCCTGAGATTTGCTATCCATGGGCGTCATGTTCAGCTCTGTGCCCTGCATCGGTTTAGCAGCTGTGCCGAGTGTTTTTTTCTTTGAGGTGGAACGCAGCTGGAATGTACCATGTCCCTTGGTGTCTATGCTGAGGTCAGAGTTTTGAAGCTGTACCACAATCCCAGTGGAGAAGCACATTATCCATTAACCCCCACCCAAGCACAGGTCTATCTGCAGGCCCGGTTTGTCTTTGACCTGAGCATCTGACCAGCTGACACAGTCATTATAGAAAGTAAGGCAGAGTTCTCCAGGCTCTGCCTAAACATTATATGATACCAGAAGACATGTACCGCAGACAAATAAAAGGAATCCACTAGCCAAGACAACATTACAGTTTAGACCAGGGAAGCTGTGATGTGACCACCCTGGCCCATTCCAGATCTTTCACAGACCCATCAATAAGAGGCTGTATGGAATACTTTCTGGGGCCTAGGCCAAAATGCTGTTACACAGCACAGCAACCCTGCCACCTTTGCTTTTGGCCACTCCTCTCCCCTGTCAGAGGAACATTCTTCTCATGACAGATCTGGCTCCATTCAGTCAGGATTATAGTCATACCACTTATATTCTCCTCTTTCCCTGCCTGCCATCAAGGTCGTGGGTCACCTGCAAGTAGATGAGCTAGTTCACTCTGCTCGGGCGTACTTGGATGTGCCTATTGGAGCCCTTCCCTGACCAGAGGGATTTGTCTGCTTCCACCACGGCAGTCTCAAGGTCACCTATCTTGTTGCTCAAACTGAGCATTTGGGCTTTTCAGGTTGTGTTTCCACACCCCTTCTTTCTCCCTTTTGCCCACTACATTTTTCAGTTATAATCATTCCATCTACCTCCTGGCATTCTTTTTTTTTTTTTTTTTAAATTACTCTTTGTCCACCTACCCCAGCCTGCCACCCCCAACCCATCAGGGGAGACATGGCAGACATCCCACTGCCTAGTGCCCTGCCCTGAATGGACCTCGAGACCCCATGGAGCCATGGTTTAACCCCCTGGTTGGGATGAGGTGGGGACACTAACACCCATAATTTACGTAGCATCAGCTTGGGTCTGTCGGGCGGGCACAGGCACATCGTGGGCACATCTCCTGGCTCCCTATCTCCCGGGTGGTGGCAGGCTCTTTCCTCCTTTTCTCCCTTCCCCTACAGAATGAAACCCCAGACGTCATGGCACGAGCACCAACATCCACACTGTACAATGGCCACCCATCCCTTGTAGTCGGGGCTTGCAGTACTCCAAGCCTCCGCTCGGAGTTAGGCCAGTGCACAGGCACTGGCCTTGTCCCTCCCCGGAGAAGGCGAGCTGTCATGGGATGCTCAAGCCTATCTCCCCCCGGCCGACCCACAGTGACCCGTGTCCACTCCCAAGCCTGGAGTCGCTGGCGTGTACAGGTGCGGTGTCCAGTGCCTCAACTCTCAGTGCCACCGGGTTGGCTCCTGACATTCTTTTTTATTTGCTTCTTTTGTTGGTGCTACCCCCCAGTATTCTCATTTTCAGTCTTATGAACTAGTGGTGGAGGGGCAGTTTGTGTCTCCCTGCCTCCTTCCACCTCCCCCCTTGGCTAGTTTAAATGCCTGGCAGTGTAGCATTTAAACTGTTCACTAAGAACTATGGTCCCTTCCCTGGGTGGATGCAGGCCATCTCCCTTGTACACGCTCCCATCTCTCCAGGTGGGCCTCCAGTCCCCAATGAAGCCCAAACCCTCCTCTCTGCACCAGTCCCTCAACCATGTGTTGAAGTCCCTGATGCAGAGATTCCTGGCCTCCCCTTGCCTTAGACGGGCAGCACCTTCAAGAAGGTTATGGAGCTTTCTACCTACCCAAGGCCCCTCCCCAACTCACTAAACTCCTGCTGCACTCTTCCTATCCCTGCCTTGTCCCTCACCAGGTAATTTTTCCCCAGATGGACAATGACATCCAGATCCCCCTCATAGCAACCACCCTAGCATTCCTCTGGATCCACGCTCCATCCCTCTACATTATGCCTCTAGGTAGGCACTTAACTTCTCTCTCCCCCCCTTGCTATCTGTCCCCAGATCCACACTCCTTACTATAAAGTCTCCCACCAGGAGTTGTTTCCTCCTCCTCCTCTGGGATCCATTGCCACCCACCCTTGGAGACTCTCTCACTCCCCCCCCGCCTCAACTTTGGTTGTCACAGAGGGACCTTCCCACTCCTCCAAAACAGTGTAGGAATTCTGTAGTTGCACCAGATTGGGGATGTGTCTCCATCCACCACTCCACCCTCCCAGGCCCACCTAGTCCATCCACACCTCCTGCTAAACAACCTTTGAGGTAATGGAGGCAGATTTGGTGGTCCCTGGGTGGGGGAGGACGCTCACTGAATCCTGGACAAAGTGTCCCGTTGACTAGCAAGCTCTGTCCTCAGCCCAGAGAGGTGCTTGCAAAAGGGGCAGCACTACAGTATCCAGAAGGCCCTCCTAAAGACTGTTGCCCAACAGCCAGTGCATTGCACTGCAGCGCACCACTCCCAGCATCTTCTCCTTCTACGCTATCTTTCACTGCTCTAAAACAAAAAACAACTTTTTTCTAATTTTCTTTTAGCCTTGCCTTATACACCTTCTCCCAATCAACCATATCTAGATACTAGCCTCACCAAATAGTCCCCCCTGGTTTCTGTTTTGTTGTGTTCTGCTCTGTCCTGGATTACTCCATTACTTGTATCTCCAACCCTTGCTCACTGAGCTAACTCTGTAACAGAACCCTACTCAGATACTACCCCACAATAAACACCAATATTCACAATCACTCGCAATGTTTTAGCAGCCTTAAAAAGATAAGAATAGAGAAGTTCAACCCCTGAAACAAAAAAGGAAGATAGAAATTAGAAGCTAAGCAGTTTTTTTAGCCCAGATACACTGAAGTTAGAAAATACCAATCTAGCCTATAAGCCCACAGTTCCTAATTCACTCAGTAGTCAAACCTTAAATACGAACAGTAGTATGCCTCCAATGTACACTAAAAAACACTTATCTGGTTGATCCCTGCTCTTGATTACTGTTCGCACTGTGCTTCTGGCTCCCCATCACCTTAAACATAGAAACATAGAATTTGACGGCAGATAAGGACCGCTTGGCCCACCCAGTCTGCCCATTTTCCTACCTAACAGATAAGCTGCAGATCCTAATTAACCAACAGTTAACCCTTCCTCCTACCCCCCACTAGGACTGCCTTATGTCAGTCCCATGCATTCTTGAATTCCCCCACTGTTCTTGACTCCACGACCTCCTCAGGGAGGCTGCTCCATGCATCCACAACCCTCTCTGTGAAAAAATACTTCCTCACATTACCTCTGAGCCGTCCCCCCCTCTATCTTCAAATTGTGCCCCCTTGTTCTTGCACATCTCTTTTTCTGAAAGATGCCACCCTCTGGACTTTGTTGATTCCTCTCTCCCTCCTTTCTTCAAGGGTATACATATTAAGCTCCTTTAGTCTTTCTTTGTATGTCTTCTGGTGCAGACCCTGCACCATTTTGGTGCCCTCCTCTGGATAGCCTCCACTCTGTCTATGTCTTTGCGGAGATGGGGTCTCCAGAACTGCACACAGTACTCCAGATGAGGTCTCACCAACTGTCTGTACAGAGGGATAACAACTTCCTGTTTTCTACTATTGATGCCTCTCCCTATGCATCCCAGTATCCCCCCAGCCTTCCTTACTGCCTTCTCACATTGCTTGCCCACCTTTAGATCATCTGATATAATTATCCCCAGGTCCCTTTCCATTTTTACTGTTGTCAGTATCTCACCCCCCATTGTGTACTCTTGCCCTAGGTTTTTGTTTCTCAGGTGCTTTACCTTCAAGTTCTTTGCATTGAATCTGAGCTGCCATACATTTGACCATTCCTCCAACCTTGCCAAGTCCCTTCTCATCCTTTCCACTCCATCTGGTGTATCAACCCTGTTGCAGATCTTTATGTCATCTGCAAAGAGACATACTTTTCCTTCCAGTTCCTCTGCAATGTCACTTATAAAGACATTAAAAAGGACCGGTCCCAGTACTGAACCCTGCGGTACCCCGCTGGTAACCCTCCTTTCTTCACTGTGGACTCCATTTACTACTACCCTTTGCGTCCTGTTGTCTAGCCAATTTTTTATCCAGGCTACCACCTTGGGACCCACTCCAAGGCTGGCTAACTTGTGTATTAATCATTTGTGTGGGACTGTATCAAATGCCTTGCTAAAATCTAGGTAAGCCATGTCCACAGCCCCTCCCTGGTCTACTACTTTGGTCACCCAGTCAAAGAAATCTATTAGATTCGTCTGACATGACCTTCCCATCGTGAATCCATGCTGCCTTGGGTCCTGTGCCCCACTGGCCTCTAGGTACTCAACAATTCTTTCCTTCAGAAGTGATTCCATCATTTTACCTACCACTGAGGTCAAACTAACTGGTCTGTAGTTTCCTGCCTCTGTCCTGCTCCCACTTTTGTGAAGAGGAATCACATCCGCCCTCCTCCAGTCCTCAGGTACCACCCCATCCTCCCATGACTTGTTAAAGAAAGTAGTCAGCGGTGTCATTAGTTCTACCCTTAGTTCTTTTAGAATTCTTGGGTGAATCCCATCAGGCCCCATTGCTTTGTCCATCTTCAATTTTATTAGTTCTTTGAAGGTGGACAAAGCAATAAGAACCTGATGAAACTAATTTCCACTGTCGTCTCTAGCTGTTGCTGACAGCTTCCCCGTTCTGTCTATGTCATTGGGCAGGAGGGTGTGGGGTGGAGTGGGAGGAAGGGCCAAAATCACTGCAACAAGCAACAGAGCGTGTGGCATCTGGATCCCACTCTGCTGCCACAGACTATCCCCCACTCCCCTGCTGTCCTGCTGCAGACACTTTCTGTTGCTCTCTCTTCTGAGCTGTGGAGGTTAGTGCCCTTTTTACATAGGCTTCCCCCAAGTCAAATCTGGCACCTTTTTTTGTGGCTCAAAATCGATTGGCCATGGGTGCACCAAGGGACAGAAGAACCCCCTGAAGGCTGTTGTGGCGGATCATTACAGGAGTGGGACTCGTGAGTGCAGTGTTCCCTGTGGCTGGTGTTTTGTTTAAAATGACGAGATTTCTCAGCGGGGGAGGTCAGGAAAAAAAAACAATCTTCTCCTATCTGCCAACAAAAATCACTGCAACAAACAATGGAGCGTGCAGCGTCTGGCTCCCACTCCACTACCACAGACTATCTCCTGCTCCCCTGCTGTCCTGCTGCGGACACTCTCTGTTGCTCTCTCTTCCGAGTTACAGAGGTTGGAGCCCTTCTTATATGGGCTGCCCCCAAGTCAAATTTGGTGCCCTTTTTTTGTGGCTCAAGCCTGACTGGCTGCAGGTGTACCAAAGGACAAAAGAACCCCTTCCCCCCAAATGGCTGTTGCAGTGGATCACAGGAGCGTGACTCCTGTGTGCAATGTTCCCTGTGGCTGGTGTCCAGTCTTGTCCCTTTTTTGATTGCCTGGGCTTTTTTTTCCTGTTTGTGCCTTTGCCCTCCTGAGTGCCTTCGCTGCCTCACTCTGCTTTTCCAGATATATGTCCCTGTCCTCCTCTCTCTGTGTTTCCATGTACCTCCTGAATGGCAACCTTTTCGCTCTTACCTTCTCAGCCACTTCCTTTGAGAACCATAATGTGTTTTTTCTTCCTCTTTGTTTTGCTTTGTTGCCTAATGCAAAGGCTCCCCTTTAGGTCTGCCCACTCTGCCTCAACAGCCCCCCCTCCCACACACTTCCTCCTCTCCTGCCAGAGCCTTCTTGAGACAATGCCCCAACTTTGCAAAGTCAAAGCATCTGGAATCCAGGACCTTCACTTTCGTGTGGTTTGACTCCTCTACGGCTCTCACATTGAACCATACCGTATGGTGATCCCTGGACCCCAGGTGGCTACCTACCATTACATCTGTAACTCTGTCCCCGTTGGTGAGTACCAGATCCAGTGTTGCTCCCTTATGGGTGGGCTCTGCCATGAGCTGTCTGAGGCACACCACCTGAAGGGCTTATAGGATGTCCCTGCTCCTGGCTGTGGCTGCAGCATGGGTATACCAATCAGCATCCAGCATGTTGAAGTCCCCTACCAACAGCACTTCACGTTTAGTTGTCATTTTGTGGATGATTTCCACTAGTATCCTGTCCAACTCCCCTTGTCCTGGAGAAACACAGAAACATAGAAATTGACGGCAGATAAGGACAGCAAGGTCCATCCAGTCTGCCCATTTTTTTTCTACCTTATAGATGTGCCATCAACCTTTGCCCTGTCAATGGCATATCTATTCATACTCGACTGTATTGCTCCCTTATGCCTATCTCATGCCTGGTTGAAGCCCTGCACTGTATTCATATCCACCACTTCCTGAGGTAGGCCGTTCCATGCATCAACCACCCTTTCTGTGAAAAAGAACTTTCTCACGTTCCCCCTTAAATGACCTCCATCTAATCTCATGCTGTGTCCTCTTGTCCTGCTATTTTTCTTATATTGAAACATGTTAGACTCTTTCACCTTGTTAATGCCCTTAAGGTGTTTGAATGTTTTGATCACATCACCTCTCTCCCTCCTTTGCTCTAGGGTATACATATTGAGCTCCGTTAATCTGTCCTCATATGTTTTCTGATGCAGTCCCTGCACCATTTTGGTTGCCCTTCTCTGCACTGCCTCAATCTGGTTAATGTTCTTGTGAAGGTGTGGCCTCCCAGTACTGCATGCAGTACTCCAGATGGAGCCTAACCAGTGTCTTGTAAAGAGGGATTATTACCTCCCTCTTACAACTTGTGATACCCCTACTAATACACCCTAATATCCCCAAAGCCTTACCTACTGCTTTAGTGGTCTGCTTAGATGATTTCAGATCATCAGTGATGATGATGCCCAAGTCTCTTTCATCCCTAGCGACTGCCAGCAACTCCCCCTCCCAGCCTATAGGTGGCTTCAGGGTTTCTCTTCCCTATGTGCATGATCTTGCACTTTTTTGCATTAAACCCCAGTTGCCACTCTTCCGACCATTTTGCTAGTTTATCTAGATCTCTTCTTATTTTGTCCACCCCATCTGGATCATCTACTCTGTTGCAGATCTTGGTGTCATCTGCAAACAGACAAACCTTACCCTCCAGTCCATCTGCAATGTCACTGATGAAGATACTGAAGAGGACTGGCCCCAGAACCGATCCCTGAGGTACCCCATTTGTGACCTGCATCTCTCCTGACTGTATACTGTTTACCACCACTCTCTGTTTTCTGCCCGTCAACCAGTTTGCCACCCAGTTGAACAACTTCTGACCCACCCTGAGCCTACCCAGCTTATTAATCAATCTCTATGAACGGTATCAAAAGCTCTGCTGAAGTCAAGGTAGGCGACATCAACTGCTCCCCTTTGGTCCACCACTCTGGATACCCAGTCAAAGAAATCTATGAGATTAGTTTGACAGGACCTTCCTTTTGTAAACCTATGCTGTCTTGGATCCTGTGCTCCTATGGATTCCAGGTGTTGCACTATCCTTTCCTTAAGGAGTGCCTCCATAATCTTGCCCATTACTGAGGTAAGACTGACTGGTCTGTAGTTCCCTGCCTCCTCCCTGCTACCACTCTTGTGGAGCGGGGTCACATGAGCCCTTCTCCAGTCTTCTGGGACCTCTCCTGTGCTCAGAGACTCACTAAACAGTTCTGACAATGGCTCTGCTAGTTCCACCCTTAGCACCCTGGGATGTATGCCATCAGGTCCCATTGTCTTGTCCACCCTGAACTTATCGAACTCCTGTAGGACCCTTTCTTTTGTGAAGGGACTAGTGCTCACTTCCCTCCCCACTGTGTCCATGGTGCTGAGCTGTGAACCCTGCTCTACCTTCTCTTCAGTAAATACTGAGCAGAGATATCTATTTAGGATAGATGCTTTTACATGGTCCTCCTCCTCACACGCCCACTTATCTCCTTTGATCTTAGCAATACCCCTCTGGACTTTCTCCTTTCACTAATGTATCTATAGAAAGTCTTGTCATCTTCTTTTACTGTTTGTGCTAGTGTTTCCTCATTTTGGGCCTTTGCCTACCTTACTGCCTTCCCCTGCTTCCCTTAGGGAAGTTTGGTATGCCTCCCTATCTTCATCCCACTGTGTTCCCTTATATTTCCTGAAGGCCAGTCTTTTGGCTCTGACCTTTTCTGTTACTGTTTTTTGAGAACCAAAGTGGTTTCCTTCTTCTTTTGCACTTCCTTTTCTCTCTAACACAATGGGATGTTGCTTCAAGTATTGCATCCTTAATGCTTGTCCACTTTGCCTGTACCCCATCACCTGTATTTCTTTTTGCCAGGGCTAGCTTAACTCTGTTGGCCATCTTATCAAAGTCAGCTCCTCTGAAGTCCCATATTTTTGCCTTGGAATGGAATGATTTAGTTGTAGTGGGCAAATTGAACCATACCATGTGATGGTCACTGGCCCTCAGGTGGCCTTCTACCTGGAGATCTGTGATCCTTTCTGTTAGTCAGTACTAGATCTAGGATAGCCTTGTCTCTTGAGGGTTGTTGTACCAGTTGTCTAAGGCTCTCCCCCCCGCAGGGAATCCACCATGAGTCTAGTTCTGGCAGATGTTCCTGCTGTATTGACCAATCTGTATCTGGCATGTTGCAGTCTCCCATTATCAGAACCTCCCCTTTAGCTGTCATGTTTTGTATATCTTCTAACAGTAATGTGTCTGTGCCCTCCCCCTGGTCTGGGGGCCTGTAGACAACCCCAGTTCTTATGGCTGTCCCATGTCCTGTTTCCAGGGTGACCCACAGTTCTTCTGGCTCCTTATATGTATTCTGAATTTCTGTAGCTTTGATATTTTCAATGACATACAGGGCCACTCCACCTCCCCTTTTTGCACCTTGGTCTCCTCTGAACAGTACACAGCCAGGTACTGAAGTCTCCCAAGTGTGGTTACTGGTAAACTATGTCTCGCTAATTGCTACTATGTCCAATTTAGCCTCTGTCATTATTGCCTGCAGGTCTGGGATCTTGTTTCCCAGACTGCGCGCATTTGTGTAAATGATTTTCCATTGGCCAGATTTTGGTGTGCTAGTTGTTGGGTGAGGTCTGGCATTTCCCCTGTGCTTTGTATGTGGAGCGGGACCTTTTTCCTTACCTGGTGATGCAAATGAACTGCAAACATGCTGAACTCCTGTTTGACCATTAGCTGAGGGGGGATGGGTGTTCTTCTCATTCAATGTATGGGGTGCTGCACCCTCTCCCCATTTGCTAGTTTAAATATTCTGCAAAGATGTCAATCTTCTGCCCCAATGCACCGACTCCCTCCTTAGTCAGATGCAGTCCATCAAATTTAAAGAGCTTTTGCTCCCTAAACTGTTGCCAGTTCCCTACAAATTTGTGTCCTTTTTCCTGGCACCAGCCCTTGAGCCACATGTTTAGCTCCCCTGTTTCCCCTTCTCTGATGTTCCATCCATCTGCCCCTCCCCCTCTCCCAGACTGGCAGGATCTCAGAGAAGAAGATGCTGGACGAAATGGATGATAGTTTGTCACCCAGTCTGGTCAGGTGTTCCTAGGTCTCCACAACTGACCAGCTGGCGAGATCATTAGTCCCTATGTGTACCAGGAAATCCATGTTTTCTCCTGCTTCCTGAACAATTTTAGCAATGCGGTCAGTGTCTCTCCACACTGATGTACCTGGGAGACATCTGACCATTACCTCTGGCTGGAAATAGGTATCGAATCCCCGAATCATGGAGGCCCATAGGTCACACCTGTGCGAATGGCGGAGCCATTTCCCATCTACAGGGTGACCCACAGTGCCTCCTCCCATTCCTGCATTCCCTGTACCTCCGTTGCTTTAATGCCCTTCCTGATGTATACAGCCACTCCTCCTCCTCCCTTTTTACCCATCCTGTCTTTCCTGAATAGACAATAACCTGGTATGGCTACATCCCAGTCATGGTTCCCATTGTACTATGTCTCAGTAACAGCAACAGTGTTCCGGTCCGCCTCTGCCATCAAGGCTACTAATTCTGGAATTTTGTTTCCAAGGCTGCAAGCATTCGTGCATATGGCCTTCCAAGTCTTGCTACCTTCCCTCCAAACAGCTACCCTCCTATCCTCGGTTGTCACTCAACACACCTCCTGTCTTTCCTCCCATTCTTCCTTATCATTGTCATTCTATGTATATTGGTTTTAGGTACCTTAGGTGATTTTCCAACCTTGGGATTCTCCCTACTGACTGTTTCATCTTGTGGGGGGGGGGCAGTTTGATTCTCCATGCCACCCCCCACCTTGGCAAGTTTAAATGCTTGCCAAGGAAGAAAATATTACTCACCATAGTAATACTGTTTCTTCCAAGGTATTCTTCAGTATGCTTGACAGGTGCAGTATGCCAGCTGGGTTCTGCTGCCCTGGAGGAGGAGTTAATGCTAATGATTTTTGGCATCTGCCAACCAGAGAGCAGGAAAGAGAGTGCTGCCTGAACTAGAGTGGGAGGCGAGTCAGATTCTTTTCGAAGCTAAAGGGTAAAAGACCCCCAACAGTACCTATGAGGAACTATTACAACTATAGAAAACAGAAAAATACATAAAACTAGAAAAACACCCATAACTATAAGTTCTAAAGAGTTGAGTTCAAACAGTGAACTTTGGCCAAGTATAGACTGCAGCACTACTCAGTCAGGTTATGTAAGGGAGGATAGGTGGGAGGGCAAGCATACTAAAGAATATCTTGTAAGAAACAGCATTACTATGGTTAGTAATTTTTTCTTCTCACCCCAGGAATTCTTCATTATGCTTGACAGGTGCAGACCACAAAGCAGTGCAGACGGGAGGCAGGTACAGAACCTACTTTTGGAAAAAGGTTCTGCAGGACTGCTGTGCCAAATCTAACATGTGACCTAGACTGTACATCCAAACAGTACTGTTTTGTGAAAGTGTGTACAGTTTTCCAGGTAGTTCCTTTGCAGATATCTAGCAAGGGGATGTCCCTTGCAGCTGCCACTGAGGCTACAGTGCTCTTAGCAGAGTGGGCCCTGAGGTGGTTGCTTGCCAGCCTTCTGTAACAGAACTGGATATGAGAGATTATCCATCAAGAGACAGTCCTCTTAGAGGCGGGCTTGCCCTTTCCTACCTCGCCATAGGTAAGGAAGAGCTGGGTATGCGAGGTCCTGAGCTGTTTGGCGTGCTCAAGTAGTAGGTCAGTGCCCTTTTCACATCCAAACTATGAAGCTTTCACTCACCAGCAGTGGGTTTGTCTGTGAAGAAGACAGGGAGTCAGTGGCGGAGCTGGGGGGGGGCTGGGGGGTCGCCCCTCCTGGCTGCCCCAGTGTGAGTAGTGGCGCCCCACCACCATCTTTATTGACTGCTTAATGCCCATTGTGGAGCCCATGATTGACTTGAATGCCCCCCCCCCCAGCTCCCAAATGCTCCCAAACCTGGCTCTGCCACTGCAGGGAGTGTTATAGACTAGCTCAGGTGGAATTCTGACAATACCTTGGGAAGGAATTTCCTGTTTGTTTTGAGCAGGGCCCTGACCAGGGAGGCGCAATGACTGCAAATGTAGTAGGGCCTGTGGCAGAAGGAGGCCCATGGGGACATACTAGCACTCTGGCCGTACACTGCACACATTTTCAGCTTAGGTGATATACCGTAGCATGCCTACAAGCTCCGAGACTGAATGAATATATGAGACTACATCTAATTACTGTTCCTTAGTGCTACAATACAAATATATAAATAATGCCTTGTGCTCATAGCTGTATCTATGAGACTGGATTTATGAATATATGAGGCTGCATCTAATTCCGAAGTCCGGAGTGCTGCACTAAAACACATGCTTCCAGCAGGGGTTCCTTACTGTAAAACACATATAAATAAAACACAAATGGGGTGGGGTGTGGGGTGCAGCCCCCCAATACAAAACAGCAGCAGCAGCAGCACATGCAAAAAATGGGAAGTGTGCAACATAAAAAATATAGGAAACATCAGTACTCAACGAAACAAGAACGGGGGGGGGGGCCCAGCCCCCAAGGAAAACAGGATCATCAGCATCAAATGCATGTCAGTTCTCAAAGAAACAAAAATGGGGGGGGGAGGGCACAGCCTCCCAATGAAAACAGTATCAAATGCCAAAATCAATAGTCAAAAGTAAAAACTCAGTTGTGAGTTTGAAGTTGTTAGTTCTGCAAAGTTCATTAGAGGTTTAGAGGTTTATTGCAGTTTTTTGAAAACGTACAGTACTGTTTCACGATTTGTGCAATAGATGATTCCTTGTTCTGAGAATAAGTGTTTAGAAGTTAGAGGAACAGCTGGACACTAGTGCAGGCAGTATATGGAAGCATAAGCTGGTCAACATCATGACGTTGATGCAAAGACTATATTTTTCCTAGTCGCAGCTGAATTGAGCAGTCTGGCCGGACTGCTACAGTAACGCCGCCCAAGGCCCGAGCAGGCTTTCATCTCCATCTTCGTAATAATTTAAGTTACTTTTTTTCCCCCGTCCTTCTCTGACGTGGTGTTGTTCTTGTTCTTCCGTGGTGGTCTACTCTGCCTCTGTGTCCGACTGTCCCGGTCCCCTCCCATGACTCCTGTGCTGCTACTGAGCCCAGCCCGGCCCGCCCTATCCAGCCAATCCTGCGGAGTGCGGACCATGGACCAAAACACAAACAACACTCCCTAGCAGACTGTGTCTGTCGGGGCAACAGGACCAGTGGGACTGAGTTGCAGAAGGACAGAGCAGGAGGTCATGTGACATGCCATCACAGTCCGGCTATGGGTGATGTCACCAAAGGGGCGTATTCGCCGAATACCGGTTCCTCTGCTTTAAAAGAAAAAGTTTAATTCCATTTGTGGAGTGTCTTTTCCCCCCCTCAGGTCCAATGAAGGCTTTTAAATATGGTGGGTTTTGAGGGGGACAGGTCACATAGGTACATCACCTCAACGTTATCCTTTGTGTTCCCCGCAGCTTCAGAAGCAAACTCTGAGATTACCAGGATCACCAATAAGCAGCGGGGATGCTTAACATGTACAAGCTCCATTTAAAAAAAAAATACACTGCAAATCCCCTGCTTCAGATCCCAAGAAAACTGCTAATATTCACTACATAACTGCAATTAATAGAATAGTGGAGCATCAACCAGACAGAAGTGACCATACCTGGCAAATGTGCCCAGCAGCGGAGTAATGGGTCCCTGCAAGCATAATCATACAGTAAAGAAGGGAGCAAAACGTTAACAGACAAGAACAGCTGCACTTGGGTGAAATCTGATTCACGGGGGGGCTATTACTCAAGTTCACCGAAACTGAAATGCAAATGCAAACAGTACAGCAACAATAATAAAGTAGGACATGGACTCAGAAAAAGCCGACAACACCAGCTAAAAAAATGATCATTATTAACCGGGGGGCTAAAGCAGCTATCTGAGGACGGGAAAAGAAATAACTTCACCCAAAAGCAGCTATCTGAGGTCAGGGCCAGCCGTAAGGATATGCAAACTAGGCAGCCGCCTAGGTCACTCGACAATAGGGAGCGCCGAAAATACATTTCTGTTTTTGGAATTTAAAAAAATAAATTATATCAAAATCTGTGTGAGGGTTCTGTCCCCTGTCTCGTCCTGCCTAAATGTTGTTTGTTCCATTGAAAGTAATCTGTCCTTATTTGACCTGCTGTCTGAATGTTGAACTGTACATTTAGCGGCAGCCAACAGTATTAGAGCACAGCATGTTGTGTGTTTGCAGCCAGCATCCCTTTGCACCCCCCCTTTGCGTCTAATGGATTTTTGTTGTTTCGGCAGTATCAAGCAAGCAGAGTGCACATGCCATGTAGGAGCCAGCCCAAAATAAGACAGAAGCAGCTGGCAGTTTTATTTACACCGAGTGCTGAGAAGAGCGAATTTAAAGTAATAGTTCAAGTAAGGGCGGCTCTATGTGGCTGTGGAATAGTGGTGCTACTGGGCAGCTGTGTGGACGTGGTCGTCTGAACTTAAAAAAAAAAAAGAAAAGTCCACCATTATCCCACCAGTATGGCTGGGTCGGGCAGCAGCAGGGCAAATGGACAGGCACAGGAACAACCTAGGCAAAGTGCTGCCACTCCCCTGGAGAACAGAAGGGTAGTCGACCGCAGTGATATGCCACCAGCTCTCAGCAGTGGCACTGCATTGCCTGGCTCTGAGGAGTGGGAGAGGAGAGTCAGACATGAGTCCCGACTAGAGCAGCAGGATGATCCGGTGGTCTGCTTGTCAGTACAGTAACTGACACTTATGTAAGAGGTGAGCTGGTGAGCAAGCAGTGAGCTGTGATAAACTGAAGTTTGTTTTGCAAACTGGTTAATGGAAAAACAAAAATATACACAGCAATGCTTCATGTCGAGGACAGAAGAGGGTGAAGGTTCAGCCTGTCTGTACCCCATCCCACCCCACCCCAGGTTTATGTGTGTGAGATGATCTCTAGAAGATCTTAATGGTTATGACAGTTGCCCTGAAGATGTGAATGTTAACTGCTATTATGAATATATAGCTTTTTTTTGGGGGTACCAGTCACAAGTTCGCCTACGGGTGCCACATTCTCTAAGGTCAGCCCTGTCTAAGGTTGGGAAAAGAAATTGCTTCAGCCCACTGTCTGTTGAAAGCAGTCCATAGCCTCCACTGCGAGGGCAGAAGAATGGGCCGAGAGTCGGAGATCTTCCACGACGAACAGGGTAGACTTAGGCTACATAGCTGTCAATGTCCATTGCGGTTTAGGTTCCTGCCGATGATGTGTGCTGCGGCTGGTGTCCAGGGGCGGAAAATTAGGATCCAGCAAGAACTATCAGGCTTCCTTCAGGCAAACAAAGGTCTCAACTCGGCAGCCCACAACAATTCAGAGCATGGTTGATAGATGTTGAATTAATTGGGGCTAGGCCACCCAGCTTAAAAAAAAAAAGTTTCTCTTTCAGGCCGGCTGCAAAGTACAGGAATAGCATTTCGGTTGCAGAAAAAGTACCACAACGCTGTTCCTGTGTGTTCCAGCCCACTTTCATCACTGAAAAGAAGTAAGAACCGCACATGTGTGGGTAGTGGGGGGGGGCAACTGTCACTGTAAAAAAAAAGAAAAAAAAAAACATGGAGGATTCCTCATCCAGACACTGGGCGGACACCCCCAGTGTAACCGTTTTTGGGATTGGGGTGGGCTGTTAGGCTTCCTTCAGACAAACAAAGGTCTGAATTCGGCAGCCCACAAAAATCTGGAGGATGGCTGATAGATGTTGAATCATTTGGGGCCGGGCTACACAGCTTAAAAAAAACAGTTTCTCTTTCAGGCCAGCTGCAAAGCACAGGAATGGCATTCTGGTTGCAGAAAAAGTACTGGAAAGCCGTTCCTGTGCATTCCAGCCCACTTTTATCACTGAATTGTGAAAAGAAAGAAGAAGAAAGAACCGCGCATGTGGCTCACATTGTGTATGGGCAAGGAAGGAGTGGAATCTGGCACAAGAGTGCTGGACTTCAGGAGGGATGACTTTGGGAGGATGGGGGAAGTGGTAAAAGGGTATCTGGCCAGAATTCAACCTAGTATGGGCAAGAACCAGAGGTGGGAGCTCATAATGCTGCGGATAGTGGAGGCAACCAAAACCTGCTGCAAGGCCTACAGCAAGAAGGCTAGGGCTAAAAAAACGAGCTGGTTGAGCAAGGAGGTTATGGAAAAGGTAAGGAGGAAAAGAGCTGCATTTAGGAGCTACAAGAAAACAGGGAGGGGGAAAGACAGGGAGCAGTACCTGACAAAATCGAAGGAGGCGACATGGGCAGTAAGGGGAGCCAAGGCATCTACAGAGTTCAGGCTGGCACAAGGCAATTAAGAAGGGGAGAAAAGGACTTCTTTAGGTACATCAGGGAGAAAAGGGGCTATGAGGACCACATAGTAAGGATTAGGAAGGAGGGGGTTGGGTGGAAGCAGGGTGTGATAAGGCAGAAGCGCTAAATGATTAATTCTGCTCGGTATTTACTAAGGAGAAGAGGGGGGTGATACCCAAAGGGGGAGTAAAGGAAGAAACGGGGGGGAGGGGATGACAGATGGGGAAATCATGGAGGGCAGAGTTCGGGAGGGTTTGAAGGCACTGAGGGTGGACAAGACGCCAGGCCCAGATGGCATCGACCCCAGGGTACTGAAGGAGCTGGCAGATGTCTTTGCGGGACCTTTGGCAGACCTATTTAATGCCTCACTACACTCAGGGTGTGTACCTCAGGACTGGAGGATGGCTCATGTGGTGCCCCTCCACAAGAGTGGCCCCAAGGATGAACCAGGGAACTGCAGACCGGTGAGCCTCACATCCATCGTGGGTAAGCTGATGGAGACTATCCTGAAGGAGAGGCTGGTGGCCTCCTAGAGGCCAAAGGACTACAGGACAGCAGACAGCATGGCTCCATAAGTGGCAGATCCTGCCAAACCAACCTGGTGGAATTCTATGACTGGGTAACTAGGCAACTGGACAGGGGTCATGTAGTGAATGTCCTGTATCTGGACTTCAGTAAGGCATTCAACTCGGTGCCGCATTGGGAGGCTGGGAAGTAAGTTAGAAGGCACATGGGCGGGTACAAAGCTGGTGAGATGGGTAGGGAACTGGCTTCAGGGAAGGCAACAGAGGGTGGTGGTGGGTGGGGAGCTCTCACACCCAAGGGTAGTGACGAGTGGTGTTCCACAGGTCTTGGTGTTGGGACCAGTGTTGTTTGGGATATTCATTGCAGACATATCACTGGACATCAAGAGCAAGATCAGTCTGTTTGCTGATAATACCAAGATGGAAGCGGTGGTGGATGACCTAGGGGAATGGCAGGGGTTGCAGGATGATCTGGCAAAGCTTGAAACCTGGTCAGACACCTGGCAACTGGGGTTTAATGCCAAAAAGTGCAAGGTGCTGCATTCTGGGGTGAAGAACCCAAGGAGGAATTATCAGCTGGGGGAAGTGCAGTTAGCCCACAGGAGGAGAAGGATCTGGGGGTGCTCATTACAGGGTCAATGAACAACTCGGCACAATGTAGGAAGGCAGCTGCAAAGGCCAACAAAATGCTTGGTTGCGTTGCAAGGGGTATATCCTCGAGGAGGGAGGAAGTGATTCTGCCACTGTATAGGTCATTAGTTAGACCGCATCTGGATGACCCATCCTTTCTGGACATTATGCGCCATATTCAAGTGCTATACCAATAGGACACGGAGGAATTGGACCCAGAAAGGTGCAGACTGGCCACGTTTTTGGGGGCCACAGACCCTAAGCCACTGGTCTCCCCCCCCCCTTTGGTGGAACCATTTCAAGACGTGACCAGGTCCACATGTTGGCATCCAGCCACTATGACCACAGTACCTTGCAATGCTGATAGACTTTACAAAACACCAAAAAGGGAGCCTTTTCTGGGTGAACACCCAAAGGCAGACTCTATGGTCCTGACAGCTGCCCATGGCAGGGCACAACAACCACCACACGTGAGTGCCCAGCCACTGGACCCAGAATCCAAAAAGTTAGATGAGGTTGGTCACAAAGTTTACCCCTCGGGGTGCAGCGCAGGGCAACAAAGATGATCAAGTGGCTGGGGGACTTATCATACGAGAGGAGGCTGGGGGAGTTGAACATGTACTCGCTGGAGGAGAAGAGGGACGGGGGGGGCATGACTGAAACCTTGAAGTACATGAAAGGAATAAACAAGACAGATACAGAGGGGCTGTTCAAAGTAAGGGAGGGGAGGGACACCAGGGGCCATGATATGAGACTGGAGGGCGGAAGGTTCAGGAGGGAGATGAGGAGACACTTTTTTACATTGTCTTGACAGTGACTCTGGCTGCCATTGACCTAAGTGTTTACTTACCATGTTATTGTAACTCTGTGCATCCTGACAATGCCTCTGGCTGATACTGACCTAAATGTATGCATTCATGTTCTTGTAACTAACTGATTACTATGTATCTTGGCTTTTTTACTTAATTGTCCTGTTTTATTGTTTATCTACTGACATGGTACCTTTGTAAAAGAGCTCTCAGCTCAAAGGTATTTATAATCCTAGACTCAAATGAATAAATAAAAAAAATACAGAGATGGTGGTAGCTGGGTAGAATGCATTACCTGCAGAAGTGGTATCCAGTAGAACAGTGGACTGCTTCAAAAGGGGATTGGACAGGACAAGGGGGAGGGTCAATGGAGGGGAAGGGTGGAAGGAAGGGGCAGCTGCAGAATAAGGGGTGCTAGCTGCACATTCGAGCAGACTTGATAGACTTCTAGGCCTTTATCTGCTGGCAAATTTCTTATGTTTGTATGTGGGGTAGTGAGGGGGTGTCATTCTAAACAAAACGAAAAAAAAAAACCAGAGGATTCCTCATCAAGACACTGGGGGATTGGACACCCCCAGTGTCACTCTAACGTTGCTGGGGTGAGGTGATAAGTGCTGAGAAAATAAATGATGCCCCCCCCAAAAAAAGAAATCCACGGACCCACCGACCACTGAAAACATTTTCCTGCTGGTTAAGTAGTGCAAGTGCAGAGCAGGCCATGGTGCACAGAGAGAGGTGGAGGCAACTTCTGTCACCTCATGAGGTTGTTTGTTCACAAGCAGCTTTTCTACTAGTCCTCACAAGAGGACTGCAGGGCTCTGCCCACACAGCCCTAATAAAAAAAGGGGATAGAGGGTAGCAAAATAAAAGACTGTGTCAAGTCTCTGCACTTCCTGCTATAAGCACAACAAAACACCAAAAGGGACAAGTAAAACAAATGTGGACCCTGGGAGAAGGGAGAGAAAGCAAAACATAAAACAACACCACTTACTTCCTGGCTGAACCCCCCCACCAAAGATAAGTAAACAATTACTTACCTGAGGCACCAGGCTAGACATTTTGATTTCTTCTAGGGAAAGGGGAAATTGTTTAACCAGGAAAGGCACACTGTTTCCAGGTGCGACCTGGGAGCACAAGGAAGTTAAGTGACTTGCTCAGGGTCACAGACTATGCAAGTTGGGGCTGATGGGATTCAAACCCAGGTCTTCAGGTTTGCAGCTCAGTGCCCTTAACCACTGCACCATACTGCCTCCTAGACCATCTAGACCTACTAGAGGACAAAACACCTTGCAAGGCAAGTGGTCTCCATCCAGGCACTGTAGGCACTGGAAATGGTAGTTTAGCTAGCAGGTTATTCAGTTTGAAAGCTTCAGCTTAACATACAGTACATGATTTCTAAATTTAGGGGTGCCCCCGTCACCAGGAAGGCCCAACCTGCCCTTTAGTCACATAATCCTTATCCTACACAAAATAATAAATAAAACTCAAACTGAAGAAATCTTCCAGAGGGTTCTTTCTATGATGCTACCCCTACAGTGTTACAGTTGAAAACTGGAGTTACTGAGCAAGTGGAATGTTTCACATCCCTGGGGGTCTGTGCTGAGGTCACAGCTTTTGAGCTGTACTGCAACCCCAGTGGAGGAACACGTCACCCATATGTATTAACTACCTTCCCCACTGATAACATGGAGTGATACAGAAATACATCCTTTATGTCCAGTGCAACCATCATATCTTCCTTCAAAAGCAGGGGAAGGAGGGACTGCAGGGAGACCATTCTGAACTTCTTGTATTCTGTGAAAAGTTCAGTCTCCAAAGATCTAGTACTGGCCTTAATTCCTCAGTCTATTTTGGAACCAGAAAGTAGCAGGAGTAGTAGCCTTGGTTTATTTCTGAAACTGGGACTAATTCTACAGCCCTCTTGTGAAGGAGGGTTTGAACCTCCTCCATGGGGACTTTGTGAGAGAACTTACAGTGGAGGAACCGCTGTCAGGGAGTGACCACCACTCAGTATGGCTCACATTGGATATGGGCAAGGAAGGAGTGAAATCTGGCACAAGAGTGCTGGACTTCAGGAGGGCTGACTTTGGGAGGATGGGGGAAGTGGTAAAGGGTACCTGGCCAGAATTCAATCTAGTATGGATACTAACCAGAGATGGGAGCTCATAAAGTTGGGGATAGTGGAGGCAACCAAAACCTGCTGCAAAGCCCAGAGCAAGAAGGCTAGGGCTAAGAAACCGAGCTGGTTGAGCAAGGAGGTCATGGAAAAGGTAAGGAGGAAAAGAGCTGCCTTTAGGAAATACAAAGAAACAGGGGCGGGAGGACAGGAGGAGTACTTGACAGAATCGAAGGAGGTGACAAGGGCAGTAAGGGGCCAAAGCATCTACGGAACTCAGGCTGGCACAAGGCATTAAGAAGGGGAGAAGGACTTCTTTAAGTACATCAGGAGAAAAAGGGCTGTAAGGACCACATAGTAAGGATTGGAAGGAGGGGTTGGGTGGAAAAAGTGCGATAAGTGGAAGCACTAAATGAGTACTTCTGCTCAGTATTTACTAAAGAAAAGAGGGGTGACACCCAAGATGGGAGAAATGGCAGGCGCAGGGGAGAAGTGGTGACAGATGGGGAAATCATGGAGGGCAGAGTTCGAGAGGGTTTGAAGGCACTGAGGGTGGACAAGGCACCAGGCCCAGATGGCATCCACCCCAGGGTACTGAAGGAGCTGGCAGAGGTCCTTGCAGGACTTTGGCAGACCTATTTAATGCCTCACTACATTGGGTGTGTACCTCAGGACTGGAGGATGGCTCATGTGGTGCCTCCACAAGAGTGGCCCAAGGATGAACCGGGAAACTACAGACCAGTGAGCCTCACATCCATCGTGGGTAAGCTAATGGAGACTATCCTGAAGGAGAGGCTGGTGGCCTCTTAGAGGCCAAAGGACTACAGGGACAGCAGACAGCATGGCTTCACACGTGGCCGATCCTGCCAAACCAACCTGGTCGAGTTCTATGACTGGGTAACTAGGCAACTGGACAGGGACATGCAGTGGATGTCCTGTATCTGGACTTCAGTAAGGCATTCGACTCAGTGCCACATGGAAGGCTGGGAAGGAAGTTAGTAGCACAGGGGCAGGTGCAATGCTGGTGAGATGGGTAGGAAACTGGCTGCAGGGAAGGCAACAGAGGGTGGTGGTGGGTGGGGAGCTCTCACACCAAGGGCAGTGACGACGGTGTCCCACAGGGCTCGGTGTTGGGACCAGTGTTGTTTGGGATATTCATTGCAGACATATCATGGGACATCAAGAGCAAGATCAGTCTGTTTGCTGATGATACCAAGGTTGGCGCGGTGGTGGATGACCTAGGGGATGGCAGGGGTTGCAGGATGATCTGGCAAAGCTTGAAACCTGGTCAGACACCTGGCAACTGGGCTTTAATGCCAAAAAGTGCAAGGTGATGCATTTTGGGATGAAGAACCCAAGGAGGACTTACCAGCTAGGGGAGTGCAGCTAGCCCAGACAGAGAGAGAAGGATCTGGGTGTGCTCATCACAGGGTCAATGAACAACTCGGCACAGTGTAGGAAGGCAGCTGCAAAGGCCAACAAAATGCTGGGTTGTATTGCAAGGGGTATATCCTCGAGGAGGGAGGAGGTGATTCTGCCACTGTATAGGTCATTAGTTAGACCACACCTGGAGTACTGCGTGCAGTACTGGTGTCCGTATCTGAAGAGGGACATTAAGTTACTGGAGGGGGTGCAGCGCAGAGCGACAAAGATGATCAAGGGGCTGGGGGACTTATCATACGAGAGGAGGTTGAAGGAGTTGAACATGTACTCACTGGAGGAGAGAAGAGACAGGGTGACATGATTGAAACCTTTAAATACATGAAATGAATAAACAAGACAGGTACAGAGGGCTGTTCAAAGTAAGGAGGGAGGGCCACCAGGGGCCATGATATGAGACTGGAGCGAGGAAGGTTCAGGAGGGAGATGAGGAGACACTTTTTTACAGAGAGGGTGGTGGCTGGGTGGAATGTTACCTACAGAAGTGGTATGCAGTAGAACAGTGGACTGCTTCAAACGAGGATGGGACAGGACAAGGGGGAGGGTTAATGAAGGGGAAGGGTGGAAGGGAGGGGCAGCTGCAGAATAAGGGGTGCTAGCTGCACATTCGAGCAGACTTGATAGACCTCTAGGCCTTTATCTGCTGGCAAATTTCGTATGTTTGTATGTTCGTAAGTGTGCAAGATGTCCCGGAGGATATCTGCTGATGGGGTGGGGAGGTAGCTGGAGGAACAATAAGGAGCTCTAGGGTGTGTCCATGCCGAACCATCTCCAGTACCCAAGCATCTGCAGTGATCTCCCTCTGCTTTTGAAGAAAGAGGGCGATATGGCTTCCCACCAAAATTTCTTGAAGCAGTGAGGCTGGAGAAAGGGTAGGGGAGTCAGAATGCGTTGGGGGTGGCAGAGGAACTAGAAATGGTTTGACCTTTTTTAAGTCAGGCATGTGCACCTGTAAGCAAGTTGGTAGCTTGGGTAGTGGAAGGCTGAGGTATCTGGGAACCACAACTAGGGCCCCCTGAGTAGCCATGGCCTGCAGAAGCACAGGGCCTACAAAAAGAACCATGACTCTTTCCCCAGGGCTTAGGATTCAAAGTATGGAGGGATCGAAGAGTCATTTTAGAGGACTGTAAATCCTTCAAAGGATATTCTATGTCATTCCCAAACAACTGTTTTCCCCTGAAAGGAGCATTCATCACAGATTGTTGCACATTAGAGGCAAAACCAGCCACCCTTAGCCAAGAGTGTCAATGGAGGCATGTCCCAGAGGAAGCAACCCTGGCAGCTGCATCAGAGGCATTATAGGCTGATCTTAGCAGGTGCTTACCTGCTTCTTGATCATTAGCTATAGTCTGCTGAGCCAGTATTTTATCCTGGCCCTCTGGCAATTTTTCAGCCAGGATGGCCATTCTCTTCCAAAGGCAATTTTAATATTCAGTCATATAAGCCTGACAATTAACTATTATTAGACACAGGGAAACATAGGAAAACATTCTCTTCCCCATCGCATCCAACTTCCTCAACTCCTTGTCAGGAGGAAGAGCTCTCATGTGCTTTGGAGCCACGGCTCTGCCATCAGCAGCCATAATCACCACAGAGTCTGTTTCAGGCTGTGAGGAATAATAAGGATCTGCAGCAGGAGCTGGATATTGCTAATCAGCCTTCCAAGGGACTACAGTCAACTGAGCTGGTCTGTGACAGGTTGACAAAGTAGCATCCACAAGTATATAAAGTAATTATGGTAGGAGAGGCAGAAACCTCCAAGAACTCATAACATTTTCTCTTGGATAATTTCTCCTCTTCAGCTTGAAACCTCAATTTAGCCTGAACCGGTTTTAGGAATAAGGCATCCTTAGATGGAGATCTAGGTGTGTTTTTCACACTCACCTCAGAGTAAGATGAAAGAGTGGAACTTGAACCAATCATATCCAATACCTCTTCTTCTTCTTCATCTACAGCCTCCTCCTCCTCCTTCATATACTATGGACTATATTTCAGTTCATCATCGATGTCAACCGTCATCGGCTGAGGGCTGACAGGATGAGGAGACAACTGAGGAGGAGCCATCAACAGGAATCCCATCGACAGCAGCCGTTCCAGACCCAGCACCATGGCAGGGACATAAAAAAACATAGAAACACAGAAGTTGACAGCAGATAAGGACTGCTAGGCCCATCCAGTCTACCCATTTTTTTCTACCTTAAGAATGAGCCATAGGCCTTTACTCTGTCAATGGCCTATTTATTCATACTCATCTGTACTGCTCCCTTATGCCTATCCCATGCTTGTTTGAAGCCCTGCACTGTATTCATATCCACCGCTTCGTGAGGTAAGACGTGATAGATATGAATACAGTGCAGGGCTTCAAACAGGCATGGGATAGGCATAAGGGAGCACTATGGCCAGTGGAAGGTGCCAACAGAGCAGGTGATGATGTAGGCAGTGGCAACAGATGTTGGAACAGCTCCAACATTATTTGATACAACATCTGTGCCCCAGTAAGCCCCTGATCTCCTCGATAGATCTGGCTTGTATCACAGAGGCCTGACTGGATGAAAATGCTGGCCCCATATTCGAGGCAGCGATTCCAGCTGGGTACTCTGTGATATACAGCCCGAGGAAGGATCGCAGAGGTGGGGTAATGGCTGTTTGTTTTAAAACCAGCAAGAACTTGTCGGTGCTCCCAGTGGGTTCTACTAGGTCCTTTGAGCGTGTAGCTGCATGGGGGGGGCTGGCACAAGCTGCAGGATCCTGCTTATTTACCACATCCTGGTGGGGAGAGGGAATTCCTGCAAGAAGTTGGGGACTTCGTTGCCGACCTGGTGTTGGAATCCCTCACGTGGGTGATTGTGGCGTACTTAAACATCTGGGTCGACGACAAACTCTCATCATTTGGAAGCGACCCCTCCAAGGTATGGAAGCACTGGGCCTGTTGCAGGTTATTCCTCAGTGACCCACTCGCATGGGCACACATTGGACCTGGTCTTCACACTAGGGCTTGAGGTAGTAGATCTCAGGATTGATCCCGTGATATGGTCAGATCATAACACCATGAGGTTCTGGTTTGGGCCCCCCCCAAGGGTCCTTCCTCTGTGGGGATGGTCCAGTACTGCCCTTTAAGGGGATTGTCTCCAACAGGACTACAGGTGGTACTAGACCTATCAAGTGTGGAAACTGCGTGCGTGATGGGTGCGGAGGAGACGGTGGTAGACTATAATAAGGCTGTCACCACCACCTTCGGCGCTATCATGCCTGACCGTGTATGGCCCTTATCTACTCTCCCGAGACCTCCTTGGTTTGATGGGGAGCTCAGGGAGTTTAAGATTAAGGGGCAGAGGTTGGAGCGTCACTGGACGAGGTCTGGATTGATGGAGGACAAACTGGCCTTGAGGTCACATTATAGTGACTATCAAGGGGCAATCTCCTGAAAAAAGGCAGATTTTCTGTTTAGGGAGATTGCTGCAGCAGCAAACAGACCGGCTCAGCTCTTCCATACTATGGACAGATTGTTGCACCTGGCCTGTCTCCATCAGGGGGGAGCTAGTTCAAGCACTACGTGTGATGAGTTTGCTGTGTTCTTTGCTGACATAGTGTCCTCTATCACAGCCGGTATCTCCTCCAGGGTCACTCAATTGGCTTGTCGGGTCGAGCCGATGGCGTGGGGGGGCATCCATCTTGGGTGGAGTGAGTTTGACCCAGTTCAAGTGGATGAGGTGAGTGAGATAATCTCAAAGCTACCATCTACCTATTGCAAACTAGACCCAGGCCCAACTCGAATTTTGGTCAGTTGTATTGACCCGATTGGACCTGTGGTTGCTGAGATCGTCCAGTGTTCCATGAGGAGTGGGGTCTTCTTAGTGGCCTTGAAAGAGGCCCTGGTGAGACCCCTTTTGAAGAAACCCTCATTGGACCCAGACTATCTCACTAACTACAGGCCGGTCTCAAACCTCCCGTTTTATGGCAAGGTTTTGGAGAAAGTGGTGGCTGGTCAGCTTGAGGATTGTCTCACTTCCTCTGCCATTTTTGAGTTGTTCCAGTTTGGGTTTAGACCTGGGCATAGCATGGAGACTGCCCTGGTACGGATGTCTAATGATCTCCTTAGAGTGAGGGATACAGGAGAATGATCTATTCTGGTTCTCCTCGATCCCTATGCAGCATTTGACACTGTGGATCATTAGGTGGTGTTGTACCACCTGCAAAATTGGTGTGGACTGACCAGCAATGTCATTAGCTGGTTTAAGTTCTACCTCACAGACAGCAAGCAAAGGGTGGTGATGGGGTTATCCTCATCTAGCCCAATGCCCCTGTGTTGTGGAGTTCGGCTAGGTTCAGTACTCTCACCTCTTCTGTTCCCGGTGTACATGCTGCCCTTGGTAGACGTTATCAGGTGGTACGGCTTGGTTTTTCGCCGATGATATCCAGCTATACGTGTCCTGCGTACTTGGAAACCAGATGGCAGTCTCTGTGTTTAACACCTGCCTGGCTGAGATCCAGGACTGGATGACTCGAAACTGGTTAGGACTCAATCCAGACAAGTCGGAGATATTGGTAATGGAGCTGGGTCATAGGTGAGGTGGAGGGGTACAGGGAAGTTACCTGGGTCTGAGACTGGGTGGCTTATCCCTGATCCCCTCCACACGGGTTAGTGATCCGGGCACAGTACTTGACAACGACCTGACACTTCATGCTCAGGTGTCAGCCATCATCCAAAGTGACTTTTATCTTCTGAGAAACATTGCCTAGATCCCTTCCCTGGTACTGCCTGATGACCTTGCAACCCTAATACTGTACATGCCTTTATCACGTTGAGGTTAGACTACAGCAATGCCTTATACCTGGGGCTTTCAGAAGGCAATCTCTGCCATCTGCAGCTGGTGCAGAACACGGCAGCCAGGCTACTGATGGGGGTGTGCCCAGATTTGAACATATTATGCCAGTTCTCCTTGGGCTGCACTGGCTGCCGATAAGATGGAGGATTGCTTTCAAGATCGGATCGTTGACCTATAAAGCCCTACATGGTTGAGGACCTGACTATCTGGAAGACCTCCTGGTTCCTTACTGCCTGGCTCACCCTCTTCATTCCTCCAAGAGTGGCCTCCTGATGGTTCCCAGGATGAGGCTGCAGCTGTCAGGAGATCATGCTTTCTCCATGCGCGCACCTGTCCTGTGGAATTAGTTTCCAGGCTATCTTAGAGGGGCCCCCCTGGTGGAAGCCTTTAAGAATGTTGTTTCTTCTAATGGAGTCTTGCTGTATTCTGACAGTAGCAGTGAGTCCCAACCTTCGAACTGCTCCGGAGATGAAAGAGTTAACTTTCCATGCCAGGCATGGAACGCTGAGCTCGAGCTCGGTTGAGACTCTGTCTGTTGCTGTTTAAACTCAAACCGTCAGATCTTTATGAGCAAACTCACTAAGCTCCTGTGTGGAAGCTGTAAACCTACACTAGCCAACTGGCTACTAAACATAAAAACACATTTTTTGGTCCCAAAACAAAGACTCAACTCAGGAGACCCAAAAAATGAAAAACACAACACCAATTCACCCAAGAAAGGGGGTGAAAACAACAAGGTGGGCATCTACTGAGAGCCAACACTGCCACTGCCCACCCACATCACAAAACAGAGGTTCTGAGAGGGGCAGGCAGGGGGGAAGGTCAGAATACAGCAAGACTCCATTAGAAGAAACAACATTACTAAGGTGAGTAATTTTTTCTTCAAACAACATGAAGTCTTGCTGTATTCTGACAGCAGACTACTAAGCAGTACCTCCATGGAGAGGGACAGAACCTACTTAGGAAATAGGCTCTGAAGCACAGTTGTAAAGCCCAACCGAGCATCACTCCCAGCCTGGATATCCAGGGAGTAATGCTTGGTAAAAGTGTGAACTGTTTTCCAGGTAGCTGCTTGACAGATCTCTAGAATAGGGGTTTCCCTGGCAGCAGCCAGGGAAGCAGCTGTACCCCTGGTAGAGTGAGCCCTCAGGCCTGAGGGTGGAACCTTACCCAGTTTTTCATAACAAAATTGGACACAATCCACCTGGCAATGGATCTTTTAGTGGCAGGTTTCCTTTTACCAACCTCACCATAAGTGAGGAACAGTTGGAGGGAGTCAAACCTGTGACCCTTGGTACATTCTATGTAGTAGCTAAGGGCTCTTTTCACATCTAAACTGTGGAGCCTCTTCTCGCCAGAGGAGGAATGGTCAGTGAAGTACACAGGAAGAGACATAGATTGATTAAGATGGAAATCTGAAACCACCTTAGGCAAAAACTTCCTGTTAGTCCTGAGGACCACCTTATCTCTATGAAAGGAGATAAAATCAGGCTCCACTGACAAAGCTTGTAACTCACTTATGCGTCTGGCAGAGGTGATGGCTACCAGAAACACAGTTTTCCAAGTCAAGTACTTAAGCTCTGCTGAAGACAAAGGCTCAAAGGGGTTGCAGGAAGACCAAGGGAGGATAGTGAGGCTTAATAAAGGGAGGGAGGGTGGGCATAGGGAGACTGTGAAAGGCAGAGATACTAAACAAATATTTTGCTCAGTATTTACAAATGAAGAGGGTACATAAAACAAACAGTAGTAACACTCTGGATACAAAGTTGATACCAGCCCATTTACAGAAGAAAGGTTCTGAAAGAACTCTTAAAACTGAAGGTGGACAAAGCAATGGGGCCTGATGGGATTCATCCCAGAATTCTAAAAGAGCTAAGGGTAGAACTAGTGACACCACTGACTACCCTTTTTAACAAATCATGGGAGGATGGGGTGGTACCCGAGGACTGGAGGAGGGCAGATGTGATTCCCATTCACAAAAGTGGGAGCAAGGCAGAAGCAGGAAACTACAGACCTGTTAGTTTAACCTCAGTGATAGGGAAAATGATGGAATCACTTCTGAAGGAAAGAACTGTCGAGTATCTAGAGGCCAGAGGGGCACAGGACCCTAGGCAGCATGGATTCACAGCGGGAAGGTCATGTCAGACAAATCTGATAGATTTCTTTGACTGGGTGACCAAAGTAGTAGATCAGGAGGGGCTGTGGACATGGCCTACCTAGACTTTAGCAAGGCATTTGACACAGTCCCACACAAAGATTAATATACAAGTTAGCCAGCCTGGGAGTGGTCCCAAGATGACAGCCTGGGTAAAGAATTGGCTGGAGAATAGGACACAGAGAGTAATAGTAAATGGAGTCCACTCAGAAGAAAGGAGGGTTACTAGTGGGGTACATGAGGTTCAGTATTAGGACCGGTCCTCTTCAATGTCTTTATAAGCGACATTGCGGAAGGACTGGAAGGAAAAGTATGTCTCTTTGCAGATGACACTAAGATCTGCAACAGAGTTGATGCACAGGGTGGGGTGGAAAGGATGAGAAGGGACTTGGCAAGGTTAGAGGAATGGTCAAATGTATGGCAGCTTAGATTCAATGCTAAGAAGTGCAAGGTAATGCACCTGGGAAACAAAAACCAAGGGGAAGAGTACACAATGGGGGGTGAGATACTAACAACAAAAATGGAAAGGGACCTGGGGTAGTCATATCAGATGACCTAAAGGTGGGCAAGCAATGTGAGAGGGCAGCAAGGAGGGCTGGGGGATACTGGGATGCATAGGGAGGCATCACCAGTAGAAAACAGGAAGTTATTATCCTCTGTACAGACAGTTGGTGAGACCCCATCTGAGTACTGTGTGCAGTTCTGGAGACCCAATCTCCATAAAGACATAGACAGGATGGAAGCTGTCAGAGGAGGGCAACTAAAATGGTTCAGGGTCTGCACGGAAGACATATGAAGAGAGACTTAAGAGCTTAATATGTATAGCCTCGAGGAAAGGAGGAGAGGGGGACATGATAGAAACTTTCAAGTACCTCAAGGGAATCAACAAAGTCCAAGAGGTAGCATCTTTCAAAAAAAAGTGTGCAAGAACAAGGGGTACAATTTGAAGATGGGGGGCAGCTCAGAGGTAATTTAAGGAAGTATTTTTTCACAGAGAGGGTTGTGGATGCATGGAACGGCCTTTCGGAGGAGGTTGTGGAGTCAAAATCAGTGGTGAAATTCAAGCATGCATGGGACAGTCATAAGGCAATTCTGGGGGTTGGGGGTAAGAAGAAGTAGGCTGCTGGTTAACTAGGATCTGCAGCTTATCCAGTAGGTGGAAATGGGCAGACTGGGTAGGCCAAGCGGTCCTTATCTGCCGTCAAATTCTATGTTTCTATGTTTCTATTGCATAAGCTGAGCAATGCAAACATTAAGGTCCCAAGCAGGGGCAGGGTCCCTGAAAGGAGGGTTGGTGTGAAGCAATCCCTTGAAAAACTTGGAGAATACAGGGTGAACTGAAAGAGAAGAGGGCTTACCTGCTGAGATAAAAGCAGAAACAGCTGCCAGATGCACCTTCAGTGTAGCTGGTCTAAGCCCCAAGCTATTTAAATGGACTATATAATCAAGGACTGTGGGCAGATCAGCAGACTCTGGGGAAGTATGCTTTCCAGAGCACCATATGGAAAATCTTTTCCACTTGGAATTATAAGTAGCCCTGGTGGAAGGTTTCCTAGAAGCCTTCAGAATGTCCATTGCGCCTTGGGAGAGGTGTAAATCAGCAAACTCTAACTCTTCAAGAGCCAGGCCTTCAGATTGAAAGATTTGACATTCGGGTACCAAACTCTCCCCTGAGCACAGGTTAACAGGTTGTGATTCCTGGGAAGACACAGGGGAAGATGGACTGCTAAGGACAGTAGGAGTGGATACCAAGGCTGTCTGGCCCAGTCTGGAGCAATCAGAATCATCTTGCAGGGTTGAGATCTGATTTTGACTAGCACTTTGAACAGGAGAGGGAAGGGGGGGAAGCATACAGGAACTTCCTTCCCAACTGAGAACTAAGGCATCCAGGGGGACTGAGCCCAAAACTGGGGGCCTGCAGCAAAAAAGGGGAAGTTGGTGATTGTCTGGGGCTGCAAAAAGATCTATCTGTGGGGTGCCCCATCTGGAAAATATCACCTCCAAGACCAGGGGATCCAGTGACCATTCGTGATGGCCCTGGGATATCCTGCTGAGAGTATCTGCCAGGACATTGTCCTTGCCTGGAAGGCGAACTGCTGTGAGGGAGGTGTTCAGGGAATAAGCCAGAGACCACAACTTCATTGCTTCTGTGCACAAGGCCGTAGACCGAGTGCCTCCTTGCTTGTTGATGTACCACATTGTGGTGGTATTGTCTGTTCTGACCTGGATAACTTTGTTCTGAACAGATTTGGAAAAGGCTTGAAGTTCTAGAAACACTGTTCTGAGTTCCAACAGACTGATGTGAAGCAGAGATTCCTGAGGGGATCACAACCCCTGGGTGGTCAGGTCGCCCAAGTGAGCCCCCCCACCCCAACAGGGAGGCATCTGTAGTAAGGATTAAAGAGTGAGACTGAGTGACAAAGGGGACTCCTTGTCTCAGATTGTTCTGATCCTGCCACCACTGTAGGGCCTGGATCAGGGTTCGAGCCACTGGATCAATTTGGTCAGAGGGTCCTTCCTTTGAGACCAAAAGGCTCTCAAATGGAACTGAATGTCCCTCATCTGAAATCTTGCTCCCTGCACCACTGCTGTGGAAGCAGCCATGTGCCCCAGGAGCTGTAGAAAATGCCTTGCTGGTCGAGACACCTGCAGAGTGAATGAGGAGGCCAGAGAGATAAAGGTCCTTGCCCTGTCCAGGGGAAGGAAAGCTCTGGCCTTTTCTGTGTCTAGCTCTGCACCTATGAAGGTGAGGAGCTGGACAGGCTCTAGAACTGACTTTCAAAGATTCAGAAGGAAACCCAAAGAGGTGAGCAGTTGCTGAGTTATCTGTAAGTGTAACCTGACTTGGTCTGGGGACTGGCCTACTACAAGCCAGTCGTCCAGGTAAGGGAAGATGGAAATCCTTTGCCTTCGTAGAGAAGCAACTACTACTGCCAGGCATTTTGTGAATACCCTTGGAGCAGAGGTCAGACCAAAGGGCATTGCTCTGAACTGGTAATGGCCTGAGGGCAGCTCGAACCTGAGGTACTTTCGATGGGAGCTTCTGATGAGAATGTGGAAGTAGGCATCCTTGAGGTCCAGGAACACTAGCCAGTCCCCTGGTCTTAGGGTAGAATTATTCCCAGAGTCACCATTTCGAATTTTGGTTTTAAAAGGTGCTTGTTTAAGTATCTGAGATCCAGGATGGGCCGCCATTCTCCTGTCTTTTTTAGGGTAAGGAAGTACCTGGAGTACAACCCTTTGCCCTAGTGTAGGGGTGGAACCCTTTCCACAGCTCTGAGAGCTAGGAGGGAAGAGACCTCTGCCTCTAGGGCAAGTGCCTCTGAGGGGTTTGCAGGTGGAAAGGATCTGGTTCTCAGCTTTGGAAATCTTTTGAAGCTGAGAACCAGTGTCTGGCTTACTACTTCCAGCACCCACTTGTCTGATGTTAGAGACTTCCAGTCCTAGACAAAGTAAGCCAGCCTGCCCCCTACAGGTGGTGGAGAATCGGCCCTGGCAAACCCATCAGGGTGCCTGTTTGGCAGGGGTTTTGGCTGAGGGGTGGAAGCAGGCCTGCTGGTACCCCTTCTGCCTCTCCCTCTAAAGAACCCCCTCTGAGCGTAGGCAGAAGAGGAGGCCTGGGCTTGGTAGAAAGGCCTATGAAAAGGCCTGCCCCTGCCCCTGGGATGCTGCCTTTGAGGAGTGGCCTGCCTTTCCTTGGCCTGGGCACTCCTGCAGGTGGTCTTATACTCATCCATTTTCTTCATGTAATTCTCTGTTTGCTCCCCAAACAAAGAATTACCAACAATAGGAAAATCCATGGCCTTAGTCTGGGTATCCTGTGACAGGCTAGTACATCTGAGCCAAGCCATTCTGCGAAGTGCCACAGATGTAGTCATGACTCTTGATGACACATCATTTGAGTCCACTGCAGCATGGAATTGCACCTTGGATGCCTCAATACCATCAGCAGCCACCTGCTCCAGCTCCTTGGCAAGCTGGCCAGGGACCTGTTTTGCTAAAGCCATGACAGTGTCCCATATGGATTTCTGATACCTCGCAACATAAGCCATATAATTGGCCTGTCTGAGTCCCAAGGATGCTGCCATGTACTGTTTCTTTGCCATGGCATCAATCCTCCTGGAGTCCTTGTCTGGGGGGTATGAAGCCAAGGGAATATTTGCCTTGTCACAGGCTGCAGCCTGTACTACCCCAACATGGCTGCATTGTTGTGTAAGGAACTCCGTATCTGAGCCTGACAATGCATACCTCTTGTCCATTCTCTTATCCACAGGAGGTATAGTAATAGGAGTCTTTAAAATTTTAAATGTCTGTTTCCCAAAAGATTTGTGCAAGGGAATAGACAGTCTCCTAGACTCTGGGATATCCATCATTTCCACAAAGTCAGGCTCCTCTTGATCATCCACAGCTTCTTTCATAGGAAGCTGGAGGGTTTCAGCCACTTTTTTATAAAACATGAAATGAGAGGGGGACTCAGAAAGCCTAGGAGGAGACACTCCTGAAGGTCTGTCTGGGGAGATGTCCAGGACAATGGGCACATCCAGACTTTCAAATCCACATTCACTTTCCTCATACACCTCTTCCTTCTCCTCCGGTTCATAATACTCCTCTAAATCATAATCTTGAACCGGTGGAACCGACCGAACCAAGCGCCTCCCTGATGGTGCTGGTTCTGTCGGAACCGGGGAAAGCAACTGGACAATTTTGATCGCTTTGGCTATTTCTTCAGCGGTTGGAGAGGAAAGTTTTGGCTCCACACCAGCTGATTTTTCCTTTCTAGTTCTCTTTGCTGGAACTGACTCCTCAGAATCGGATCTCCTTTTGCCCGAAGAAGTCTCACCCTGGTCAGAGGGCACTCCTTCTGGTTTGGTTTGAACCGAACCGGGCTGGCCATCCGGTTCAGCTGACTTTTTGGCCTCCCTTTCCCTGAGCCTACCAACTCTCTTTTCTAGGATAGCTGCAGGAAAATTTTTACAAATCTGGCAGTCTGCATTGAGGTGGTCAAACCCCAGACAATAAACACAGGTGGTGAGGGGGTCAGCCTTAGCAAAGACTTCCCCACACACACTACAGTGTTGAAACCTAGTGGGCCCGGTTTTTCTTTTGGGTTTCTCAGACGTTGTGCCAGTCCTAACCAAACTTACCCTTTTAATGGCAATCCGCCAGGCAAGACCCTCTTATCGGTTCCTGACCATGTCACGGGTCGTGGAAAAAACCGTAATAAAATCCGTATTTTTTAGAACCGATAAGAACCGGTAACCACACTCTAAAAGTACAATTTAAGATTTTCTAAAAACTTGATCGGTGCAAACCGAACCGATGAACCATTTACAAGTTCCACACAGAATAGAATTAATATATAACCTATCTAGTACTCACAAATACCACAGACAGAGACTGAACCGACAGGTTGCAGTTTAAATTCAGTCGAAAACCAAGAAAAACGGTACTTTAACCAACAAATTGAACCGAGCAGAAGGAGAAATCTCCGGAGCGACTGTTCAGTGAGGCGGAGTAAAGAATCTGACGGTTTGAGTTTAAACAGCAACAGACAGAGTCTCAACCGAGCTCGAGCTCAGCGTTCCATGCCTGGCATGGAAAGTTAACTCTTTCATCTCCAGGGCAGTTCGAAGGTTGGGACTCACTGCTACTGTCAGAATACGAACTTACGAAATTTGCTAGCAGATAAAGGCCTAGAGGTCTATCAAGTCTGCTCGAATGTGCAGCTAGCACCCCTTATTCTGCAGCTGCCCCTCCTTTCCACCCTTCCCCTTCATTAACCCTCCCCCTTGTCCTGTCCCATCCTCATTTGAAGCAGTCCACTGTTCTACTGCATACCACTTCAGCAGGTAACACATTCCACCCAGCCACCACCTCTCTGTAAAAGTGTCTCCTCATCTCCCTCCTGAACCTTCCTCGCTCCAGTCTCATATCATGGCCCTGGTGGCCCTCCCTCCCTTACTCTGAACAGCCCTCTGTACCGTCTTGTTTATTCCTTTCATGTATTTAAAGGTTTCAATCATGTCACCCCTGTCTCTCCTCTCCTCCAGTGAGTACATGTTCAACTCCTTCAACCTCCTCTCATATGATAAGTCCCCCAGCCCCTTGATCATCTTTGTCGCTCTGCGCTGCACCCCCTCCAGTAACGTAATGTCCCTCTTCAGATACGGACACCAGTACTGCACGCAGTACTCC
This sequence comes from Neoceratodus forsteri, assembly GCA_016271365.2. NCBI lineage: Eukaryota > Metazoa > Chordata > Ceratodontiformes > Ceratodontidae > Neoceratodus > Neoceratodus forsteri. The sequence continues at coordinate 1,700,526,904 of CM057450.1, forward strand.
AGGTGTGGTCTAACTAATGACCTATGGCAGAATCACCTCCTCCTCCTTCCTCGAGGATATACCCTTGCAATACAACCCAGCATTTTGTTGGCCCTTGCAGCTGCCTTCCTACATTGTGCCAAGTTGTTCATTGACCCTGTAATGAGCACACCCAGATCCTTCTCCTCCTCTGTCTGGGCTAGCTGCACTCCCCCTAGCTGGTAACTCCTCCTTGGGTTCTTCATCCCAAAATGCAGCACCTTGCAGTTTTTGGCATTAAAGCCCTGTTGCCAGGTGTCTGACCAGGTTTCAAGCTTAATACAGAATAAGAATACAGCAAGACTTCATGTTGTTTGAAACATTCTTATTCGAGCAAGTGTTTAGCTTGTTATGATATGAGATATTAAAGTTAGAGGCTGTCATTGATTTTAGTAACATTATAATCTGAAATTGATAAATGTTTATGCTCTGCAATGTGTTTTATAATTAATTTTATATATGTTAAGTGTATATTGTTCAGCACTCCAAGCCCCTGATAGGGGGTGCTTTATAAATAAAGTTTTGATTGATTGATTGAAGGGATTGTCGATGGCTGAGCCATCGAAGGGACAGTCGATTTCCCCAGTGGAGGCGATGAGCTGATGCTGGAACCTCAGTTTAGTGTCTAACAGATGGGTGGGGGTGGCAGGAGCCATGACCAGAGCCATGGACCAGTCTTTTTTAGTAGATGTTCCCCAACTGATAGGTGAATGGGAATGGTCTGGAGAAGCAGCTATGTCCTTCCACAACTTGTCCTTTTCAGAATGGCAGTGTTCTTCCACAAATTTTGAAGACTTATCTTTTTTCTTTGATGAGTCAGCGATGGCTGCCATCAACCATGAGAAATGATGGGTCGACGGTGAACTGGGAACAGAAGTGGTTGACGATGGTGAAGCCGCCTTCAACCACCCTGTTGCTCTATTTCTTGACATTTTAGTAAAGCTTTCACAGCCTTCCTGCAATGTCTCCTGGTTGTCTGATTAAAGTTCTGGCAAACTGAATAGTCTTTATTGTTGTGGTTTGAACTGAGGTAATGGACACAAATGGAGTGGTCATTGTGTTTGTAAATCTTTACATCGCCTCAACAGCAATAATGAAACAATGGTTCCTTGTCTTTTGGTGGTGGCATAAAATAAGGTTTAAAATAAACCTAAAGAAGTTACCAGTGCTGGCAAATATTTGCAAAAGTTCAATGGCATTCTTCACCAGTAGTGGACTAGTGAGTGCTTGATAGTGGGAGAAAGAACTGTGGCATGCTGGCAATGAACACGTTATATAGGCACCAATGAGGAGCATCAACATAGGCAGCTCCAACCTGCAAAACATTCCAGGTGGTCCTGACACTGATGACTTACAGTTCCATGGTATGCTCAATGCAGGGAGACATCCTCAAACCAGTTCAAGAGATTTCATATTTAAATGATATAAAATGGGCACCAACAAGCACCATTGCAATACACCTTTCTCTGTAATAATCTCATCGGTGAGTCTCCCATCCCCTTCCAACTTGAACTTTTGCTTTGCTGTTGGTATACACAAGTTTTATCATATCCAATAATTTTGGGTCAAGCCTCTTATTTTTCTAATTGTTCCCACAGTGTTAGGTGATCAACATTATCAAAATCGCTGTTGATGTCCAAGTGTGCAGCATATAAGAAAAATTACTCACCGTAGTAATATTGTTTCTTCCAAGGGACCCCTCACTATGCTTAACAACTGCAAATCACGCCCCTCAAATAAGCTGCCTGGAGACAAAAATTTTATGCTAATTATGGAATCTTAGAATGATATTCAAAACTCTGCTGCATGGCCTTGCTCCTCTCTGCTCTCTAATGGCAGATTTATTTCTGAAGCTAAGGTGAGTAGTGACCACAAAACTAGTTACATGACTACCAAAAATGAATCAAAAGAATTTAAAGTCTTAAAAGACTTAAATGTGGCAGAACAGATTTAAAAAGATTAGATCACAGAGTATCAATTGTAAGGTACTGTAACAAGTAATGCTGAAGCAAACTAAAAGGAACTGATTCTTTTGTGTACCTTTTCCATGTTCTGGAAGGGGAGGTAGGTATGAGATTGCTAAGTATAGTGAGGGATCCCTTGAAAGAAACATTATTATAGTGAGTATTTTTTTCTTCAGGTCCTAGGAACCCTCACTCTGCTTAACAACTGCAGATTCCATAGTAGTACCTTGGAAGGCTGGGTATAGAACCTATTTAGTAAATGTTTCTGCAAGACATCAGTGCCAAAGCTGGCATCCCTTCTGGACTAAATCTCCAGACAGTAGCGCTTTATGAAAATGTGTACTGTTTTCCAGGTAGCTGCTTTACAGATTTCCTTCAAGGAAATACCTCTTGATGCGGCTACAGAGGCAGAGGTGCCCCTTGTGAAGTGAACCCTACGGCCTTCAGGTGGCAGCTTGCCAGCTTTGCCGTAACAAAACTGCATGCAGGAAACTATTCAATGAGAAACAGTTCTATTGGATTCGTGTTTACCTTACCCAAGTTCACCATAGGTGACAAATAAATAATCGAGTATTAATGGACTTTGCTGCCTTTGTATGGTCCAAGTAGCAGCTCAGCACTCTCTTAACATCCAGACTGTGGAGCTTTTGCTCTCCTGAGTTGGATTTTGCTGTAAAGAACACTGGAAATGTAACTGACTGATTAAGACGAAATTCAGGCTCCACTTTAGGGAGGAATGTTCTGTTAGTTCTTAGGACTACCTTGTCCATGTGGAAAGTGATATAGTTAGGACCTGTGCATTGGCTTGCAGCTCCCTCACCCTTCTGACAGATGTCACTGCCACCAGGAAAACTGCTTTCCAGGTGACATATTTCAAAGTAACAACAAGCAGGGAGTACACTGCACATAAATTAAAATGACGAGATACCTTTAGAGTGGGTTGTGCTTTTAATGAACTGCATTCTTAAACACACTCAGACACTCATAATTGGGTTATACAGCTCTCTGCTAGAGATGTTCTTATCTTATTCTGAAGGTATCTTTAAGTCATTTTAATTTATGTGCATTATAATTTATGTACAGTGTACTCCCTGCTTGTTGTTATGCTCTAAGCACATCGGACCTTTAGGCCCTTTCAGCTGAAGCTGAACTGGTACTATTCAGCTTCTCTGACATTTCTTCTGTTATTTTTTTAAACAAGTATTTTAAACCAAAGGAATTGTTTTCTGTTTTTTTTCTGCATGATCTTGGTGTTAAAAGTATGGGATTTTCTAAATAACTGTCATTAAACTTCTGAGGAAGGACTGGGTTGGTCCAAAAGCTAAAGAACTTTGTTCTTTTTGTTACATCTATGTTGGTCCAATAAAAGGTATCAAATCATTTGCTTCTGGATCTGTTCTTACAAGGACCAATATGGCAAGACTAAATATGTATGTCAAGAAAATATTAATCATCTTAACAATTGGGCTAAACAAAATAAAAGTAAGTTCAATGAGAACAAGTGTAAAATCATGCACTTGGGCCAGAATAATCCGAAGTTCTCATACACCCTCAATTGTCATTGTCTTCAAACAACAACAGATGAGAAAGACCTGGTCGTGCTAGTAACTGATAAGTTAACCTTTGATACACACAACAAATGTAGTGTTCAAAAAGGTAATAAAATACTTGGTTGCATATTGAGATAAATTAAGAGTAGAGAGCCAGAAGTTGTTGTTCCTTTATACCGTAGTTTGGTGAGACCTCACCTGGAGTATTGCTCACAGTTTAGTGCACCCCAAAACATTCGGGGGAAAAAAGCTCATTGAAAAAGTGCAGAGGAAAGCTGCCAAAAAAATTAAAACATTCGTCATCTTAGCTACTCTGAAAGGATTAAAAAATTGGATCTCTACTCTATGGAATATAGAAGAACTAGGGGAGACCTCTGTTTGGCATACAAAGCGCTTAAGGTTCAAGTACTTATGTAAACAATAGGATTAGCTAACTACAACACAAAAACGGAAACTAGACCACATAATAATAAATTAAAAGGCGAGATTAATAAAACAGTAAGGAGAGGCAAGGGGTTTACTCAGAGAATAGTTAGTATCTGTAATACTTTACCAAAACAAATAGTGGAGAATAACAATATAGTTACCTTTAAAAATACACTAGATGCTTACATGGGTTCCAAAAAATATGAGTACCACCTCTAAGTAACTTAGGTGGCAAGTTCTCAATAGGCGTAAGCCTCCTGAATTTGTATACAACCTATGAACCTATTTTGAACCTGGTACTACTGCAGTGGAAGAGCCCATGTGACTGAGCAATTGCAGAAAGTCTCTTACAGGTCTGGCCTTGAAGGATTTTGTGAAGACTATCAAGTTTGCCAGCCTTTCCCAAGGAAGGAATGCCTTCACTTGGTGGGCATCCAACTCTGCACCTATAAAGTCCAGGGGCCGGATTCTCAAAAGACGATTCAGGGATTGCATTGAGCACTGTGTCAAATCCATTTGTTGGCACAGCTGCGCCAACAACTTTGCTGCACACTGTGCCTGATTCAAGAATTTTATGACAGTTTTCCCAGATTTATGGCAGCTCGCATCAAATATTTGGCACAAGCTCCATAAAAAGGGTACTCAAGATTGCCAAAAGCTAGACCAGAAAAAGTTGGTCTAACTTCTGGCAACTGGCACATGGGATCGAGAATGCCAATCGTGGGCCGGATGAATGCTGCAAGCCCCATGCACCATATACTCAGCACACCCGGGGCTTGAGGCATTTACAGCTCTTCAAGAAACCGGCCCCATGATTTGCACTGGTCCTGTTTGGGACTTTTGGGCAGTTATCAGGAAGCCCGGGTTCTCCATGACATGCTGAGTGAAAAGCAAGGAGGACAGGGCCTCCTGGTGTGACTTTTCTGACAACCAGTTGTCTAGGTAGGGAAGGACCACCACCCCTTTCCTCCTCAAATGTGCTGCCACTATGGCTCGTTACATTGTGAACACTCTGGATGATAATGATGAGCCACAGAGAGAGCTGCCAACTGATAGTGAGAGTTCCCTGCCCTAAATCTTAGGTATGTTTTGTGGTGGCTCGACTGGAATGTGACAGTGGGAATCTTTCAGATCTAGTGACCCTAGCAAGTCTCCTTGTAGCAGTGATAGAATTACTGAGCCCAGTGTTATCATCCTGAACTTTTCCTTTATAAGTGTTTATTCAGGTATCTCAGGTCTAGAATGGATCGCCACTCCTCCATTTTTCTTGTGGGTCAGGAAGTATACTGAGTAAAGCCCCTTCCCTCACTGTGAGGGGGGACTTTCTCCACTGTGTTTGCTTTTAGCAGCTATTTTACCTGCAACTCCAGCAAGATTTACTCTGTTGGAGTAAGAGGGGTGAAGGTTTTGTGACTCAGCAGTCTTGGAAATTTTTGAACTGCAAGGTCAGACCTTGATTCACTATTTCCAGGACCCACCTGTGGTAATTCTTTCCTGTGCCCTGAGTTAGCCTTTCCCTCACTGGCAATGGCTGGGTGACCCATGCAGACTTGTCAGAGGTTAGGTTTTGCCTGGGCTTTGAGGGCTAGTGTTGCATCCGCATGCCTAGGACCCCTTCTACCTCTGCCTCTGAAGAAATATCTCTGAGGGGCAAATTCATAAGTAATGTAAACGCAGGGGTAGTAACTCCAGCCTCTACCTCCCCTTCCATAAGGCCTGTGGGAAGTGGAGGTCCTTCCCTCTCAGTATTTCTCTTGTATGTGGTCTTGTACTCATCTACCTTTTTCATGCAAGTTTCTTTCTTTTCGCCAAAGAATTCACTCCACAAGGGAAAGCCACTGTTTTTTGTTTTTTTTTTCCTCTTTTTGGAGCCTCCCACCACCAGACTTCTGCCCAGTCATGGACCCCTCAGATATGGCTCCCACATTATCCACCCTACTGGTACCCCCTGGCTTGCCCCCAGGGTGGGGTCGCAGCACCCAGTTCCTCTGAAGGGTGCCACGAACGATGGGATAGGGCGGGAGTCAGCCTGGGAGAAGATAGCAGCCGGGTGCGGGCATCATTAAGGCGGTGGGCTTTTTCCCCCCGTAGGTGAGGAAGGGAGCATGCAATGATGCCAGCATCCATCCCGCCCCCCCCCCGAAACCTTGCTGGTACTGGTTGCTGTGGTGCCCCCAGCCTCCAACAGGGTCCCTTGAGCGCCAGTCACACACCACACCCTCCCCCCTCTGGAGAAGGAGAACTGTCCGTGGGATGCTCGATCCTTCTCCCGCGGCTGGCCCTTCAATGACCCAGGTCCATTCCTGAATCCAGGTCACCGGCATCACAAGCAGAAATCCAACCGCTGTGCCAATGGGCTGGCTGAAATCCACTGTTTTTACCTGACTGTCCTGAGAGGGGCTTGTGGTTCTGAGCCAAGCAAACCTTCTAAGGGACACTGCATGTGCAATGACCCTAGATGCAGTGTCACTGGAACTGGTATTTGATGGCATTCAAGTGGAGCTTTGCTGTATTTGTTAGATCCTGGGCCAAGTCACCAGCAGCTTTCTTGCTTGTCAAAATGGAGCTCCTGGCAGCTGTTTGGTATCAAGCTGTGTAGGCCACATATGCTGCATGCCTTAAAAGCGGGAAGCTGAGGAATAGACATTTATGCCCATACTATCCAGCTTCCTGGAATCTTTTTGCAGAGGCTGGGCAGAAAGAAAAAATTACTCACCTTAGTAATGTTGTTTCTTCTAATGGAGTCTTGCTATATTATGACAATTGCAGTTTGACCCAGCCTTCGAACTGCTCCGGAGGTGAAAGAGTTAAGTTCCATGCCAGGTATGGAATCTTGAGCACGAGCTCGGTTGAAAACTCTGTCTGTTGTGCTTCAAACTGTAACTGTCAGATCTTTATGAGCAAAACTCACTAAGGTTCTGTGTGGAAGCTGTAAACCTACACTAGCCAACTGACTACTAAATACTAACACATTTTCTGGTCCCAAAAGCAAGACTCAAGTCAGGGGACCAAGAAAATGAAAATACAACAGCAAACACCCCGAAAAAAGGGGGGGGGGGATGAACAAACAAAAATGGCAAACACTAGGTGCCAACATAGCACTGCCCATCCACATCCCAAAAACAAAACAGAGGTTCTGAGAGGGGCAGGTAGGGGGGGAGGTCATAATATAGCAAGACTCCAATAGAAGAAACAACATTACTAAGGTGAGTAATTTTTTCTTCAAACAACATGAAGTCTTGCTATATTATGACAATTTCAGACTACGCAGCAGTACCTCCATGGAGGAGGGCAGAACCTACTTAGGGAATAGGCTCTGAAGCACAGCTGTGCCAAACCGAGCATCACTCCTAGCCTGGATGTCCAAGGAGTAATGCTTCGTGGAAGTGTGAACTGTTTTCCAAGTAGCTGCTTGACATATCTCTACGATAGGAATGTCCCTGGCAGCAGCCAGGAACGCAGCTGTACCTCTGGTAGAGTGAGCCCTCAGGCCTGAAGGGGGAACCTTACCCAGTTTTTGATAACAAAACTGGATACAAGAAACAATCCACCTAGCAATGGATCTTTTAGTGGCAGGTTTCCCTTTACCTACCTCACCATAAGTGAGGAACAGTTGGAGGGAATCAAACCTGTGACCCTTGGTACGCTCTATGTAGTAGCTAAGGGCTCTTTTGACATCTAAACTGTGCAATCTCCTCTCACCAGAGGAGGAATGGTCAGTGAAGTACACAGGGAGAGACATAGATTGATTCAGGTGAAAATCCGAAACCACCTTGGGCAAGAATTTCTATTAGTCCTGAGGACCACTTTATCCCTATGAAAGGAGATAAAATCAGGCTCCACTGACAATGCTTGTAGTTCACTTATGCCCTAGCAGAAGTGATGGCTACCAAAACACAGTCTTCCAAGTCAAGTACTTAAGCTCTGCTGAAGACATGGGCTCAAAAGGAGGTTGCAGAAGCTGGGCAATGCAAACATTAAGATCCCATGCAGGGGCAGGATCCCTGAATGGAGGGTTGATGTGAAGCAATCCCTTGAAAAACTTGGAGAATACCAGATGAGCTGAAAGAGAAGAGGGTTTACCTGCTGATAAGAAAGCAGACACTGCTGCCAGGTGCACTTTTAGGGTAGCTGGTCTCAGCCCCAGAGCATTTAAGTGCACCATATAATCCAGAACTGTGGGTAAGCCGGCAGACTCTGGGGAAATACTCTTACCAGAGCACCATATGGAAAACCTTTTCCATTTGGAATGATAAGTAGCCCTGGTAGAAGGCTTCCTCGAAGCCTTCAAAACATTGAGTACACCCTGAGAAAGGTGTAAGTCAGCAAACTCTAACTCTTTAAGAGCCAGGCCTTGAGATTGAGAGATTTGAGATTCGGGTACCAAACTCTCCCCTGGGCACAGGTTAACAGATTGTGATTCCTGGGAAGGCACAGGGGAAGGTGGACTGCTAGGGACAGAAGAAGTGGATACCAGGGCTGTCTGGCCCAATCTGGAGCACTCAGGATCATCTTGCAAGGTTGAGATCTGATCTTGACTAGCACCTTGAAAAGGAGAGGGAAAGGGGGAAACGCATAGAGAAACTTCCCTTCCCAGTTGAGAAGGAAGGCGTCCAGAGGGACTGAGCCCAACACTGAGGGCCTGCAGCAAAAAAGAGGAAGTTGGTGATTGTCCGGGGCTGCAAAAAGATCTATCTGAGGAGTGCCCCACCTGGCAAACAGCACCTCCAGGAAAAGGGGGTTCAGAGACCATTCGTGATGGTCCTGGGAAATCCTGCTGAGAGCATCTGCCAGGACATTGTCTTTGCCTGGGAGGTGAACTGCCATAAGGGAGGTGTTCAGGGAATAAGCCAGAGACCACAAATTCATCACTTCGGTGCACAAGGCCGTAGACCGAGTGCCCCCTTGCGTGTTGATGTACCACATTGTAGTGGTGTTGTCTGTTCTGACTTGTACCACTTTGTTCTGAACAGACTGGAAAAAGCTTGAAGTGCTAGAAAAACTGCTCTGAGTTCCAACAGATTGATGTGGAGCAGAGATTCCTGAGGGACCACAACTCCTGAGTGGTGAGGTCGCCCATGTGAGCTCCCACCCCAAGAGGGATGCATCTGTAGTAAGGGTCAAGGAATGAGACTGCGGGATGAAGGAACTCCTTGTCTCAGATTGCTCTGATCCTGCCACCACTGTAGGGCCTGGATCAGAGTTGAGTTACTGGGATTAGTTTAGTTAAAGGATCTCCCTTGAGACCAGAAGGCTCTCAAGTGGAACTGAATGTCCCTCATCTGAAATCTTGCTCCTGCACTACTGCTGTGGAAGCAGCCATGTGCCCTAGGAGCTGCAGAAAATGCCTTGCTGGTCGGAGACCTGCAGAGTGAAGGAGGAGGCCAGAGAAACCAGGGTCTTTGCTCTTCTAGAGGAGGGAAGGCTCTGGCCTGTTGTGTGTTCAGTTCTGCTCTATGAAGGTGAGTAGCTGAACAGGCTCTAGAACTGACTTTGGGAGATTGAGAAGGAAACCTAGAGATGTAAGCAGCTGCTGGGTAACCTGAAGGTGTAGTTTGACTTGGGCTGAAGACTGGCCTACTATGAGCCAGTCGTCCAGGTAAGGAAAGATGGCAATCTTTTGCCTTCTTAAATGAGCAAATGCTACTGCCAGGCATTTTGTGAATACCCTTGGGGCAGAGGTGAGACCGAAGGGCATTGCTCTGAACTGGTAATGGCCTGAGGGCAGTTCGAATCTGAGGTACTTTCAGTGGGAGCTTCTGATGAGAACATGGAAGTAGGCATCCTTGAGGTCCAGGGACGCTAGCCAATCCCCTGGCCTTAGAGAGGGTAAAATAATTCCCAGTCACCATTTTGAATTTTGGTTTTAAAAGGTGCATGTTTAGGTATCTGAGATCCAGGATGGGCCGCCATTCTCCTGTCTTTTTTGGGGTAAGGAAGTACCTGGAGTACAATCCTTTGCCCTGGCGTAGAGGAGGAACCCTTTCTACAGCTCTGAGAGCCAAGAGGGTTGAAACTTCTGTTTCTAAGGCGAGAGTCTCTGATGGATTTGCAGGTGGAAAGGATCTGGCTCTCATCTTTGGAAATTTTTTGAAGCTGAGACCAGTCCCTGGCTTACTACCTAGGACCCACTTGTCTGATGTTAAAGACTTCCAGTCCTGGACGCAGTAGCCAGCCTGCCCTACAGGTAATGGAGAATCGGCCCTGGCCATCCCATCAGGTGCCTGCTTGGCAGGGGCTTTAGGCTGAGGGTGGAGCAGGCCTGCTCGCATTCGCCTGCCTCTCCCTCTGAAGAACCCCCTTTGGGCGAGAGGCTGAAGAGGAGACCTGGCTTGTAAAGGCCTGTGAAAAGGCCTGCCCTGCCCCTGGAAAGCTGCTCTGAGGAGGCCTGCCTTTCCTTGGCCTGTGCACTCCTATAGGTGGTCCTATACTCATCCATTTTCTTCATGTAATTCTCTGTCTGCTCCCCAAACAGAGAGTTATCAAGAACAGGAAAATCCATGGCCTTAGCCTGAGTATCCTGTGACAGGCTAGTACACCTAAGCCAAGCCATTCTACGAAAAGCCACAGATATAGCCATGACTCTTGAAGATACATCATTAGAGTCCACTGCAGCATGGAATTGCACCTTGGGTGCCTCAATACCATCAGCAGCCACCTGCTCCAGCTCCTTGGCAAGCTGGCCAGGGACCTGCTTTGCTAGAGCCATAACAGTATCCCATCTGGATTTCTGATATCTTGCAACATAAGCCATATAATTTGCCTGTCTGAAACCCAAAGATGCTGCCATGTACTGTTTCTTTGCCATGGCATCAATCCTCCTGGAGTCCTTGTCAGGGGGGTGTGAAGCCAAAGGAATATTTGCCTTGTCACAGGCTGCAGCCTGCACTACTAACATGGCTGCATTGCTGTGAGAGGAACTCCGTGTCAGAGCCTGACAAAGTGTACCTCCTGTCCATTTCTTATCCACAGGAAGTATAGAATGGGAGCTTTTAAAATTTTACTGTCTGTTTCCTGAAGGATTTGTGGATAGGAATAGACAGTCTCCTAGACTCTGGGATATCCATCATCTCTACATAGTCAGGCTCCTCTTGGTCATCTACAGCTTCTTCCATAGGAAGCTGGAGGGTTTCAGCCACTTTCTTATAAAAATAAAATGAGAAGGGACTCAGAAAGCCTGGGGAGACACTTCTATAGGTCTGTCTAGAAAATGTCCGTTCAATGGGCAGATCCAGACTTTCAAAATCACATTCTCTCCTCATAATCTCCCCGGTTCATAAAATCCTCTATATCATATTCTTGAACCGGTGGAACCGAGCCAGACCGACCGCTTACCTGATGGTGCGGTTCGGTCGGAACCAGGGAAAGCGACTGGACAATTTTGATCGCTTTGGCTATCTCTGCAGCAGTTGGAGAAAGAATTTTTGGCTCCACACCTGCTGATTTCCTAGTCCTTTTAGCTAGAACGGACTCCTCCGAGTCAGCTCTCCTTTAGCCCGAGGAAGACTCACCCTGGTCAGAGGGCACTCCCTCTGGTTCGGTTGGAACCGAACCGGGCTGGTTATCCAGGTCAGCGGACTTCTTAGCCTCCCGTTCCCTGAGCCTACCAACTCTCTTATCCAGGGTAGCTGCAGGGAAATTCAAACAAATCTGGCAGTCTGTATTGAGGTGGTCAAACCCCAGACAATAGACACATGTGGTGTGTGGGTCAGCCTTAGCAAAAGCTTCCCCACAGACACTACAGTGTTGAAACCCAGTGGGCCCGGTTTTTCTTTTGGGTTTCTCAGACATAATGCCAGCCTAACCAGAAACTTGCCCGTTAACGGCCCTTAGCCAAGCAAGACACCCTTATCGGTTCCAGACCGTGTCACGAGTCGTGGAAAAACCGTAATGAAATCTGTTTTTTTTAGAACCGATAAGAACCGGGAACCGCACTTCTAATACAATTTAAAATAGTTTTATAACAACCTGATGGTTCAAACCAAACCCGACAATACCGTTTTACAAGTTCCACACAGAATTAGATGTAAAACCTATCTATACTTACGATACCACAGACAGAGCTTGAACACGGCGGTTGCGGTTTAATTTAGACAAATGCGGTTTGAAAACCGAGAAAAAATACTTTAAAACCGACAAAATGAACCGAGCAGTAGGAGAAATCTCCGGAGCGACTGTTCAGTGAGGCGGAGTAAAGAATCTGACAGTTACAGTTTGAAGCACAACAGACAGAGTTTTCAACCGAGCTCGCGATCAAGATTCCATGCCTGGCATGGAACTTAACTCTTTCACCTCCGGAGCAGTTCAAAGGCTGGGTCAAACTGCAATTGTCATAATATAGCAAGACTTCATGTTATTTGAAGGGGTACCTTGACCTTATCACAGGCAGCAGTCTGGAACACTCCTTCATGATCAGGGTGGGAGTGCAGGTATTTGGCACTCTGCTTAGCCACCTGATATTTCTCTTCTATTTTCTTGTCTATGCCAGCACCTAAAGTGGGTGTCGATAGCACTTTGGAAGTGGCCTTACTGAGGGACTTATGGATGGGCAAAAGCAGTTTTTTTTTGTGGGTGTTAAGCCCATCATATCCAAAACTTCCACCTCATCCATATCTTCAATTGCCTCCTGCGATGAGAGATTGAGAGTGTTGACCATTTGCCTCACAAAGATGCAGTGTGAGATGTAGTCATCTGAGGGATGAGAAGGGAAACCGAACTCTTGTTCAAGAGAACCATCAGGCTCTATAAGTTCTCCTTCCTCCTCCTCCACAGGCACTAGAACCAGTATTGGAGACTGGGGGGCAGGCATACTCATGAAGTTCCCTATAGCCTGGAAAGCCTGAAGGAACTGCCATGCCTTAGTCATGTCGTCTATTGAGGGTATCTTATTTCTGTCCACTGATATCTCCTTTCTTTCTTCAGGAGGAAGGATAGCAACATGCCTTTGTTTTTACTTTTTCTTAGCAGACACTGAATCTGATGCCTGTTTTATTTTTGATGGTTTCAGGGTTCCCCATTCAGCACTCTGATCTCTGAGCCATCTTTACTAGCCTTATCCTTCTGCTCTGAGGGGCTGGACCCTCCTTTGAGCCTTTAGGTAACACTGGGGCAGACTGAGAAGCCATAGGGTCTTCTATTTTTTTAGCCCTTCTCTTTTGCATTTTAGGGCAAAATCTAATACAGAGTTCACAACTGACAAAGTCGTGATGTGGACCCAGGTGCCTCAAACTCAACTCGTGGCAGCCTGCCTTAGCCAGGAGTTGAAAACAGATTTTACTAATTTTAAAGCCTGTAGGTCCTGTCCTCTTTTTGGGTGTCACTCATGCCAAACATTGACAACTGTAGAGGATCACTCTGGTTCCCAACACACCAAGAACAGTAATGTGCAGTTTGGTTATTTTCTAAAAAAAAGAACCACTTTAAAAATAAGATTAAATAGAAAATATGTCCAATAGCATCTTGGTTCCAATAAAAAGGGAACTGGAACCAAGAAACAAGGATCTGCTAAGCAGTTTCTAAAGTTGTAAAGAATCTATGTGTTTTGTTTTCTAAATTCAGTTAAGTAAAGTGGCTCCTGAAAAGTGGGAACCGTGCTGCAACAGGCCTTTCTCTGGTTCCCAGGAACCAATGTGGAACCAGAGGGAAAACACGGTAAATAACTAAAAATCAACAAAATACACCCTAACTTACACAGAGTTATCAAAAAACTAAACTACACTTTAAACTAAGTAAAAATTAGAAAATAATAACCTTTATATTAACGGCTCTGAAGAAGGTCAGACGGCTTTGGGACAACTGCTTCCTTTAGACGGAGACATAAATCTGCCATTAAGAGGGCAGAGGTGAGTGTGACCATACAGCAGAGTTTTGAACTTCATTCTAAGATTCCATAATTGGCATACAATTCTAGGCTCCAGGGTAGCTCATTCCAGATGAACGGTTTTCAGTTGTTCTGCATAGTGAGGGATTCCTGGGGCTTGAATTTTGATTTTTTTTCTCCTCAAGATATTTCTCCACTAAATAGTTCAGCATAAATAAGTTACCAGTGGTTCCACGACTCCGGAGTTTCATTCTATTTAGGATGATTCTGGTAAAAAACCTAAGGCCAATATAGAGGAGTGTGATTGGTCTGTTGCTATTGGGGTCTAGAGGGTCTTCCTTGTACATATTTGAACAATTATGCTTGTTTCCCATTCCTTATGTGTCTTCTGAAGCTCTGTGATGCAGTTAAATAGCATCATTAGCAACCTGGCTACCCAGTAGCTATTTGCTAAAAATATCTCCACTGGCACGTCATCCTGCCCTGGGAGTCACAGGCCTTACTGAAATCCAAATAAACCATAAAAAACACCTGCCCCCTATTTGCTGCCCTGGTCACCTGATCTAAGAAGTCAACCAGATTTGCCTGGCAAGACCTTCCCCTCATGAAACCATGATGGCTGGGGTCCGGTAGCCCATTTCCCTCCAGGCAGTCCACCAACTTCCCCCTTAGTAAAGACTCATCATTTTTCCCACTACAGATGTCAAGCCAACTGGTCTACAGTTCCCTGGCTCATCCTTCCTTCCACTCTTGTGTTGAGGGACCATGTCTGCTGTCCTCCAGTCTGCAGGAACCATCCCCGTGGCCAGTGAGCAGTCAAATATGTCTGCAAGTGGTCCTGCTATCACTTCTGCAACCTCCTTCAGCATCCTCAGGTGTAAGCAATCAGATACCATAGATTTATCTAGGTTTCAACTCTGTAAGCCTTTTCAAAACTCTTTTCTCCATTATTTTGACCATGCCACTTGATCCCTTGCTATCCTCCCTTCCCCTCAAGCCTACATTCTTGCAGTGTCCCATCTTCTTCCCTAATAAATATGGGACAAACATATTTGTTCAGTATGTCTGCTTTCCCTCTGTTCCCTTCCTCCCATCCTTCCTGAATAATCAGTCTCATCATACCCCCTCTGACCTTACACTTCTTCTGGATGTACCTGAAGAATGCCTTTTCCCCATGCTTCACTTACTTTGCCAGCTGGAGTTCCATCTCTGTCTTGGCCTCAATCACCTTTCTACAGGCTACCTTTGTTGTCTGCAGGTACCTCTCCCTATCCTCCTTCCACTGGCTTCCCTTATGCCCTCCAATTGGCTCTTACCACCATTGTTACTTCAGCTGTGAACCACATTGGACCCCTTGCCCTTTTTAACTTTTGATACCTTTGCAACTGAATTTTTGGCTGCTTCTATCATTGTTTTTTAAAATGTTTCCCATTTTCTCTTCCCCCTCTGCCTGCTCCATATCCTGTGTTTTTTTCCAACTGTTCCCTCACATTGCCAAAATAATTTTTAATGTCTCATACCCTTGCTGTATTTGCCATGTTGGTGGTCCCTGTCTGGACCTCCAGTGCCACTGTTCTGTGGTCACTGGAACCAAGTTGTTTCAGAACTGCTACGTTTTGGATCCTTTCATTGTTGGTGAGCACCAGATCCAGGAAAGCACCTTCCCTTGTCGAGCCCTGGACTAGCTAAACTTGGAATGCCTCTTTGGCATGCATCCACCATCCAGTATCTCATTTATTTTCCTTAGCTGTTAGGTAGGGGATCAGTGTGAGAAGACAACTAGGAATAAGGATAGTGGGAACAGGATCAAGGATGGAGACAGTCTTTTACTAGAAGGTGATGATGTCAGTAATAGTTTTACATGAAACATATGTGAAGTCAGAGAGTATAGATGTAGGGTCTGTGTTACTAGTACATATGGAGACCAGTGCAAGGGTGGGTTTATGAATGTCTGCTATGGTAATGCAATGATGTACATTTAATATTTTTGCCATGAAAAATAAAATAAAATCTTCACATTTTGATAGTGTAAAAGTGACAAGCGTCATTGTTTGGGAAGGGTGGAGAATGTGCCCAACAATACAAAATAACTATGTAGATTTCCCACACCATCTGAAATGATCTGGGATTGAAAGGAAGCCCTTGCAATTTTGAGGGAGTCCTTGAATTTATTCTGGTGAGCCTTCCATGGTTAACAGTCAAGTAGAATGCCAGTCTTTCAAGGTGGTAGCTATTACGTTTCTAAGTTTATATGTGATCACTGAACAAAGAGGCTCTATTTGTTCTGTTTGTTGTTTTGGACTGAACAAGGGCAAGGTCATCAAGCACATGGGATGAAATATTATTATAGTGCTTAAGTGAGACACTGACTGAATGTGGTCTAGTAAAAGAAACTAGAAATTGGAGAATATGTGATTAGAGGAAAACAGGGTCAAGGTTTTCCAGTGATTGGAAGGACAGAAATTTACAGAAACAGATATACTCTGATATGTTTAAGGAGAAATTAACCATGAGATGGCCACTTACAGTGAGATCATACAGCAGTAGTTTGATTGTTTGTGATACCAAAATCAAGTGTGTGTCCACAAATTCAAGTAGGTAATGTTGTGACGAGGTTGAGTAAGACCCTGTCCCATTTGTTATGCAGAAAGAGTTTAAAGCAAGGATCTGTCTGTCCTCTCCTTTTTTGTCTCTTGTCTGTCTGTGCAATCAAATTTTCTTGTGAAACCTAGGAATTGATCACTATGACGGTCTCATAATCCCCCCTCCGCTGTCTTCCTGCCATCACTTGCTGTTTCTAGCTTTTCTTCCCCTTTGCGTATTTGTGGTTACAAAATTATATGTGAATCTTTGTATGAAACTGCTCAATGATGTTCACCTGGATAAATAAAGATTTCTGATTGCTTGATTGAGTGATAATCTCACTCACAGAAACCTGGCTCTCCCCTAAGATCCCAGATGCCATGGTATCCCTTGATGGCTACACCACCTTCCATCAGGAGAGACTATCTAAACATGGGGGTGGTTGCCTGGTGTACCTGTATAACAAAATCAAAGGTCAGGTGTTGTAAACAGTCTCATAACAAAAGAAGCACAAATACTATCCATCAAGCTTATCATATGCCGCCAGAGCAAGACACGGTCTATATGCCCCCTGGAAGGCAAGCAACAGGCATGGAACAGTTCATTGACCATATTAAACAGGTTAAGCAGAGCTGGGAATAGGTTGTTGGTGATTTTAACACTAATTGGCTAGCGCAGGATACTGCCACCCTAAGAGACCAAATCTCTAACCTGTACATCAAACAAATGGTCACCCAAGTAGCTAGGAGAAACTACTGCACTGGCACAGGCTCCATTATTGGTTGGCTACTCTCCACTTGCCCTGAACACATAACAGATGTATCAGTTCTACCAGACTCTCTAGGCGACCACTCCCCAGTGATGTGCTTGTGGACAAATAAGGGTATGAAATGCACCCCTCAGGTCATTAAAAACCGGTCATTAAGGAAAGGGCAGTTAGAGCATTTTAAACAATCTCTAAAAAGGTCTGAATGGACCCCACTAGACAGCATGGATTATGCAAATCAGGCCCTCGACTACTTTACATCAATATGCACCAAAGCGTCGGACCGGTGGTGCTGAGGGTTGAGGCGCAGGACGCCACACCTCACGCCACACTGGTGATCTGGGTTGAGGAACGAGCCCGGGTCATTGGAGATCAGCGGGGAGGAGAGGATTGAGCATCCGTAGACTGCTCTCCTCTCCTGGGGAGGGGTAAGAGTACTGTCCCACGCACATAGCGATACCCCAGCGAAGGCTGGGTGTACTACAGTTGCAGGACCAAATGAAAGGGTTACAACATTGGGCGGCTGCCCTCTAGATGTGTGCGGGAGTGTGCATGTAATGGACTGGGCGACATTGCATTACCCTTGTTGGGGGGGATAGAGCAGAAAAGTCCCTCCCCCTCCAGTAGGTGAAGGCGGGGCCAGTGGCATTGGCCCCACGTCCACCGCCAGGTGAAAGGATGCACATTCCAGTTCCCCCCCACAGGCTGCCCCACCAATCCTGTAGATAGGACGCCAGAGGAGATGGCAGTCCTTCCCCGGAGGACACAGACCTAGGGGGCTTGGGTATGCCGAGCAGATGATGGGGGATAGCCTCCTAACTGTAATCGTGTGAACTGCACATCAGGCAGGATAGGATTTACCGATGACCGAAATGCCCACGCCGGAGAGAGTCTGGAGGTAGGGAGAGCAGAAATAGAAGATAAAAAAAAAAAAAAAAGAATTACCAATACATGCAACATATTTGCCCCATTCAAATCCTCTACAGTCAAAGAGACTACCAACCCATGGCTCTCGGGATGCCTTATTGAGCAAGTGAATTCCCATAACAACCTATGGCACAAGGCTAGGGCAACCGGTAGACAGTCTGACTTTACTGCTTATAAAGCGGCCAGAAACAAGTGCACTAAGTTGATAAGGAAAGCAAAAGCTATTTACTATAAAGAAGTATTGAACAGAAACTGGGGAAGCAGAAGATATTTCTGGAACTCCATGAAAACTCTTGCTGGGAGGGACTCCAACGCGCCACCAGACCTGATCGTCACTGCATCCGGCACATTACAAGAACCAAAGGAACTGGCAAACACCTTCAATATCACCGTTATGGACCTAAGCACTGTACTACCTCCAAAGTACCTAATAACCCAGCCTACTAGTAAGCCTACTAAGATGACCCCCCCCCCAAAACACCGCTATACCTCCATTATACTTCAAGCAAATCTCTAGGCCAGAAACCATAAAATACATTAGGAGTGGCCGGGGGGGGGGTGCTGTGGAGCCGGGCACTATGGCCGCAGGGAACTGAAACTCATAAGGATTACAGTTGTTTTTTGCCTGCTGCAACTGCAAGAGAATACCCCTGATCTCCATTTTCGGGTACCGGAACATTTCTGGTGTAAATATGGGAAATCCTAAAATGGATAAACACCAGGGAGATGGCGCAAAAACCAAAAGTTCTTCAACCTTACCAGCAACATGGTCGGTGCAAGGCCACCTTCCACCGGAGCCAGGTAGTGACGAAGAGGAGACCCTGCAGACGTTAGGGCATAAGATGAACAGGATGCTGGCATCCATGTCTAGACTGTCCGATCACTTTGATGCCTTGACAAACAGGGTCACGGTTCTTGAAATTGAAGTTGGATCTACTAAAATGGAGGTTTATGAGGTGAAAAAACAATCTGAATTAGCATTAGGGACTGCGGTGATGCTAATAAAAAAGAACGCGCATTTGCGGTCCCGGCTAGAGAATCTCAAAAGTGTAGCTAGAGCAACTAACCTTCAGATCATCAGGATGCTGGAAGGAGTGGAGGGGGGGTCACCTCATTCTCTTTATTAGAGAAAGGCTCAAACAACACTTCAGTCAGCCTTTAAAGGACAGGGTCTGGACTATTCAGAAGGCCTACAGAGTAGCCTCTCGGGGCAGGCCCAACGTTACTGATGCCCCCAGGGCGATAGCTGTCATGTTGGATAACATGGGGACTAGAGACTTGCTACTTAATATTGCCAGACAAAAACGTACACTTCCCCAAGTTGGGCAGCGAATCTCCCTCTCCCTCTTCTCCGACCTCAGCTACGCGACCAGGCAGAAAAAGAAGTGCTTCGACGGTATCCGGGCGATGCTCCGTGATGCTGGCATTATGCACAACATGCTGTTTCCAGCCAGACTTCAGCTGGTGTATGAACAAAGAGTATTTATCTTTTTGGATGTTTCAGAGGCCCTGAAAAGGGCTCAAAAACATGCCCAGCCCTCCAGAAGGAGACGAGAACCCTCCGAATCTGCATCAGAGAGCGAGGATGGAGCAGAGACTTAGTGAGAGACTCTAACTGATACCTTATAATAATAGCATTCTCTGTTTAGCACCATATTAGTGAGGATAAGTTTCTCCCCTTTAATTCTGGTTTTGGAAAATGGCAGTTTTGGGGCATATATGGGAGAGAGCTGGAGACCTTAAGGGTTTGGAATGGGGTAGTTTGTTAAAAATGTTCTAGATCTGGGGCAGTTTTCTTGCAATGCTTATTTGACTTATTGTTAGTTTGTAAAGTTAATATTCATAATGCAGATATGGAACAAAGTTATATATGTGGATTTTCCATACAGTCTCTAAATATGATCCCATATGTATAGTACCTGTTGGTACCTTTCAAAAGATTTAGCATGCTCTTTTGTAGCTTTCCTGTAATGGGAAGTGGAACTCGGGAACTATTTTAATAGTAAATATGTTATTCAACATGCAGCTCATGGGCTTAAAATGCATAGCTTACATTTGAATTTTCTTTTTAAGTCTGAATTTAAATGTTTCTTTGGGTTCCCCCAATGCTGTATCTTATAAATGTCAGTCAATTTATTTTATCCACTTGTATTAAGAGGGGTGGCACCCTCGAGTGGTTATCTGATATATCCTTATGTACTGCATCAGGAAAACATTTTGTGTTTAATATGAAACTAATAAATACAAAGTACAAAAAAAAAAAAAAAGAGGGTCCTACAAAAAACAAGGATCAGAGGTGACATGATTGACATGAAGCTGGTGGCTCTCACTCTAGATGAACTAGCTTTACGCCTTACAAAAATATTTAATGTATCCCTAAGATTGGGAGTTTTCCCAGATAGGTTAAAGGCAGCGCTCGTCATCGTGTGTTCAGAAGTGGAGACAGAGCCAGCCTGGCAAACTACAGACCCATATCCATATTACCCCTCTATCAAAAGCCCTCGAGAGGATTGTCTCTGATCAATTAACTGATTCTCTGAGTAAGTACAACCTCCTGTGGGCACAACAACACAGGTTTCGAAAAAACCATAGCACCATGACCACGATGACAGACTACACTATATGCCTGTATGATGCTCTAGACAATAGCATGGCAGTGGGGTCCATATTTGTAGACCTCACTACAGCAGTCAATGTAGTGAAACACCAGATCCTACTCGCTAACATACTGTCCATTGGCCTATCCCATGAAACTGTATTTTGGTTCAGTAGCTACTTGTCCCACAGATCACAGTGCGTGAGAAGAAAAAATTACTCACCTTAGTAATGTTGTTTCTTCTAATGGAGTCTTGCTGTATTCTGACTATTGCAGTGATATCCAATCTTTGAACTGCCCCAGAGAGGAAAGAGTTAACTTTCCATGCAAGGCATGGAACACTGAGCTTGAGCTCGGTTGAGACTCTGTCTGTTGTTGTTTGAACCCAAACCACCAGATCTTTATAAGCTAAACTCACTGGGCGTCCTGTGTGGAAACTGTAAACTTACACTAGCCAACTGGAAACTAAATCGAATAGAAAGGTTTTTTTGGTTCCAAGGCAAAGACTCAAGTCAGGAAACCCAAAAAACAAAACACAACACATACCCAAAAATAAAAGGGTGAGAAAAAAGGGGGGGCACCTCTAGGGTGCCAAAACTGTTCCTGCCCACCCACATCCCAAAACCCAGGTTCTGAGAATGGAGGTGGGGGGGAGAGGTCAGAATACAGCAAGACTCCATTAGAAGAAACAACATTACTGAGGTGAGTAATTTTTTCTTCGAACAACATGAAGTCTTGCTGTATTCTGACTATTGCAGACTACCAAGCAGTACCTCCATGGAGGAGGGACAGAACCTACTTGGGAAACAGGCTCTGAAGCACTGCTGTGCTAAACCGAGCATCACTCCTAGCCTGGATATCCAGAGAGTAATGCTTGGTGAAAGTATGTACTGTTTTCCAGGTGGCTGCTTGACAAATCTCTAAGATAGGAATATCCCTGGCAGCAGCCAGGGAAGCAGCTGTACCTCTGGTAGAGTGAGCCCTCAGGCCTGAGGGTGGGATCCTACCTAATTTTTCATAGCAAAATTGTATACAAGAGACAATCCACCTGGCAATAGATCTCTTAGTGGCAGGTTTCTCTTTACCAACCTCACCATAAGTGAGGAACAGTTGGAGGAGTCAAACCGAGACCCCTGGTGCGCTCTATGTAGTAGCTAAGGCTCTTTTCACATCCAGGTTGTGCAGCCTCTCCCCAGAGGAGGAATGGTCAGTGAAGAAAACAGGAAGGGACATAGACTGGTTAAGGTGGAAATCTGAAACCACCTTAGGCAAAAACTTCCTATTAGTCCTGAGGACCATCTTATCTCTATGGAAAGAGATAACATCAGGTTCCACTGACAGGGCCTATAACTCACTTATGTGTCTGGCAGAAGTAATGGCTACCAAGAACACCGTTTTCCAAGTCAAGTACTTCAGCTCTGCTGAGGACAAAGGCTCAAAAGGGGGTTGCATAAGCTTAGCAATGCAAACATTAAGGTCTCAGGCAGGGGCAGGGTCCCTGAAGGGAGGATTGGTATGCAGCAATCCCTTGAAGAATTTACAGAATACAGGATGAGCTGAAAGAGAAGAGTGCTTGCCTGCTGACAAGAAGGCAGAGACAGCTGCCAGATGCAGTCTAAGTGTAGCTGGTCTGAGTCCCAAGCTATTGAGATGAACTGGAAGTATTTTTTCACAGAGAGGGTTGTGGATGCATGGAACGGCCTTCCGGAGGAGGTTGTGGAGTCAAAATCAGTGGTGGAATTCAAGCATGCATGGGACAGTCATAAGGCAATTCTAGGGGTTGGGGGTAGGAAGAAGTAGGCTGCTGGTTAACTAGGATCTGCAGCTTATCCAGTAGGTAGGGAAATGGGCAGACTGGGTGGGTCAAGTGGTCCTTATCTGCTGTCAAATTCTATGTTTCTATGACTGTAGGCAATCCAGCAGACTATGGAGAAATATGCTTCCCAGAGCACCAAATAGTAAACCTTTTCCATTTGGAGTTGTAAGTCTTTCTGGTGGAAGGCTTTCGAGAAGCCTTTAAAATATCCAGAATGGGGGGGCACTAATGAGCAGCTAACTGGAAAGTTGTGTATCCCACTCGCTCCGTCGGGGCAATCAATCTTTAAGATTAAAATACGGAGTTTCGGTGCCCTGGAGAGTCTAAAACGGCGGTAATGGGTGTCCGAAAGTATCATGGACGAGTTTTTAACTCCGTTGCCATCTAAAAGTCAGCGCTCCACCAGTAAATCGGGTAAAAAAAAACAATGGCGGGCTTGGGGGGAGAGAACTCAGGCCTAGTTTCACTCTCAGCAGTGGAAGTGGCGGCCCTGGGTAAGGAACTGACCAGCCAAGTGATTGCAGCATTGGAGCCACGATTAGTTAAATTAGAAGACAAACTAGAGGGCAAATTACAAAAGGTGTTGGAGCAGCAGACACAGCAGAGCTCCCGGCTGGCGGAGGCAGAGGAGAGAATCTCCAGGCTAGAGGACGAGGTGCTGATGGTCCCTGAACAAGTTCGTACTTTGCAGAGGGAATTGGAGGAGTTCAAGAAGGCCTACGATTATCAAGAAAACTACCATCGTAGGCTAAACTTGAGCCTCAGAGGGCTCCCTGAGGGCCTAGAGGGGGGCGATGCCCTAAGCTTCTGTGGCAAGGTGCTACCTGAGTTACTGGGACTGAAGTTTAAAAATGGCAGAGTTAAATTGGAATGGCCCATCGGGTGGTAGTGCCCTGGCCCCCCGCGGGTCAGCCCCCAAGGCAGATAATTATGCGGTTTCACAACTTTCAGGACCAGGAAACAATGAAGGCCTATAAATCCCGGGGCTCGCTGAGCTATGAAGATCACCGGCTGTTTTTGTCGAAGATTACTCAGCTAGGCTGCTTAAAAGGAGGAAAGCGTTCAATGGAGTGATGACCCAGCTTAGAAATTTAAAGGTTGAATGTTTCTTGACCTATCCTGCGACACTGCGGATCAAACATGAAGGGGCAACTTATTCGTTTTGGGACATTGAGAAAGCAGAAGAGTTCATTAAAGGTCTGAAAAGGAAAGTAAGCTGAAGGATCACTAAAGGAAGTTCTTTGAGATGGGGAGATGTCCGAGAGGGTTATTTGGTGACTTGGACATAAAGTGGCGATGTTTATTGTTAACGTACTGTATTTTTTCCTATATTGTTACTGGAGCCTGTTGCCTGGATTATTTCGGTTGGCGCCGTTGTGCTGTGTTATTGAAAAGCCGTCTCTGGTGGAGGGCCTGCTGGGAGTCGTGGAGGCCTGGAGTGGTGTGGACTAAATGGCATGAGGATCGAGCTGAGATGCATAATGGACCCTTACCTGCTGGGCCGAATGCCGGAGGACTGATGGCCGCATTGTGGTCTGTGGACAGTGGAGGTGCAGAAGAAGATGGTGGCCTGTAAGGTAGGAGCAGGGGAGGGCTTTGCGCGTGATATATAATGGCGCGGCCTGGCCCCCTGCGCCCTTCCTATTTAGAGAAGTCATCTATTTGAGTCTGGCTCTGTGGAAAGGACTCTTGCTGCTGCCAGACAAGGATTATGAAACCGGGAGGGGGCTGATAGATGTGGGGGGGTCGAAGAGTCTCAAAGGGGGTAGCTGTAGAGGAAGGGATAGATGGGCAGGGGGTCAAGGGGGCACAGGGGCTTAACCGAGGGGAGAAGGGTCTGATTCCTTCTTGGGATTGCCTCTAGTTGGAGTGGGGTAGATTAAGGGAGGACAGTGGTTCAATCTGGGGGAGGAGGGTTTGGATCTCCTTATTTAGGACTACCTTAGGCTAGGGTGGTGGGAGGGGGATGAAGGTAGGGTGTTCCCTCACCCCAGGTCTGGAGGGGAGTAGGTCTTAGTTTTTTCAGCACCCCTGGACCAAGGTATCTATAAATGAGGGCGGGAGGGACGGATAGTGACATAAGGGGTGAGTTTAAAGCAATAGGTCAGTATAAAGGGAAAGAACGAGAAAGGAGGGGTGGGGGTGGGAGGAAGAGGGGTAAGGTAAGGAATTGTGGGCAGGGATAGGAAGAGAGTCGGGAGATATGGAAGCGGAGAGGAGAAGTTTGGGTTAAAGATATGGGCGGGGGGACTTGGGGTCTGGAGCCAGGAGGTAGAAGACTACAGGGTTAGTGAGGCTCGGAAGGGGGAAATGGTTGCCCGGCGGGGGGGTGGGACACGCATCTCAGTTGTGAAGGAGAATGGTGATTGTTGACTGTTGTGTGTTGGGTCTAGCATGCACTTATGCTATAATAGCAATTAGTGTAATAGTAGGGGGATGGAGAAGGAGAATTATTCAAAAGATGGAGACGGGGGAAAGGGGAGGAGGGCAGGGGAGGCTGTGGAGGAGGGGGCTGTTGTTATTGTTATTGAATATTAAAATGGATAGATTTTATTTAGTTTGTGTTAGTAAGATAGTAACCTGGTTACATTTAAGGAGGGATGGCCAATTGTGTGGTACTCAAAGGGGAAAAGATTGGAGTACCGACAGTACATACGACACCATAGGGGACTGCTATATCAAGATAAATGGGTACTCTTATTGAAATGTAAAGTGTTTTGAGATAAAATGAGAGATCTAACGAATTTAAATGTGGTATCGTGGAATGTAAAAGGCATAGCAAGCCCAGTGAAGAGGACTGCGCTTCTGACTGCACTGAGGCGTAAGGGGGTTCAGGTGGCCCTGTTGCAGGAGACACACTTGACAGACCTAGAGCATGCCTAGCTGGTGCAGAGCTGGGTGGGGAAGTGTATTGCAGCCTCCTATTCATCTCACAAAAGGGGGGTGGCGAAACTTCTGCATAAGAATCTAATGTTTGAAGTGAAGAGGATAATTAGAGACCCCAGGGAGGGTAGATATGTCTTCGTCACTGGCGGATGGCAGGGTGAAATAATTACGTTTGGATGCATATATGCTCCGGCAGTATATGACCCAGAGTTTTACTCCTCTTTACTTGGCTTGCTTGTTAAGGAACAGTTTCCTGGTCTTATATTAGGGGGGATTTTAACTGGGTAATGGACCCGAGAATGGACCACTCGGAGGGGAAAGGACGGGTAACGGAGGCTATGGGACAATGGCAAATAGGCATAGCAGATTTAGACATTGTGGACAGCTGGAGGGCCATCAACCCCACTGAGCAGGGAGTATACCTTTATTCCAACCTCATAAAACATGGTCCCGACTGGACTATGTGTTTCTCCCTAGGAGGTGGGTGGGGCGGATAAGGGAAATAAGTCACAGCCCCATATTCATATCGGATCACACTATGGTGGTGTTGAGACTCATGGGAGGAGGTGCAGAGAGAGGCTCATCAACCTGGAGGTTCCCAGTGTATCTGATTAAAGACCAGGCATTCAAGGAACACCTAAGGGAGCAATGGAAGTTTTATGTAGAGATGAACAATATGGAGGGGATCTCGAAGGGCACCCTTTCGGAGGTGGGCAAAGCCTTTCTGAGAGGGGTCATCATGGCTTATGTTGGTAAATTGAAGAAACAACGAAAGAATAAGAGGGTTGAGTTGGAAAGACAGGTGAAGGAGTTGGAAAAGAGGGTAGGAGGAGGGACAGAGGGGAAGCTTTGAAACTACTGGCAACGGCGAGGGAGGCGCTAAACTCCATACTGAGGGAAGAAGCAGGGAAGGCATCGTTTGGCTGTCAGAGGCGTGTTTTTGAATGGGGAAATAAGCCCGGCCCTATGCTGGTAAGGCTGATGAAAGGGGGAAGGGGCCCAACCAGGATCACACAAATTAAGGGAGAGGCGGGGCAAGTTAGGACAAGGCCAAAAGAAATGGCTGAGTGCTTTGCGGAGTTTTATAGCAAATTATATAGGGCAGAGCGAGTGGGCCAGATAAGAGACATTCGGGAGTTCTTGGACGGATTACCCATAACGAGGATTACAGAGGAACAGAAGGACAGTTTAAATCGGTCTATATCACAAAAGGAAATATTGAGGGCCATACAGAAACTACAGGAAGGGAAGGCTTCTGGTCCAGACGGATTTCCGTTAGTACTATAGGATTCTGGGGGGTTAGTGCAGATGTACTGAAGGAAGTATTCTGAGGGGAGAGGAGACAGGTGGTAAGCTGCCTGACTCATGTTATGAGGCTAATATTTGTCTGATCCAGAAGGTGGACAGGAGGGCTGGTGTGCTCAGACTATCGCCCAATATCCCTCCTCAATGTGGATATGAAGATTTTGGCCAAAGTATTAGCCATGAGATTAGAGGACTGTTTGCCGGATGTGATCCACCCAGACCAGACCGGGTTCATTAAGGGACGGCAGTCCTATCATAATGTGCGGAGGTTGTTGAATATTATCTGGAGGGCTGGGCAGACTGGAACGGGGATGGGGATACTTTCTATGGACGCCGAAAAGGCGTTTGATAGGGTGGACTGGGACTACCTCTTTGAGGTGATGGACCGGTTTGGTTTGGGGGATACGTACATAGGATGGGTTAAATCCATGTACAGAAAGCCCAGTGCACGGGTAATGGTGAATGGGTGTTTGTCTGGAAAGGTTGAACTAGAAAGAGGGACTAGGCAAGGGTGCCCGCTTTTGCCCTTATTGTTCGCCCTGGCAATTGAACCCCTAGCGTTAGCGTTACGCCGGCATGAGGGCGAGGTTGGAGTGAGGGATGGGGAAGGGAGGGAGCATAAAGTGTCACTCTACGCCGACGACATGCTTCTTTTTAAGGGGACATGGGGGATTCGGTGAGACACCTGATGGATATTATTGGGAAATTTGCAGACTTCTCTGGGTACAAGATAAATGTGAAGAAATCAGAGATAATGGATTTCCGGATATCAGCCCGGAGGTGCAGCAGAGAGGTTTCAGCGTGGTTAAGTCAAACTTTAAATACTTAGGGTTGCACGTGGGAAGAAGGTGGGAAGACCTGTACAGGTTAAATTACCACCCGTTAATTAAAGGGATCCTTGCAGATTTGAAGCGGTGGTTACATCTACCCATATCTTGGATTGGGAGGATAAATCTCATTAAAATGAATATTATACCCCGGATCCTATACCTGATGCAAATGCTGCAGGTGAGACTAATACAGAGGGATGTTAAAAGGTTGGAGAAGGGGTTTGTTGAATTCATATGGCAGGGAAGAAAACCCAGAATAAGCCTCGCAAGACTTAAAGCAGATAGGTCTAGAGGGGGGCTTAATTTTCCAGACCTGGGGGCTTATTATAGATCGGTGCAACTTAGGAGCGTAATGGATTGGATCCATAAGCCGGAGGTGGCTAGTTGGGTGGGACTAGAACAAGAGGGGGCTCCTGGGAGATTGTCAGCGTATTTACATAGTAAAGGGCTACAGGCATATAGGAGAATGGGGAAGGTTAATCCGTTAGTGCGGGACACATTGGAGGCCTGGGGTCATTCCTGGAGGTGAAAGGGATCACCTCAGAGAGAAACAATCCTGCTCCCAGTTGCAGGGAATCTGTTTTTTATTCCAGGTATGGAGGACAGAGGGTTCCTGGAGTGGGGAAAAAAGGGGGGTGATCTGTATGGGAACCTTGCTGGAGAAAGGGGAGCTGATTGAGTTCAATAAGATCAGTAGGGGGTTAAATTTAGGGGCCTCACATCTATTTAGATATTTTCAAGTTAGAGCATATGCTAGAGGGTTGAGCAAGGGGGGAAGTGTGAGGTTGAATCCTAATAAGTTAGAGCAGATACTAAGCCAGGCTAGGAGAGATCCAAAGGGATTTATTGGAAAGGCTGTTAGGCAAGATAGGTTGAATCTGCCAGATTTAACAAGCTCCACGAAAGCCCTTTGGGAAAGGGACCTAGGCCTGCAAATATCCGATGCTAATTGGGAAATGATGTTGGGGATGCCAGAAGGCATTATGGTATGCAATAAATTCAAAGAAGCCTTTTTTAAATTTCTGCACAGAGCTTTTTGGCTACCAGTTGCAGTGCACCGGATGCACCCTGGGGTATCTCCAAATTGCAAGAGATGTGTTGGGGGTCTGGGTACTTTCTATCACTGTTTCTGGACATGTCCAGTTCTGGTTAAATTCTGGGAGAAGGTAGTACAGGAGGTGAATAAGGGGATTGGAGGTCGGTTGTCTCGAGACCCTCTGGTATGTCTGTTAGGGATGGAAAGGAAAGGTGGGGAAGACGAGTGGCTAATTTTGCCCAGGTGGGCAAGGGTCCTGCTTGTGCTTGCAAGGCACTACATTCAGAACACGTGGGTGACTGGAAATGGGCCCACAATAGCAGACTGGTGGTATTACGGTCGTTGGCCCTGGAGAGAGTCACCTGGGCAGTTAGAGAAGGAGAGGAGAGGTTTATGAGGGAGTGGGCCCCGTTCCTGGCGACGCTGAGTATCTCTGAAAGCATAATGTTACGCACGGGGTGGTACACCTAGGTCTGGGTGTAAGCAGGCTGGGGAATGAATACAGCTGCCCCAGTGAAGATGGAACAAGGGACATGAATTAGTGTTTGTTGGCACCCTACTGAGTGCAGTATGGGCCCTTCCCAGGTGCATCCAGTCAGGACGAGGTACGGGGGACACTCTCTGCTATTAGTTAGGTGAAGGTATGGGAGGGAGGTAGGAGGCTAAGGGACGTATTGGGTTCTGGAAATGAGTTCACACACTCGATCATGATGGTATAATGGTCATGAAAGTATACCAGTTTAGTACCACGAAAGGAACCAATGTGGTGCATTAGTGAAATAACCAGGTGTATTGTATTTTTTTTTTTATTATATCATGTCTTACTGTATTGTATTATATGTTTTTTTAATCTTTTCTTTTCCATTCTCTTGTCTATGGATTTGTTGTTTATTTGTTTTATGTCAAAGGTAGTGTGTATCTTGTCTTCTTTTTCATGTTGGTATCTGATGAAAACTTTAATGAACAGAATTCAAAAAAAAAAAATATCCAGAACACCTTGAGAGAGATGCAAATCAGCAAACTATAACTCTTCAAGAGCCAGGCCTTGAGATTGAGAGATTTGAGATTCGGATACCAAACCCTCCCCTGAGAACATGTTAACAGGTTGTAATTCCTGGGAAGAGACAGGGGAAGGTGGACTGCTAAGGACAGCAAGAGAGGGTACCAGGGCTGTTTGGCCCAGTCTGGAGCGATCAGAATCACTTTGCAGGGTTGAGACCTGATTTTGACTAGTACCTTGAACAGGAGAGGGAAGGGGGAGCATACAGGAACTTCCCTTCCCAGTTGAGAACTAGGGCATCCAGGGGGACTGAGCCCAACACTGGGGGTCTGCAGCAAAAAAGAGGAAGTTGGTGATTGTCTGGTGCTGCAAAAAGATCTATCTGTGGGGTACCCCATCTGGATAAGATCACCTTCAAAATCAGGGGATCTAGGGGCCATTCGTGATGGCCCTGAGATATCCTGCTGAGAGCATCTGCCAAGACATTGTCCTTCCCTGGGAGGTGCACTGCTGTCAGAGAGGTATTCAGGGAATAGGCCAGAGACCACAACTTCATTGCCTCTGTGCACAAGGCAGTAGACCGAGTGCCCCCTTGCTTGTTGATGTACCACATTGTGGTGGTATTGTCTGTCCTGATCTGAACTACTTTGTTCTGAACAGACTTGGAAAAAACTTGAAGTGCTAGAAACACTGCTCTGAGTTCTAAGACACTGATGTGAAGCAGAGATTCTTGAGGTGACCACAACCCCTGGGTGGTCAGATCCCCCAAGTGGGCTCCCCAGCCCAAGAGGGAGGCATCAGTGGTAAGGATTAGAGAATGAGATTGAGTGACAAAGGGAACTCCTGCCTTAGGTTGTCCTGATCCTGCCACCATTGCAAAGCCTGGATCAGGGTTAGAGTCACTGGGATTAGCTTGGTCAGAGAATCCTTTCTCTGGGACCAGAAGGCTCTTAAATGGAACTGAATGTCCCTCATCTGAAATCTTGCTCCTTGGACCACTGCTGTAGAGGCAGCCATGTGGCCCAGAAGCTGCAGAAAATGCCTTGCTGATCGAGACACCTGGAGGGTGAATGAAGAGGCCAGTGTAACAAGGATCCTTGCCCTGTCCAGGGGAAGGAAGGCTCTTGCTCTTATTGTATCCAGCTCTGCCCCTATGAAGGTGAGGAGCTGCAGAGGCTCTAGAACTGACTTTGAAAGATTCAGAAGGAATCCTAGAGAAGTGAGCAGTTGCTGAGTTATCTGTAGGTGTGACTTGACTTGGTCTGGAGACTGACCCACTATGAGCCAGTCGTCCAGGTATGGAAAGATGGAGATCTTTTTTCTCCTTAGGAAAGCAACCACTACTGCCAGGCATTTTGTGAACACCCTTGGAGCTGATGTTAGGCCAAAGGGCATTGCTCTGAATTGATAGTGGCCTGAGGGCAACTCGAACCTGAGGTACTTTCTGTGGGAGCATTTGATGAGAATGTGGAAATAGGCATCCTTGAGGTCCAGGGAAACTAGCCAGTCCCCTGGCCTTAGAGAGGGTAGAATTATTCCCAGAGTCACCTTTTTGAACTTTGGCTTTAAAAGGTGCTTGTTTAAATATCTGAGATCCAGGATGGGCCGCCATTCTCCTGTCTTTTTGGGAGTTAGGAAGTACCTGGAGTACAATCCTTTTCCCTTGGTGTAGGGGTGGAACCCTTTCTATGGCTCTCAGAGCCAAGAGGGAAGAGACCTCTGCCTCTAGGGCAACGGCCTCTGAAGGATTTGCAGGTGGAAAGGACCTGGTTCTCATCTTGGGAAATTGTTTGAAGCTGAGAACCAGTCCCTGGCTTACTACTTCCAGGACCCATTTTTCTGATGTTAAAGACATCCAGTCCTGGACAAAGTAAGCCAGCCTGCCCCCTACGGGTAGTGGAGAATCGGCCCGGGCAAACCCATCAGGGTGCCTGTTTGCAGGGGCTTAGGTTGATGGGTGGTAGCAGGCCTGCTTGTACCCCGTCTGCCTCTCCTCTGAAGAACCCCTCTGGGCAAAAGGCGGAGAGGAGGCCTGGCTTGGTAGAAAGGCTTCAGAAAAGGCCTGCCCTGCCCCTGGAATGCTCTCTGGGGAGTGGCTTGCCTTCCTTGGCCTGAGCACTCCTATAGGTGGTCCTGTACTCATCCATTTTTCATGTAGTTCTCTGTCTGCTCCCCAAACAGAGAATTACCAACAACAGGAAAATCCATGGCCTTAGTCTGGGCATCCTGTGACAGGCTAGTACATCTGAGCCAAGCCATCCTACAAAGGGCCACAGATGTAGCCATGACTCTAGATGAAACATCACTGGAGTCCACTGCAGCATGAAATTGCACCTTGGACGCCTCAATCCCATCATCAGCCACCTGCTCCAGCTCCTTGGCAAGCTGGCCAGGGACCTGTTTAGCTAGAGCCATCACAGTGTCCCATCTAGACTTCTGGTATCTAGCTGTGTAGGCCATATAATTAGCCTGCCTGAGTCCCAAAGATGCTGCCATGTACTGTTTCTTTGCCATGGCATCAATCCTCCTGAAGTCCTTATCTGGGGGGTGTGAAGCCAAGGGTATATTTGCCTTATCACAGGCAGCAGCCTGCACTACCCCAACATGGCTGCATTGCTGGGAAAGGAACTTCGTATCCAAGCCTGAAAGTGTATACCTCTTGTCCATTCTTTTGTCCACAGGAGGTATAGAATTAGGAGTCTTTAAAATGTTAAATGTCTGTTTCCCAAAAGATTTATGAAGGGGAATAGACAGCCTCCTGGACTCTGGGATGTCCATCATCTAAACATAATCAGGCTCCTCCTGATCCTCTCCTGCTTCCTCCATAGGAAGCTGAAGAGTTTCAGCCACTTTTTTGTAAAACATAAGGTGGGAAGGGGATTCAGAAAGCCTAGGAGGAGAAACCCCTGAACGTCTGTCTGGGGAGATGTCCGGGTCAATGGGCACATCCAGACTTTCATAATCAACATCACTATCCTCATACTCTCCTTCCTCCTCCTCCGGTTCATAAAAATCCTCTAAATTATAATCCGGAACCGGGGGGGGGAGCCGACCGAACCGAGCCCCTAACCGATGGTGCCGGTTCGGTCGGAACCGGAGTTAGCGATTGAACAATCCTTATTGCTTTGGCTATTTCATCAGTGGTCGGAGAAAGAACTTGTGGATCCGAACCGGCTGACTTATCCTTCTTTTTTTTAACTGAACCGACTCTCAGAGTCGGTTCTCTTGCCCAAAGAAGTTTCAGCTCTGGTCAGAGGGCATTCTTCTGGTTCGTTGGAACCGAACCGGCTGGCCATCTGGTCAGCGGACTTTTTGGCCTCCCTTTCCCTCAGCCTACCTACTCTCTTTTCCAGGGTAGCTGTGGGAAAACTTTTGCAAATCTGGCAGTCTGAATCGAGGTGGTCAAACCCCAGACAATGAACACAGGTGATGTGGGGGTCAGCCTTAGCAAAGGCTTCCCCACACACACTACAGTGTTGAAACCCAGTGGGCCCGGTTTTTCTCTTGGGTTTCTCAGATATGGCCAGTCCTAACCAAACTTACCCTTTTTTTAGGCAATCCGCCAGGCAAGACACCCTTATCGGTTCCTGACCGTGTTGCAGTCGTGGAAAAACGTAATGAAATCCGTTTTTTTTAGAACCGATAAGGACCCGTTACCACAGTCTAAAAGCAGAACAAACTTTTTTAACAAACCTGATCGGTTCAAACCGAACCGATCCGACGTTTACAAGTTCCACACAGAAGCTAACAATAATAAACCTATTTAGTACTCACGATACCACAGACAGAGACTGAACCGACAGGTTAGATGGATTTTAAATTCGGTTGAAACCGAGGGAAAAAATGACACTTTAACCGACTAAATTGAACCAAAGGAAAAATCTCCGGAGCGACTGTTCAGTGAGGCGGAGTAAAGAATCTGGCGGTTTGGGTTCAAACAACAACAGACAGTGTCTCAACCGAGCTCGAGCTCAGTGTTCCATGACTTGCATGGAAAGTTAACTCTTTCCTCTCCGGGGCAGTTCAAAGGTTGGATATCACTGCAATAGTCAGAATACAGCAAGACTTCATGTTGTTTGAATAAGTGGAACAGTCTCCGACCCTAGAGAAGTTACTCTTGGGGTACCCCAAGGGTCCACACTTGGCCCACTGCTTTTCAGCCTATTCATAAACTCCCTACCCTCAACATGCCCATCTAACATGCTGTTGTACGTTGATGATGCCATGATCTCCATCCAGGGAAAACAACTGACCAAAATAACAGAGGCTGTACTGCACAATTTCCAAAAACTAGAGACATGGTTCTCACAAAACAGACTCCTCCTTAACTATAAAAAGATGAAAGATGTGTTATTTACAAATCCTCATAGCAAGAAGAAAAACAGCCTATTCATCATCCGTAGCCAAAAAAGGGACATGCTTGCGCAAGTCAACACTTTCAAATACCTAGGCATACACTTTGATGACACCCTGTCCTTCTCCTTACACACTGATCACATAATTACAACTACAAACATCAAGCTTGGAATTCTCTATCACCACAGGCAGGCAATGTCTCCTGAGGCCCTGAGTCTAGTAACTAGGAACTCAGTACTGTCCACTATTGACTACGGGCTGGTAACTCTACAGCGCTGGTACTGACACAGCCCTGAAAAGGATTAAAATTCTCCTAAATCAGGCCTACAGACTGGTCTTAGGGGCAGATTATCTGACACACACCTGTAGTCTATACTGTACGACAGGGTGGCTCCCACTGCAACTAAGGGTAATATGACAGGCCTGCCTGCTTGGTAAAAAGACTCTGCTTGGACACACACCCAATTCCACAGCAGGCATTTTCCGACTTGCACAAACCTCTAAAAGGATGAGAAGAAAAATGACTCACCATAGTAATGTTGTTTCTTCCCAGTGATACTCAGGTATTCAGAACTCTATGCAGTGACCCTTTAAGAGAGAACAGCCCGGAGAGAATTTGGAACATATGCAAATGACGGAATCTTTGTGTGTGCTATTTTTTTAAATGCTGCCTTCAACTAACTTAGTTCTAAATCTCTCAGATTTCCTAGAAGCCTGGAAAGACAGGCCTCAAAGGACTAAACATTTATAGATTAATACTACTAATAATAAGATAATAAAAGCAATAACACCCTAAATGCCCCAAAAAGGGGACCTACAAGTGGAGGTCATAACATATAACATTACCCCTGAATGTCAGAATCACCTGAAAGGGGAAAACAACAATTGTGAACACAGGTAGCAAACCACAGTGCCAGATTGTGGCACCTATACCATAGGACACACAATGTTTTAAGGATTGCAGAGGCTACTGGTTCTAGAAGGGGAGGCAGGGTGGGGAGTTCTGAATACCTAAGTATCACTGGGAAGAAACAACATTACTATGGTGAGTAATTTTTTTCTTCTAACCCCAGTAATACTCAGGTATTCATAACTTTATGCAGACTAAGAAGCAGTACCTTTGGAGGTGGGTATAGAACCTACTTTGGAAACAGACTCTGCAGGGCTACTGTGCCAAACCTGGCATCACCTCTGGACTGGATATCCAAACTGTAATGCTTTGTAAAGGTGTGTACTGTTTTCCAGGTAGCTGCCTTACAGACGTCCACTAATGGAACATCTCTGGCAGCTGGTATGGTAGCAGCTGTGCCCCTTGTGGAATGGGCCCTCAATCCTGTTGGGGGTTCCCTTCCGGCCTTAGTGTAACAAAACTAGATACACTGTACTATCCAGTGAGAAATTGACCTTTTAGATGCTGAGTTACCCTTTCCCACATCCCCATAAATCAAGAACAGTTGTTTTCTGTCCTGCCTATGGTTCTTAGTGGCTGTCATGTAGTAGCTAAAAGCAATCTTGACATCCAGATTGTGGAGTCTCCTTTCACCAGAAGTAGAGTGCTCAGTGAAAAAGACAGGTAGGGTAATGGTTGGGTTCAAGTGGAAATCAGAAACCATTTTAGGGAGAAATTTCCTGTTTGTTCTCAGGACCATTTTGTGCTTGTGAAAGGAAATGTAGTCCTGTTCAATGCAGAGAGCCTGGAATTCGCTGATCGTTCTGGCAGAAGACATTGCCACTAGGAAAACTGTTTTCCATGTGACATACTTTAGATGAGCGGAGGACATGGGCACAAAAAAGGGGGCCCCATGAGCTTGGCTATACATACATTGTGATCCCATGCTGGCACTGGTTTCTTGTGAGGGGGATGCAAATGGTCAAAGACTTTAAAGAACCTCTTGAAGATAGGATCTGAGGCAACAGAAACCCTTTGCCCGGCTGAAATGTAAGCAGATGCTGCAGCCAGGTGGACCTTCAGGGTACTGGGCTGCAGACCCAATGAATGCAAACAAGTAACATAATCCATCATACCTGGGACCTCAGCCTGTGTTGACACCACTTCCTGGGTTGAACACCAAATAGAAAACCGTTTCCATTTTGCAGCATAGGTTTGCTTGGTGGAGGGCTTCCTGTAACCACTCAAAATGTCCAGTACATGTTCAGAAATATTTTGGCCTGCATATTCTAGGTCCTCAAGAGCCAGGCCTTGAGCCTGAGGAACCTGAGGTTTGGATACAGGAGCCTCCCCTGATTGAAGAATAGCAAGGTGTGCCTCCTAGGAAGGTGTACTGGCTCAGCCACAGACATGGAGAGCAGCAGAGAGTACCATGGTTGCCTGGGCCAATCTAGTGCTATCAAGATCATGGATGCTGATTGGGATCTGAGCTTAAGCAGTACTCTATACCAGAGGGAAGGCAGGGAAAGCATACAAGTGCCTCCTTGACCAGTTCAGTGCCAGAGCATCCAGGGTGATTGTGCCCTGAACTGGTGGTCTGCAACAATACTGTGGCAGGAGGTGGTTTTGGTGGGATGCAAATAAGTCTACCTCTGGATTGCCCCATCTTCTGAAAAGCACTTGCACCACGTGACTGTTCAGTGTCCATTCATGATGTGCCTGGTTGATTCGGCTCAGGGTTTCTGCCAAGGTGTTGTCCTTGGCAGGCAGATGAATGGCCTGCAGAGAAACTCTCAAGGAGTATGCCAGACTCCATATTTTCATGGTTTGTGAATAGACAGGGTTTAACCTTGTCCCTTCCTGCTTATTTATGTAGTACATTGTGATGGTATTGCCTGTTCTGATCTGTACCACCTTTCCCTGCAGAAGTGGTGTGAACGCCTTTAGTGCCAACAATACCGCTGAGTTCCAGCAGATTTATGTGCAGAAGTGATTCTGCACTGGACCACGTGCCTTGGGTGGCGTAATCTCCCAGATTGGCACCCCACCCCAGTAGTGATGCATCTGTTGCGAGAACAACTGATGGGGGTTCCTGTTGAAAGGGAACCCTTCCCTTACATTGGTTCACTTTTTCCACCTTTGGGGGGTCTGCAGTAAAGTTTTTGTTACTGGAATCAGTTTTGAGAGAGGATCCCTTCTCTAACACGTGTCCCTGAGGTGAAACTGAATGTCCCTCATCTGGAATCTGGATCCCAGTACTGTGCCAGTGGCAGCTGCTATGTGGCCCAGTAGCTAAAGAAACTGTCTTGCAGTTTTTGGTTTGTTCAGGCTGAATGAACCTGCTATCTGAAGGATACTCCTTGCCCTGTCCAGAGGCAGGTAGGCCCTGCCCTGCAGGGTATTTAGCTCGGCTCCTATGAACTGCAGTACCTGAGCAGGTTGAGGGACCAACTTTTTTTAGATTTATCAGAAACCCTAGAGGCTCCAGGAGCCCCTGGGTGAGTTGCAGATGCTCCCTTCCTTGCTGGGGTGATTTCATACCACCAGCCAGTCATGTAGGTACGGGAAGACTGTAACCCCTTGTCTTCGAAGGTGTGCCACGACCACTGCTAAGCACTTTGTGAACACCCTTGGTGCTGAAGTGAGACTGAATGGCAGGGTTGAGAACTGATAATGACCCAAAGGGAGTCTGAACCTGAGGTATTTTCTGTGAGACTCCCTTATGGGGATGTGGAAATAGACATCTTTTAGGTTCAGTGAAGCCAACCAGTCTTCTTTTTGGAGGGTTGGCAGAATCAGTGCCAGAGTTACCATTTTGAATTTTGGCTTTGTTTAAGACCCTTAGGTCTAAGATGGGCCACCACTCCCATTTTCTTTGTGGTAAGGAAGTATCCTTAGTAAAATCCCTTTCCCTTTAGATGCACTGCTCATGACAGTAGCAGATTTTGAATCTCTGATTCCAGTTTTCTTTCTGCATTTATGGATGACTTGAAAACTTGGGTTCTTAAAGGTTATGGGATTTGAAGCTTAGAGACAATCCTTGGCTCACTACTTCCAGAACCCACTTGTCTGTGG
Organism: Neoceratodus forsteri; assembly: GCA_016271365.2. Taxonomy (NCBI): domain Eukaryota; kingdom Metazoa; phylum Chordata; order Ceratodontiformes; family Ceratodontidae; genus Neoceratodus; species Neoceratodus forsteri. The sequence continues at coordinate 1,700,564,747 of CM057450.1, forward strand.
TGATTTCCTGCCAAGCCTGAAAGTAGTGAGTTGGTCTGCCTCCTACAGGCGGTAGGGAGGGGGCCTGTACAGACACGTCAGGGTGCCTGTTTTGCTTCAGGCTGGACCTGGTATTGGGCGCCACGCCTGGAGCCCCTTCTGCCCCTGCCCCTAAAGTACCCCTGCTGTGGGTACTGCTGATACTGAGGTGTAGCCATGGCCTGGAAAAAAGGCCTGCTCTGGAATGATCTACCCCTGCCTTTCCTTCCGTAAGGTCTGGTGGATGGGGAAGTTTTTTCTTTGGCAGAATTACTTCTGTAGGTGGCTTTGTATTCATCCATCTTCTTCGTATAAGCCTCTGTATTTTCTCCAAAAACGAAGTTTTCCTCTAGTGGAAAATCCAATGCCTTGGTCTGTGTATCCTGGGTAAGGTTTGTGGCTCTCAACCAGGCAAACCTCCTCTGTGCCACAGTGTTTGCCATCCACCTGGCAGCAGTGTCGTTAGAATCAGCAGCCATCTGGAACTGATATTTGGCTGCTTCCCAACCAAACCTGGCTGTTTCAGCTAGATCAGCTGAAAGGGGAGTCTGTGCTTAGTCTGCCTTGGCAAGAACAGACTGCCAAAGAGAATTTTTGATACTGAGCAGTGCAAGCTTGGAAGTTTGCCTATCTAATGGCCAAGGAAGCCGATAAATATCCTTTCTTGGCCATGCTGTCAATCTTTCTAGAGTCCTTGTCGGGGGGTGAGGTGCTAGTGGTGCCTTTGCCTTGTCACAGGCTGCCACCTGCACCACCCCCTGGTGGTCAGGGTGGGAGAATAGGAATTCAGCACCCTCCCTTTCCAACTGGTACTTTTTGTCAAGCCACTTATCAAAGGGGGAAAGTATTTGGGGTTAGCAAAACCTTTAAAGCATCCATCTTAAAGAACTTGTTTACAGGAAGGAGAAGCTTTCTAGTGGTGTCAGCCCCATCATTTCTAAGTATTCAGCTTCTTCTTCATCCTCAGTCACTTCACTAGTGGGGATATCTAAGGCATCCACCATCCTTCTTACAAATGTGAAGTGTGAGGAAAAGTCATCTGATGCCCTGGGAGGTGAGCCAAAATTTTGTTCAGGGGAAACCACAGATTCAACGAGTTCCCCTTCATCCCCCACATCATCATCACCATAATTCCCCTCCTCAAAACATGAATACTGAGTAAAGGAGCCAGTCTGCTTGGCAGGAGTCTGTGACTAAGGAGCAGTCATCCCCTGTAATGCCTGGATAACCTGAAAAGCCTGTGCAATCTCTTCAGCAGTTGGCAGTTTTATTGTAGGCACAGAAGTCCCCAAGTGCTGCTCAGCAGGGGGTCTGTGTGTTTGGTTTTCTCGTCTTTCTTAGAGGGAACCAGAGAGTCAGCTGGTTCAGCAAGTCTCTTTGGAACTGCTTGTATACCTGTATCAGGGATGGCAGTTACAGTTGTTGTGGTTTCACCCACAGAAGCAGAGGGTGTCGGCTGGTCAGAGCTCGAGGGGACCCTTAGGTGGGTGAAGCATTTTCTTAAGCCTTTCAAGGTGTTTCTCAATAGTTTTCTCTGGAAAAGTTTTGCAGATTTCACAGTCTGCTTTTAAAAGATCATAATCAATGCAGACAACACAAAAGGAATGTTTATCTGCGTTGGCAAAAATTTCACCACAATCAGAACAAGGTTCGAAACCCGGTTCACCGTTTTTTTCTTTTCAGTTTTTCTGACGTTCTAAAAAGAAAAACGAACAAAAAATAAATAACTTCTAAATAATAAAGGAATTTAAAGTTTATTTAGCGCTTGAGGTCAGTTCTGGAACCAATGAGGAACCGATCAGAACCAGAAACCGAGATAAAAATGAACCAAGGCTAGCAGTTCAGGAAATGGTATTAACGGTTCCCAAAACAAGTTAAATAAAATAAATTTAAACAAAACTAATGGAGTTTTTTAGTCAGAAAACTCCAACAAGTATAAAATAAACCTCGGTTCCCCACCGGTTATACTGAACCGGAAGAAACCGAAAAAAACACAATTTAAATAACAAAACTAACAGTTTAGCTAAAAATAACAAGAAGTAAAAGGCTGCAAATGAAACAGAGAAAATACTTATGTATTTTTATAAGTTTTGTCGCGTCAGTAGGAGTAGTTGTGGAGAGGATCTCTGAGCTTCTGGTCTTGACAGTCGGAGAGTGAAATCTGAGAGGTTTAGAACTAAGGCAGTAAGTTGAAGGCAGCTTTTGAAAAATAGCACACTCAAAGATTCCATCATTTGCATATGTTCCAAATTCTCTCCGGGCAGTTCTGTCTTAAAAGGTCAATGTACAGAGTTAGAATACCTGAGTATTACTGGGGTTAGAAGCACAGATAAGGGTATACTCCATGTCCCATTTAAGTGCACCACTTTTTCCCAGTAAGCCCTATCCTATCGAGGGCCTCAGTTGTTAAATGACCTCTCGGCCTCCCTCATAGAATGTGGAAAGACTGGCCCCTTCAAAAGAGAGCTCCGCCTTCTCCTAGCTTAAGCAAATCACTGTGACTGCCCCACTTAGACACACATTGGCCCATGCCCGACAACTAGTTGACCCACTCCTGTCCAATCATCTTATCCCCAACACGCACACCCCCATCCCTATACTCCCCTCTTTCATCCTGACAAAGCCTACATAGGCACCCACTACCCTACTGTCTTGCACTTAAGTAACTCAAGTGTTCTCATAGCATAATAACTGTATTTGCACCTCAAAACTACTCTGTACTGCACAGATTGTTGCTATTGTTAACACCTCACACTTCTGAAACTGTCAATGTAATGTATCCCTGAGTATTTACTGTTCTGTCTTGTGAACTTGCCTGTACCCTGTGCCTTGTATTGTATTATAACTGACTTGGAACCTTTCTAAAAGAGCTCCACGGCTCAAAGGTATTAATCTGAATCTGAAATAAATAAATAAAAATAAATAAATTGTTGAAACGATTGCAAAAAGCTATTTGGAACTCAGAGCGTTAACTTTAAGATGCAGTTTGACCTCCACAAACTCTTTTGCAGAGTCGTCAACAGGAGATTAGTTCTGGAACACAATGTTCCATTTTGTTGCAATTGAAAAGAAAGAGACTGACAAAGTTCTAATACATTTTGTGAGAAGCAGGATGTCCCTTAACCAGCTCAGGATGTAGAAATTAATTTCCAGGCAAAGGCTTCTTATAAAAAGAGAGCAACCTTTTGTTAGAGGGAGATATAGATTGAAATTAAGAATTAGATACCCTCAGATTAGGGACTTTGTTATCTTTGTTTATAAAATTACACATGCCCCCACAATGCAAAGCATCATGGGCTGCATATGCAAATCACCACAAATTAGGGAATTGCATTGGTGCCGAAGGCCCCTCACAGTTTGCAAAGGGTGCTAACAGAAGACAATAGGGTAGCTATAGGGTAGCTGGTCCATTCCACTGGGGTGTCAAACAGACGAGGCATACTGATGAGTCCTGGTAGGACAAAACACGTGTCTATGTCTTCTGTTAGCACCCTTTGCAAACTGTGTGAGAGGCCTTTCGGCACCGTGCAATTCTGCTTAAAGTTGGACCAGCATAACATTCTGTGGTGATTTGCATATGCAGCCCATGATGCTTTGCATTGTGGGGGCATGTGTAATTTTGTATTTTCTTGAAACTTGGCTTCCCAGCCAAATGCCCTTTGGGGTAACCCTTGCCTCAGTGTTTGCGCACAGAGGTTCTTTATCTTTGTTTATACTGCTTTTGTAAATAGCTATCCTGAACAATTTTATTTATTGTTATTAAAAATAACAAAACGCTACTTACAAATTGAATAACCACTCCTGGTGTTCCTATGCTTCCTGACCTGTGCCTCAAAGACAAATGTAATATGCTGAATAAAGTCACAGTTATGTCATCAAAATAGGTTCCATGTCAAAACGGCGATCGCCATTTGGGCGAGTGTGTATCACTGAAAATAAATGACAGCGATGTACACTCTCGATGAAGACAGAACAGCGATGACCACAGTATGCGAAGAGGCTGTGCTCTGCATGTCGGGGTGTAAACTTAAAAAAAATTATGGCAGCCGCAGTAAATCCTGCCCCGACCCAAACCAGACACCCTCCCGACCCCAGTCGACCACCCTCCCCACAACGCCACAAGGCCAGCTCGGCAGCCACCCCCTGCACCGCTCCTCACATACCCTCACTCCCCTTCCACCCATTGTGTGGTGTGCTGCTTTCCCCACCCTCCCTGACCTATCTCTCTTCCTGTCACCCTCCCTCCTTGTTAATCACTACCCTGCCGGGTAGCCCTACCCACAGGTGCCGAGACTGAGTCACCGTTTTTGCGGTTCCTCAATCTCAGCCACCCACTTCACGGGATACCATCAAAATATGGTGATTAAGTCTAACTGGGCCTCTGACATTACCACCTGAAGCGCCTCAATGTTGCTAATTCCTAGGCTTCTGGCATTCGGGCAAACTACTTTTGGCATAGTTTTTGGCTGAGCTGCAGTATATCAGTGTTTACTAAGAGCATGCGCATACATTAATTTAAATATTTTAGCACCTTCTGAATGTATAAAACATGAAATGGCAGAGTATCACTCTGAACACCTTATCCCATGCTATAAGGAGCTAATATATGTTATTATAACCCCTGGACCAGATGTGAGATCTTGTGATCCCCTCAGCTGTTGCTGGGTTTTTTTGTATATTGTTTATCCTCCTCGGCCTGTAGGCATATATCCATCCTCTTCCAGGCTCCCGGCTGCCACTCCCCTGCCATCCCTGAGCCCTAGTTCCCCCACAGATTATCCCCGTGGCAGGGTGGAGGAGGGCCTTCCTCCCCCACCCCCGTACACATATGTGAAGTGGGCAACTGCGGGCTGCACCTGAGGCAGCGGCGCTGGCATGCTGCAGGGCTTCATGGAGCCTGCATCCATGATTTTCATGCTTTTCTGCCCCTTCCCCTTGTGGCCATGATTGCGCCTGCATGGAGGCATGTGTGCATCATGTAGCCACGTTACATGTCTCCCTTAACTCTGGCGCTGCCCCCATCCTCCACCAGGAGGCAGCCAAGGAGTGGGATGATATGCCCACCTACCCCCAGGAGAGGAGAGCTGTCATCGGACGCTCAATCCTCTCCTTCCCCTGCTGACCCCAGGCAGCCCAAGCTTACTCCTGAACCCAGGTCGCCAGCAGGACATGAGGTGTGGCATCCAGCGCCTCAGCCTTCAGCGCCACTGGGCCAGCAGCTGTTGCTGTTTTAACTGTCTCTCTCAGCTGAGGCTGACACCATATGATAACCCTCTCTTGGTGCCAGTGGGGACGGGCATAGCCCATGGATAACCTCCACGTATACAAGTAAGATGGCATGCTCACTGGAGGGTGCCCCGCAACATCAGAAATACACCATGTACAACTCTTCACTCCTCACTGTCAGACACAGTAATAACCACACTACAGAGTACTTCAGCATTGGTCACTCTTTACTGAACTGTTGCTGCATTACAGACATTTCCCCAGTGGCTTGGTTCCTAAATACTTTCCTGGTTAGCACTGAACAGACAGGTTCAGTCCAGGATTCCTGACTCCAGACTTGAGTCAAAACCTTTTAACTCAACGGACCTGGCCGCTGAACATGCGGTAACATGGTCCACTGGTGCTTGGCTTAAGTTTCAGAAACATTGGTCCTCTTTCTATTCCAAGTGGGTTATCGGATGACTGGGCTGCCAATCTCTATATCCGGGGGTTTCTCCTTTTGCCTTTTTCTCTGTGGTGTTTCTTTATGGGTGATAGCTAACAGGTGGCTGTCCATACCTGTTTTACCATCTTTTTGTCTCTACTAGTTACTCAGATGTAGATTATCCCCCACGAGGTGCTGCAGTCGGAAGGTTGGGGGGGGTGTGTGAGGGAGGGAGGGTGGGGAGATGGGTATATAGGGTTCTGGTTTTTCTTTTCCCTTTTAATTTAGTTTGTTAACTGGCTGGATTTTAAACACCTTATATGTATTTCTGCATGATGTTTGGATGATGTTTTTTGTTGCTGAACCTTCTGTTTGGAATTATACTGAATTTCAATAAAAGATAGTAAATTGCAAAACCTTCTAACTCCAGGACTCCTTCACTTACAGTTTCACTCTTAGTATCATTCTCCGTGGAGACGGATACCCCAGAGACAAAACAACTCTAAGAACTGAACTTAGAATATAGTATATGAGAGCCCTCGATTCTCCACTGATTTCTGCAGCTCCCGAAAACTTGTTGTAGTACAGTTCAAAGGTCAAAAAAGTTGTTGTACTATCGTTCTGATGTCACATCGATACTACTACAACTTTTCTGTACTGACCTGCCACCCACCTCATTGGCTGAAGATGCTCCTCACAGAAAAAAACTCGGGCAAAATGGCGGTGGCAGTTAGCAAGCACCGAACAGTGATCGACTCAGTTTGGGCACACACACCTATAGATGGCTCCATTTACCAAACTGAGCTGCCTTATTACAATTTTTATTTGTGTTTTTTTTTTTTTTTTTATTAACACTGTGGCCATACATGAGCAGGAGTGACGGAAAACAGGACTTACAGTGGAGTGACAGTGATGAGCCGGTGCCAGCAGACGCAAGTAACACGAATGAAAATGGACTCTGCACAGATAAGTAAAAAGTTTAAAAAACAGTCTCTATTGTAGCTGTAGCAATCCGTGTTGAATCAATGGCTCCCATATATTATATTTTATTTAGTTTTTGTTTACTGGGTAAGTGCACTAGCCAGAGCAATGACTATTTTCAGACACAACCTGGGAGGATACAGTACAAACAGAGTAGGCACACAAAGCAAAACAATTTTTTTTTTTTTTTAAACTTTCAATCTTTATTGTGTTTTAAAAAGAAATACAAAGGTGGGAGTGGAATATTTACAGAAAGGAAAAGGGAAGGGTTAAAAAGGGGGGGGGGGATAATTATAAAGTGCACATACATCCAGATAAAGGATATTACATTTTCTTGAATAAAATGAAGGCTAGTAAGCAGCAGTTATTTATATCTCATCAAACTAGTTAAAATATACAGGGAAAGAAAAGCAAAAGGAAGCCATTAAAGCATACAGTAGTAGGCTAAGGTATAAAATCAGATCTTAAAGGCATAATGTACAAAACCCATTTTCTCCATTGGACTTCAAACGCTTGTTATGCTTTTGTTAATCAAGGCTGTGAGTCTCTCCATCTTATATAGGTCTATCATCAAATGTTGCCAAAGGTCCAGAGTGGGGGCTGAGAGGAATACCATTTTTGTGATGGCTTTTTGCCGCCAAAGGGTCAAATTTAGAATTTTTTTTTGGAGGTGTCAGATATTTCTGGGGAGGAGGCCAAATAGAAAAATTTGGGCGTTTAAATGTAAGTTTGGAGATACCAACTGATGGAGAGCCCCGGACAGCTGTAGGATGAAAGGCTGGAGGGTTGGGCAAGACCAGATGATATGCCCCAAGGTGGCGGATAAGCAACCACATTGTCTCCAGCAGTCAGCTTTAGCTTGCTTTAAATATTTCTGAGTCAGTACCAGAGCCAAGAAGAATCTAACAGCTAGTTTCCATGCAAAATCTTTCCAAATCCCTGAGCCCACCCCCCTATACATGTTCCTCAAGTAGCTGTCCCAATCCGGGGGGGATAATTCCACCAGCAGGTCCCTTTCCCAGGCCAACCTGACCCCCTCCAGGGATTGAGTTTGGATCTTTACAAGGGCCTTATATACAGTAGATATTAGGTGAGGAGGAACCAGTTTCCCCTCTACTGCAGAAATCAGAAGAAGCAATAGGTCGGGGGGGGGGGGGAAGTGTCCTCCCAGGGTAGCTTCCCCAATGTATTCATAAAATTCCTGGTCTGCAAATATCTGAATCTTTCATTATAGGCAATGTTGTAGCTTTGAGTCAGTTCTGTGAGAGACAGGATCTTGCCTCTGGGGGAGAAGTGGTACACCAGGTGTAGGCCTTTCCTGAGCCACCTAAAGAACCCCTTATCCTTCCTACCAGGGAGGAAAGCATCGAGGTACGGGAGAGAGAACAGGGCAGGTCTCCAGGGCTTAAAGGCTTTGGTTGCCATAGTTTTTTGCCAGCATTTAAGTGTTGTCTGGGTATAGGGGTTGGATATGGATTCTATCTTGATCTTGGGAGGAATGGATAGTAAGGCGTCATATATATCATTGAGCACCATCTCCTGTAATTCCACCTCTTTCCACCGCGATGTGTAGGATTTGTCTAGCCAGTACATAGGAATTCTAAGTTGACAGGCCTGATAGTACAGTTTAAAATTTGGTAGAGAAAGGCCTCCTGCTTGCCTGGGGAGTTGTAAAATTGACAGTTTGATACGAGGTTTGTGGTTAGCCCAAATAAATGCAGAAATTATTTTTTGCAAAGTCCTAAAGAAAGTATCCGGGATTGGTACTGGTAAGGTTTGGGCTAAATATAGAAATCGGGAAAGGGTTACCATTCTGATCGATTCTATACGTTGGCTGAGTGACAGAGGAAGGGCCCGCCATCTCTCAAGGTCGGAGGTAGTCTTGAGTAAAAAAGGGGAATAGTTAAGCGTGAACAAGTCACTGCCAAGGGGGCCCAAGCGAACCCCAAGATATTCAATGTTGTCTAAGTGCCACTTAAAGTTAAATGTTTGCCTCAGGCCTTCATGGGGGACAAAGTTACAAGTCAAGACCTCAGTTTTAGTTTAATTAATTTTATATCCAGAGACAGCTCCAAACCCCTCCAGAATGTCCCAGAGATGAGGGAGAGCAAACTCAGGGTCTGTAAGGTATATTAGAAGATCACCTGCATATAGAGCCAATTTATGCTCAATGTGCTGGGCCCTTATTCCCGTTATTTCGGCCCTCTGCCTCAAGGCCTATGCCAGTGATTCGAGGTATAGTGCAAATAGCAAGGGGGAGAGGGGACATCCCTGCCTAGTGCCTCGTGAAAGGGAGATAGGATAGGAAAAGGAACCATTAATGCTAATGTATGCCCTGGGATGGGAATACATAGCTATCAGTGAGTTAACAACTGCCTGAGGGATTCCCACCCTCCTCAGCACCTCCCACAGGAAAGGCCATTCGACTCTGGTCGACGCCTTCCTCAAGGCCAAGAGAAAGCAGAAGAAATCTAGTTCCAGAGGTTCTCACCTCTGCAACAGATGCAGAGTTCTAAATATTGTCCCAGTGTTTGGCACCTGGAACAAAGCCAGTTTGGTCCAGGTCTATTATTTCAGGTAGAAAAGTTTGAAATCTTTTGGCTAATATTGATGCAAAAATCTTGTAATCAAGGTTGAGAACTGAAATGGGTCTGTAGGAGGAGCAGGAGGTCATGTCTTTACCTGGCTTCAAAATGCTGGATATGTATGCATATCTCCAGGAGTCAGGAGGGATCCCCAGTTGTATGGCCTTACAGGCTTCAAGCAGGTGGGGGAGCAATTCTGCCCGGAAAGCTTTTATAAAAGTTCCAGTGTAGCCATCAGGCCCTGGACTCTTATTGGCCTTTAGAGCTGAAAGTGTTTGTTCCAGTTCTGTATTGGTGATTGGGTTTTCCAGGAATTGTTGGTGGGCTTGGGATATCCTTGGTATATTGAGTGTCCCCAAGAAAGCTTCAATTGCATGAGGGTCTGCAGATTGCTCAGAGCCATAAAGGCTACTATAGTATCTACAGAAGGCCTGTTCAATCTCACGAGGGAAGGTAACTATTTTTTTTAGAACCGGGTCTCTTATTTGGCAGACACTGGATCTGGCTTTATGTTGTCTAAGTCTATGAGCTAGTAAACGTGTAGCTCTGGGGCCTCCTTCATAGTATTTCTGTTTGAGAAGCTGCAAGGCCTGCTCAGTTCGTATATCCAGAATCCCTTGAATCTGTTGCTTAGTGGCGTGTATTATAGGGTAAGCCCCTGCATCTCCAGCTACGTGCAAAGCGAGAAGGTTTTGCAACTGGGTATGCAGGTTATCTAAACGGAGCTGCTGTTGTTTTTATGGAAGGCATATTTGATTATTTCCTCTTAGAACCACCTTGAGGGTGTCCCATAGGACTCCTTCTTGATGTCCCGGCTCTGATTGTCTTTTCAGGATCTGTTTTATTTTATGTTGTACAAACTCTTTGAAGTCCTTATTATTAAGTAGAAAATTATTAAATTTCCAAAGGGTGTTAGTCCTATCCTTACTCCAGATCATGTTTAATGTTAAAATGGAATGGTCTGATAATACCGTTGAAGTGTGTGCAGCTTCCATTTTATATAGGTGTTCTTTAGAGACATGTATAAAATCTATGCGGTATACACTTTATGGGGAGCTGAGTAATGCGTATATTCCCTCTTGTTAGGGTGGAGGTTTCACCAGATATCTATCCAGTGTGCCTCCGAAAGACATCTCTGTACCATTCGGTGGGCTGGGGATTTCTTAAAGGGCCTTTTAGTAGAGGTATCTAGGAAGAGGGCGTGAGGTTGTGATCCCTCCCATTACCAAAACCCCTGCTTCTGTCTAGTATTTTCTGAACGAGTTGTTTCTGACTACGGTCCTTCACCTGGGGACATATAGAGGCTAAAGTAAGCTCTGATTATTCAATTTACCAACAGCAATGGCAAGACGACCTTCAGGGTCAGAATATGAAGTTGTTAACTGAAAGGGACACCTTTAGGGACCAGTACGGCAGTTCCTCTCCTCTACCCTTGCCATATACAGAGGCCACAACTGCAGAAAACCCAAATTTGGTAAGTTTCTGGTGTTCCTGTTTGTTTAAATGAGTTTCCTGTAGTAAAAGGAAGGAAGGTTTCAGCTTTTTAAGTGAGGATATCACTCTATATCTCTTGATAGGATTATTCAAACCATTGACATTATGAGAGCAAACCTTAATTAAGGGGGCTTTGTTTGTCACTGAGCCACAAAAATGTTATCTAGTGCTGTATGTATACCACCACTACTGTAGAAAGGCTTAGAGTAAAACAATCTGTTTTCCCATATAAGAAACACTTCACTAGTGTGACCCTGTATATGGCTTTGTGACAGCAGAGGAAATAAAACTGAGAAGAAAAAAACCTTCGTGGCTCGATTAAGTTCCAAGGAGCCTAGTAGTATGTGCACATAACAGAAAAGTAAATTAAATATAACCAAAAAGGACCAGATCATGGTCAACCTATTTACAGTTGCACTTCCATAGGCGGAGGGCGAAAGAATTACCCCTCCTGGAAAAAGGGACCTCAAGGGCCCTTTGGGAGGAATTGTGACCTTCGGGAAAGTCAGGCCTCCCCAACCTCTAAAAAACACGGGGTTGAAAAGTAGGGACGAAAAACCATCGAGAAGAACTATCAGGCTCACTATCGAATGGGTAACCTGATAGCATAGCCAAAATAGGCATGATCGGGATCGCTGCATGAGGGTATTTTAGTAATCAGCAGCTCCCGCAGCCTGCGCCTCTAAAAGCTTAAATTTTCAATGTAGTCACTCACATAATACTTTAGAAAATTCCAGCTAATATATATGCAACAGAGAGATTCCCCCTACTGTCCAATCTGAAATAGGCAACATTAGACCAGTCACAGATGAAATTGGATAGCAGCTCTTTGCCTATAAGAACAGCAGTATAAGGAAAATCAGTAATGCAGCCTGGTAGTTGTCAGTCCCCAGGATGCTTTAGAAAGAGTGCAGCACAGTATAATTCAGGTTTACTTGAATTCCAGGGATGTCCGGTAAAGCAAAACCAGTTCAAGTGTCCGAGGTGGGAGGATCGGTTTCTAGATCATTTGTACGAGAAGGTCTGGGTCCAATATACTGCTTAAGTTCCTGCAGGGAGCAAAATCTTCTCTTCTTGCCAGTATCTCTGCAAATGTCTGCGTGGTTCTGCCAGAGGGATCGGGGGGGACGTTTCTGTTGTTGCACCGGACCTGTCGTGTGGAAACTCCATCCTCTTTTTTTTAGTTCCGCCGAAATTTCCTCTGGAGATGAGTAAATAAGTGTTCCTGAGTCCCAAAAGACCCGCAGCTTAGCTGGGTAAGGAGTCTGAAATTTAATAGCTTTTTCTCGCAGCAGCTTTAGGATAGGAGCTGAAAGCCATCCTCTTTCTCATGATATCAGAGGGATAGTCACTACAAAAGTAGCCTGGATGAGTTGTATGAGACGTTTTTAAGCTCCAGGCTGTTCTCAGGATTTGTTCCTTGTCTCTGTAGCCGGATAGCTTCAGGACCACTGATCGGGGTCTTTCGGAAGGGTCAGTGGGCTTTCTTGCCAGAGCTCTATGCGCTCTTTCTATCTTGAAAATGAATGTGGGAGGAAGAGCAAGGACATCTTTCAGCAGGTCAGAAATAAAGTCCTCCATTCTACCAGTCTCAGATCCCTCCGGGAAACCGTAAATTCGCAGGTTATCTCTCCGGGACCTGGCCTCTAGATCAGTGATCTTATCCTGCATCAGTTCTTGTTGTTCCACCAAGTAGTCTACTGCTGTATGGAGCCGGTGCGTTTCCTCAGCGACTTCCCCAGCTGCTTCCTCTGAGCGATCCAGTCTCCCTCCACCTCAGATAGGCGGTTTTGTAGTGATATAAACTTTTTGTTTTCAGCATGAAATGCCTTTATTTCATTGAGGAGCGTTTGAATTGGGATCGCGATAGCCTTCAGCTTCTCTGTCCGTGATTGGATCTTGCTTTGGTCACCCGCCATGCTTGTCATGGGGAGGCACTGCACTGTCTGTGGGCCTCATCTTAAATCTGGGTGCATCCGTCTTTTGTAGGGTTCTTCCAGATCGAGAGTGTCCTCTATTTTTCCTCCCCGACATACTTCATTTGCTCAAGCTGATTTTGGAAGTCGATGTGGCAGCTGAGGGGAGAAATAATCAGCAGGCTGTATGGGAGCTATCCCTCTATGCTGCCATTCCCGATGGTGATGTCACCGGAAGTCTCAAAGCAAAACAAATTATTGCATAATTGAACAATAGAATACAGAGCAAGTAATAAACATAGCAGACAACAGATTACAGAGCAAATAGCTATAGACAAGATAGATACAAGTAACAGTGTAAAAACTATACTAGAACAGAGTATACAAAGGCATTTTGATAAAACAGTATATGGGTAACCATACACAGCAAGGCTGAGTTCCCATCTGAGGTCTGTGCTGACATCAAGAGACCTCTTGAGCTTCGCTCTTGAAGTCTCTATGATGTCACCACAAACCCTTGATGAGAACACAGTCTTGTTGTGTATGGTTACTCATGCACTATTCTGTAAGTGTTTTGAAAAACTCTTGTTCCCACCTTCTACCATGGTAGTTGTCAGATATGTTTCTCCATTCAGAAAGAAAGGTCGCCCAAAGTATAGCTACAGTCCTCCAGTCATGTTATTATTTTAAAACATCAGTATTCAGTGTTTTTAAGATTTAAAACTTTGTGTATTATTACTCTGCCTTTGTTAGCATAATTTTCTTTGATTACATTGGCCATTCGGTTCCCATTTTGATTCCTGGGACCCACAGACCTTCTTTGGCTACCTCACTTTTTTCTTTTACTAAATCTGCCATTTTTGCCACTTGCTCAAGAAATGAAAGGTAAATGATTTATTTTTGTTGAGCCTTTCTGCCTGCAAATAGATCCTCTTTTACTTTCTGTTTTAATATGTGCCCTTTCACCTTAATTAATCACTTCTTGTATAGGAAGTTGCAATTTGACCTTTGGCACAGTTTTTCCAACGTAAGAGACATTTTTTTTCTATTTGATGCTCACTTTTAAACTATTTTTGGCTTTTTTGACTGTTTCTTGGAATCGTTTTGCACTGATGACTAGGATCTCTCTAATTGGCATAACAGAGAATCCTAGTACATTCACAGGTGAAAATATTTTCAAAAAGTCATTTTCCAGTTCTTTGCAAAGGCAGACTGCCAAGAGCATAAATTGGATTACTTGTGTTTAAATCACAACTTTTTTTGAAATTCTTCATTGTTTTGCGCCCCCATTATTCATTATGACTTCTCAGTCTGCCTCCTTTTCATCAACAAATAATAAAAAAAAAGGCTCGTTGGGAGTTCTGAATGATCGTGGAATGCACTCATCAGAGGGTTCTGTTGCCTTATGTTCAATAGCAGCAACAAAAAATGTACAGGAGGAGAAGAAAAAAGAAAGCTGCTCAGCCTTCTGAAAGGCATGGTAAAGATGGATCAAATATCAGGGTGTCTGAAAGGGGGAACCCGAAATCAGTTAATGGCAAAAATATATATAAAAGAGCCTCTGAGCTGACACTAGAAACAGTGCATGCCAAAAAGAAATTTAAAGAAAAAATATAACTGCTACTCCTGCTGAACGAAGAAAGAAGTAGGTAGATAACAAAAAAATGCCCTCATCAGAGGACATATCAAAAATGTGGCAATTTTTCAAGTCATGTAGAGAATGGGATATTTTAATAATACAAATGCCACCCCCAGGCTCAAGTCCCAGTCCATCTGTCTGCGGAGGATGAGGCAGTCCCGAGGAGGGCAACTAAAATGATGCAGGGTCTGCAACAGAAGCCATATGAACAGAGACTAAAGGAGCTTAATATGTATACCCCTGAGGAAAGGAGGGAGAGGAGGGACATGATTGTTTATTCCCTTGAGGTACTTGAAAGTATCAAAGTGCAAGAGTGGAGCTTCTTTCAGAAAAAGAGATGTGCAAGAACAAGGGGGCACAATTTGAAGATGAGGGGATAGCTCAGGGGCAACGTGAGGAAGTACTGTTTCACAGAGAGGGTGGTGGACACATGGGAATGCCTTCCTGAGGAGGTTGTGGGGTGAAAAACAGTGGGGGAATTCAAGAATGCATGAGACAGACATAAGGCAATTATAGTGGGGGGGTAGGAAGAAGTAGGCTGTTGGTTAACTAGAATCTGCAGCTTATCCAATAGATAGGGAAATGGGCACATTAGGTGGGTCAATTGGTCCTTATGTGCTGTCAAAGTCTATGTTTCTAGGAGGAAAAAGACTATGTACAATAGGAGGAAGGTGATCCCATGGAATCAGATTCCATCTGACCAAGATTTTGGCTCTCCTCAATGGCCTAATGAGGACTAAATTTCCTCATTTGTCAGGCATTACGCATGCTTGCTACTCCAAACCTCCACCCTCAGGAACATGAGGAAGATGAAGAGGATGCTTATTTGCTGGATATGATGGGTATGGCTCCCCCAAACATGTTGACAATCCCCATATACAAGTCCCTTAGGAAGGCCATATCAAAAGTCATGTCTGCTCCTACTTCAACTAAAGCCAACCACAAAAAGACTGACAGAAAATACAAGGTGGACAGGCAGGAGGTAGAATACCTGTATGCCCACCCTGATCGCCAAGATGTAGTCCAGACTGCTACTTGTGACAGAGCAAAAAGGACTCCAAAAACGTGAATGCTATGGCTGAAAAAGTTTATACTACAGCTTCCCTTCTCATTAGGCAGGCAGCTTATTCAGCATACAGTATAAAGTACAGTCCCAGAAAGCACTATGGAACACAATTGTGGCACTTACTGAAAGAGCAGACAGTGATCTTTTTATTATCAGACTCTCAGCACAGGTTTAGGGCCGGGAGGTCCAAAGATACTGCCCTAGTTGACTTCAACAATTTAGTTACAACTTCATTGAATTTGGGGAGAAACACTGGGGCAGTGTTCGTGGACTTCAGTAAGGCATTTGATCTTGTAGATCATGAGTTATTATTAAAAGAATTGTATCAAACTGGAGTTCAGGAAGAACCATTAAACTGGTTTAAGTCATATTTTTCCGAAAGGAAAATACAGGTTACTCACCTGTAACAGGAGTTCTAGAAATGGTATATGTTGTTCATCCACACTTATTGGCAGGTTCCTTGCCGCTTTAAATCTTGTCGGAAGGTCTTCAAGCTGGCTCCTCCCACCCACCTGGGTGGTAAAACTCTCAGCTCCGCCCCATGACGCCAGATCTAGCCCACTGGAAGCTCAGGTTGTGCGTCGAAGCCGGGGAGGTCGGGTGGGTCGTGTGGATGAACAACATATACCATTCCTAGAACTCCTGTTACAGGTGAGTAACCTGTATTTCTAGGGACATGGATATGTTGTTCATCCACACTTATTGGCAGACTCCTAGCAGTTCTCCGGGAGGAGGGAGGCAAGGCGCACACCCTACTTAGGGAATAAAGACTGGAGAACCGAGGCCCCAAAACCAGCATCCCGGCGTGACTCAAGGTCTATGTGGTAATGGGTAATAAAGGTGTGTGCTGACTTCCAGGTAGCAGCCCTGCAGATTTCCTGGATAGGACGTCCCTGGAAGCAGCCACCGATGCAGCAGTATGACGGTAGAATGAGCTCTTATCCTCTGGGAGGCTCCTTGCCCGCCAACTTATAGCAGAGATCTATGCAGGAGGTGACCCACCTGCTTATCGTCCACTTTACTGCAGGTCTGCCAGGTGCGGCTTCAGGTGACAAACTGGCTGGCCGAACCTCTCCCAATTTCAACCGTCGCGCTCCTTATAATAAGCGCCCTTCTAGGGTCCAAAGAATGGAGCCTGTATTCGCCTCCGGGTGTGATTGGGGTGAACACCGCAGAGTCAACACCTGGATAAGGTGAAACTCCCGACACCACCTGGAAGGAATTTCGGGTGGGGGCGCAGGACAACCTTGTCCCTGTGGAAGACCAGGTAAGGAGACTCAATGCAGAGCACCTGGAGTTCTCCCATCCTTCTGGCTGACGTGATAGCCACTAAGAAGGCGGTCTTCCACGACAGGTGAGAGAGTTCACACCTGTGCATTGGTTCGAATGGCTTGCCCATGAGCTTTGCCAGTACCAGCAGTAAATCCCATGGAGGTGGAGGTTCTTGCACCGGAGGGGAAATGTGATCAAGGCCTTTGAAAAAGCGCCAGACCACCTTCTCCAGCGCCACCGACTGCTCCCGGCCCGCGCCTGTAAGCGAGATGGCTGCATGGTGCACCCTTAGGTCGCCGACCTAAGCCCTTGACTAGAAAGGGACCATAAATAGTCCAAAATGCTTGCCAAGGAACAGGAGGAAGGGTCCAAGCCTCATTCTGACACCAAATGGAAAACCTCTTCCATTTGAAGGCATAGCATTTCTGGTCGACTTACGGGACGCCTCAACAACATTGAGGACCTCGTCGAAAGACCCAAGGCCTGGAACTCTAGCGCCAGGAACCAGGCGTCAGGTGCAGGGATTGAAGGTCCAGATGGAACACCTTCCTGATTGACTGAGAGCAGGTCCGGACAAGCTGGAAGCTGCCTCGGAGCCTGTAGCTGAGGTTGAGGAGATCTGGGTACAGAACTGGCGGGCCAGTCTGGGGTTATCAGAATCACCTGCGCCTTGTCCTCCTTGTCTTGAGAAGCATCTTGTGAATCAAGGGAAATGGGGAAAAGTAGAAAGAGGCCGGGTCCACAGCCTCGAGAGGCATCCCCGCAGCGAGCCCGCTGAGGGGGGCGGAAAGAAACAGCCTCAGTTTCGCATTCTCTCTGGAGGCAAACAGGTCCACCTGAGGTGTGCCCCAGTGGGAGAACAGATCTTGTACTACCTCCGCAGGAGAGACCACTCGTGAGATGCAGCCCCTATCCGGCTCAGGGCATCGGCCAGGGTGTTGGAGGCTCCTGCCACATGAATGGCTAGGAGATCCGCCTCCAGGCTGCGTACAAGTGACCAAATTGGGAGAGCTTCCTGCATAGAAGCATAGAGCGGCCCCACCCTGGCGGTTCAGGTAGTACATGGTCGTGGTATTGTCCGTCTGGACTCGGACCACTTGACCCCGGAGAAACGGAGCAAAGGCGGTGAGAGCTAGGTGGACCGCTCGGAGCTCCAGCAAGTTGATGTGGCATCGGGACTCCTGCGGGGACCAGAGGCCGTGCACTCGGTGTTCCCGCAGATGGGCACCCCAACCCATCAGAGAGGCATCGGTCGATAGAGAGACCGTCGGCTCAGGGCGGACAAACGGGATGCCCTCCTGCAGATGGGATGGAACGGTCCACCACTGGAGAGCGTTCCACATCTCCTGGGTCACTGTCACTAGCTGGTCCAATGGATCGCAGCATTGTGACCACTGGCTGGCCAGTCCCCACTGAAGGGGCGATGTGCCAGCATGCCCAACGACCACGCTGGTACAGGCCGCCATGAGACCCAGGAGGCGCAGAGAAGTCCGGCAGGCGATTGCCCAACCAGAAATGATTGGGCAAAGGAGGTAAGAACCTCGGCCCTGTCCGCCGGGAGCCGTGCTCTGGCTCGAAGAGAGTCGAGCTCTGCCCCGATGAACAGGATCACCTGCTTCGGCTCGAGTTCCGACTTGGCCTCGTTGATGAGAAGGCCGACTTGAGAGCAAACCTGAAGGGCCAGATCTCTGGACCGCTCCACCTCCCGTCTGAAGGGGGCTGCTATCAGCCAATCGTCCAGGTAAGGATACACCCGGACCCCTCGGCACCGCAGGAACGCTGTCACCACTGCCATGCATTTGGTGAAGACCCTGGGAGCTGGAGATAAGCCGAAGGGCATGGCTTGGAACTCGAAGAGGGATCCTTTGAAAGCGGAGGAATCTCCGATGTGACGGACGGATAGGGATGTGAAAGAACGCATCCTGTAGGTCCAGAGAGCAGAACCACACGCCGTGTTCCAGAGATGGTATTATCTGCGCCAGAGTGACCATTCTGAAGGTCCGAGACCTTAGGAACTTGTTCAGGTCGTGTAGGTCGAGAATGGGGCGCCAGCCCCCCGTCCGTTTCGGAACCAGGAAATACCTGGACACGAACCCCGGGTCTAAGGGGGTCCTCTACCTCCATGATCACCTCCTTTTGGAGGAGGAGAGCGATGTCGGCTCGATGAGCCGCCAGTGAGGCTGCGGACCCCGAGGCCCCTGAGGTGTGACGGCTCTGAAGGGCGGGGCCTGCTCAAATTCTAGAGGTAGGCCTTTTCCCACCACCTCCAGTACCCACCTGTCAGTGGTAACAGTGGACCAGGCGGAAAGGAAGTGTCTGAGTCATCTTCAATGGGAAACCAGGGTGAGGTGGACAGGATGGGGCGACACCCCCAGCCCGTCACTGGGCAGACTTGGAGGAGGGACCTCCTGGGCCTTTACCTCCCTGCTTCCTGTTGGAGGAAGCCGACGGCTTGGGTTTGGGATACCAAGCTCGAGCCTGCTGGCCCTGACGTTGTTGGGCCGGGCGCGCCGAGGGCGCAGAAGGACGAAAGGGCTTAGGCTGGCTTATGGCCTTGTCCTTCTGAGCGAAGAGACCGAGTCAAGGTGTAGATGACTTCTCGATCCTCTGCAGGTGACCTTCCACCCCAGGGTCAAGAGGTCAGTCCCCAAAGGGAACATCCGCCAACTTGTGCTGGGTATCCGAGGTAAGGTGGATATCCTCAGCCAAGCCCGACGACGATGGCCACCGCGCCGCCACAGACCTGGCACATGAGTCCTCGATGTCTAACGCAGTCTGGAGCTGCTGTTTGGCCACTGCCTGCCCTGGTCCCGCACCTGCCTGACCGTAGTCTGCAGATTCTGCGGAAGATGAGGACAACCTCATCCAGGGAGCCCAACAGGCGTGAGAAAATGTGCCATGAGGACGGCCTAACTGGCCTGATCAAGGCCGCGAGAGACGCAGTATGACTTTTTCGCCCGGCATAATCCACCCTGGATTCCTTGTCAGGAGGTTTGTCCACACCCTGGCGCCTCCGCACGCCGAAAAACGCTGGTCGGTAACCAACCCTCGCCGAGGGTGTTCCAAACCGACAGGGAACGCGGGACTGCATACTTCCTGGCCAACCTGGTCAAGGCGCAGGGCAGGAAGCAGGACGCTGCCAAAGTTCCAAGCCGACCCACTATGGCTTCGGCCACCGGAAAGGCCTCCAGAGGAGAATCCCTCGGTCCAGAATCTTCATGAGGGATACCTGGCCTGCTTAGAAACAGGTTCGAAGCTTCATCCCGTGGACTCCGAGATGAGTCGAGCAACCCTAAGAAGGACGACGGCTATCGTCACTGACTGCCCTCCGAGGACTCCAAGTCCATGTGCTTGGAGAAGAGGGAAGAACCATCATCGGACTCAGAAGAGTCCTCAAAGAGCTGCTCGGGCCTGAGCCACCTCCACCTGCCGAGGTTTATCGGAGTGAGGGTGACAGACAGCCTATGGGCAGTCCCTAGCCGACCGAGAATTTTGGTCGGAGCCCCAAATAACGGCTGTGGAAGCGGAGGTTCCACCGAATCGTGGGCAGCTGGAATTGGCCGAACAACCGCCTGAGAACAGGCTCCTCGACTACAATGAGGGGTTGTTTCGGCTGCTCCGGTGACACACTAATGGCCGGGAAGACGACTGGGTCGGCTTATTCCCAGTCAAAAGGAGCTGTTGCCACATGAGTTCCTCGTGCATTCAAGCAACTTGCGCGAAGCCTCCTCCTCGTCGAGGAAGAGGAAGGCGGGCGGTGCCACTTGCCGCAGTGCCAGACCGAGACCGCCTAGCGGCGGATCGGTTGGACCATGAGGATGCTCGAGACCAAAACCAAGAGTCTCAACTAGGCCGAGGAAGGCGAGGAGAAGTGTCGGAAATCGGCACTCCCCTCGGCTTGGATGATCCCACCGAAGGCTCCGGAACCGGAGGCACAGACGAGCCGACGGAATCCTCAACTCCCACCGGGGAACTGGGAGAGGGATTTCAGCTCTCCAGCCGACAACCCATCTAACGGGTCGAGAAAATCTCGACCGCTGCCGCGACGGAGTCTCGGTCAACTGGCTTGACGGGACACCGTGAAGCCAGTGGTCGAAGCTGAGGGGTCGATCAAGTCGACTGTCGACAAGGGGAGGGGATCTTTCCGCTTCCCAAGAGCGCCGCCGACGGAGAGACTTACTTTGCTCTTTTGGACCTGGAAAAGGTCCCAAGAAGTTGGACCCTCACCTTTTGTCGAAGGGTCAGACAAAGCTCCTTAAAAGAAGCTGAGTCGACACTACAGAGAGAAGGCGGGACAAATGCCGCAGCCAAGGTAGAAAGCGGCGGCCGCCTCCTCTTGAGGCGATCATCTGCTCGAGCTGATCCGCCGGACTGGGCCGCGAGACCGGGCCAATTGGGCCTCTTTAGATTTCACCGTGGAATTTTTTCTCGGGTGCCCCAGTTGTAATCGGCAGCACGGTCTTCAAGGACATAGGCCGAAGGAAGAGCACAAGTCGCAGGCCTGCGGATCGTGCACAAGGCCCAGGCAGTAGACGACGTGGAGTGCGGATCCACTTCTAGACATCTTCGTCTGCAAGGGCACCTCCGAAACCGGAGTCGATTTGTCCATCACAGCCGCTAGGAGAAGAAGACCAAGTCTTTTTAGCAAAAACTTTGATTTCAACTTTCAAGAATTAGGAACCAGTCTTAAACGCAGCTCGTTAAGGAGGGAACCTGAGCTTCCAAGCGGTAAGAAAGATCTGGCGTCATGGGGCGGAGCCGAGAGTTTTACCACCCGGGTGGGTGGGAGGAGCCAGCTTGAAGACCTTCCGGCAAGATTTAAAGCGGCAAGGAACCTGCCAATAAGTGTGGATGAACAACATATCCATGTCCCTAGAACAATATGTTATGTATACAAACCAAAAATCTGGCTTAAAAGAAGTGAAAAGAGGTGTCCCACAAGGCTCGATACTGGGCCCTCTGATGTGGTTGCTAGGGCAATGGTAAACCTCTTGAGCTGCACTCTCGAGGTTTATTGATGCCCTAGCAACCACTCGAGGTGATTACACCATGGTTATCACCTGCACATCAGGCATTATCCTCTATGTGAACTGTGTGTTGTACTTATTGTATGTGATTAAAATGTTTTATGTACAGGACAACGTTTAAAATAGGGGTAATACCCTAACATGTATCCTGGACAAACATAACATTTTATCATCATCATCATCATCATCTGGTGCAGGACTTGTCTGCTACTGCAAGACCAACCCTGAACATCAGTAAATACTATTTCTGCACTGCTGCAGACATGAATGACACTGCAGCTAGAGTTAAAAGGGGGACAAAACCTTCTATCGATACATAAGTGAGAAGAGAAGGACTGGGAGGGATTGTAAGGCTAAAAGGGAAGGACACAGTGGGAGTAGAAGGAGACCGTGATAAAGCATCAATCCTGAAGAAGTATTTCTGTTCAGTTTTCATGGAGGAAGAGGAAGGGGAGGGACTGCAGTTAAGAATCAGGATGGGAGGGGAGGTGGACAACAGTCCATTGAAGGAGGAGAGGGTCCTAGAAGAACTTATAAAACTGAGGTGGATAAGACAATGGGATCCGACAGAAACAGAAATTATGTACCTACCGTAATTATGATCTTTCTGTGTATCTTCACCATTCATCACAGATGGGTACTGGCTGGAGATCAGGACCTTGTGAGAGCCTTTTTTTTTTTTGTTTTAAAAGGATGGGCGAGTCAGCAGCATCGCGCGTCACTATGGGGCGTGATACTACGTGGCCTCGAGGATTAGCCGTTGTTGTGTCGACTCCGCCTGCCTACCAGTTCTGAGTCGCCGGAGAGGTAAGAGGAAGGGATGGAGGGTGGGACAAGAGAGTCCAAGGACAGAAAAAGGAAGAGAAAAACTGAACTAAAGGAGAAATAACGACTGAGAGGACAGCATAGAGGAATTAAGACTAAGGGGATTGGGTGGGGGCCCAATCTCTGGAAAAGGAAGAGGGGGGGAGAATTTAGGAGAGAGTGAGAGGTAACAAGGATCCAGGACCCTTATCCGCCACCAGACTGTATAGGAACTGCAGGGAGTAGCAAAGCTCATTTGCCAGAATTCAAGGCACAGAATAACTGGCAATACCCCAAAAGCAGAGTCGGCTATTCTGGAGAAGGACAGGGTACAGGGACTCAGTACTCTCTCTGTAAAGATATTTGGTGAAAAAAAAAAAAAAGGTGAGTTCTCTTTTTTTTTAAATTAGATGGATAACAGAAGGAGGGCAACCACCAGCTCTCACCCATAGGGGTGAAGATATGTAGTAGAGAAGGAGTGCCACTCGAACTGTACCCCTTAGGGAAGAAAACTACCCCTGTGTGTCCCAACTTTACCCCGCTCAAAAGAGGGGTAGGCACAGAGGGAGGAGGATCCAGAGACTGGAGCCCCAAGGGGGATGGCGGGAGGGATTGTGATGAATGGTGAAGATACACAGAAAGATCATAATTACAGTAGGTACGTAATTTTTATATCTTATCTGTGTCAGTCTTCACCATTCATCACAGATGGGTGAGTACCAAGCCCCCCGAAGGGGGTTGATTAATTGCACCCTAAGGGACAGCGTCCCTTAGCCCTCAGTGGGTGACACACTAAGGGGAACCTTCTGGGCCTGAGGAGGCCGAGGTGGGGAGGGCAGAGGTCCCCCGAAGGGAAGGAATTTGCCTGACAACGTCATCTCGCCCTATGGGAAAGAGAGAGGTTCCCTGGTGGCGGAGCAAACCCTACGCCCGGCCAAGGGTGACAACCGGGAAAGGCGAAGCCACGCCGATCTCCTGGTGTAGATCGCTGTCCCTACTACCCTGGTAGCTACCTCATTGGCGTCGTAAGATGCCCTTGCTTGGTGCCTTGCTAGCTCCAGGCCACGTGCAGAGAGTGCGATGGCTTGCCTGGTTTGCTCTGAGTCAGGCAAAGCAGCTAGGATCTGACCCAGCGCTGACTACAAGAACCTGTTGTAGGCTGCATAGTGGGCCAGATGAGCGGAGATGGAGAGAAGCAACCGTGCCGAGTAGAAAGTCCTCCTCCCCCAGAAATCAAAATCCGAAGAGTCCTGATCTGGGGGCCGGTCACGGTGGAGGGCGCGAAGCCCATCAGGAGTGTCCAGGTGCGTCAATCCGGACTGTGGATGAGGCATAGAACCTGGAGACTCCAGAGGAGTGCAATACCTCTGGCTGAGGTCCCTAGGGGCAGGAACTCTGGAGAAGGGCCTCTGCCAGAAACGCATGGACACCTCCCGAAAGGGAGCAGGCCGGGGCGGCACCACAAGGGTGGCCGCACCGAAATCGCCTAGAAAAGCGTGCGCCACATGCTCAGGATTGCTGACCAACAGGGAGAAGGTGAAGGTCCTCCATCATCCTCACGAGAGGCGCTGATACTGGAGAGATCAGCGG
Source organism: Neoceratodus forsteri (assembly GCA_016271365.2). Classification (NCBI taxonomy): domain Eukaryota; kingdom Metazoa; phylum Chordata; order Ceratodontiformes; family Ceratodontidae; genus Neoceratodus; species Neoceratodus forsteri. The sequence continues at coordinate 1,700,588,789 of CM057450.1, forward strand.
CAGGAGAGATATAGACAGATGGTTCTTTCCCAGAAGAGGGGATGAGGAGTTGGAGGTCACCATACGTTCCGAGGGTGGTTGCTCGGGGGGAGGTTGAAAAACCTGGCTGTCCATGGCCCTAACGTAGGCAGGGAACCGAGCAGTCACCGCTCTGAACTGCTCCCAGGTGAGAGGGCCGCTAGGACCAAGAATGCCTGGGAGCGCTGGAGAATGCGGCAGAGGGATAGGGGCAGAGCCGAGAGAAGAAGTCAGCTGACCTCTGCCAGGGCTAGGGAGCGGACCATGGATACCCGAGGAGGGTGTCCCGGAAGACTCCGCAGCCAACAGCTGTACAACCACGTTGGTACTGCCTAGGCTGCGCCAGAAGAATCCCCCCAGTGAGGCGACCGGGGCTGTATAGATCCAGAAGGACGGTCCCCTGCCTCCAAAGAATGGGACGCCCTCAAGTAACTGGAAGGGGAAGGGCGGAAGTCCGCACTACGGCTTCGTCCAGGGCTGGGGTGGACCCCAGAGAAAGGCCGACCTGCGGACCCCACACCCCTCGACCCCTCAGAGTCCGAGAGGGTCCTGGTCCTCGAGAGGGCCAACCTAGGCAGCTGGCAGCTCTGGGCTGCCCCCGAAGGGGAGACCCAGGGAGCAGCACCCTCCCCTCCCGTAGACTTCCCGATGGGCCCCAAAGTTGGGTGATCGAGACACACTACGGGAGGGGGTACCACCGCCAAGGGGTCAAGGAACCCTCCAAGGCCAGGTTGCATGGCAATGGTGGCTTGCACCATAGCCTGCTGGTCAGTACCACTGACCCCAACCTCAGGGAGAACCTGACGCTCCTCAGAAGGGGGCTGGCTGCGACTCATCGTCGAGACCACCGGCTCATCCTCCTCTGCAGACAACCCCGAAGGGTGTGACTGCTCGTCCGACTCCGAGCCCAACTCCGACTCTGAAGAGGTAGAGTCCGAGGCCCTAAGCCAAACGGTAGGAGGGCGAGGAAAGGCGACCTTACCGAGAAGCCTGGAAGCCAAAGCAGTGGCCGAGGCGGCCCCCGTGCCCTCCACAGCCCCGCAAGTGGGGCTGACAGAAGGCGGCAGGCAGCTCGGGCCAAAGGTCCTGAGCCAGGGCCAGCCGCGGCACCGTGAAGTCCATTGGCACCGGGGGGCGGTACCGGGAACAGAGACGGCGCCGACGGCAGCCCCAGCAACGGCCTCGGTGTTGACGCCGCCGCCAGGCCCTCGCGCCGCGTAATGGCACCAAGGACCGCGGCGCTGACGGCCCCAGTGGACTCGGCGCTGAACACGGCACCCGTCAGGCCCCTCGGGCGCCACGAGCGGCACCGAGGCATCTCGGGCGCCGACAGGCGGCTCCGAGGCCCTCGGCGCCCGTGCTCAACCTCGGCGCCGAGGACATAGCGAAGCGACACCGAATCCAGGGTCACGGCGCTGAAGAGCAGCGTGGATTACAAATAGCGCCGACAAAGCCCGCGCGCCGAAGCAGGTTGGCGCCGTCGTGGCGCACCGACAGAGCCCATGGCACCGCGAATGGCATCGAGGCGCCGACCGACGGCGTTGAGGACGGCATCGACCGGGCCTTCGGACCGCGAGGAGCAACACCGGGAGCCTTCACCCCGGCGGGCGACAGCAGGCGGCGCCCCGCCCGCCTCCCGGGAGGAAGCGGACGGGCCTCCTGAGCTGCTGGGAGGAGCCTCGCCAGGCTAGGCTGCAAGAAGCCGAGGCTCTCTCTCCTCCTCGGTCCATATAGAACCGGAGGGGACCCGGAGGAAAGGCCGAGGCGCGCTTGGCCCAACAAGGCGAACCTACCCCCGAAAGTCGGCGGAGCTCGCCTTACTTTGAACGCTGTTCTAGGACACGGGCGGTCCATGGAAAAGCAGGCGCCGACGAATCCATGTTGTGAAGCGGGCCAAGACACGCGGACACCGGTCATGCTGGCGGTAACGGAGTGCTTCGCGACGACCGGCACCGACGCATAGGGGCCGCCCGCCTAGAAAGTTTTGCCCTCCGCCCGGACATGACCTGCAGAAAACACCAAAAATAGACTGACGTCGCTATACTTTAAAATAAAAGGAAAGATCTTATCGGCGCCGAGTGGAGGCAGAACCCAGAACTAGCAGACCGACGGACTGATGAACGACAAATTGGGCTAAGGCCTAACAACTGTCAAAAACTTCTTCAGTGGCTTCCACGAGGTGACCTCGGCGGCGGAGATAAAGAACTGGTAGGCAGGCGGAGTCGACACAGCTTACTGGGCTAATCCGCGCGCCACGTATACGTCCGGCCTCGAGGGCGGCGCGCCGATGCTGCGCCGACGCCCGCCCATCCCTTTTAAAAAAAAGGCTCCCTCGGGGTCCTGATCTCCGGCCAGTACCCATCTGTGATGAATGGTGAAGACTGACACAGATAAGATTACACCCTAGAATATTAAAAGAGTTGGAGGAGGTACTGGCAGCACCACTGGTGGCCCTTTTCAACAAGGCACTGAAAACAGGGGAGGTTCTGGAGGACTGGAGAAGGGCTGATGTGGTCCCTCGTCACAAACATGGAATGAGGGAGGAGGCTGGAAACTATAGATCTGTCAACCCTGACCTCAGTGGAATCTCTGTTAAAGGAAAGGATAGTAGGGTACCTTGAATCAAGTGGAACGCAAGATCTGAGGTAGCACAGATTCACAGCAGGAAGGTTTTGTCAAACTAATCTGATTGATTTATTTGACTGGGTCACTAGGGAGGAAGATCGGGGGAGCCGTGGATGTGGTCTACCTTGATTCGGCAAGGCGTTCAACACCGTTCCAGATAAAAGGCTTGTGAACAAGCTGGGCAGCCTTGGGCTGGGACACAAGGTGGTGAACTGGGTTGGAAATTGTTTACAGAATAAAACACACAGCGTGGTAGTAAATGGGGCAAAATCCAAGTAGGAAGGGTGACCAATGGGGTGCAAGAGGGTTCAGTTCTTGGACCAGTGCTGTTTAATATCTACATCAGCGACATTGCAGAAGGGCTGGAGGGGAAGGTGTGCCTCTTTGCAGATAATACCAAGATCTGTACTAGGGTGGACAGTCCAGGTGGGGTGGAGAGAATGGGGAGGGATCTAGCTAAATTTAAGGAATGGTCCAGAGTGTGGCAACTAGGATTCAATGCGAAGAAGTGCAATATCATGCACTTGGGGCGCAGGAACCCAGGGGAGGAATACAGGATGAAGGGAGAGATATTAGCAGCCAAAAGGGGACAGTTGCTGTGGGGTGTGGAGTAGATGGCCGTTGTAGCAGGAAGGACATCAGCGACTGTTGCCGCAGAAAAGATGCTCCATCGGGAGTGCTGAGGAATCAGCAGTAGTTGCCGCATAACAAAGCACTCCGGCCGAAGCAGAGAGGAGCATTGGGCAAGGAGAGCAGCTGAAGGTTTACAAGGCTCCCGCTGGAGCCAACTGGGAGCGCCTCTGCAAGGTGCAAGAATTTGAACTTTGCGGCTGGGCTATAAAGAGCCAGAGACCAGCTGCTAAACCAAAGGGCAGCTGCTGTGGGGTGTGGAGTTTTGTTTTTTTTCCAATTGTTTAACCAGGTGAGACACACTAAGCTGAAAGCTTGTTTACAGGTGCAACCTGGGAGCACAGGGAAGTTAAGTGACTTGCTCAGGGTCACACAGTATGAAGTTAGGGCTGTAGGACTCAAACCCAGGTCTCCAGATTTGCAGCTCAGAGCCTTAAACCACTGCACTACACTGCCTCCCACGAGGTAGCCATTGCTGCAGGAAGGACTTCAGTGGCCATTGCTGCAGGGAGGAAATCAGTGGCTGTTGCCACAGGAAAGGAGCTCTATCTGGAGTGCTGAGGAGTCGGTGGCAGTTGCCGCATAACACAGCACTCCAGCCAGAGTGGAGAGGAGAGATGGGCAAGGAGAGCAGTCAGGGGGTTAAAAGGCCACCCACCTCTTCCACCCACCCACCTCTTCCACCATGGTTTCCTGAATACTCAGGCAGAGACGGGGTTTGGCATCTACAGAGCGGGAGGAGCAGGCAGATAAAGAGATGGAACTGGGCAAAGATGGGGCTGATCACTACAGATGGAAAATTGGACTGAGCTGGCTGGTGAAACGATTTATCTGTGTATGTAACCCTGGTGCCACTATTCCAAGGGCTACTACCCCTGCCTTGCCTGTTCAGACCAAGGTTGGGGGGCCTGGGTTCCTAGAATACCTTTTAAACTGGTTCTTCCCACGATAAACTCGCACAGTGCCTCCACCCAGAGTATACCTTTTAGTGGGCAAGCTTTAACCTGGTACAACCCTCTGGGATGCTGTACCTTCCCACATCACTATAATACCACCCCAAACATGACCCAATAACATTTCCCCACACTTAGGACACTTTATAATTATTGACTTACTACTAATAGTATGCTCATGAGACAGGTCTCTGCAAGAACAAACAACAAGTTTATTTACTTGGGGAAGGGCTAGGCAGGGTAAATAGGAATAGAAGTTATGCTGTTTACAACTGATAAGCAGTAGTACTGGTTTGACTGATTTGGTTTAAAACAATCCAATAATAATCACTTTACATTTGGATTTACACCTTAAATCACAGTGGCACCCACCAGCCTTCTCAGACTGTCAGAGCCCTGGTTATCTAGCTAGCTACTGTTATGGCAAAACATATTTACAATTTCCCACAAACATACAGAACCCCGCAATCCCATATGCCATACTGGGGTACCCAGTAATTAGAGTTCTTAAAGGTGCATGGCTGTTATTTGGTGCAGCTGTACACTAGACGGCTAGTTGGGGCCCTTGAAAAAAGCAATTAGATTAAACATATGCAACTCACTTATCTTGACTAATGGCAACTGTATCCGTGGCCGGATGGCCCAGTCTATTCAAGAACACTTTAACTATGTACATCCCCTTTCAGCTTTAAGGCAGGGCATTGGCCCTGCATACTTGCAGATCAAAAGTCACATTTAGTTTGTCACAGTCAAGTTGAAGCAGAAAATGAAAATGATCACAGTACATGGAACTCTGACTAGGAGACAAGAAGGTTGGCAAAGGCCTGCAGCCGGGATACCCCAAACCAACTGCCAGATGGTGCAGCGTTTGCAGATGGGAACAACACTCTTTGCATCTTTGAACAGTGCCCCTTTCTGAACTGGAACCACTTTACTGGATAGACCAAGTTGGGACCCGGGCTGGCACGTCTCAAACCCCATGCCCAGGCTATGTCCCTCGGGGAAACGCACATGGCAGCGCCAAGGCAGCACACCACCAGGCTGTGTCCCAAACCCAATCTGATGGTTGTGTAGCATTCAGCACATTTATCAGATTTAGCACATTCATATCTCTTTGTCCCAATCCTTCAACCAGGGGCCAGCATAGCCACCCTGGTCTTTTGCATGTTCACAACAGACTTCCAACACGGTGGGTACTTGTTCTCTATAGTTAGGGTGACCCAAATGCTTACACTCTTTGCAAACAACTAGGAGTGTAGATGCATCCCTTGCACAAACACCAGGCAACTTGGATCTTGGCTTTTTACCACTTGAGACACTTTCTAGACTGAACTTGAGGCATGGCTCACTACCAATCAAAACAACTTGAACTTGACTGGGCTTGAAGCATGACTCACTACTATTCTGCAGGCTTTACTTGTTGGCAAAGCCGGCATTGAAAACCTTTCAAAACTCAAGATGCACATTACTTGGATGCAACTGATTTCTATAGCTCTCTAAGCTCACAACATGTTACTTAGCAGTACGACAGTTCACAGTAGTTCTCTCAGACTCACAATTACACAACACAGTCCCTTGCAGCTCTCGCTGGCATTTGTAGCTCCCAACTGGACGTACAGATGGTTACTTGCTCACCAGCCACAGTCTGGAGAAATTCCACATTGTCAGGGAACTCCCCATTCAGTCCTGTGGCACTACTTAAATCAGACACATTTATATACTTGAAACTGGAACCTTCTCTGGTCACTAAGCTGATGTCCACTCTTTCTAGGCTTTGGTTAAACTAGGGTGCTGACAAACAGTCACATACTGAATTTGCTGGGCTTCTCTGCCCATTGCAGTCTTTCTGAAACTTGTACTTGTTAGACACAGACTTACTCACTCAGATAACTTGGCGGAAATGGCTTTCTCTTCCCTGAGGTTTTAGGCTTGCTTCAGCACTCTCACTGCTGAGGCTGGACATTCATTCAGCTTTCTCACAGCTGAAGATTCAGGTTGCCCACATTTTACCTGAAACGTGGAAAGGTGCTGGCCAGCCCTGGAGGACAATCTAGCAACCCCCAGGCTAGCGACTTCTGTTGCCTACAGCCACTTTGTCTCTCTGGCAGATGAAAGCCCCTTCCCCTGTGGAGCAGCTTGCACTGGATCACTAGGGCCATCTTGGAGCAAAGGGCCTGAGCCCCCACTCCTGTGTGGGTGCACGCACTGGAACTCCTCGCACAGCCCCAAAACACTATCTTTTATGGCATCCTTCTGAGGCTCCTGATTGGCTGAAGCTATTTGTTGCTCCTACTGTAACTGGCTGATTCTGCTTGTCAGCCCAGTAAATGAATATTCATTACCCTCACCTGATGCACAATAGGCTCCCTGTTTTGGCACCTGAAATTAGGTCCCTGCAGTTTTCCATAAGCACTTTGCTATGTCCCATAAGACTCTTGGCAAAAGTCCCACAAGTCCTGGCTGAAATACTGGCTTTCCAATTGGCTGTTGCTGCACTAAAATGGCTGCTGGTTACACAGTCCCATTGCAGATTTAACTCAGTGCCAAATATAAAGTCCTGGTGCAGCCAGACAATTGACTTTATTTGCCCACTTGCCCCACACTTCAATAGCCCTTGGTGTGCCCTCTTAATTGCTGCCCAGAATAAACAGTTTAGTTCAGTCCTGTGCCTGTTGCTGTTTCCATAATTCAGTGCCCCCAGGCAGAAGACAGGCAGTTATCAGTGTCCCAACATTAACACTGGTGCAGCCAGGCAATTTATCGTAATTATTTTTCCCCTTTACACATTAGTCCCTTTTTCTGTCCATAGAAGTGCTGCCCTTACTATACTATTATTTACATTTTTACAGTGGCCAGCACCTCCGAAACATTGCAGCCCTTGATGCAGAATTAAAACCACTTATAAATATTAATGTAAGTCTCATTAATATTCATAGATTTGGGTCTGCTACACTTAGCGCACATGGCACTGTTTATTTATTCAAAATGTGGCTCCCTCCAGTCTGCCTAAGTCACTGCCCCCCCCCCATGCCAGCCTTTTCAGGGGCTGGGACACCGGAGAAGCCAACTGTTGACCGTAGTTGTGGTCTAATTGGAGCGCGCCTCCTTGCACACACGTGAGACCACCAGCCAGCATTCCTGTGATCCTGCTCCACGAGCCCTAGGAGGGCTGGAAAAACAAGGGTGCACTATGGGGAAAACAGAGGCACCTTTGGGAGCACAGAAGCTGTCTACCTGGCTGTGAAGTGGCAGGAGGGAGAAGGCGGTGGCCCTGAGACTCCGAACGCCTAACAATGGCAAAAATAGAACCTGGGCTATGGTGGTGGAACAGGGAAAAGATCGGGGGAGCTCAGCAGGCACCAGGAGGCACCCCATGGAATGGGAGCTGTAACGGGAGAATGGGCACTGAGTTAGGCCCCCATTTTGAGGTGGGGGGCTACATGTAACTGTGGCACAGAAAGAAAAAAGGGCAGAAGGTGTTGTGTTAAAAAGGGACACATATGCGGATAAAAAGGAGGTAACAGCTAATTGAGACAGGCCAGTTTAAAGGAAGTGAAAAAGTATATGTATTGTGTGCAAAGTGCCTTTTTAATAGGCCATTTAAAAAGAAGTGAAAAGCATATGGAATTGTGTTACAGAGTGCTACAGAGGTGAGGAGCACTGAAGCTAGGGCCATAATGAACTACTCAGGTTTAAACTGAATCTAAGCTGAACATGTGCATGGCATTTTTACTGTAAATGTGGTGGGGCATTCTGCAGAGTTAGAACATTCTACAAGGGCAGTTTGCAGTACAGGTGCTGTATTGGTTTTGAAAACAGACTGCATAGGTGGATGAGGAAAACTGTGGGTTAGGCAGCGTATAAGTTTAGAGGCAAGTAGAGGAAAATCTGCAGGTGGTCGTAGGAAGGGACAATCTACCATTGGGGTGTTTAAAGGGCAGGCTGCTTTGGTTGGTGGGACAAATGTTGTTGATTGGCCACTTTTTACAAGGAGCTAAGGTATCGGAGAACTGGGGGCATATGGACAAAGCTGGTAAAGTAGGAAGGGAGGAGACAAGGGGGTGGGATGGGCATCCTTCATCTGAATATGTAGGGGGCCGCTGGTGGGAGAATAGAGAGTTAGGCAGGGTGGTAGGTTGCAACAACTGCGGAGCGCCAATCTTTCTTAGAATTGCGTGGAGAGTGGGGGTTGTTTGGTGTGCAAGCAAATAATGCAGCTTAAGAACAAGATCGGAAGACTACGAGAGGAGCTAAGGAGGGGATGGCGGGCTGCAATGGCGGACAACCCAACAATTGGACGGGGGGTACTAACTGAGGAGAGAGAACAAATCAAACTGAGAGGGGGGAAGAGGAGTGGGAAAAGGATGGCAGATGGGGTAATGAGACGGGGGACCCAGGTCAAAGAGCAAATGAAAATAGAAAGTGGGAAGAATGGAAGAGGGGGAGGAAGGAGGGATAAAATGGTCATGGAGTCAGCAGCAGGGGGCGGCTAGCAAAAGGAAGAAGGAAGTAAGTGGCAGTGAAGGATCATCAAAGAATCATTCACAGTACTGGCAGGACTGGAGGACACAATAGAGGGTGTGCTCAGTGGAGGAACTGAGGACAGACCGGACGAGGAAAGAACTGGTGGGGGAAATGTTTCAAAAGGGGAGGAAGGGGGAACAAATGTTCTGGAGGAATAGGAGATGGGGGAGGAAGAGGATGGGTTAAGGGGAGGCTAGGGAGTGAGGAAATTAAAAATGAGGGTTGGATTTTAGTGCTGGGGGACTCAATACTTAAAGGGCTCAGATTGGGAAGTAAGGGGAGAGGCATAGTCGCAGTTGGGTGGCGGCCATGCCAGGAATGACAGCAGAAAGGGTGGGTCAGTCTGAAACCTCATATAGTTCTACATTTGGGAACAAATGATCTGGCAGGAAATACGGTAGATGTAGTTCAGAAGAGGTCTGAGGAGCTGGGACTGATATGTGAGGAGGCAGGAAGATCAGTAACTTTCTTAGAAGTACTTCCAGTGCCCAGGGCAAGCACTGCAAGGAAACGAAGGACAAAGGAATTGAACTCCCAAAAGGCTGCTCCTAGAGATTTTACTAACTCGATCCCTTGTTTGTTCTAACAAAGATGGATCATAACCTCTTTCTAAAAACCTTTTAGTTAAATCATTGGATTGTTCCAAAAAAATAGAATCCGAACTGCAATTTCTCCTAAGACGTAAGAATTGTCCATAATATATATGTTATAAGGAGATTTGATTTTCTAAGGGTAGGTTTACTTTGTTGTTGTTTGGATGGGTTTGGAGTTATTATTTAAAGCAGCATATTTGTTCTTTTTTTGTATTAGTGTTGTTTAATTTAGCAACTTTAGAAAGTTATTTTATTAGTTTTGAATATGACTATTTTAATGGTGCTGCTTTGATTTTGAACTCTAAACTTAACGCTCTTTATTCATTTATTGTATTAAAATGAATTTATATATATATGATTTTTGATTTATTGTTATATTATATATATATACATATTTTTTGAAGGGTGAGGGGTTCTTTAAAAATGTCTTCTCCTTAAGTGTTTTCGCTCCATGTGCTTTAAATTTAATTGATAAATGTGTTAATTAAATGCTGTACATAAAGGATGTTTTTCAGGACTAACATTACCCCTTGATGAAGACTTGTTAAAGTCGAAGCGCTGGGTGCTTAGTCGATGTTTGGGCTACCGCTGTCTGTGATTTCTATTTACACAGTAAAATTTATTTTATATGCAAGCTGTTGTGCTGCTTCGTTTGTGTTTTGATCCATGTATGGCTGGCTGCCTGTTTTGAAGTTCAGCACTGCACCCGATTTGGTTGTGTCGCTTGATTTTGTCTTTGAGACTCAATATGTACACCCTGGAGGACAGGAGGGAGAGGGGGGACATGATAGAGACCTTCAGGTATGTCAAGGGGATTAATAAGGTACAGGAGGGCAGCCTCTTTCAATGGAGAAGCTGCTCTAAAACAACAAGAGGGCCTGACATGAGACTGGAAGGGGGTAGACTAAGGGGCAAGGTGAGGAAGTATTTCTTCAAGGAAAGGGTGGTGGATACTTGGAATAACCTGCCCCAGGAGGGGTGGGAGCAAGTACAGTGGAGGGATTTAAACATGCATGGGATAGACAAGGGAATCCTAGCAGGGGTAAGGCGAGGCAGCAGCTGGTGACCAAGTAGGGTCAGCGGCAGCTAAGTAAAGGTAGTGTATACAGGCAGACCATATGGGCCTGGCGGTAATTATCTTCCGTCAGTTTCTCTGTTTCTAGCCCATGCAGTGTCCTTATGAAGGTTCTCCCGGTTAAGGACTACCATCCTTTCCCAGGGTACCTAAACCAAAGGCATAGATTTTCCCTTCAGAGGTGACACAACAGAGGCATATACGAAAAAAGTGGATAAATACAGAACCATTTTCAAGAGTAACAATGATTGAGAAAGGCCTTCTACTTTCTACAGGCCTTACAGAGGGGGAGGCAGAGGCACTGGCTAATTCCCTAGAGTTTACACTCCAAACAAAGGGGATACTAGAGGGGCGGGGACAGAGGGGCACAAAGCATACTGCTGCCGAAGCACCAGCACCCAAGCCCCAACCAAGCCAAAACCCCTGACAATTCTGTTCCGCTCACCCATCCACTGCCCATGGGGGAAAGACTGGCTCATTACCTTCAGGAAGAGGTAAATACTGCCTCAAACAAATGGGTTTTGGAGGTTGTGGGCCAAGGACTGACTCTGCAGTTCAAAGCATTCCTAACACTGCAGAAACACAAACATTTCTCAGCACACTCTCCAAAAGAGTGAGTAGTGCTGGAACTGGAAGTAAAAAAAAATACTGACAGCAAAAGGTGTAGAAAACGTGCCTGGCTCACAGTGGGGCAAGGGCTTATTTTCAAGGTACTTCCACATCCACAAGAAAAATGGTGAGTGGCAACCCATTAACAAGCAGATAAAGAACAGAAATTCAAGATGGTCAGACTGAAAACAGTGATACCATATCAGCAATCAGGAGACTGGCTGGGATCACTGGATCTGAAAGATGCCAATTTCCAGATCCCAGTCAGGTCACCACACAGAAAATATCTCGGTTACAAACTAGGAAGCTGCCAATACCAGTTCACAGCTGTTCCCTCTGGCCTCACGTTGGGGCCTATTCATGTTCAGATGGGAAATACGTGCCAGAGGTGCATATCCTGCCCGTGCAACTCCGCACCTGTGGACAGGTGAGCATGGCTAGCATTCACCATCGGCCACCATCTGTCTGAGGGTCTGCTTCCCTCCTGGTGCGCAGTACTCTGCAGGGTGGCCGGGGCGGAGTTGCATACCCAGTCAGGCATCCAATGGGATGCCTGGCATAGGTGCCACAATGGATCCCTTACGTGGGCAGGCACATGTCCAGGTGCATGAATATCCCAAGCAGGCACCCGATCCCACGCAAACACATTCATCACGTCCCCCGAGCTGATTATCCTGGGCACCGAGGCCCCTGCCGTAGATCCACCCCCATCACATGGCTGCCCCATCGCCGAATGGACGGGGCACCCCGCGCCCCAACACACTGCTGCCTCGTCCTGGAGTCCGCTAATCCCACCCCTCCACAACGCTGGTCTGCCCCGACCCCGGTGCTGCATTGCCAGCACACACACACACACACACACACACACACACACACACACACACACACACACACACATGTCAGGCCATGGGAACTCCCCCCTCGCACCAGAGCAATGCGGTTGCGCCTGGGCCAGTGCCCAATACTGCACACCCACCCATCCATCCTCCCCTGACCCAGTCCCAAACTCCCACCACATCATTGGTGGTCAGTGGTCGCTCACCCCTCGTGGCACCAACACACCCTGCACCCAGTTCCCGCCTGTTGGTGCCACTGCCCTGGATGGGCAGTGGCACAGCCCTCCACACACTGCCTTGGCCGCCAGCCATCCAACAGATGTTGGGAGCACACCCCTATAAATAGGCAGTGCACTCCGAGCAGCAGTCAGATGGCTGGCAGCCAAGGAGGTGTGTAAAGGGTTGTGTCGCTGGCTGTTCCTGGCCGTGGCACTGATGGGAATATACTGGGGCAAAGGTGGGATTGTCGGTGCCACGGGGAAGGGCACTGACTATCACTGGGCGGGGGCTGCAATTGGGCATAGGGGGTAAGGTGGCCATCCTAGATGTGCTGGGCACTGAGTTGTGAGCATGCAGGAGGGGGGTGACATTACCAGCTCAAGGATGGGGCAGCAGTGTGTGGTGGAGGAGAGATGGCAGATTGGTATCCAGGGTCAGGGCACCACTGAAGGTTGGGGTGGGAGGGTGCTGTATATAGCCTTAGGGTGTGGGCCACCTGTGTGAGTTGGGGGGTGGGTTCTAATTGCCCCCACAGGCGGGGGCATGGCTGTGTGTGTTTGGGGGGCTATGGACAGGTGCCAGTGGGCTGTGTGCAAGGGGCTGGGTGTGTAGGGCTGTTACTGCAGTGTTCACCCTGGCATAACAGGTACCCTCCTATGCCCCCTGGCATAACAGGTGCCCTCCTACGCCCCCCGGGGCACAGCACTACTCACCTTGGTGAATGGCACGTAGTGCTGGCAGGCCCCCGGCACACCCTCAGTGTGTTGGTGTCTGCGTGGCCGGGGGATCAGGTGCAAAGGGACTGCGCGCCCCAGTTAGTGCATCCTGCACAAGGGGTGCAATGGGTGAGGAGTGGATACGCGCCACAGATACGTGGCGTGTAGCCACTCTGCACTTATGTGCATAGGGCCCCATTAGCACCAAAGGTATCCACAAAGTGCTTTTGCGGTGGTGGCATCACAACTGCAAAGACAAAGTGTGAGTTTTTCGCTACCTGGATGACTGACTAGTTTCAGAGAAAACAGAACTGGAGACAGGGTGCTCTCTACAAACTGTAAAATGCACCTTAAAAGTCATCGCTAGGATTTCTGATAAACCTGCAGAAGTCCCAACTAGAACCTGTGCATGAGGACCCTGTTCCTTTTTAATGAGGTTAACGGAAGCCTGGAGAGTTTCAAACTAAGAATTTTGGTTTGTTTATTTAAGGGTTTGATTGCTGAATTAATGCTTCCCATTTTTCTGTTTTGTTTTTTCCTTTAGGTTGAAGTTCTCTGTGCAACATAAGCCCTCTCAGGAATAAGACTGCGAATAGTGAATCTGTGCATAGATAGAGTATTCGTTCTTTTCACATTTGAGAGTATAGGCTCTTAATAATAATTATATTCTCATGTCTACCCTGCATCTCTTTTTGTGCCATTGGTACTCAGTTTAATTAATTTTTTGTATTACTTTTTTTGCAGTGTTGGGGGTTATTATTGGTATTTGTGGTATAAAAGTCCACCAGTATTTTGCTATTTTCCTGCTCTTTATCTGCTGTGATGTGGCTTTTGCAGTTTTTAAGTATGCATTTTTAAATGTTGTAAGTAACAGAGACTCGAGCAGGCTGCAGCCCCACTCCCTGAAGAAGAATCTACTGTATGTAATTCGAACTGCCAGGGTTAATGGCTGTTCTCCTTTGTTCGCTTAATAAATCTGATTTTCAGCACTCTATTTTCCGACTTTCGGTTCATCTGTTTTTGCACCTCACTTTTTCCCCTCCTTGTTTCTTATATTCACAAAGTGCTTGACAGTGGTGGCATAACACCTGAGAAGACAAAGCGTGAGTTTTTCACTACCTGGATGACTGACTAGTCTCAGGGAAAACATAACTGGAGACAATGTGCTCTCTACAAACTGTAAAATGTACCTTAAAGTCTCTAGAATTTGTGATAAACCTGCAGAAGTCCCAACTAGAACCCGTACAAGTATATAACTTCACAGGAGCAGAGCTAAACACCTTACAAGGGAAAGCTTTCCTCCTGCAGGTCAGAGTTACATCTCTGATAGCAACAGCACACTCCTTCACAACAGGTCAACCAAGACCTGCAAGGGACTTCCTGAAATTATTAGGACACATAGTTGCATCCAAAGCTGTGTTCAAAATGAAGGACATACAGTACCACTTAAGGGACCACTGGTCTCAAAGGTGGGATCCACTCGCAAAGCTTGAACCAGTGACTAAAGTGCTGGTAAGGTCATAAGTGTGTGGAAGGAAGGAAGAAAGTAACCTCACAGAAGGAATTTTCTTCCTTCAGCAACCACCAAACCAACAAGTATTCTTACTATAGATACCTCACTCCTGGGGTGGGGTGGGGTGCCCACCTATAGGACCAAAAATGTGAGTGGCACATGGAGCCCACAGGAGTCACTAGAACACATCCACCTCCTAGAGCTCAGAGCAGTGCTACTAGAAGAGCAATTTTTCTTCTCCCTATTACTGTCAGTCTGTCCGAATCAGGAGAGACAACATTACAACAATGTACTGCATAAATAAGTAGGGAGGCATAAGATCCTCAAATCTGTGTACAGAGGCAATGAGGATCTACGATCTGTCATACACCCTGGAAGCAGACATTCACAGGTGGATCTGCCAGGTAAAGATAATGTCCAGGGGCCAGCCTGGTAACACTAAGGGTTGAAGCGCTGGATGCCACACCTCGCGCCACACCGGCAACCAGTGTTCAGGAACGAGCATGGGTCACTGGGGTTCGGTGGGGATGAGGAAGGATCGAGCATCCCATGGACTGCTCTCCTTCCTTGGGGGGGGGGGCTAGCACTCACTGGTGCAGTAGCAGCCCCTAGTGGTGACTAGGGGTTAACACTGCCAGGCTGGCAGATGCAGGGGACGCCTTTCGAGTGCGCACGGGAGCATGCATATGTCGAGCAGGGTGTCACTGCACATCCGAGCCCGGGGGCAACATAAGGAAAAAAAAACCCTGGCTGTGGATAGGCGGCGCGCTTACTGAGCCGGTCCACACCCCGGGCCGGACTTGTTCGTAGGAGCCTCCCACACCAACGCACTGGATTATTACATAGAGCACCAGGGCAGGAGGCCCTACCCCGGGGGGGCTCAGAGTTGGGGGATCAGTCGGGTCAGAGTGCCTGTAGGGTAGGTTTCAGACTGGGAGGTAGAGATCGGCACGGGGTAGCTGGAGAGAGTTCCACAGCCAGGGAGCATAAAGAAGGTGTACAAAAAAAAAAGACACTGTCCTGGCAGATTCTTTATGCAGAATCAGTCAGGGAAATCAAATATGGACCTTGAACAGACAATTTCTTCTAGCCAAAGTGTTCAGAAGTTTGGACACTCCCAAATTAGACCTGTTCACTTCTTGGGAAATCAATCAGCTTCCACAGTTTTGCTGCAGACCACTAGTCAGAGGGACAATTCCAGTGGACGCCCTAGTCATGGACTGGACAGGAAAGTTCCTATATCTCTTCCCACCATTACCACTTATTCAAAAAGTTCTCCTGAAGCTCAGGAGGGAGTTTGCAACAAAAATCCTAATAGTTCCAGACTGGGCCAAACAAACCTGCTATTCAGTTCTGCGGACCCTGTCCAGTAAACCTCCAATCAGCCTGCCACTGAGTCACAAACTGCTGATCATATCTCAGGGCAGGATAGCATTCCCAAACCTCAAAACACTACACCTGAAGGCATGGATCTTGAGGAGCTAGAACAGTGTGGGTTAAACCTCTCACAGGAAGTTCTGAGGGTGCTTAGAGTTTCAAGAAAACCAGCAACCCAGAAAAACATATTCCCAAAATGGAAGAAATTGTCTTACTGGTGTGCCCCCAAAAGAAAAATCCTAATAGAGGCAGGGTTGCCTACAGTTGTGGAATATTTGGTACACCTACAGTCATTATGCCCGAGCCCATCAACACTGAAGTTGCATGAAGCAGCAGTGTTAGTCTAGAGATCAGCAGGCAACAGAAAGTCACTGGCTTCTCAACCCATTTTCAACACGTTTTTTAAAGGCCTCAGTCATTTGTATCCACCGGTAAGGGACCCAATCCCACCACGGGATTTCAGTGTTTGCCTTACACAGCTCACGGAGGCTCCATTCAAGCCTAAGGACACAGCTGACTTAAAGTTGTTCCCTAGAAAACCATATTCCTGATTGCCATGACCTCTGCTAGAAGGATGAGTGAACTGCAAGCCCTCTGCACAAAGCCAAATCACATTATTTCCACAGGGATAAGGTAGTCCTTAGAACCAACAGAAAATTCCAACCTAAGGTGGTGTCTGACTTCATCCTAAACCAGTCAGTAACAGTTCCTGTGCTTTACCCAGAACATACCAGCCCAGGTGAGCAAAAAATTGCACAGCCTTGACATGAAACGAGTTCTGAGCATCTATATGGATAGGACAAAATATGTCAGATCCAAGAGCACTTAGCTTTTTGTTACTTATAGTGAGGCTGGCAAAGATAAACCAGCTTTTAAGAGGCATATCTCTCACTGGATAATCTCCTGCATTCAGTACTGCTAAGAAAAAGCTGTAAAATGCTGCCTAGGTAAAGCTACCAACTGTCCCTATTTTCCCAGGACAGTCCCTATTTTAGGCAGCAAGTCCCAGTGTCCCCACAAGTTTTGCAATATGTCACTTTTATCCCAGTTTTTGCTTACTTGTCCCAGTTTTGTCCCCCCCCCTCTTTTTTTTTTTTTTTTTTTTGCTGACTGCTAATCTGTGAGTGACAGTTATTTCAGCACTACTGTGGCACTGCTTGGGCAGGACAGCAGTTTGCAGCTTCAATCCCTGCGCCTGTGTTGCACTGCAACCATGTCAGTGGGAGCACAGTACAGCATGTTCCTTCCTGTTAGATTAGACTGGGTAGTAGTGCAAACAGACACATGTGGACGTCTGCCTGCCAGCAGCTGAGAAGGACTCCAGACAAAGAAGAGACCGGCAGCAGGGAATTAAGGTATCTGAACCGGATCAGCTGTAGGGAAGTATGTGAAAACAGTCTGGTGTGGTGGTGGGAGTCACTGAAGTGAAGTTTGCTCAGCAAATGATGTGAGTATAAGTGGGTTGGATGGGACTGTCAGGAGGAGCAATACATGCAGCTCGAATGTCTGATCACAATTTAATGCAGGTTTGCTTCTAATGAACTTTCTGTACATCATGGTTTGGAACTTGCTGCTGCAGAATGTATTGTTTTAATCTGAATGTTTGCTACTGGTGTTACTGAGGGGTGGCATGGCCAGAGCATGCAGCAAAATTTAACTGATTGTGCGCAGAGTTAACTGCGGCGGTGTCCATGGGAGTGACATGGGGGGGGGTCATGATCAGGATGAACTGTCCCAGTTTTAGACCTCAGAATGTTGGTAGCGTTATGCCTAGAGGCTTAAAGGTGCACTCCACAAGGGGCACCTCTGCCTCTATCGCATCCCTTTATTCTAAATCTGTAAAGCAACTACCTGGAAAACAGTACATACCTTCACAAAGCACTATTGTCTGGACATACAGTCCAGAAGGGATGCCAGCTTTGAAACTGCTGTCTTGTAGAACATTTTTCCAAAGCAGGTTCTGGACCCAGCCTCCAAAGGCAACACTCTACAGTGTGCATTGAGTGAAACCATAAATGAGAGATTCCTGAAGTTAAAACTAAAATTACTCACCATAGTAATGTTTCTTCTAAGGAATCCCTCACTTTGGTTTCATTTTCCCACCCTACCTCCCCTTCCATAGCCTGAAAATAGGTTCTCACAATGATCAGTTAGTTGCACTTAGGTTGCTTGAGCATTACTATTGCAGTTTTTACTACATTTATAAGTTGGGTTTTCTTTGCAGCTGTATTTTGCATTAACATGTTTGGTTTTATTAATTGGTGTTTTTCAAAAATGTTAAATTTGCATACATTCTTGATAGCTTTTTAGCTAGAATTAATAACCACCTTCTACTCCAGCTACAGAAAAAAAATCTGACAACTGTCAGGGTGGAAGGTGGGAACAGATTTTTTAAAAACACATTTTAATTCTATGTTCAGTTCTTAGAACTGTTTTGTCTCTGGGACATCCAGCTCCATGGAGAATGATGCACAGAGTGAAACCATAGTGAGGGATCCCTGAGAAGAAACATTACTATGGTGAGCATTTTTTCTTCTGGTCCATTTATGTAAACCGTATCCTCTCATAGCACATCAAAGGCCCCTGATCCTTCTTAATCCTCAAATTCACTAGTGGATGAGGTCATACTACGGGTCATAGCCTTTCCTACGCTGCACTAACATTTATTAGGACTCCCACTCTACTCCTTTTCATATAGCTCACTGTGACCCAATAGCATCTTGTCAGCTGGTCTGCAAAAAATAGCACCGCTGTAGGGACCAGCTCCTCCTTCCACTGGAAAAGGATGCAGAGCACTAGGCAGCAGTGGATATTCCAACCTGCCCTCAGGCAATGGTCGACTGTCACCCTAACCCCGCTGCCTGAGGCAGCATCTCTGATGTCCATCCTGACATGGGATTCCCCATCACAAATAGTAGACCCATCTCCTACCCTGGTCAGCTGCTCCATCCCTTTCACCAGGTTTCTCAACCTATTTAGCTGGCAGCTTCTCTTGGGACCAGGATGGTTATCACCCCACAAAAGGATAAACACCTTCATAAGTGGGACATTCTGTGTACCATAAGGCCCCCAGAAACGTCCCTTGAAGGGTAGCAGCTTCGGGAACTTGCACTCTCTTGGTGTTTCCCTCACACTCCCTACAGAATTGATGGCAAGCTACACTAACTGCCTCCAGACTCTGAAAACCTTGGAGTCACCATGGCTGTCACACTGATCATCCCTGAAGGATACTAGGCAACTGGCTGACAAGCTCTGTTGCTTTGATACTCTGTATCTATTGACAAATGCTGCTGTGAGGGGGCCCTTGCCTCCTCAGGTGGCCTGGCAAGTGACCTGAGGCAAGGGTGCCCCAGAGGCACACGTGTAACCTCCTGTCACTCTGCCATCTGAACAGAAACTCTCCTGTTAATTACACTGGCATTCTACTTTCCACCCACTAGCTATCGGATGCCCCACCAAATAGAAGATTCTGTAGTCTGGCATGTACACTGTATCTGTATGTATTACTTGTATGTTTTATTTGCCCATATCTGTAAGTGGTAATGTTTGTATATTCACTCCTGTATTTTGACTTGTATATCTCCTGTGACTGTAATAATCTCCAGGGATGTGCTTGAAAATAGACATTTTTTTCTGTCTGGTGCACTTACCTAGTTAACAAAACTGAATGAATAAATAAACAAACAGTAAACAAACTCCTCCCCCTGCTGGCAAGAAGAGGTTGTTACACTATAGACTTAGTACCATACAATCACCAGATGGCTTGTATGTAAAATCTCTTACCTGATTAATTCCTTAATGCCTCCAAGTGAACAGTCCAGTTTGGCCACAAAAAGATGCATAAAAAGTGTGTTCAGTGGCTGTAATAATCATAGGGAGACAAGAAGATATACATTAAATTTAGGGAAACATAACCGCAGAAGTGGATTATGCATTTGCTATAGGGTCAGGTAGAAAACAAACTCTGTGAAACAGGGTTTTCTTAGTTTTTTTTCCCCCAGGATAGCCCAATTGAGATGCAACATCATATTCCCAATGTTATGCTGCCCTGCTTCTACCAGATTCTGCAGCCGGGAGGACTGACATGAAGGGAAATCAGCTGACCTGCTCAGGGTCACAAAGTGAGCTACTGGCTTTGGTGGGGTACAAACCAGTGACTGGTTTTCATTGTGTAGTGCACTCACCACTAGATGATATTTGCCTTCATGATAAAATACATGTAGTAAAGAAAGACTACTGTAAACAGGGGTTGTCTTATAATCTCTCGGCTCACTGTGTGGCTCCAGTGCCTGGTGCAGAGACGAAAAGTTTGGTTCTGAAATCTGTGAAAAATCAAGACAGGTGAGCCTGATCCATTGGTTAAGGAGGGGAACAAAAGAAAGTGAAAAAAATGTAGTCAGGGATGAATGGGAGGGGGGCCTTGCCTCCCAAGGGGAATCTATTGTGAAGTGTCCTGAATTTCAGGGTCTGGCTTACGAAGCTCATGGGGCTCACTTAGGAACACTTAGTCACTGCACAACAGTGATAAAAAGCCTGGTACGACCATGGGGCCAGAGTCTGGGAGTACAAAGTCAGACAGCGAGTGATGGTACTCATCCCAGTCTGACAGAAAAGACTCCAGGCAGCCTGTGAAGGCCCATCCTCTATAGTTTGAAGGTGAGTGAGGTCAATTAAGTAGCGGAACTGCCTGACAGGAGGTGCAGGCAGAGGGTACATCATGTTAACATGATGAAGCCCAACTATGATAGGGAGGAAATGGTCCTCACTGTGTGCAGCATGCCAGAACAGGAAAATGAGGCTGACCCACAGGTGGACCTCCTTGGGAAGGCACTACAGGGATCTTCAATGGATAACCTCACTCTCTTAGAGTAGCTGACACCAGCCCAGGCAGAGGAAATGAGGGGGGGTGCTGCAAGCATTTTGGGACATGATCACGGGAAAACCCGGGTACATCATGATGGCTGAACACCATGTGGACATGAGTACCCAGGTGCCACTGAGGCAGACCCCTACAGGGTACCAGTGGGAGTTAGGCAGACCATACAGGAGGAGCTCAGAGAGATGTTGGCTGTCAGAGTAATCCAGGAGTCCAGTAGCCCCGGGCCTCGCCTATGGTCCTGATCCCCAAGAAGGACAGTACCACACAGTTCTGTATTGACTACCATAGGCTCAACAGCCGCATGGAGTCAGATGCCTACCCCATGCCTAGAACAGATGAGACCTTGGAACGGCCGGGGGGAGCCTAGTTTCTGACCATGACAGACCTGACGAAGAGTTACTGTCAGGTAACCCTTATAGTGCTGCAGCCCAGGAAAGGTCAGCCTTCATTTGACTTATTCGAATTCCGAATAATGACATTTGGATTGAAGAATGCGCCTTTTACCTTCCAGCAGCTTGTGGATCGCATTCTGTCTGAGATTAGATGAATATGCACTGGTGTACATGGATGACATAGCCATTTACAGTCAGGCATGGGAGGACCACGTCAGGCATATGAGGGAGGTGTTCTGCCGATTGAAAGCTACTGGGCTGAGAGTTAAGGTAAGGCAGAAAAATGCTAGATTGGCATGGCAAAAGTGTCCTACCTCAGGCACCAGGTGGGCAGTGGATGCTTCTGTCCAGAGCTAGCAAAGGTGGTGGCCATCTAGGTCTGGCCCACCCAACCACAAACAAACAGGTAAGGGCATTTCTGGGAACAGCTGGGTACTTCTGGAAGTTTGTTCCTTGCTATAGTGATGTGGCCAAGCCCCTGACAGACCTGAAAAAAAAGAAACTGCTGGAGAAGGTTCTCTGGACAAAGGTCTGTGAATCTGGTTTCTGGCAGTTGAAGGCATTATGTGGGTCACCCATGCTCACTAGTCCCAGTCATGAGCTCAAGTTCATCATGCACATGTAAGCTTTGGACCATGGGCAGGGCGCTGTCCTAAGTCAGATTACACTGCAGGGGCAGAAGCACCCCATAGTGTATCTGAGCCAGAAGCTTATGCCCAGGGAGGAGGTATATGTCACTGTTGAGAGGGAGTTTTTGGGGATAGTGTGGGCCCTTCAGAAGCTACAGCTGTATTTGTACAGGTGGGAGTTCATTGTGGTCACAGATCATAATTCCCTGACATGATTACATAGGACTTATGGGCAAAATACAAAATTACTACACTAGAGTATGATACTGTAGTCACATTTCATGACCATCCAGCACCACAGTGGTTCACAAACTGCTAGTGTGGGTGGGTTGTCTAGGCAGGGCTAAGTGTATGGCAAGATTCTTTAGGCACTTCCCTGTCTCTCAATGAATGGCAGTGTCTCTTGGGGGTCACCCAAAAGAGACAAGCCTTCATTTCCTGGGGTGGGTGTGCGTGTGTGGGGGATGTGATGGGAAATGTCACCAGAGTAATTTATTCTTTTTTTCTGGTTGCTAGTGTGATTTTTCTTTTATAAGTTCTGTTACTTGGCATGGGCACAAACATACGAACATACGAAATTTGCCAGCAGATAAAGGCCTAGAGTTCTATCACGTATGCTCGAATGTGCAGCTAGTACCCCTTATTCTGCAGCTGCCCCTCCCTTCCACCCTTCCCCTTTATTAACCCTCCCCCTTGTCCTGTCCCATCCTCGTTTGAAGCAGTCCACTGTTCTACTGCATACCACTTCAGCAGGTAACGCATTCCACCCAGCCACCACCCTCTCTGTAAAAAAGTGTCTCCTCATCTCGCTCCTGAACCTTCCTGGCTCCAGTCTCATATCATGGCCCCTGGTGTCCCTCCCCTCCCTTACTTTGAACAGCCCCTCTGTACCTGTCTTGTTTATTCCTTTCATGTATTTAAAGGTTTCAATCATGTTACCCCTGTCTCTTCTCTCCTCCAGTGAGTACATGTTCAACTCCTTCAACCTCCTCTCGTATGATAAGTCCCCCAGCCCCTTGATCATCTTTGTCGCTGTGCACTGCACCCCCTCCAGTAACTTAATGTCCCTCTTCAGATACGGACGCCAGTACTGCACGCAGTACTCCAGGTGTGGTCTAACTAATGACCTATACAGTGGCAGAATCACCTCCTCCCTCCTCGAGGATATACCCCTTGCAATACAACCCAGCATTTTGTTGGCCTTTGTAGCTGCCTTCCTACATTGTGCCGAGTTGTTCATTGACCCTGTAATGAGCACACCCAGATCCTTCTCCTCCTCTGTCTGGGCTAGCTGCACTCCCCCTAGCTGGTAACTCCTCCTTGGGTTCTTCATCCCAAAATGCAGCACCTGCACTTTTTGGCATTAAAGCCCAGTTGCCAGGTGTCTGACCAGGTTTCAAGCTTTGCCAGATCATCCTGCAACCCCTGCCATCCCCCTAGGTCATCCACCACCGCTTACCTTGGTATCATCAGCAAACAGACTGATCTTGCTCTTGATGTCCCATGATATGTCTGCAATGAATATCCCAAACAACACTGGTCCCAACACCGAGCCCTGTGGAACACCGCTCGTCACTGCCCTTGGGTGTGAGAGCTCACCACCCACCACCACCCTCTGTTGCCTTCCCTGCAGCCAGTTTCCTACCCATCTCACCAGCTTTGCACCCGCCCCTGTGCCTACTAACTTCCTTCCCAGTCTTCCATGTGGCACTGAGTCTAATGCATTACTGAAGTCCAGATACAGGACATCCACTGCATGGCCCCTGTCCAGTTGCCTAGTTACCCAGTCATAGAACTCGACCAGGTTGGTTTGGCAGGATCTGCCACGTATGAAGCCATGCTGTCTGCTGTCCTGTAGTCCTTTGGCCTCTAGGAGGGCCACCAGCCTCTCCTTCAGGATAGTCTCCATTAGCTTACCCACGATGGATGTGAGGCTCACTGGTCTGTAGTTTCCCCGGTTCATCCTTAGGGCCACTCTTGTGGAGGGGCACCACATGAGCCATCCTCCAGTCCTGAGGTACACACCCCGAATGTAGTGAGGCATTAAATAGGTCTGCCAAAGGTCCTGCAAGGACCTCTGCCAGCTCCTTCAGTACCCTGGGGTGGATGCCATCTGGGTCTGGCGCCTTGTCCACCCTCAGTGCCTTCAAACCCTCTCAAACTCTGCTCTCCATGGCTTCCAAGTCACATGTTCAGGCAGCTCTCAAAAGAAATACTGGTCAGCTGCCAAGTCTCCCACGAGTTCATCTAGCTAAAGACCCTGGCACACGTGAGGGTACAATTTCCAACACCACAGACATCCTGCAAAGCAATGTTGTAAAGCTGAGTAAGGATGTCATAGGTGTGAAGGAGGCTAGTGACCTGGATGATCACACACATACAAGTGGGGCTGCTGGAGGGACTGTCACTCCAGGAAATGGTCAGTCCCCACAGCCCCCCATGGGAGCCCTGCTAAGAAAGCTAGCATATCTGAGTGAGGGAAGAACAGACTCAGTGGAAGTCCTTTAGGCTAGTGGCAGGTAAGATAGGCTGGGACAACCTAGGTTTTGAGATTCTTCTATCCATCATCTGTCTGTATACTTAACAGTATTAACCTTTCCCAGTCAATGTGTAAACCTTTTGCCTTGCTGTATATATATCCTGTTTATTTGTTAATATTTGCAGTAATTACTAGTAAAGATGCTATCTTTCTAGAATCAGTGGCTGTGCCTCATTACTGAAAAGGTAATTTTAATATTTCTGCTGGCACTACAAATTCTCTGTTTACAGTCCACTATCTGATGTGCACTCTACCTAGTATTATTGTGTCTGACCTTCCCGACCCTGAGTAACAGGGTATTTCCTGTGATAATCAGGTGGTGGCAACCCAGTGAAGTAGTACATACAAACAACTGCCCTGTAAGTTGGTATGGCCCAAGGGGCAGGCTGTCACAAACTGGTGGCAGTGGTGTGGGATCATTGTCACGCTTGGTAATTTAAAGGATTTTTTTTTTATAATTTATAAATCTTCAAATCTATAGAGATGGTGACTGTCGGTAAGCCATGACTAGCAGTAGCCCTACTGTTATTACACTATGAAACACCCACACCATGTTATTTCTAACTGGCATATTAAGAAAAAGGAAAAAATACTCACTGTAGTAATGTTGTTTCTTCCTAAGGGATCCCTCACTATGCTTGACAAGTGCAATCAGTTCGCTGAATTGAGCTGCCCCAGAGCCTAGAATTTATACTAGTCAGAGAACTTCATAATCAAATTTGAAACTCTGCTGGGGTCTTGCTCTCCTCTGCCCTCTAACGGCAAATGTATTTCTCAAACTGTGGGAGAGCAGTGACCACCAAATCTAACTGACTACTAAAAATATTCAACCCACAAAACACCCTTTAAAAAAAAAGAAAGAAAAGATAAAGAAATTAGGAAAACTCACAAAATTTTCATTTGCAAGCCAAAAACAACAGAAAAACTTAACTCTAGCAAGAACAAGCTGTTGTGAGAACCTTTTCCAGGTTCTGGAAGGGAAGGTAGGGAAGGGACTGTCGAGGATAGTGAGGGATCCCTTAGGAAGAAACAACATTACTACAGTGAGTCATTTTTTCTTCAAGCCCCAGGAATCCATCACTATTGCTTGATAAATGCAGACTTCATAGCAGTACCGTGGGAGGCTAGGTACAGAACCTAGTTAGGGAAAAGGCTCTGCAAGACAACAGTGCCAAAACTGGAATTCCTTCTGGACTGTATGTCCAGACAGTGGTGCTTTGTAAAGTGGTGTATTGTTTTCCATGTAGCTGCTTTAAAAATCCAGGAAACACCTCTGGATGCCGCCATGGAGGCAGAGGTACCCTTGTGGAGTGGGTCCTCAAGGCTTCAGGTGGGCACTTACGAGCTTTGTCATAACAGAACTGTATGCATGCCACTGCCCAGAGAGCAATGGCCTTCCTGGATGCTGGCTTGCCCTGGCCTACATCCCCATAGGTAATATATAGTTGTGCTGAAGTGGAACTGATATCCTTAGTGTGGTCCAAGTAATAGTTTAAAGCACTTTTAACATCCAGGGAATACAGCTTCTGCTCCCCTGGTGTGGATTTTTTCATGAAAAACACATGGAATGAGATGGATTGTGGAGGTGAAACTCTGAAACCACCATATGGAGAAATCTTCTATCGGTCCTCAGAACTATTTTATCCCTGTGGAAGATGATTAGGATCTGTACACAGAACCTGGAGCTAGCTCACTCACCTGGCTGAAGTGAGGGCTACCAAGAAAACTGTTTTCCAAGTAACACATTTCAGAGCAGCAGATGCCATAGACTCGAAAGGAGCTCCCAGGAGCTGGGCAATGCACAGATTTAAGTCCCAAGGAGGGACTGAATCCTTAAAAGGAGGGTTCAGATGGGTCAGACCATTAAAGAACCTTTTGAAAATAGTCAAGGAGGCTATTGTTCTCTCCCTACCTGCTGAGACATAAGCTGAGACTACTGCTCGATGCACCTTAAGGGTAGAAGGGCGAAGACCCAGAGACTGTAGGTGTACTAGGTAGTCCAAAATGCAGGACAGGCTGGCCTGGAGGGGATTAACTTGCCTGGAAGAACACAAGAGGGAAAACCTTTTCCACTTTGAGGCGTATGTTTTCCTAGTGGTTGGCTTTCTGGAAACTTTCAATAGAACCAAAAGAAAAAATTACTCACCTTAGTAATTGCTTTTCTTCTCATGGAGTCTTGCTATATTATAACATTAGCAGTCAGCCACTGCAGCTGAACTGCCCCGGAGAGGAAGGAGTTAACTCCAGAGGATCTGGAGTTCTACAGCTCGAGGGCGCTGTGCCCAAAGCTCTATCTGGCAGTTTCAAATGAAACTGTCAGATCTTTACTAAGCTAACATCAAAGAACAGAAAGTCTGTGTGGAAAAACTACACTAGCCCATGGCTACCTACTAGTAGTAGTAACAACAATATAAACAACAACCCAGAACCATAATAACAAAAATTGATGGTATTATGGTTCGTTTTACCGCCCTTGACAAGCACATTATGAACCCCCCCTTCCCCCCAAGACTCAAGTCCAGGAAGGGGGCAATATAAATAACCTAAATGAAAGCAACCAGATCCCTAACCCAAAGGAAAGAGGGTAAAGGGATAACTACAATGGCATGACACAGTGCTTGCACCAATTCGCCACCCCTACCCAAGCAGAGGTTCTGAGAGGGGCAGGAGGGAGGGTGGTTATAATATAGCAAGACTCCATGAGAAGAAAAGCAATTACTAAGGTGAGTAATTTTTTCTTCAAACACCATGAAGTCTTGCTATATTATAACATTAGCAGATTACACAGCAGTACCTCCATGGAGGAGGGTCAGAACCTACTTAGGAAATAGGCTCTGAAGCACAGCTGTGCAAACCGAGCATCTCTCCTGGACTGGACATCCAGGAATAATGCTTGGTAAGGTGTGTGTAACCCCTGCAAATGGGGTTCCCAAAGACTTCCAGGAGCTTGCTTGAATGCTCCAAGCCTGAATGGTGTTTGGCATTTAAGCCATTTTATCAGTGAGTGTTTTAGAGCCTCTGGTACTGTCTCTTTAAGAGCTGTCTGCTTGCAGACATAATTAGTTTGTATGGGGGGACTGTGTGCTTCTCTGAGTACCACTCGAGCTGCTGCCAATTCACTTCATTTTGCAGTCACTAGGAGTGCAAAGGGAACCTATCTGAAAGATGTAACTGTTTGCGAAATTATTTAGAGTAATAATGAAATTACAGTTTGTCTAACCTGCTTTCTTTGCAGTCAGAACTGTCTGCCTAGTTCCCCATTCTGGTTTTGAACTGCTGAACTGGACCAATCAGTGTGGGGTAAACTAGCTCTAAAATGATGCCTTGGACGAATCAGAACTTGGGACTCATAATCTGAGCCAGCCACAGAGGATTGTATGGGCAGTGACTCTGGGAGATGTAGTTTAGACTTCGGTGCCTTTTGGACCAACAGCAGCAGTCTATTGTGAGTGACAGCCAATCCAGTCAAGAACTGGGAGGAACTCAAAGGAAGTGCCCGGTTTTTGTCTGTTGGGAGTTTCAGTTTGAGATCTGAAAGTGAAGGGGAAAGAAACCCTGTGCTCCTTCAGTGTGCAGTTTTAGTCAAAAAACGTGTGTAAGGCCCAGAGTTCCGGTCTGCAGCTTGTGTAACAGCTTGTTAGGACTGAACTGTCCTGTGAAAAGAATCAAAGGATCTCTGAAGAGTAGAAACCAGGCTCACCCTGTAGAAGACTGAAGAAATTGTTGAATTACACTGGTCTGTCAGGAACTGAATCTGCTGTGTGTTCTCCTGGTTATTGTGCAGTAATTGCGATTGGGATACAGATGCAGCCTGCCTGGTATAGTGCTTTCTTTTTTACCATATAAATGTGTGAGGAGTCTCTTGGAGATCAAAAGTAGCCCTGCTGACATTGAAGGATCATATCTTCTTTGAGGTCGGAGTACTAATTGGGTCACCCCTGTTGAATTGCCACATTAAATCCAAATGGAATTACTGTACTGCTGACTGTTTAATTTTCCTTTTCTCTGTGTGAAAGGGCCCCTACCAGCTGCCACGGTTTGACTAGCCACTAGGGCTTGGGTACCCAGGACAGTAACTGATAGGGATAGCCTGTGCACAGAGCCATAGGTAGATTATTAGAGTGATAAGCTAATTAACCTGATTTCCCTGTCCTTGTTATATCCCCTAAATAAATCAGAGCTGCTTGTTTCAGCAAAGTTATACTGCCTGGAGGTATTTGTCTATGTTAAAGTACTGTACTGTGATTGTTGCACTGTATCTCATTTCACAGGAGGTCCCAGTGCCGGAACCAGACCTGGGGGTAAGTGTATACCGTGAAGGTAATTCTGATATATTGTGTGGGCCACTAGTGGGAAGAAAGGGGTTGCAGTGTCCAGAGGGCTGTGACCAAGTTAGTTTAACTATTGCAACCCTGACCTCTGGGTGGAGGCACCCACCATTGATCCAGGCCTCAACCCTTGTTAGTGGCAAATCAGGCAGGGTAGTAGCCCCTGGGATAGCGCCATATCTAGGGGTTACATCTTGGAGGCTCACCGCTGGGATTGTGTGTCCTCTAGTGGCCATATTTACGAACCACTGTTAAGAAAAAATGGGTACCCGGACAGAAGTGGCTGTGCACTGCTGGTGGAGTGGTGTACTGGGGAGGAGATCGACCCCAAAATGCTATGCTTATCCTGGACATCCCCCTGGGTATCAATACGGACACTGTGCAGGGAGTACTTTCCAAGGTGCAAGGTTTACAAAACCCTGTGGTGGTGGGTCGGCATGCTAATCTGCTCACCCACACTTCCTGGCCCTAGTAGAGTTTAAGGATCCCATAGATAGCTCCAAAGTGCCACAGACCATTACCCCAGAGGGAGCCCTCACTGCTTGGAGAGTGATAACTAAGGACAGTAAGACCGGGGATCAGCCCCACCACTATCTGAAACTTTTGAGGAGAAATTTGCTGAATGGTTGCTGGGAGAGGGAAAACTGTGGAGGACTTGAAGAAACTATTCTTGCCACCTGGGGTGTTCCCTCCCAACACCCTCTCCTGCTCCAGTGCCCGTAATGGTGGCTGAACCATCAGACTCCTATTTCTGCACCTGCCATTAGTCACTACTTACCGAAGGTTGAGGATCTTCTCTGGCACCCTCCCCACCCCCCAAGGGGAGGATGACTGGGAGACCTGGATAGACTATGTTGCCCCCCAAGTGCTAGAATGGCAATGCTCGGAAGGCGAAAAGCGAAAGAGGGTTAGTGAGAGCCTCCGAGGTCCTGCCCTGGCTACCATCCGTGCTAAACGGGCCAGCAACCCTGAAGCGACTGCACAGGCCTATCTTGAGGCCTTGGAGAATGTGTATGGGAGCCCAGATTCTGATGAGGACCTATGGTGGAGAGTAAGAAATGCACAACAGTACCAAGGAGTTGTTGTCTGTGTATGTATCTCGGCTGGAAAAATTGTTGCAAGAATGCCTCAGAAAGGGTAGTTTGCTAGCCGATTGAACTAGACCGAACCAGACTGGAAAGAATCCTTAAGTCTGCCCCTTCTCAGAACTGCTGTTGCTTCAGTTACCTGGCAAATCGACTGGAATCCCACCCTCCCATGATGAGTTAATGAGAGAAATTCGAGGAGTTGAGAAAAGGCGACCTCGGAGGTACCTGCACCAACAGCTGTGGCTACGACCCGAGGACTGAGGGTGACCCATCAAGGAAGTTCAGGGGCAGAGGTTGACAGTCAATGAGTGCTCTGACAAGGAAAAAGATATGCCACAATGGGGTGAACTGTTGAGAGAGATCCGAATTCAAAAACAGTCCTTTATGAAGGCCACGCCTGCAAGTACGGGCCCTGACCTATATCCGACTGTATCTGCTAGGGGTGGGGTACCCACCCATGTATCTCCTGCTGATAACAGCTCCAAACTCAATTCCTTGACCATGGAAGTGCAGAAACTGACGAGATGTCTCCAAATGCTTATCACACCGCAGACAGAGATGGCACCCAGGTTTCCAGTTAGTACCCCGCCCTGGCTCCAGTGTGGCGCCCCCGCCAGCTCAAACTCCAGAAAGTATGTTTTGCTATAATTGTGGGAAAGATGGGCACATGAAAGGGAATGCCAGTCCCCAAAGACACTGACAAAGTTGCATATAGGCTACAAGGAGAGCTTCGGAGAAGAAATCAGTGGTTAAGAGGTGCACTATATGATCCTGGTGAGGGCACCAAAATGCTAATTCACGTCCTTTGTGGCAAGGTCAGTTGCCCAGGCCCCCACTACCGCCCTCCAGACTGGTCCAGAATAGTGGGTCCCTCCATGGAGACCACTGTAAAGGTGAATGGAGTGTCTACAAGAGCTGTATTAGACAGTGGCTCCCAAGTGACAATTATGTTCCAGGATTGGTATCAGAAGCATTTGTCAGAAGTACCCTTACAACCATTAGAAGGACTGCATGTATGGGGGCTAAGGAGAAGGTCACCCTTATTCCGGTATATCCACTTGGCTGTCTTTCTCACCTCCGTGGCTGGAGTGGCTTAACAAGTAGAGACCCTAGCCTTAGTGTGTGCCCCCACTGACTGTATGGATGGTGTCCCTTGTTGATTGGAACAAATGCTCATATGTTCGGAAGGCTGGCACAGTTGTGTTATGAAAACAGGGTCAAAGACTAGTAGAGCTTTAAGAGTTCCGGCTTTAATTAAGAAGGCCTATGAGGCACAGAGAGATGCTGAAAAACAGAACCAGAGGAACCGGTCGGAATTGTATGAAGAAGGATCCTGAGTTCTGATCCTGGCGCCAAATGCCCAGTGTACCTTGCTAGGAGAGGTCCGTATCAGAAAGGATGTTAAGAATAAAATATTAATGTTGGATGCACCAGGCGATGGAAAATTGCCAGAGGGACTGCTGGTCAAGTTTAGTATTTTGCCCGCTAGAGCCCATGCTTATGCCAGAAGGGTAATGGTCCAAGTTCATAATGTGTCTGAAAGAGACATTAGTAAACAGAGGTTGCATCCTGGCTAATGTGCATTGTGCAGACACTGCAGTGCTACCCAGCAGCAAGAGTTCAAGGAAGAATGACAGAGTAACGCTTCTGACTTGTTTGATTTCGGCGACTCCCGCTGCCAGCTGAATGGAAAGTGAGGATCAGTGAGAAGCTTGCCCAGAGAGCCAGGTGTTTTCTTTTAAAGGAATGGGATGTAGGATGCGGCAAGGAGCTGAGCACAATATCCGCTGCATGACGAAAGACCATTTCTCGGAGAGGTCTCGACGCCTGGCACCTGCTGACATAGATGATGTGAGACGGCATCTGCAAGAGATGTTAGCTGCTGTGTAATACAAGAATCCAGAAGCCTTTATGCTTCCCCATTGTGGTAGTGAGAAAAGAATGGAACAGGCGATGTGTGTGATTATCGCATCTTAAACCGGGCGGACTATCCCTGATCAGTACACAATGCCCCGCATTCAGGATGCTTTGGACTGCCTAAACGGGAGCAAGTGGTTTCTCTCTAAGGATCTCCCAGTGGGTACTACCAGATCCCGGCGGCCCCAGAGGACCGTGGAGAAGACGGCCTTTATCTGTCCGCTATTTGTTTATGAATTCCATGAGGATGCCTCATGGGATTTCAGGTGCCCCAGCCACTTTTCAACCATTGATGGAGCAGTGGGGACATGAACTTACTAGAGTGCCTGTATACCTAGATGATGTTATTGTGTTTGGCAGCTCACTGAGGAACATGAGAGCAGATTATTTAAGGTATTGGACCGACTGAGGACTTTAAGGCTTAAACTGTCCATTGATAAGTGTCAATTCTTTCAAACATCAGTAAAGTATGTGGGACACATAGTATCCACCGAGGAATAGAGACCACCCAAGTAAAGTTGAGGCCTTGACTCACCTGGCCACAGCCCAAAAATCTAAAAGAACTGCAAAGATTCCTGGGACTTGTGGTTATTATCGGGCGCCTATCAAGGACTATTCAAGAGTGATCCGCCTTTACTTAACCTTACCATTAGGGTATCCCCAACCCACAAAAATACCAAAGTCAGGCCCTCAAGACTGAAAGAGTGTATTTTCATCCGAGTGAAGTATTTGGGGCCTGCTTGACCCTGATTGTGAGACTGCTTTTCATGAGATCATATATCAACTTTACCCATGCTCCAGTGCTGGCCTATGCCGATCCAAGAAAACTTACGCCCTGCACACTGATGCTAGCTTGCAAGGGTTGGGGGCTGTGTTGTACCAAGAGCACGAATGGCCTGAGACCAGTGGCCTTTGCCAGTAGAAGCCTGGACCGATCCGAAAGGAACCATCCTGTGCTACAGTTAGGAGTTCCCAGCTTTGAAGTGGGCTATTGTTGACCAATCACGAGTACTTGTATGGGCTAAAACATCAGTAAAACTGACAATAACTTTGACCTATGTGCAGACCTCAGCTGTTGGATGCCACCGGCCATAGGTGGCTTTCTGCATTATCTCATATATGACTATGCCTCAATACCGAGAGCAGGTCTGAATCCATAGATGCTGATGCTCTCCCGGAGGCCTGTTCCCTAGAATGATTAGGTCCGACTGCAGAACCTGACATTCGGGCACTCTGCCGGAAGTTTGACAGGGAGGAACAATGTCCACGGACGCAGTGGACTGCATGGTGGATTGCTTGGGAGCTCTGAGAATTGCATACCTGCTGCTTATTGCCACTTTTCTGCAATAGACATTGGTGCACTGCCTCAGCTGGACAATGATAGTATTCAGGCGGGTCAATCCCGCGATCCCATGATCAAAGCAGCTTTAGAAGCCTTATGCAGGAAAAGATGTGTCCAAATTACGCCCACTGATTTGAGAACTGCACTGTTATACAAAGAAGGTCCTAAGTTGAAACTGATCAATAAACTGTTATATAGAGAAACAGTGACAGAGGGGGACAAGTAGACAAACAACAACTAGTGCTGCCCACTGCCTTCGAGACTCAGTATTGAGGTCCTTGCACAAACCACATGGGGCACCTTGGTATAGACAGAACACTTGACTTGGTGAGATCCAGACTCTATTGGCCTAAGATGGGGCTGATGTGGGAGCAACACATTCGAACTTGTAGTCGCTAAGCTATAGAGGAAAGTTTTGCCCCAGAGGGCTGCCCTTGTTAATTAACATAACCACCAGTGCACCCATGGAGCTGGTCTGTATTGGATTTTCTAAGTTTGGAGTCAGATCAAAGAAACATAATGTGGTGCTGGTGGTCACTGGACCATCTAATGAGATATGCCCAAGCTTTCCCACCAAAGACCAGAAAGCATCCACTGTAGCCAAAGTACTTGTAGAAAACTTTTTGTTCACTATGGGGCTCCACAAAGAATCCATTCTGATCAAGGGAGACTTTGAGTCGCCTGATCAAAGAGATGCTTTCTCTGGTGGGGAGGCGAAGTCCAGAACCACTCCTTACTACCTCAGGGGACCTATTAGCCTGAACGTTTAAACTGCACTTCTGCTAGATATGCTATAGGGCACCCTGCACCAAAGGACAAGCTCCTAGATGGAGCTAACAAATTAGCACCCTGGTACATGCTTATAACTGCACCAAAAGTGATGCCACTGGATTCTCCCCCACCGCTGATGTTTGGAAGAGAAGCTCTCGACTACCAGTAGATGTGTGTTTTGGGTCTCTCCATGGGGTCTAAGCTGACAACTATTTACAGTATGTGCAAAAGGCCCAGCTAACTCCATGCACTAACCGGCTCAAACCATGGCTGCCAAAAGAAATCCACAACAAAGAAAAGGTATGATAAAAGGTGAAAGCACAGGAACTCCAGGAGGAGATCGGGTATTGCTAAGAAATTGGACTGCATGGCAAGCACAAGATTGCTGACAGATGGCACCGTCATCTCCTCACATTGTAGTGGGCAACCAGATGATCTGCCAGTGTACAAAGTAAGGCCTGAGAATAATTCAAAGATGTAAAACAATGCATAGAACTCATTTACTGCCCATTGACAAATCTTACATTGAGTCTGAGCCCCTAGAAGATGCCCCTCTGGACCAGTGACTAGAGCTGCTGCTAAGAAAAGATCAAGAAAGTCTGCACCTGCACATAGTTATGTTAAAGTGTTCTCCACAAGTCCCAGTTGAGCATGACTGTCAGTCCATATCGGAAGAAAGTGAGAGGACTTTGAATACTATCCTTCTTACGAACTGAGTCAATTGTTTCGGGGCAATCCCCTAGTCAATACTGGAGACAAAGCTGGGCCTTCTGGACTGTCTAAGCTCCCCAGCTTCATCCCTGGAGCCAATGCTCCCAGAAAGTGAAGTGCAAAGCATCAGATCAGATGAAATGGAATCATTGTGCATGGTTGAACTGTTTGAGCTTCAGGAGGAAAATGATAGATTGGGGCAGACTGTGGATACACCAACAAGAAGAGTATTTGAGTGCCCTGACAGTCCACTTCTATTAGTGTCCTAAAGCTCTCCATGCGAGCCAAATGTTGTGGACTCAGAAACTGTAACTCCTGGAGCTGAAAGTGCCCCAAGTTCTAGCCTCTCCTACCCCCATGGAGACTCCTCTGACAAGTGAGGACAATGCTGAAAATGAGGCTCAGAGTGCAGAGACTATAACAGTTCCCCCAGAAAGACTGGTCGAGCTGTAAAGCCTGTGGTGCACCTCAGTTATGATTCACTTGGGAGGCCTGTGGACTTGCCTCTCAATGTTGTCCATAAAGGAGTGTATGTCCCCAGCTCATTGCCCAAACTGAGTATCAGTGCTAACCCAAGTTACTTGTGTTGCTCTTTCTAGTATGGTGCCCTTGCCCCATCCAGCCTCAAGGTAACTGATAGGAAGGGCCCCTCTCTTCAGGTTTCATGTACAAGAGGTAATAACTTGAGTTATGGTACAATGTGTATGTAATACTGTGTAAAGAGTGACGTACTGCAATGTTTCAGAAATGTGTTCTGGTAAAATGATATATTGACTGATGATTACATGTGCGAGCCTAATGCAAATGTATATGGTTGCAGTTGAAACTATGGGTACTTGCTTGACGCGACGCTTTCCCAGGCCAGGAAGGGTGTGAACCCCCTGCAAATGGGGTTCCTAAAAGACTTGAGGAGCTTGCTTGAATGCTCCAAGCCTGAATGGTGTTTGGCATTTAGTTATTTATCAGTGAGTGTTTTTAGAGCCTCTGGTACTGTCTCTTTAAGAGCTGTCTGCTTGCAGACATAATTAGTTTGGTATGGGGACTGAAAGCTTCTCTGAGTACCACTCGAGCTGCTGCCAATTCACTTCATTTTGCAGTCACTAGGAGTGCAAAGGGAACCTATCTGAAAGATGTAACTGTTTGCCAGAAATTATTTAGTAATAATGAATTACAGTTTGTCTAACCTGCTTTCTTTGCAGTCAGAACTGTCTGCCTAGTTCTCATTCTGGTTTTGAACTGCTGAACTGGACCAATCAGTGTGGGTAAACTAGCTCTAAAATGATGCCTTTGACGAATCAGAACTTGGGACTCATAATCTGAGCCAGCCACAAGAGGATTGTCCGGGCAGTGACTCTGGGAGATGTAGTTTAGACTTCTGTGCCTTTTGGGACCAACAGCAGCAGTCTCATTGGAGTGACAGCCAATCCAGTCAAGAACTGGGAGGAACTCAAAGGAAGTGCCCGTTTTGGTTCTGTTGGGAGTTTCAGTTT
Organism: Neoceratodus forsteri; assembly: GCA_016271365.2. Classification (NCBI taxonomy): domain Eukaryota; kingdom Metazoa; phylum Chordata; order Ceratodontiformes; family Ceratodontidae; genus Neoceratodus; species Neoceratodus forsteri. The sequence goes on from CM057450.1 coordinate 1,700,624,563, forward strand.
GAGATCTGAAAGTGATGGGAAAGAAACCCAGCTCCTTCAGTGTGTGCAGTTTTAGTCAAAAAACGGTAAGGCCCAGAGTTCGAGTCTGCAGCTTGTGTAACAGCTTGTTAGGGACTGAACTGGTCCTGTGAAAAGAATCAAAGGATCTCTGAAGAGTAGAAACCAGGCTCCTTGTAGAAGACTGAAGAAATTGTTGAATTACACTGGGTGTGTCAGGAACTGAATCTGCTGTGTGTCTCCTGGTTATTGGTAGCAGTAATTGGCGACAGATACAGATGCAGCCTGCCTGGTATAGTGCTTTCTTTTTTTTACCATATAAATGTGAGGAGTCTCTTGGAGATCAAAAGTAGCCCCTGCTGACATTGAAGGACCATATCTTCTTTGGAGGTCATGAGTACTAATTGGGGTCGCTCCTGTTGAATTGCCACATTAAATCCAAATGGAATTACTGTACTGCTGACTGTTTAATTTTCCTTTCTGTGTGAAAGGGCCCCTACCAGCTGCCACGGTTTGGACTAGCCACTCAGGCTTGGGTACCTAGGGACAGTAACTGATAGGGATAGGCCTGTGCACAGAGCCATAGGTAATTATTAGAGTGATAAGCTAATTAACCTCCTGTCCTTGTTATATCCCAAATAAATCAGAGCTGCTTGTTTGCGCAAAGTTATACTGCCTCGGGTATTTGTCTATGTTAAAGTACTGTACTGTGATTGTTGCACTGTATCTCATTTCACAGGAGTCCAAGTGCGGAACCAGACCTGGGGGTAAGTGTATACCGTGAAGGTAATTCTGATATATTATGTGGGCCACTAGTGGGAGAAAGGGGTTGCAGTGTCCCAGGGGCTGTGACCAGAGATTGGTTAACTAGTACAAACCCTGACCTCTGGGTGGAGGCACCCGCCATTGGATCCAGGCCCCTCAACCTGTTAGTGGCAAATCAGGCAGGGGTAGTAGCCCCTGGGATAGCGCCATCTAGGGGTTACATGTGAACTGTCTTCCAGGTAGCAGCTTGACAAATCTCCAGAATGGGAATGTCCCTAGCAGCCGCTAGAGACACAGCTGTACCCCTGGTGGAGTGGGCCCTCAATCCTGAGGGGGGTACTCTACTTAGTTTCTGATAACAGAATTGGATACAAGAAACAATCCACCTTGCAATTGTTCTCTTAGTGGCAGGTTTTCCTTGCCAACCTCGCCATAGGTAAGAAACAGTTGGAGGGATTCAACCTATGACCTCGGTGCGCCTAAATAGTAGCTTAAGGCTCTTTTGACATCCAAGCTGTTGCAGTCTCCTCTCACCTGAGGAAGAATGCTCAGTGAAAAATACTGGGAGAGAGATAGATTGATTCAGGTGGAAATCAGAAACCACCTTAGGCAAAACTTTCTATTAGTCCTAAGGACTACCTTATCTCTGTGGAAAGAGATAAAATCTTCTTCCACTGACAGGGCCTGTAACTCACTTATGCGTCTGGCAGAGGTGATAGCTACTAGGAAAACGGTTTTCCAAGTTAAATACTTGAGCTCTGCTGAAGACAGAGGCTCAAAGGGGGTTGCATTAACTGAGCAATGCAAATATTCAGGTCCCAGGCGGAGCTGGTTCCAAAAGGAGGTTAGTATGAAGTAACCCTTTGAAAACTTGGAGAACACAGGGTGAGAAGAGGAGGCAGGCTTCCCTGCTGACACAAAAGCAGAGACAGCTGCCAGATGAACCTTCAGGGTAGCTGGTCTAAGGCCTAGGGAATTCAGATGGACCAAATATTCCAGAAGAATGGGAAGATCAGCAGATTCTGGATAATCTGCCTCTCAGAGCACCAGATGGAAAACCTCTTCCACTTAGAATTATAAGTGGCTCTAGTGGAAGGCTTCCTAGAAGCCTTTAAAATATCCATGACACCTTGAGAAAGGTGTAAGTCAGCAACTCTAGCTCCTCAAGAGCCAAGCCTTGAGGTGGAGGGATTTGAGGTCCGGATACCACACCTCCCCTGTGCACAGGCCAGTAGTCGGATTCCTGGGTAGGCTCAGGGCAGGGTGGACTGCCAAGGACAGAAGCAGAGGTGACCAGGGCTGTCTGGCCCAATCTGGAGCAATCAGAATCACTCTGCAAGGTTGAGATCTGATTTTACTAGTACCCTGAAAAGAAGAGGAAAGGGAGGAAAGGCATACAGGAACTTCCTTTCCAGTCCAACAGAAAGCGTCCAGAGGGACTGAGCCCAGTACTGGAGGCCTGCAACAGAAAAGAGGAAGTTGATGGTTGTCTGGGGCTGCTAAAAGATCTATCTGAGGAGTGCCCCATCTGGCAAAGACGGACCCAGCACTTGGGATTCAGAGCCCATTCGTGATGGCCCTGAGAAATTCTGCTGAGGGCTTCGCCAGGACATTGTCCTTCCCTGGGAGGTGAACCGCTATCAGGGAGGTGTTCAGGGAGGAGGCCAGAGACCACAACTTCATTGCTTCGTGCACAAGGCTGAAGACCGAGTGCCCTTTGCTTGTTGATGCACCACATTGTGGTGGTATTGTCTGTCCTGACTTGAACCACTTTGTTCTGGACAGAATCTGAAAAACACCAAGAGCTAAAAAGACAGCTCTGAGTTCCAACAGATTGATGTGGAGCAGAGATTCCTGAGGAGACCACACCCCTGGGTGGCAAGATCGCCAGGTGAGCCCCCACCCTAACAGGGAGGCATCCGTGGTGAGGGTGAGGGATGAGAAATGGAGAATGAAGAGAACCCCTGTCTTAAATTGCTCTGGACCTGCCACCAGTGGAGGGCTAGGATCAGAGTTTGAGTAACTGGAACCAACTTGGAGGGGTCCTTCCTTTGAGACCAATAGGCCCTCAAATGGAACTGAATGTCCCTCATCTGAATCTTGCTTCCTGCACGGCAGCTGTGGAAGCAGCCATGTGCCCAAGGAGTTGCAGAAAATGCCTTGCTGGTCGAGAGCCCTGAGGGTAAGAGGAGGATGCCAGGCGATGAGTCTGTCCACCCTTTTCCGGAAGAAAAAGCCCTGGCAACCTGTGTTCAATTCTGCCCTATGAAAGTTAGGACCTGAACCGGTTCCAGAACTGACTTTGGTAAGTTTACAGGAATCCTAGGAAGTGAGAAGCTGCTGGGTGATCTGCAAATGGAGCCACCTGACCTGGAGACTGACCCACAATGAGCCAGTCGTCCAGGTAGGGAACACAGCAACCCTTGCCTTCTTAAGTGAGCCACTACTACAGCGAGACATTTTGTGAATAATCTTTGCGCAGAGGTCAGGCCAAGGCATTGCCCTGAACTGGTAGTGGCCTGAGGGCAGTTCAACCTGAGGTACTTTGTGAGAAGGCCTGATCAGAACATGAAAATAGGCATCCTTGAGGTCCAGGGAAGCTAGCCAGTCCCTGGCCTTAGGGAAGGCAATATCATTGCCAGAGTCAACATTTTGAACTTTGGTTTCAAAAGATGCTTGTTCAGGTATCTTAAATCTAGAATGGGCCTCCATTCTCCTGTCTTTTAGGGGTAAGAAAGTATCTTGAATAAAGCCCTTGCCCTGATGGCAAGGAGGAACCCTTTCCACTGCTTTGCAGTCCAGAAGAGAAGAAACCTCTCTTCCAAAGCAAGAGCTTCTGAAGGATTTGCAGGTGAAATGTATGGCTCTCATCTTTGGAAAGTGTTAGAAGCTGAGAACCAGACCCTGGCCTGATCCTCCAGAACCCATCTGTCGTAGTTGGGACAGCCAGTTCGGCTGAAATAGGCCAACCTGCCCCACTGGTACAGGAGAATCGGCCCTGGGCACCCCATCAGGGTGCCTGCTTAGCAGCAGCCTTAGGCTGAGGGAAGGGGGACGGTCTACTTGTGCCTCGTCTACCCCTGCCTCTGAAGAAACCCCTCTGCGAGACAGCAGAGGAGGCTTGATATTGGTAAAAAGGCCTGGAAAAAGGCCTGCCCCTACCTCTGGGAGCATGCCTTTGTGGCATGGCATGCTTCTCCTTAGCCTGGGCACTTTTGTAGGTAGTTCTGTATTCATCCATCTTTTTCATATAGTTTTCTGTTTGCTCCCCAAACAGAGAATTTCCCACTACAGGAAAATCCATAGCCTTTGACTGGGTATCTTGGGACAGATTAGTGCATCTGAGCCATGCCAACCTACGGAAAGCTACAGAAGTGGCCATGACCAGAGGAAACATCATTAACATCAACAGCAGTATGAAATTGAACTTTAGAGCTTCAATGCCATCAGCAGCCACCTGTTCCAACTCACTAGCCAGTGGCCATGGGCCTGCTTGGCTAACTGCAATACTGTGTCCCACCTAGATTTCTGATATCTAACCACATAACCATATAATTTGCCTGCCTGAGTCCCAAAGAAGCTGCCATATACTGTTTCTTACATGGCATCAATCTTCCTGGAATCCTTATCAGGAGGATGTGAGGCCAGAGGAATATTAGCCTTGTCACAGGCTGCAGCTTGTACCACACCTACATGACTACACTGTTCAGTAAGGAAGTCTGTATCCGAGCCTGACAAAGTATACCTTCTGTCCATTTTTTATCTACAGGAGGGACAGAATGAGGATTTTTAAAATCTTTGTTGTTTGCTTCCTAAATGACTTATGCAAAGGAATAGACAACCTCTAGACTCTGGAATATCCATCATTTCCACATAATCAGGCTCCTCTTGCTCATCCACAGCCTCCTCTAAAGGAAGCTGGAGGGTTTCTGCAACCTTTTTGTAAAAAATAAAGAAAGAAGAGGACTCAGACAGAATAGGAGGAGATTCTAAAGGTCTGTCTGGAGAAATGTCCGGTTCAATGGGCACGTCCAGACCCCCCCCAGCCACACATATATTGATCAAATTCCTCTTCCCCCTCCTGTGGTTCATAAAAATCCTCAACTTCAAAATCCTGAACCACTGGGACTGAACGAACCAACCTTTTACCAACTGTTGGTGGTTCTACAGATCCCTGAGACAGTGACTGGACAATCTGAATGGCTTTAGCTATCTCTGCAGCAGTTGGAGACACAATTTTGGACCCCAAACCTACTGATTTCCTTGTCTTTTACTGGGACTGGTTCCTCTGAACCAGCCTTCCTTTTGCTGAGGAAGTCTCGCCCTGGTCAGAGGGCACTCCTCTGGTCCAGTGGGTACTGGACCAGGCTGGCCATCCGGTCAGCGGACTTTTGGCCTCGTTCCCTGAGCCGCCCAACTCTTTCCAGGGTGGCTGCAGGAAATTTTACACACCTGGCAGTCTGACAGGAGGTGGTCAGCCCCAGACAATAAACACAGTGGTGTGTGGGTCAGCCTTGGCAAAGGCCCCCACAGACATCACAGTGTTGAAACCCAGTGGGCCAGTTTTTCTTTGGGTTTCTCAGACATAATGCCAGCCTAACCAAAACTTGCCCTTGCAGTGGCAGTGCTAGGCAAGACACCCTTATCGGTTCCTAACACGTACACGGGTATTTGAAAACCGTTATAATTCTGTTTTTTAGAACCGATAAGAACTGGAACCGCACTCTAAAACCCACTGTACACTTTTAAATGTAGAAATAATAAACTGATCGGTTCAAAACCGAACCGATAATTAATTTCCACACAGACTTAAAATTTAGTACTTACGTTACCAGATAGAGCTTTAAAACCGAAATGCGGTAAAATAATGATTTTGCCGTTCAAATGAACGAAAAATACTCGCTTGAACCGAGAATGAACTGAGCTGAAGGAGCTGATCTCCGAGCGACTGTTCAGTGAAGCGGAGAAGAATCTGACAGTTTCATTTGAAACTGCCAGATAGAGCTTTGGGCACAGCGCCCTCGCTCTGTAGAACTCCAGATCCTCTGGAGTTAACTCCTTCCTCTCCGGGGCAGTTCAGCTGCAGTGGCTGACTGCTAATGTTATAATATAGCAAGACTTCATGGTGTTTGAACCTCTTTTGAGTGGTTTAAAATAGAGTCTTGTAACTCCTCAAGTACCAGTCCCTGATGCACAGAGTGCTGGGGTCAGGTAATGTTATCCTGCTCTGAGGCAAGGTCTGTAGTTTGTACCTCAGATGAAGAGTGATGGGAGGTTTGCTGGAGAGGGCCAGGAGTAGACAATACCAGGTCTGCCTGGTCTAGTCTGGAGCAATCAGAATCATTGTTGCAGGCTCCCTTCTGAGCTTCAACAACACTCTCAGAAGGAAAGGAAAAGGGGGGAATGCATAAAGGAATCTCTCTGTCCAACCGAAGATCAGGGCATCCTCTGGGACAGTCCTCACTGCCAGAGGCCTGCAACAAAAGAGGGGGAGCTGGTAGTTAAGTCAAGAGGTGAACAGGTCCACCTCTAGTGTACCCCACCTCCTGAAAACTGTTGTTAACACTTGCTTCTTACAGTCCATTCATGGTTGCCTTGGCTGATTCTGCTGAGGGAATCTGCAAGGACATTGTCCTTCTCTGGTAGGTGCACTGCAGACATCTGCACCTTCAGCTCATATGCTAGACCTCAGATCTTCATTGCCTCTGTGCACAGCTTTGAAGATCTCGTTCCTCCCTGTCTGTTGATGTAGTACATGGTGGCGGTATTATCTGTCCTGATTTGAACAGACTGGCCCCTGATGTGAAAGGAAAATGCCTGCATTGCCAGGTATACAGCCATGAATTCCAAGAGGATCATGTGCACCTGTGACTCCAGCAGGATCCACACCCCACTTATGGTGAGGTCCTCCAGATGAGGCCCCCATATGAAGAGGGAGGCACCTGCAGCGAGTACCACTGTGGGTGATAGCAGAAGGAAGGGGATTCCCTCTCTGAGGTTTTCCTCCTCCTCCCACCAGTCCAGAGCCCTTAAGAGGCACTTTGTAAATGGTACCAATTTTGACACAGGGTCCTGCCTTTGGGACCAGTGGGACCCTTAGTTGTACTAAATGTTTCTCATTTGAAATTCAGCACATGGGACCACATCTGTTGAGACAGCCATGCATCCCAATAGCTGTAGGAAAATCTTTGCTGGCTGCGTTGCCATGCTTTGAAAGACTTTGCCAGTTTTGTGAGGCTTCACACCCTCAGGGAGGAAAGCTTCTCCCTGTAGTATGGCCAGCCTTGCTCCTATGAAGTTCAGGACCTGCACAGGTTCTGTCTGAGACTTTGGGACATTTAGCAGAAACCCCAGTTCCCTCAGGGTTCACTGGGTGAGCTGGATGGAGGTCTTGGCCTCCTGGTATAACCTCCCTGAGACTAAGCAGTCATCCAGGTAAGGGAAGACCACCACACCTTGTCTTCACAAATGAGCTGCAACCACTTCCAGGCACTTAGTGAAGACCTTTGGAACTGAGGTATAGGCCAAAAGGTAGGGCAGCAAACTGATAGTGGCAGTTCTCTACCACGAACCTGAGGTACTTTCTGTGGGAAGGTCTTATTGGGTTATGGAAATAGGCATCCATCAAATCTACAGACCCCAAGCAATGTCCCTGCTGCAGAGATGGGATCACTGTGGACAGTGTCACGATCTTGAACTATTCTTTTTTCAAGTGTTTGTTCAGAAATCTTAGGTCTAAAATGGGTCACCACTCTCAATTTTTCTTGTGGGTGAGGAAGTACAGTACCTGGAGTACAGGCCCTTGTCCTACTGGGCAGAGGGAACTTGTTCCATTTCATTGGCCTGCAACAGCTTTTTGACCTTCAACTCCAGCAGGAGTTTTTCTGTTGGCATGTGAGATGAAAAGGCCCTATGTGCTTCTAGCTTTGGAAACTTCCTGAACTGCAGGAAGAGGCCTTGACTTACTATTTCCAGGACCCACTTGTCTGTGGTAATATCTTTCCATGCCTGGAAACAGTAAGCCAGCTTTCTTTCCACTGGATATAGTTGAGTGACCTGAGTAGACCTATCTAGGACTCTGCCTTGCTTGCACCTTGGGAGCTTGGGGGGGGGGGGGCTGTAGCCTGCTTTGCACCCTGCTTACCTCTGTCCCTGAAGAAACCTCTCTGTGGAGGGTAGTGGTAAGCCACATGACTGTGAAGGACATAACCCCTGCCCTTAACTTCCCTTCTGAAGGTTCTACGGGAAGTAGAAGCCTTCTCTTTCTTAGTGTTGCTTTTGCAGGTGGTCTTGTATTCATCTACCTTTTTCATGTAGGCCTCAGTTTAGTCACCAAACAATGAATTTCCCTCATAGGAAAAATCCGTGACCTTGGTTTGAATGTCCTGAGAGAGGTTTGTAGTACTGAGCCAGGCAAACCTCCTGAGGGACATAGCTTGAGCCATGACCCTAGTGGCAGTGTCATTCAATCCACAGTCATGTGAAACTGGTATTTAGTGGCATCCAAAGTAGCCTTTGCTGTGTCAGCCAGATCCTGGGCCAGGTCACTGGCAGGCATTTTGCTCATGAACTCTACAGAGGTCCAGAGAGCCTTCTGGTACTGAGCTGCATAAGCCATATAGACTGTCTGTATCAGAAAATGGAAGGCTGTGGTATAAACCTTTTTGCCCATGCCATCCAGTTTCCTGGAATACCTCTCTGGGGGTTGAGAGGAAAGTGTGATCCTGGCCTTGTCAGAGGCAGCAGTTTGCACCACTCCTTCATGGTCAGGGTGGGTACAGAGGTACTTGGCACCCTGCCTATACAGCTGGTATTTCTTTTCTGTCCTGTTGTCTATACCAGATGCTAAAGTGGGGGCATCTAGGATTTTAACAGTGGCCTTCTTTAAGGACTTATGTATGAGTAGGAACACCCTCTTTGTGGGAGTTAGGCCCATCACATCCAAAAATCCCACCTCATCCTCTGCCATCTCCTGAGGAGAGAGAGAGAGAGATTGAAGGTGCTTGCCATCTGCCTCACAAAGGAGTAGTGAGAGAAGAACTCCTCTGAGGCCCTGGGAGGGGAACCAAATTCCTGAACCAGTGAGCCATCAGGCTGTATGGGTTCATCCTCCTTTTCCTCTTCTTCATAAAACCGACCAGCCTTCTCCACCACAGGCTTTACTACAGGTTGTAAGGCCTTGAGAAGCTTGTACAGGCCATAAAGGCTCCATGGTTTGAAAAGCCTGGAAGAATTGCCAAGCCTTAGCTATATCCTCAGCCAAGGGCATTCTATTTCTGTCCACTCGCGTCTCCCTTGCTTTTTCAGCTGGAGGGGCAGTGACATGTTTTTCTTTCTGCTTTTTCCTTGGCAGGCACCAGTTCCAATGCCTGCTCAGCAGATCTTTTTGTCTTGGTAAACTCAGGGGTCCCCTATCTGACACCCTGACCTCTGAGTCCCCATTAGCAACTTTGTCCTTCTGCTTCTGTTGCGGAGCCTGACTCTCCTCAGAGCCAGGTTGTGAAGAGAAGACAGACTGTGAGGCCATAATTTCCTTAAGCTTTTTGGTCCCCTTTTTTAATGTTTTTGGGGGCAAAACCTGCTGCAAAGCTCACACTTGGAAAAATCACAATCAGGACCCAAACAGGAAAAACACAACTCGTGGCAGCCTGCCTTAGCCAGGAGTTTAAAGCACTGAATACAATTTTTAAAACCTGTAGGTACTGTCCTTTTTTGGGGCTTGTCAGACATGCCAATCACTGATAGCCCAAAACAAAAAAATGAGGTACGGTTCCTAGGGTTAGCGGTTTGAGTCCAAACAAAGATGGGAACCATGCTAAAGTTTTTTTTTTTTGTAATTATAAAAGCCTAATGTTAATTCAAAAAAGGCAGAAAAGTTATTGGTTCGGTTCCCACAGGGAACCAGGAAGAGAAAAACAAAAATAGTCAAGCGGAGACCAAAGGGATCAGTCCAACTGAAAATAAAAGGAAATCTAAAAGGAAAAAAATTGTACAAAAAAGGTCTTTAAGCTTGCAGTTCCACAAATCAGGAACTGCAAGTAAACAAATGATTCTCGGTTCACTGGAACCACTAGGGAACCAAGAAAAACGCACACCAACTAAATAAAATATCCTAAACTAATGCAGAGAATCGAAAAATAACTAAAGAAATACACACACAGAAATAAACAAAATAAATAGACCAGAAATGCTGGCACTTTGAAGAGTGACTTTGGGGCGATGCTTCCTCTCAGGTGGAGAAATAAATCTGCCCTTAGAGGGCAGGGGGGAGCGTGATCACAGCAGAGTTTCAAATTTCATTCCAAAGTTCCCTAATTACCATAAAATTCTAGGCTCCAGAGCAGCTCAATCCAGTGGCCTGATTGCACTTGTCAAGCAATAGTGAGGGATTCCTGGGGCTTGAAGGGGGGGTTCTGTATGTGGCAGGGGAGACCACTAGTAAAAGACAACAGTCTAAAGCAGAGATAGGTACGTGTAGCAGAACGATGGCAGAAGTACAAAGCTGAAACTGTTCAAACAACCTCAGACTGAGGTTGGAGTAAATATACAATAACTTCAAATTAAAAAAGATGCACTCACTAAGAGGTATCAGGATTGTACTGGTGGAGGGATGGAAGGAAGCGAAAGAGAGGATGGTATAGTGATACTGCAAGGGGCATGAATCCATATAGCACAGCATAAGCTGTTAAACCTCGATAAACAGATGAGGGAAGGACAGAGGCTGAACAAGGTGACAAAGGAGGCCTGCAGCAAAATGGGACGAATTAGAGAAATCACTTGAAATCAAGCTGATCATTACGGCTGCCTGGTACAAGGGCTCCTCTCCCTAACCCCCTCTCTGGTGGGTGTATCTATTCCAGTGTTTGGACTCTGAAACACCTTACATTTGAGCCATTTTTTTGTTTGCTTGCACGTATGTGCAAGAAACATAGTGCCACCATACGAGTTTTCGTAGGTGTGCCTCCCCCACTTCCAATGCCCTGCTCACTTTTGCAGGCGCGGCTGCACCGCACCAATGAATGTCCGAGCTGTCTATGACAGCCGTTCAGATGCAGTGGCGTACAGTTGAAAGGAAAACACCGCAGACAATCTGCATATTGCCGTTGGCAGTATGCAAATTGCCTACGTCGGCAGTGCATCTGAACTGTCTGTCATGAGACAGTTCTCCCCCACACACACATAGGTGCACGCTGAGAGCCCACCCCAGCATGCTCATGCACTCCTATACAGCGATGGCCGATGGGGGGCCAACTCTGCCGGGTTCAGCCCCCCCAACACACTTCCAGGTACCACGCTGGTAGCCCACCCCAGTGTGGCAAGCGTCCGTCTCGCACCCCCCAAACACACTTCCAGGTGCCATGCTGGGAGCCACTCCAGCATGGCAAACCTCTGTGCCAGCCCGGCAAGGGTGCCCAATCCCCGTCGGTTCCACTGCCCCCAAAAAACTTCTAGCTGCCACGCTGGGAGCCCACCCAGCGTGGGCAAGTCCCAAGGCTGTCTTCCTAAAAGAAAAAAGGACCTAAAAGCAAAAACGGTCCCTCATTGACTATCTTGTCCCTCTCAACCCGACACCCACTCTCTCTGCGCATCCACCTCTCCCACACCCCCTAATCCCTATATACCTCCGGAGGCCAGCGAACGATCTTGGTGGAACGGGAAGATGTCTGCACATAAAACCATGACTGGGACGTAAAACATACCAGGATACACTATCTACAGGAGGGACAGGGAGGGTAAAAGAGGAGGAGGAGTAGCTCTTTACATAAGGGAAGGAATCAAAGCAACAGAACAAAAGGGTAAACAGGGAGGAGAAGAAGCACTGTGGGTAAATTTGGAGACTGGCAATGGCACCACAATCCGCACAGGGTTAGACAGAGACCTCTTCTCAGGGGAGGAAATGGACAAGGAAATGATAGAAAGTATACTTAGAATGGCAGAAAAAGGGGAGATATTGCTGATGGGTGATCTGAATATGCCAGATGTTAACTGGAGTGCAGTTGCAGCAGCCACTTCTAAGAGTGGGGTTATTCTAGATGCCCTACAGGGGGCATGTCTTAGACAACCAGTATTGGAGCCCACTCAAGAGGGAGCAATCTTAGACCTGGTTCTCTCAAATGGAGATGAAGAGAGGATCACAGATGTAGAAGTGGGTAGCCATCTGGGAACTAGCGACCATCGAACAGTATGGTTCACAATAAACACAGCAATAGAGTCAAGCCATACAAGGACAAAGGTACTGGATTTTAGGAGGGCCAATTTTGCTAAAATGGGTGAGTGCCTAAGGAATGCACCAGCAAATGGCAGGAAGGAGGGGGTGGAAGAACAATGGGAATAACAAAACTGCCATCACAGAGGTAACAAGCCTTTGTGTAAAGCAAATAAAACAAAACCAAACGAGGGAAAGAAACCACTATGGTTCTCAAAGGAAGCAGTGAAGGTTCAAGAGAAAAGAAAGCATTCAGGAAGTACAAGGAATCACAGAAGGAACAGGACAGATAACTGTATCAGTTAAAGCAAAAGGAAGCTGGGAAGGCAGTCAGAACAGCAAAGGCCCAAACTGAGGAAAAGATAGCCAACTCAGTTAAGAAGGGGATAAAACCTTTATAGGTACATCAGGGAGCCAAGGAAGACCAAGGGAGGGAGGGTGGGCACAGGGTGACTGTGAAAAGGCAGAGATACTAAACAAATATTTTTGCTCAGTATTTACAAATGAAGAGGGGGAGGTACCTAAAACAAACAGTAGAAACACTCTGGATACAGAAGTTGATACCAGCCCATTTACAGAAGAAAGGGTTCTGAAAAAAACTCTTAAAACTGAAGGTGGACAAAGCAATGGGGCCTGATGGGATTCATCCCAGAATTCTAAAAGCACTAAGGGTAGAACTAGTGACACAACTGACTACCCTCTTTAACAAATCATGGGAGGATGGGGTGGTACCCGAGGACTGAAGGAGGGCAGATGTGATTCCCCTTCACAAAGGTGGGTGCAAGGCAGAAGCAGGAAACTACAGACCTGTTAGTTTAACCTCAGTGGTAGGGAAAATGATGGAATCACTTCTGAAGGAAAGAATTGTTGAGTATCTAGAGGCCAGAGGGGCACAGGACCCAAGGCAGCATGGATTCACAGCAGGAAGGTCATGCCAGACAAATCTGATAGATTTCTTTGACTGGGTGACCAAAAGTAGTTGATCAGGGAGGGGCTGTGACATGGCCTACCTAGACTTTAGCAAGGCATTTGACACAGTCCCACACAAAGATTAATATATAAGTTAGCCAGCCTGGGAGTGGGTCCCAAGATGACAGCCTGGGTAAAGAATTGGCTGGAGAATAGGACACGAGAGTAATAGTAAATGGAGTCGACTCTGAAAAAAGGAGGGTTAGTAGTGGGTACCACAGGGTTCAGATTAGATCGGTCCTCTTCAATGTCTTTATAGCTTACATTGCAGAGGACTGAAGGAAAAGTATGTCTCTTTGCAGATGACACAAAGATCTGCAACAGAGTTGATGCACAAGGTGGGGTGGAAAGGATGAGAAGGGACTTGGCAAGGTTAGAGGAATGGTCAAATGTATGGCAGCTTAGATTCAATGCTAAGAAGTGCAAGGTAATGCACCTGGGAAACAAAAACCCAGGGGAAGAGTACACAATCGGGGTTAGATACTAACAACAACAAAAATGGAAAGGGACCTGGGGGTAGTCATATCAGATGACCTAAAGGTGGGCAAGCAATGTGAGAGGGCAGCAAGGAGGGCTGGGGATACTGGGATGCATAAGGAGAGGCATCACCAGTAGAAAACAAGTATTATCCCTCTGTACAGACAGCTGGTGAGACCCCATCTGGAGTACTGAGTTGCAGTTCTGAGACCCAATCTCCGCAAAGACATAGACAGGATGGAAGCTGTCCAGAGGAGGAGCACTAAAATGGTGCAGGACTGCACCGGAAGAGAGACTTAAGGAGCTTAATATGTATAGCCTCGAGGAAAGGAGGGAGAGGGGACATGATAGAAACTTCAAGTACCTCAAGGGAATCAACAAAGTCCAAGAGGGTAGCATCTTTCAAAAAGAGGTGTGCAAGAAAAGGGGCACAATTTGAAGATAGAAGGGGCGGCTCAGAGCAATTAAGGAAGTATTTTTCACAGAGAGGGTTGTGGATGTATGGAGCGGCCTTCCAGAGGAGGTTGTGGAGTCAAAACAGTGGTGGAATTCAAGCATGCATGGGACAGTCATAAGGCAATTCTAGGAGGTGGGGGTAGGAAGAAGTAGGCTGCTGGTTAACTAGGATCTGCAGCTTATCCATCAGGTAGGGAAATGGGCAGACTGGGTGGGCCAAGCGGTCCTTATCTGCCGTCAAATTCTATGTTTCTAAGCCGGCCGCGAACTGAAGAAATGCTGGTAAGCTGTATAATGGCATAAATAGGGGTTTTTTCAACTTTGATGCATACTGTATCTCAGCCATTTTGGGGAATTTTTCCACCAAATTTTCAACATGGGGTTCTTGGGGCCCCACTTCATTAACTCAGTCACTGTCATTTTGTTATTCAGTCTGGAAAGGTGATTTCGCGGTCACTGCGCGGAACCACCTTTCGGAACCCAGTAACGAAGGACAGTGCCACAGTTCATGAGATAGGCCCCCAAAACCCTATGCTGAAAATTTGGTGAAAAAATTCCCAAAAATGACTGTTTTACGAGCGTGTGTTGCGCTGTTCCTATGCACGCTCGTAACTTCACAAATTTGTAATATTTTTACTCCAGATTTTCAACATTGCCATTTTACCACACCTCCTTATGAGCAGTACAGCTGTCATTTTTCATATCTTGCCCAAAATGTGTTTTCACGCATGTAGCGCACAATGGCACAGTCGGTGTGTGAAATCAACATTCGGGACAGATTAAGAAAATTACAGTGATACTGTTCATGAGCAGAGGTCTTAAAATGGCTATGTTGAAAATTTGGTGACAAAAGTCCATAAAATGACCGTGTTAAGAGCGTGCATTGCACAGTTTCCATGCACCCTCGCAAGTTCACGAATTTGTAGTATTTTCAGTCCAGATTGTCAACACTGGCATTTTTCAACACCTCCTTATGAACAGTACAGCTGTCATTTTTCACACCTTGGCCGAAATGTGTTTTCGCACTTCCGGCACAGAAATGCGTGGTCGCTATGGGAAATCACTGTTCAGGACAGATTAAGAAAATCACAGTGACACTGTTCATGAGCGGAGGTCCCAAAATGCCTGTGTTGACAATCTGCTGTAAAAAATCCCCAAACTAATTACATTACGGGTGTGCGTTGTGCAGTTTCTATGCACGCTCGACACTTCACCAGTTTTTTTTTTATATTTTCACTCCAGATTTTCAACATTACCCTTTTTTACACCTCCCCATGAACAGTACAGCTGTCATTTTTCACATCCTGTTTGAAATGTGTTTTCGCACCAGTGGTGCCAAATGGTGTAGTCACTGTGCAAAATCAGCTTTCTGCTAACAAACTGATATTGCCACTGTTCATGAGGTGGGGTCAAAACCCATGTTTAAAATTTGGAGGAAAAATACTCAACCAACTTCAGGGTATTACAGTTTCCAACCATAACGCCTCCCACCCTGTAGAGACTGACAGGCATGAGGGGTGTGACTTGGGATTGTCGCCTGTAATACTCCTGCCATTCAACCCCCACCCACACCCACACCCTGCAGCCAGTGACAGGCATCAAGGTGTGCCTTGGACTATTTGGCCCCAAAGTTCACCCCATTCTCCTATACTGCACCCATCTCACTGTATTTCTTATGGAATGGGGTGAGCACAAGGCCCATAGACTCCAAGGCACACTGTGACACTTGTCGGTGTCTGCAGGGTAGGGTGTGATGAAATGGCTTGGCTGTTATGCCTGATGATGACCCAAAGGCACACCCCAATGCTTGTCAGTCTCTGCAGGGTGGTGGTGGGGTTGGCTTCAGTTCAATACTTCAATGACATTCCTATTTTGCATCTCTCTAACTCCTACACTACTAATGCCAATGCCAGCAAGCAAACATTTAACATTGACAAATGCTTGTTTATATATTCAACAATGCATTTTTATGGCCAGGACAGCCTTGTAAATAGGTCCTTTTCAATGCCTAAGTGTTTTATCCTGCTTAAAAATAAATGCATTTACTATTATTGCTATATGTGCCTCCTTGAAATGTGCACCAAGAGCATTGTCGGTATTTATTTATTTATTTAACAGTTTCACCAGGAATCCACATGCTCTTGAATCCAACACTTTAGTGACTGAATCGTCCTTCCTACATAAACCATACCACATTCACTCCACCCTAGGTAGACAGTGAATTCAGTATAACAATCAATGTAATCATTGAGGCAATACTCATTTTTGCTTAGAGGGTGCACACACATTCCCAGTGCTTGCATAGCAGCAGACGTTGCAATGTCTGCAACAAAAGTATCCCTTTCTCACAAAACATACCTCATTTCATACTGAAAGATGACTCTTTGTAAGGTGGCTACAGAGACTCATGCCTCTACTGAAGGTTATCCTGGGCATAGTACCTACAAGTGTTTTTAGATCATCAGCAGCAAGGCCACTGTTTTTCAGTTTTTACCAGAAAAAATGGTAAAATTCCAGAATTTAGACTGCTTTCACACTGGTAAAAACAAAGAATTTCATGGAATTTAACATTTTGCACCAGATCAGTAAATCTGCAGAACTTATGTTTTTCTTATAATTGCTTCCAGTGCTGTTTTTAGTTTGCATCATTTAATGGTCTGCATATTAAGCCTTCTTTTATTCTGATTATTTATCCACATATTAAAAGAATGACGGCAGAATACCGGTAAAATCCATAAATTAGACTAACAATCACTGGAGCAATTCCCGGGATTTCAAGTCTTAAAGTCATTATTTTAATCACTGTAAATCAGTGGCATTGATCATCAGCTGCTCTAACCATCTGTTCTGGATTATATTTCTCACCTCCATGGCTCTGTTATTGTACTCTGTGACAAAACAGATTTTTGGGGTTGGTGACAGTAGATGAAGCATTCAAAAAGGTTTGTGAACTACAAAGGAGCACCTTATTACAAAATAAACAAAGGTCAAATTGTAGTACTGTCAAATTACTTAAAGTAGGAACTGTCCAGCCCAGCTCTTCCACACTGTGGACACTTTGCTGTGCCCACCACCCAGTCTTCAGTCCAGAGGTGCAGTTTCTGCACAAAAATGTAAGTTTGGATAGTTCTGCTTGGACAGAATGTTGTGCATGCAGGATAGGATCTCATTAAATGGCCTGTCATGGGCCAGGAGTGTCGAGCTGGAGATGTTCGAGGGTTCTCAGTGGGAGTGGAGCCAGTTTCTTTCAGTGTTGGATGAATACATGCTTGGTATTGTCTCTGGGCAATGCCCCATTTATTGTACTGTAAACCCTGGTCCTACTCACATGTTGGTGGACAATCAGGAGGCCCTGAGTCCAATCTTTGCCAGGACTGTCCGGAGTTCCCTTGCCGAGGATTGCTTCCCTAACTCTCTGAAAATTACGGTGGTGAGACCACTCCTCAAGAAACCATCCTTGGGCATGGACATCATAGCAAACAAGAGGTGTGCCTCAACCACACACACACAAACACTATTTTTAGGTAATTGAGAAGGCAGTGGCATCACAGCTAGAGGAACATCTTGAGAAATATAAAATGTACAAGCCAGGCCAATGTGATTTTAGGCCTTGGCATACCACAAGGCCACGCATGTTAGGGTGCTTAATGACCTCCTCCTGGCAAGAGATAGAGGGGAATGCTCAATGCTTATCCTCCTTGATCTCTCATCAGTATCTGATATGGTGGATCATGGGGTTTGGGTGGATGATTCACTGGGACTACTTATAAATGGTTTGAGTCCTTAGCCAGCAGACTGCAGCAAGTTGCATGGGGTTCTTTTTCCTCGCAGCCTTAGATGAGACGCTGTGGGGTGCCACAAGGGTCGATTTTGTCTCCCATGTTTTCTGTTGTGTACATATGTACCTGTTGCCATTGGAAGTGGTCATCAGATGGCATAAGCTGCAGTTTCACTGCTATTCAGATGACACCCAGCTTTATCAGTTATCTACACCAGGCAAGCCAGATGCGGTCTCTGTGATTAATCCATGTCTCCGTGAAATCTCTGACTGAATGGCTTACAGCTGGTCGAGCTTTAATCCTGATAAAACAAAGGAGCTGTTGGTGTAACAAGGTCTGCGTGGGTCAAGGATAAGCAGCCCATCGTTCATAACTCCATCTTTGAACGGGAATGAAATGTGAGCTGTAGAATGGCTCAAAAATCTGGGGGCCAGCATGTACTGTAATCTAGCCCTCAAACAACAGGTGGTGGCAAAAGTCAAGGATTTTTTGATCAATTAAGGAACACTGCCCAGATTAAACCCTGTCTAGGGCATGATGATCTGGTTACCCTAGTGCATGCCTTTGTAACATCAAGACTCAACTACTGTAATGCTCTTTACCTGGGACTGACCAGTAAGTTGATGTGCCACATGCAGCTAGTCCAGTACGCTGCAGCCAGGAACTAATTTTTCCAAACATATCATGCCTGTCCTGTGTGAAATGCATTGGCTACCAGTTCAGAGGCATGTCACTTTCAAGGTTGGTTTGTTAACATTCAAAGCCCTATATGGACTGGGGCCCGACTACCTGAAAGATCTCTTAATCTTATATACACCAAGCCACTGTCTCTGCACCACTGAGGGGGTCTTTTAACTGTCCTGAGATAACAGTTCAGGCAATCTGGGGAGAGGGCCTTCTCAGCAGCAGCACCAGTGATTTGGAATGTCCTTCCTCTTAATTTGTAATCTGAGCCCTCAGTGGTGACATTAAAAAGGGGTTAAAACATACTTGTTTTAACAGGCCATTTGTATTTTTGAGTAATGTTTAATAATTAATATTTATGGGGTTTTAGTCTGTTTTAATAATATACTGTACCTCACTTTCTATGTTTATCATAATTTATTTTGTGTTGTTAAAGTGATTTGACATTCTGCAAAAGCCTTTTTCACACAGTATGCTATTGCCACCCTTGCTTCAGATATTGAAGCTGTGATTTGTTTTGTAAAAAAATCTGTCCTAGTCATTTTTTTTATGTTTTATCAACACTTTGTTTCTGCTCGCCCTTCAGTTTTCTGTGTGCAGTCACACCCCCAGAATGATGTCATGCAAGGGAACTGTCAATGTTTTACATACAAAACCAATGAATTCTGGGTAAATTATCATGTTGCTATAAATGTTAGTTGATCTGTGGTGTAGTCACTTATTTTGGTGGTGGTGACTGCACCTAATATGTAGATATCCATAGCAAGGCATTGTGGGTACAATAAGACATTGTTTTCCATTTCCCTTACTTTGAGGTGCAGTTTCAAATCTCTGTAGTGGCTTCAACAATAAAAGCTCTCATATGTTTATTTTCAAAACAAGGCATTGTGCATATAGTATCTAGCTGACAAGATTTCTTTACTGAGAGATGTAGTCTCCTAGTTCTGTAGTGACCACAGAAATATAATAACCTGTGTACTAATTTACATAGTGAGGCATTGTGGGTACAGTAAACAGATTGTTTTTCTGTTTCCCTAATCAAAGTACTGTGTCCTATTTCAGTAGTATTTACAGCAGTACAGTCTGTAGAAAAGTTTCTGGAAAATGTTTGTGATGCAGGTAGGCCAAAAAGATAATTTTCCATTCTGTGTAGATGTTGTTTCACTTTGACTGCCTGTTGGTGAAGTGACAGGTCTGACATGACAGCTCCTGTCAGAATGTGGGAGCGTGATAATACTTTTCGATGTTTATGTTATAGGGCCTGAATGACTTGAAGTAGTTCAGGACTGTAATCATGGGTCATTGATTGCACGGCTCTGAGCTGCTTTCAGACAATCAAATCACTAGAATGTTTCTACACATGTTACAATGCTAGATATAGCTACTTGCAAACAATGTAGAGTCAGCTAAAAACTGACAGTGTCCCTTTAAAAACTTTGTTTCCCTTGTATGATGTCACGATTGGGGGTTGCAGAACTGAGAAAAAAAGGGGCAGGATTATGCAAATGAAGCAGAGCACAGAAATAAAAGCTTTTTTTTTTCATGGAAAATAGCATCTTTTGACTCTAAATGGTATGAGACTGATTCACAACTGCTACAGGTTACTACTCCCATTTGTTAAAGCAAACCTCAGAAAATCAATTTAATTTGTGGTGAACATCCAATGCACGCAAAGGGGTGCCATTATCCCTGCACAAAGCACATCCTGTCATGCCTTACTGCTTAAAGAGACACTGTCAACTCTTTTTGCATGATATTATTTCTGGTTTACTTCTTAAACATCAGGAACCATCTAAACAGTGAAACTACTCGGAGGCAGTACAGCACAGTGGGTTAAGGGTCTGAGTTGTAGATCTGGAGACCTGGGTTTGAATCCCACAGCTGCCTAGGTGCATACTGTGTGATCCTGAGAAAGTCATTTAACTTCCTTGTGCTCCCAGGTCACATTAGGAAACAAGCTTCGGTTTAGTGTGCTATTCCTGGTTAAACAATGCTCCCTTTTTCCCTTTCCTTACTCATCATGCAACAGTCTCCTCTCCTCCCACTGCATCATGAGTGGCTAGACTGTGTTGGGGATGTTCCCAGGTTCAGGAAAGATGCAGTAGGAGTTGATTAAGGAAATATAAACAAACATATTTAGGTACGGTACTGTAACACCAGTATGGTGGGCAGTCTGTTTTTCATTTAAAAAAGGAATCAAAATAAAATTACTAGTTATATCAGAACATTCTACAGAATGAGAAAAATCATAAAATGTATTTTTTAACTAGGGACAGCTTGAGGCCTAAGGGGGGGGGATTGACAGTGTCCTGTTAACTAATGTAAAGACTCGGAATGCTGACAGACAGTCATTTATAATAAACATTGATTGATCTGCAGCACATTTTAGGCTCTACAAAGAAACTGTTATGCGCTAAATAATATTTAGCAAAGACTGAGGTCCACTGGAGCTATGTGTCCCAGTAAAACTGGAGCATAGAAAAGGAACTAAATTTTATTTATTTGAATTTTGATGACCGGGTAGGCCCACGGAGACAAGACAGTTCCTTTTTCAGTAGCGACCCAGGGAATCTAAGCATTCCATAAATGATAGATATTAAACATAGTAGATGGACATTAAACATAGTACCAACAGTGGTACAAACAGTAGTAACATTAATAAGTAGAAATATTCAACAATTTGATGCAGTAAGTACACAAGATAGAGAAACATCATACACTTTAGGGCATAAACAACTTTCAGACTTGTTGGTTACACAGGGTTCAGAGAAACCTTGCGAGCATGACATAAGATTAACCCCTGCCTGCTAGGCAGGGGTGTTATATACAGTTACACATGCCAGTGGCAAGGAATAGGTCCTTGTACTTATTTTTTTTAAACTGTGAGAAAGATGTTCAGGATAGAAGTCCTGTTGGAAGAGTATTCCATTTATGTGCAGCTGCATACGAGAAAGATCTCTTTCCAACTGCTAAACGAGTTTTAGGTATACTTAGTAATGGTTGGTGAGATGTTCTAAGGGACCCGGTGAATGGTTTCCGGGTCAGTAGGTTAGACAGGCTTGTGGGGGTGAATTAATTTGAAGGTGGTACACAGCAAGAGGTAGTCCAACTTCACCTCAAAACCTGGCCGATTTAAGGTACTGAATACAGCATAGTGGTAAGTTCGGGCCGGGGCTGAAGCCTGGAAATCTGGCAATGTGGTGACATGCTTGCCTAAGTCTGTTCAGAATAGATGGCTTCACTGTGGAAAGCAAGGATGCACCATAGAGGAGAGTTGGGAATAGAGTTGCAGTAGGGATGGTCTTTCTGGGTTGGGAAGTGAGGTAGGGGGCAGTACGGTATAATTCCCTAGCTTCTG
The DNA here is from genome assembly GCA_016271365.2 of Neoceratodus forsteri. Taxonomy (NCBI): domain Eukaryota; kingdom Metazoa; phylum Chordata; order Ceratodontiformes; family Ceratodontidae; genus Neoceratodus; species Neoceratodus forsteri. The sequence continues at coordinate 1,700,646,254 of CM057450.1, forward strand.
GTGAGTTGATTTTATAATTTTATTGGTATGGATCTCGAAGGATAGGTTTTCGTCTAAGGTGATGCCCAGGTATTTAAAGCTTTTGACTAAAGATTAAGATATTGCAAACCTCTAGTTGTAACTATGATCTGAGATGTGGTTTCTGTTAAGTCTGCATTTTTTTTTTTTTAGTATTTCCAATATGTATGATCCTGACCACCCAGAGGCCCAGCGGTAGCACATCATGCTGCCGTGCGGATGACCTGGGTTTGGGAGTGAACTCGAGTAGTCAGATCGGGAGGCAGGCCAGGCTGAGGTACTGCAGGGCGGCACCATGCCTTAGCTGGGGAGGGCTGACGGTGAGCTCCAGTGCCACAGCAACCCCTGTGGCTGGGCCAGGAAGCTTGTTCCTGCCACAGGGGACATGCTGCATGCACGCAAGGTTGACAGAGGCTGCCCTCACAACTGGGAGGTGGGAGGGACAGACAAAAATGGGAGAAAAAAACTACAGCCATCTGAATGACGATCTAGGTTTCTGGCTCCCCTGGGCACTAGTGCTGGCTGGCATTGGACTCTAGTCCACATGGTGGACTGCCTAGAGGTGGGGAGGATGGCCCTTAACCCGGAGACCCTGCCATGGAGGGCAGAACAGTGAGGCTAACTGGTGGGCTGCCGGGAGACACCACAGCTGCAGGTCTGAACAGGGTACATCTATGGGCAGACTAATGTACCAAACGTGTCTGCTTGCAAAAAAAAGATAGCCTTGGAATGATGCCCCCTGGGGTCCGGGGACTCCTCATCCTGTACACCAATCCTTGTCTCACCAGAAGCTTGGACAGCAAGTTTTACAAAATTCCCCACTGCCGCACCTCCCAGGGCCAAAAACCTTTCACCCATAGGGCCCCGCTCTGGTTCAACTCTCTACATGTCCACATCTCCTCGGCACCCACTCTAGGCTCATTTAAACGATTGCTCAGACAACATCTAACAGCTACAGCCAGTTGCGACTGCCTCCACTAACTATCCCCCCAGTTGTCTTGCCCAATCAACATCAAAATGCTATAGCCAGTTGTGACTGCTTCTTCTAACTCGTCCCAAATAGTAGTCTTGCACTTCCCCAGGTATTTCCACCTTCCTCTTTCTCCTTGCCTCAAGCTTCTCCCTCTCCCCCCATTCCTTCACCTTCCGTGCCCTCCACTTGGGCACCCTGCATCCTCCCCTACTTCTCACCCATGCCCTTCACCTGGGCACCCTGCACCCTACCCTACTCCTCACACCAGACCTTCCCACCTAACAGTTCTTTATCTCATTCCCCCTGCCTTTCTTTGTTTCTCCCCCTCCCATTCACGTCCTTTCTGCCTTTGCACCCTGCATCTCCTCTCCTCCCTTCCCCTCCTCACCTAGACCAGGCCTTCTCCCAGCCATCTTGGCCATAGGCCATCCCTATCCTCCCTATGGTCCTATTCTGCCTTCATCCTCTGTAACTCACCCTTGACCTGGCCCTATGTGCTGCAACTCCTCCGTCTTCCAATTTTTGTGCCCGTGGCTTACATTGTACAATGCCATGTGATGTTTATGTACCTTGCACCAAATGTGATTTATCTTATGCACCTGTTATTATGTATCATGTTTTGTTCTAGCCTAATTATTTTTACTATTATCAAAGATGTACGGATATCACTTTTACACCGGATATTGGATCCGGATATCCTGCATCTACTATCCGACCGGATCGGTTCAACATCGGGTCGGATAGTAATTAGTGTGACGATAAAAAAAGTATGCTCTTGTAGTGCTGGATTGGAGAGGAGAGCGTAATTGGATGTTATTGAGCTGTGCCAAGCTGTTAAGCATAAGAGGAGAAAGTAAGCATACAGAGAAACAGGAGAGGGGACACAAAATAAAACATGATAGGAGTGGTGCAGTGCAATGGCTGTGGGGTGGCAGTGTTCCGGGAGACATTCTGGAGGCTGCGATGCTGCCCTATTTGCAGGCACCTCTCTGGTCTGAGGGAGGAAGTTGCCTGTCTCCAGAATGACCTGGCTAGGATTCGTAAAACCTCCTCCCCCACCCAGGGACCACCAGGGCCAATGCCACTACCTCAGAGGTTGCCAGGAAAGAGAAGAGGCTGGACCAGGGTGGGCTCAGGGAGGGAGAGGCTGGTGGAACAGAGTTACATCCCTCCAGCTGTACCTCTCCATAATTCATTCACTCTTCTGGTGGATAGTGGTTCCTCTATGGAGGCACCTGCAGTGGAGACCAAGGAGGATGCTGGGAACCTTCACAAAGGAGACCCACAGGAGGGTGGCATGAGACCCCACAGGGGAAGAAACAACTCCTGGTGGGGGACTCCAATCATTAGGGGTAGAAATGGGGAGGGAAGGGAGGAGGTAAGGTGCCTGCCTGGCGCCACGGCTTGGAGGGACAGGCAGCGAATCCTCAGGATCATGGGAGCAGCTGCACGAGGGAGGGAGCTGGATGTCATTGTCCACCTAGGGACAAATGACCTGGCTAGGAATGGGATCAGAGCAGTGCAAGAGGAGTTTGTAGAGTTGGGGAGGGGCCTTAGACAAGTAGCGCATAGAGTAACCTTCTCGGAGGTGCTGCCTGTCTATGGCAAGGGTGATGCTTGGGTACTCCTCACCAGGGAATTCAATGAATGGTTGAAACACTGGTGTGGAGCTCAGGGTTTTGGCTTCATTGGGGACTGGGGAGCCACCTGGAGGGATACAGACCTATACTGGTGTGCTGGTCTGCATCTGTCCGGGGGGGAGGGGGAACCAGGATCCTAGGTGAGAGGTTTAAATGCTTCATTGGCAAGCATTTAAACTAGCCAAGGGGGGGAGGCACTGAAAAGAAGCAGGGAAATCCCAGCCTCCCCACAAACAACAGTAATTAGTGAGGTAAACACCAAGGTAGAGAAGTCACTACGGAGCAGGACAGAAGTAAATGTAAAAAAAGGCAAAGGCAGTAAGGACAGGAATGGGGCTAAAAGGGGTAAGGCCATGAAAAAGTGGAGGGTGATGAGTACCAATGCCCGTAGTCTGTGTAACAAGCTCCCTGAACTAGTGGCCTTGATGGAAGAGGGTTGCCTGGATATTGTGGCAGTCACAGAGACATGGTACACAGAGAACCATGACTGGGATGTCAACATACCAGGATACACAATCTACAGGAGGGACAGGGAGGGTAAAAGAGGAGGAGGAGTAGCTCTCTATGTAAAGGAAGGGATCAAAGCAACAGAACTAAGGAGTAAACAGGGAGCAGATGAGACACTCTGGGTCACCCTGGAGACAGGAAATGGCACCACAATCCGCATGGGGGTTGTATACAGACCCCATCTCAGGGAGGAATGGACAAGGAAATGATAGAAGGCTTCCTTAGAATGGTAGAAAAGGGGAGATATTGTATGGGGACCTGAATATGCAAAATGTTAACTGGAGCACCTTTGCTGCAGGCACATCAAGAGCAGGGTCATTCTTGATGCCCTACAGGGGGCATGCCTCAGACAGCTAGTATTGGAACCCACTCGGGAGGGAACAATCTTAGACCTGGTACTCTCAAATGGGGACGGAGAAATAATCTCAGATTTAGAAGTGGGTAGCCATCTGGGAACAAGCGACCACCAAACAGTGTGGTTCACGATAAACACAGCCATACAATCAAGCCATACAAAAGCAAGAGTATTGGACTTTAGGAGGGCTGACTTTGGGAAAATGAGAGTGCCTCAGAAAAGCACTAGCAAACAGGCAAGAAGGAGGGGTGGAGGAACAATGGAGAGTAATCAAAACAGCCATCACAGAGGCAACAAGCCTTTGTGTAAAGCAAATCAACAAAACACAACGAAGGAAAAACGCTATGGTTCTCAAAAGAGGTGGCAGGGAAGGTTAAGGAGAAAGGGATAGCATTCAGGAAATATAAGGAAACACAGAAAGAGAAGGACAGAGAACTTTATCAGTTAAAGCAGAAAGAGGCTGGGAAGGCAGTCAGAATAGCAAAGGCCCAAACCAAGGAAAGGATAGCCAACTCTGTTAAGAAGGGGGATAAGACCTTTATAGGCAATATTAGGGAGCAAGAAAGACCAAAGGAGGACCTTAGCTTAATAAAGGGAGGGAATGTGGGTAGAGGGTGACAATGAAAAAGCAGGGACACTGAACGAATATTTCTGCTCAGTATTCACAAAGGAAGAGGAGGGAAGGTACCTAAACCAAACAAGAGAAACACTCTGAAGACGAGGGTCATACCAGTCCATTTACAGAAGAAAGGGTTCTGAAAGAACTAATAAAATTGAAGGTGGACAAAGCAATGGGGCCTGATGGAATTCACCTAAGAATTTAAAAGAACTAAGGTAGAACTAATGACACCGCTGACTACTCTCTTTAACAAATCATGGGAGGTTGGGGTGGTACCTGAGGACTGGAGGAGGGGATGTGATTCCTCTTCACAAAGTGGGAGCAGGACAGAGGCAGGAAACTACAGACCAGTTAGTTTGACCTCAGTGGTAGGTAAAATGATGGAATCACTTGAAGGAAAGAATTGTTGAGTACCTAGAGGCCAGTGGGGCACAGGACCCAAGGCAGCATGGATTCACGATGGGAAGGTGTGTCAGATGAATCTAATAGATTTCTTTGACTGGGTGACCAAAGTAGTAGACCAGGGAGGGCTGTGGACATGGCTTACCTAGATTTTAGCAAGGCATTTGATACAGTCCCACACAAAAGATTAATACACAAGTTAGCCAGCCTTGGAGTGGGTCCCAAGGTGGTAGCCTGGATAAAAAATTGGCTAGACAACAGGACGCAAAGGGTAGTAGTAAATGGAGTCCACAGTGAAGAAAGGAGGGTTACTAGCGGGTATCAGGGTTCAGTACTGGGACGGTCCTTTTAATGTCTTTATAAGTAACATTGCAGAGGAACTGGAAGGAAAGTATGTCTCTTTGCAGATGACACAAAGATCTGCAACAGGGTTGATACACCAGATGGAGTGGAAAGGATAAGAAGGGACTTAGCAAGGTTGGAGGAATGGTCAAATGTATGGCAGCTCAGATTCAATGCAAAGAAGTGCAAGGTAATGCACCTGGGAAACAAAACCCAGGGCAAGAGTACACAATGGGGTGAGATACTGACAACAGTAAAATGGAAAGGGACCTGGGGGTAATTATATATCAGATGACCTAAAGGTAAGGCAAGCAATGGGAGAAGGCAGTAAGAAAGGCTGGGGGATACTGGATGCATAGGGAGAGGCATCAATAGTAGAAAACAGGAAGTTGTTATCCTCTGTACAGACAGTTGGTGAGACCCCATCTGGAGTACTGTGTGTGCAGTTCTGGAGACCCCATCTCCACAAAGACATAGACAGAGTGGAGGCTGTCCAGAGGAGGGCAATCAAAATGGTGCAGGGTCTTGCACCAGAAGACATACTTAAGAAAGACTAAAGGAGTTAGTAATGTATACCCTTGAGGAAAGGGAGGCAGGAGAGGGGACATGATAGAAACTTTCAAGTACCCTCAAGGGAATCAACAAAGTCCAAGAGGGTGGCATCTTTTCAGAAAAGAGATGCAAGAACAAGGGGGCACAATTTGAAGATAGAGGGGGGACGGCTCAGAGGTAATGTGAGGAAGTATTTTTTCACAGAGGGTTGTGGATGCATGGAACAGCCTCCCTGAAGAGGTCATGGAGTCAAGAACAGTGGGGGAATTCAAGAATGCATGGGACAGACATAAGGCAGTCCTAGTGGGGGGTAGGAGGAAGTAAGCTGTTGGTTAATTAGGATCTGCAGCTTATCTGTTTGGTAGGAAAATGGGCAGACTAGGTGGGCCAAGCGGTTCTTATCTGCCGTCAAATTCTATGTTTCTAAGCTTTATGCTTTAGTGTGCACGTGCAGCATCCTTAACTCAGATAAAACTGCCTCTGAATAGAGAATGCAGAAGTGCAGAAGTGCAGTCCCTGTAAACATGATGCTAATCGGGCGGTTAAGAATAAAACACGTCCACCGCAGTGCTAAGACATCTCCTGAGCCCAGGATTACAGGGATGGAAGGCAGGTCTGCACTGACTTAATATTTAATGTGGGCTTATCTTCCCTGCAACTTGATGCTGTGTGTTTCAGAAGACTCCCATTGAGTCCACTCCCCGACTACTAACTGTGGTTCTTTAGGAGTAATGAGACCCAGGGTGTGAAGGGGGTGATAAGGTTTAGTGAGAGTATTAGACATCCTGAAGTCATGCAGTGAAGGGAGGTAGGCAACAGGAGGTGTGAGTACTGGAACAGTGTCTACTACGTAGAGTGTAGCACATAAGGAGAAGAAGGCAGTTAGTGTGAGGTGTCGGGTGTACTGATTTTCCAAGTCATTTTGGGAATGAGAGGGGCAGTGGTTCACTTGCAGGGTGTGTGTTGAAGCTAGAAATAGAACAGGTAGGAACAGTCTGTTTTAAGTGAGCAATAGTGTCCCTGGTACCCGAAGTGTATAGGGAGCTTAGAGGAAATTGTGGTGTTAGGTGCCAGTTGCTTCAGAAGATCACTAAGACCTCCGTGGCCCTTTAAGAGGTAAAGCCTGCTGTGAGAGGAGATGACTAACAGACTGTGTAGCCCAGTGAATAAGACTGTGAACTGTGAAAGGGCTGAGCTCCAAGAGTGCCAGGGAGCTGCTGAGATGACTGTGATGTTCTATTCTTTTAATATGGGGATAGAGGAAGTTAAAATGTTACAAGGGTGTGTGCGATTCAGTAGTGACCCCTAGTGGTGAAAGACGATAAGCTGCAGAGTGGCAAGTTGGGTGATAGAATCACATGACTAATGACTCCCTATAATGAGAAATTGCCCACCCAGGAAGGGAGATTGCGGGCAGCCGCCACGGTAGTGTCGGCAGGATAGCACTGCTCGGGATCACTTGAATTTCAGTGTCTGCAGCTGGGAGAATGGGGCTCCGTAGCGCCCGTCGGTAGGGCTCACTCTTTAGTGGAGACTGCTCCCGGGTAAGTCTGTAATAGGAGAGGTAAAGGGGATTAGGAGGTCAAGTCACATCAGAGACAAAGGGAAAGGGTTATGTAATTACTAATGACTGGCGTGTTGAGCAGGAGGAAACGGTGCATCTTTTTTTTTTTAGTCTTTGTTAACCAGGTAAGGCCCACTAGACACAACTGCCTGTTTTCAGGGGTGACTTGGGAGCACTGGGCGGTTAAGTGACTTGCTCAGAGTCACACAGTATGCAAGTGGAGGTTGTGAGAATCAAACTCAGGTCTGGACTACTAGATATATCAAGCTTGTTCACACCTCATTCCTCTAACCTCTAGGCTATACTGCCAGCCCCGACCCGACCCGACCTGATTTAAATTTAAAAACCGATCGGGTCGGATATGAGTAAAACGCCTGATATCCGTCCGGATCGAATCTCCGGGTCGGATATCTGTGCATCACTACTGTCATCACATTATTTGTACTGTTCTCCTGTACTGTATTCCTCTGACGTGGAACCTATTTAAAGAGCTCTTAGCTCACAGGTGTTATCCGAATATTTAATAAATAAATAAATGGGACAAGGGCATACCCCAACAATGACGGATGTGGCCATGCAGAAAAACCTATATGGAAAAAATATATACACATTATCCAAAAGACGACACTTTGCCACTGTTGTCTGGTATTAAAACAGTACACATACATTTACAAATAAAAAGGAAAACTTTTATTGCAGTTATTGCTGGAATTGATGAAGAGTGAAGCAACGGCATGCATAACAAAGTGATACTATAGTATGTAGAATCATTCATACTTACAGTGCATTTACTGCTGTCATAGTTTTCGTGTAACCATGATTCCCAGCTAGCTTGGTCAACAAAGTCCAGATTGGGATAATCTAAGAATGCAGCATGGGCAATAACTTCATTCGTTTCATTGCAAAGGGTCACCGCTAGGTTGGCCTTCTCTCTAGCAATGAAAAAGAGAAGGGTAGGTCATTATGTTCACACAAAGACAGGACACACCACTTGCACAATGGTCAGGTGCAAGTAAGAAGGGGGGGGGGGGCTAACCCCATACAACATCATCCAAAAAGAACAAAACTACTTAAACTCCATTAAATGCAGCCTAAAAGTGTGTAGCATGTAGTTAAATGAATAAAGTAGCAATCAGTTAAAAAATAGAGAAAGATTTGGAATTTATTTCACACCCGGGTGCAAAATCCCAAATATAGAGTATTCACAATTAAGGTGCTCAGTGCTGGATATACACTTAGAAAAAGAATGAACTACCACATTTATGGACCTCAAGACCTGTGTGTCCTTCTGCAGGAGGCAGATGAAGGAAACACCAGTTTTGATGTCCGTCAATGTGTTGATCCAGTCTTTTTCTAAGAGTATATCCTGCACTAAGCACTTTAATTGTGAGTGCTGTACATTTGCAATTATGCAACTGTATGTGAAATAAATTAAAACCTTTCTTCATATTAGACCAAATATCACTGTTTCTTTAGCAACGTGCTACACACGTTTAGGCAGCAGTTCATGGAATACAAGTAAATGTTGTTGTTGTGGGTCATTATTTTGTGTACTTGTGATGTAACTGTTGGCGTTGTGCACCAGGCTTCACTGTAAATGAGCCTCGGCTCAACGAAACTGTTCCTGGATTAATAAATAAAATTAAATGAAATGGGTCCCTCATACCATTCTCATCACAATTTTGCTAACAATTCAATGCCATATAACCTGCATCTGATCCTGTTTTTACCTACTTTTTGACAAAAACTCAATTCATGCTTTTATCTGCTCCCATATTAGCTACTGCAACTCCCTCTTTTATGGTCTCACAATGTCCCAGATCTCCAAACTTCAGTGCGTCAGACACATACCACAAAAGTGGAGCTCAGGTCGTCACCGGTAAAAAATCTCAAACAATAGGGAGTCAGATAAAAAATTCCATCTTTATTTGCTACAAAAAACGCCAACACCAACTGCTGCCAAACATTTTTGAGTCTTCCTCGACTCTTTCTCAAGGTAATAGCACGCATGTGCACAAGTGTTGCATTTAAATCTGTGCTCTTAAAGTGACAGTGCACCAATACATATGCCACCATATAGATATCACCATATTGATATGTATACATATGTAATTGTCTTCATGAATTCATAAACTGAGATAGACACATAGGATAGAGAGGAAAAGAAAGGGGGGTTTTGATGTCTGTTTGGTCTCCTCACTCAAACCCCAAACTATGACCACACCACTGCATCCTTTGAGATTAACATCAACTCCCCTTTAATGAAATACCCCATTCAAATGTAACATTTGAGCACAGGCTCACTCGTCCCTTCTCTTTGAGCTCTAATGTCCTTTACCCCACCACAATCCCCCTCTTTATTTTTTCATCACTCAGGTCTCCTTGATATTTCCAGCCCTAGTCTTAACACTGTTGACAGCAGGTACTGCACTTTAGGGTCTCTGCCTTAAAACATTTCACTTTTCACTTCCCTACAGCTCCAAACCCTCTTATTGACCAACAGTGATGACTCCAGTTAATCACATGTAACCCCCCTGCAAATGGGGGTTCCCAAAAGACTTCCAGGAGCTTGCTTGAATGCTCCAAGCCTGAATGGTGTTTGGCATTTAAGCCATTTATCAGTGAGTGTTTTTAGAGCCTCTGGTACTGTCTCTTTAAGAGCTGTCTGCTTGCAGACATAATTAGTTTGTATGGGGGGACTGTGTGCTTCTCTGAGTACCACTTGAGCTGCTGCCAATTCACTTAATTTTGCAGTCACTAGGAGTGCAAAGGAACCTATCTGAAAGATGTAACTGTTTACCAGAAATTATTTAGAGTAATAATGAAATTACAGTTTGTCTAACCTGCTTTCTTTGCAGTCAGAACTGTGTCTGCTAGTTCCCCATTCTAGTTTTGAACTGCTGAACTGGACCAATCAGTGTGGGGTAAGCTAGCTCTAAAATGGTGCCTTGGACGAATCAGAACTTGGACTCATAATCTGAGCCAGCCACAAGAGGATTGTATGGGCAGTGACTCTGGGAGATGTAGTTTAGACTTCAGTGCCTTTTGGACCAACAGCAGCAGTCTATTGTGAGTGACAGCCAATCCAGTCAAGAACTGGGAGGAACTCAAAGGAAGTGCCCGGTTTTGTCGGTTGGAGTTCAGTTGAGCTTTGGCAGTGAAGAAGGAAGGAGCCCTGTGCTTTTTCAGTGTGCAGTTTTAGTCAAAAAACGTGTGTAAGGCCCAGAGTTCCGGTCTGCAGCTTGTGTAACAGCTTGTTAGGACTGAATCCGTCCTGTGAAAAGAATCAAAGGATCTCTGAAGAGTAGAAACCAGGCTCACCCTGTAGAAGACTGGAAGAATTGCTGAAAATTGCACTCGGTCTGTCAGGAACTGAATCTGCTGTGTGTTCTCCCGGTATTGTGCAATGTCGATGTTCGGGATACAGATGCAGCCTGCCTGGTATAGTACTCTTTTATATGGATGTGTGAAGAGGTTTGTGTACCTCAAGTGAGCCCTGCTGACATTGAAGGACCCTATCTTATTTGGAGGTCGGAGTACTAATTCAGGGTTGCTCCCTGTTGAATTGCCACATTAAATCCAAATGGAATTACTGTACTGCTGACTGTTTAATTCTCCTTTTCTGTGTGAAAGGGCCCCTACCAGCTGCCACGGTTTGACTAGCCACTAGGGCTTGGGTACCCAGGGACAGTAACTGATAGGGATAGGCCTGTGCACAGAGCCATAGGTGATTATTAGAGTGATAAGCTAATTAACCTGATTTCCCCCTGTCCTTGTTATATCCCCTAAATAAATCAGAGCTGCTTGTTTCAGCAAAGTTATACTGCCTGAGGTATTTGTCTATGTTAAAGTACTGTACTGTGATTGTTGCACTGTATCTCATTTCACAGGAGGTCCCAGTGCGGAACCAGACCTGGGGGTAAGTGTATACTGTGAAGGTAATTCTGATATATTGTGGGCCACTAGTGGGAAGAAAGGGGTTGCAGTGTCCCAGAGGGCTGTGACCAAGTTAGTTTAACTATTGCAAACCCTGACCTCTGGGTGGAGGCACCCGCCATTGGATCCAGGCCCCTCAACCTGTTAGTGGCAAATCAGGCAGGGGTAGTAGCCCCTGGGATAGCCATCTAGGGTTACATCTTGGAGGCTCACCGCTGGGATTGTGTGTCCTCTAGTGGCCATATTCCGAACCACTGTTAAGAAAAAAATGGGTACCCCGACAGAAGTGGCTGTGCACTGCTGGTGGAGGGCACTGGGGAGGAGATCGACCCCAAAATGCTATGCTTATCCTGGACATCCCCTGGGATCAATACGGACACTGTGCAGGGAGTACTTTCCAAGGTGGAAGGTTTACAAAACCCTGTGGTGGTGGGTCGGCATGCTAATCTGCTCACCCACACTTTCCTGGCCCTAGTAGAGTTTAAGGATCCATAGATAGCTCCAAAGTGCCACAGACCATTACCCAGAGGGAGCCCTCACTGCTTGGAGAGTGATAACTAAGGACAGTGAAGACCGAGGGAATCAGCCCCCACCACTATCTGAAACTTTTGAGGAGAAATTTGCTGAATGGTTGCTGGGAGAGGGAAAACTGTGGAGGACTTGAAGAAACTATTCTTGCCACCTGGAGTGTTCCTCCCCAACACCCTCTCCTGCTCCAGTGCCCGTAATGGTGGCTGAACCAATGCAGACTCTATTTCTGCACCTGCCATTAGTCACGACTCTTACCGAAGGTTGAGGATCTTCTCTGGCACCTCCCACCCCCAGGGGAGGATGACTGGGAGACCTGGATGAACTATGTTGCCCCAAGTGCTAGAATGGCAATGCTCGGAAGGTGAGCGAAAGAGGGTTAGTGAGAGCCTCCGAGGTCCTGCCCTGGCTACCATCCGGCTAAACGGGCCAGTAACCCTGAAGCGACTGCACAGGCCTATCTTGAGGCCTTGGAGAATGTGTAGGAGCCCAGATTCTGATGAGGACCTATGGTGGAGAGTAAGAGATGCACAACAGTACCAAGGGAGTTGTTGTCTGTGTATGTATCTCGGCTGGAAAAATTGTTGCAAGAATGCCTCAGAAAAGGTAGTTTGCCAGCGATTGAACTGGACCGAACCAGGCTGGACAGGATCCTTAAGTCTGCCCCTTCTCAGAACTGCTGTTGCTTCAGTTACACCTGGCAGATCGACTGGAATCCCCACCCTCCATGTGAGTTAATGAGAGAAATTAGGGAGTTGAGAAAAGGCGACCTCGGGAGGGACCTGCACCAATAGCTGCTACTGACCCGAGTGACTGAGGGTGACCCATCAATGAAGTTCAGGGGCAGAGGTTGGCAGTCAATGAGTGCTCTGACAAGGAAAAAGATATGTCACAATGGGCGAACTGTTGAGAGAGATCAGAATTCAAAAACAGTCCTTATGAAGGCCATGCAAGTAGCAGCCCTGACCTATATCCGACTGCATCTGCTATGGGGTGGGGGTACCCACCCATGTATCTCCTGCTGATAACAGCTCGAACTCGATTCCTTGACCATGGAAGTGGAGAAACTGACGAGATGTCTCCAAATGCTTATCACGCGCAGACAGAGATGGCACCAAGGTTTCCAGTTAGTAATACCCCGCCCTGGCTCCCAGTGTGGCGCCTCGGCCAGCTCAAACTCCAGAAAGTATGTTTTGCTATAATTGTGGGAAAGATGGGCACATGAAAGGGAATGCCAGTCCCAAAAGACACTGACAAAGTTGCATAAGGCTACAAGGAGAGCTTCGGAGAAGAAATCAGTGGTTAAGAGGTGCACGACATGATCCCAGTGAGGGCACCAAAAATGCTAATTCACGCCCTTTTGTGGCAAAGTCAGTTGCCCAGGCCCCTCACTACCGCCTCCAGACTGGTCCAGAATAGTGGTCCCTCCATGGAGACCACTGTAAAGGTGAACGGAGTGTCTACAAAACTATATTAGACAGTGGCTCCCAAGTGACAATTATGTTCCAAGATTGGTATCAGAAGCATTTGTCAAGTACCCTTACAACCATTAGAAGGACTGCATGTATGGGGGTTAAGTGAGAAGGCCTACCCCTATTCCGGGTATATCCGAATTTGGCTGTCTTTCCCCACCTCCGTGGCTGGAGTGGCCGAACAAGTAGAGACCCTAGCCTTAGTGTGTCCCCCACTGGACTGTATGATGGTGTCCTTTGTTGATTGGAACAAATGCTCATATGTTGGAAGGCTGGCACAGTTGTGTTATGAAAACAGGGGTCAAAGACTAGTAGAGCTTTAAGGTTCGGCTTTAATTAAGAGGCATATGAGGCACAGAGAGATGCTGAAAAACAGAACCAGAGGAACCGGCGAATTGTATGGAAGAAGGATCCTGAGTCTCTGATCCTGGCGCCAAATGCCCAGTGTACCTTACAGGGAGAGGTCCATATCAGAAAGGATGTTAAGAATAAAATATTAATGTTGGATGCACCAGGCGATGGAAAATTGCCAGAGGGACTGCTGGTCAAGCCTAGTATTTTGCCCGCTAGAGCCCATGCTTATGCCAGAAGGGTAATGGTCCAAGTTCATAATGTGTCTGAAAGACATTCGAGTAAACAGAGGTTGCATCCTGGCTAATGTGCATTGTGCAGACACTGCAGTGCTACCCAGCAGCAAGAGTTCAAGGAAGAATGACAGAGTAGCCTCGACTTGTTTGATTTCGACTCCCGCTGCCAGCTGAATGGAAAGTGAAGATCAGTGAGAAGCTTGCCCAGAGAGACCAGGTGTTTTCTTTAAAGGAATGGGATGTAGGATGCGTGCAAGGAGCTGAGCACAATATCCGCTGCGTGTGTGGAAGACCATTTCGTGAGAGGTCTCGGCCCTGGCACCTGCTGACATAGATGATGTGAGACGGCATCTGCAAGAGATGTTAGCTGCTGGTGTAATACAAGAATCCAGAACCCTTATGCTTCCCCCATTGTGGTAGTGAGGAAAAAGAATGGAACAGTAAGGATGTGTGGATTATCGCACCTTAAACCGGTGGACTATCCCTGATCAGTACACAATGCCCCGCATTCAGGATGCTTTGGACTGCCTACACGGGAGCAAGTGGTTCTCTGTGCTGGATCTCCGCAGTGGGTACTATCAGATCCCGATGGCCCCAGAGGACCGTGAAAAGACAGCCTTTATCTGTCCGCTTGCTTCTATGAATTCATGAGGATGCCTCAAGGTTTCAGGTGCCCCAGCCACTTTTCAACGATTGATGGAGCGTGCAGTGGGGACATGAACTACTAGAGTGCCTGGTATACCTAGATGATGTTATTGTGTTTGGCAGCTCACTGGAGGAACATGAGAGCAGATTATTTAAGGTATTGGACCGACTGGAGGACTTTGGCCTTAAACTGTCCATTGATAAGTGTCAATTTTTTCAAACATCAGTAAAGTATGTGGGACACATAGTATCCACCGAGGGAATAGAGACCGACCCAAGTAAAGTTGAGGCCTTGACCACCTGGCCACAGCCCAAAAATCTAAAGAACTGCAAGATTCCTGGGATTCTGTGGTTATTATGGCGCTTTATCAAGGACTATTCAAGAGTGATCCGCCCTTTACTTAACCTTACTCAAGGGTATCCCCAACCCACAAAAATACCAAAAGTCACGTCCCTCAAGACTGAAAGAGTGTATTTTCATCCAGTGAAGTATTTGGGCCCGCTGGACTCCTGATTGTGAGACTGCTTTTCATGAGATCATATATCAACTACCCATGCTCCAGTGCTGGCCTATGCCGATCCAAGAAAACCTTACGTCCTGCACACTGATGCTAGCTTGCAAGGGTTGGGGGCTGTGTTGTACCAAGAGCACGAGAATGGCCTGAGACCAGTGGCCTTTGCCAGTAGAAGCCTGACCCCATCCGAAAAGAACTATCCTGTACATAAGTTAGAGTTCCTAGCTTTGAAGTGGCCATTGTTGACCAATTCCATGAGTACTTGTATGGGGCTAAAATACTAGTAAAACTGACAATAATCCTTTGACCTATGTGCAGACCTCAGCTAAGTTGGATGCCACTGGCCATAGGTGGCTTTCTGCATTATCTACATATGACTATCTTCTCGAATACCGAGCAGGTCTGAACCACATAGATGCTGATGCTCTCTCCCGAGGCCTGTTCCCCAGAATGATTGGGTCCGATTGGCAGAACCTGACATTCGGGCACTCTGCGAAGTTTGACAGGGAGGAACAAATGTCCACGGACGCAGTGGACTGCATGGTGGATTGCTTGGGAGCCTCTGAGAATTGCATACCTGCCTTATTGCCACTTTTCTGCAATAGACATTGGTGCACTGCCTCAGCTGGACAATGACAGTATTCTGGGCTCAATCCCCGATCCCATGATCAAAGCAGCTTTGAAGCCTCTATGCAGGAAAAGATGTGTCCAAATTACGCCCACTGATTTGAGAACTGCACTGTTATACAAAGAAGGTCCTAAGTTGAAACTGATCAATAAAACTGTTATACAGAGAAACAGTAGACAGAGGGGACAAGTAGACAAACAACAACTAGTGCTGCCCACTGCCTTTCGAGACTCAGTACTGAGGTCCTTGCACAACCCATGGGGCACCTTGGTATAGACAGAACACTTGACTTGGTGAGATCCAGATTCTATTGGCCTAAGATGGGGCTGATGTGGGCAACACATTCGAACTTGTAGTCGCTGCTTATAGAGGAAAGCTTTGCCCCAGAGGGCTGCCCCTTGTTAACATCACCACCAGTGCACCCATGGAGCTGGTCTGTATTGATTTTCTAAGTTTGGAGTCAGATCAAAGAAATATCAGTAATGTGCTGGTGGTCACTGACCATTTCACGAGATATGCCCAAGCTTTCCCCACCAAAGACCAGAAAGCATCCACTGTGGCCAAAGTACTTGTAGAAAACTTTTTGTTCACTATGGGGCTCCACAAAGAATCCATTCTGATCAAGGGAGAGACTTTGAGAGTCGTCTGATCAAAGAGATGCTTTCTCTGTGGGGTGCAGAAAGTCCAGAACCACTCCTTACCACCCCAGGGGACCCACAGCCTGAACGTTTCAACCGCACTTTGCTAGATATGCTAGGCACCCTGCACCCAAAGGACAAGCCTAGATGGAGCCAACAAATTAGCACCCTGGTACATGCTTATAACTGCACCAAAAGTGATGCCACTGGATTCTCCCCTACCGCCTGATGTTTGGAAGAGAAGCTCGACTACCAGTAGATGTGTGTTTTGGGGTCTCTCCTGATGGGGTTCAGGCTGACAACTATTTACAGTATGTGCAAAGTTAAAGGCCCAGCTAACTCATGCGTATGCTGGCTCAAACCATGGCTGCCAAAAGAAATCTGGCCAACAAAGAAAGGTATGTATAAAAGGTGAAAGCACAGGAACTCCGGGGAGGAGATCGGTATTGCTAAGAAATCTGGGATTGCATGGCAAGCACAAGATTGCTGACAGATGGCACCATCTCCCTCACATTGTAGTGGGCAAACTAGATGATCTGCCAGTGTACAAAGTAAGGCCTGAGAATAATTCAAAAGATGTAAAACAATGCATAGAAATCATTTACTGCCCATTGGACAAATCTTAATTGAGTCTGAGCCCTAGAAGATGCCCCTCTGGACCAGTGACTAGAGCTGCTGCTAAGAAAAGATCAAGAAAGTCTGCACCTACAGAAGCAAAGTTAAAGTGTTCCCTCCACAAGTCCCAGTTGAGCATGACTGTCAGTCCATATCGGAAGAAAGTGAGAGTGACTTTGAATACTATCCTTCTTACGAACTGAGTCAATTGTTTCGGGGCAATCCCCTAGTCAATACTGGAGACAAAGCTGGGCCTTCTGGACTGTTTAAGCCCCCAGCTTCATCCCTGGAGCCAATGCTCCCAGAAAGTGAAGTGCAAAGCATCAGATCAGATGAAATGGAATCATTGTGCATGGTTGAACTGTTTGAGCTTTCAGGGGAGGAAAATGATAGATTGGGGCAGACTGGTGATACACCCGAACAAGAAGAGTATTTTGAGTGCCCTGACAGTCCACTGCCAGTGTCCGAAAGCTCTCCATGATGAGCCAAATGTTGTGGACTCAGAAACTGTAACTCCTGGAGCTGAAAGTGCCCCAAGTTCTAGCCTCTCTACCCCCATGGAGACTCCCCTGACAAGTGTGGACAATGCTGAAAATGAGGCTCAGAGTGCAGAGACTGTAACAGTTCCCCCTAGAAAGACTGGTCGAGCTGTAAAGCCTGTGGTGCACCTCAGTTATGATTCCCTTGGGAGGCCTGTGGATTTGCCTCTCAATGTTGTCCATAAAGGAGTGTATGTGTCCCGAGCTCATTGCCCAAACTGAGCGTCAGTGCTAACTCAAGTTACTTGTGTTGCCCTCTAGTATGGTGCCTTGCCCTGTCCAGCCCCAAGGTAACTGATAGGGAAGGCCCTCTCTTCAGGTTTCATGTACAAGAGGTAATAACTTGAGTTATGGTACAATGTATGTAATACTGTGTAAAGAGGACGCTGCAATGTTTCAGAAATGTGTTCTTGGTAAAATGATATATTGACTGATGATTACATGCGAAGCCTAATGCAAATGTATATAGTTTGCAGTTGAAACTTATGGGAACTGCTTGACGCGACGTCAAGCTTTCCCAGGCCAGGAAGGGTGTAACCCCGTGCAAATGGGGTTCCCAAAAGACTTCCAGGAGCTTGCTTGAATGCTCCAAGCCTGAATGGTGTTTGGCATTTAAGCCATTTATCAGTGAGTGTTTTAGAGCCTCTGGTACTGTCTCTTTAAGAGCTGTCTGCTTGCAGACATAATTAGTTTGATGGGGGACTGTGTGCTTCTCTGAGTACCACTTGAGCTGCTGCCAATTCACTTAATTTTGCAGTCACTAGGAGTGCAAAGGGAACCTATCTGAAAGATGTAACTGTTTACCAGAAATTATTTAGAGTAATAATGAAATTACAGTTTGTCTAACCTGCTTTCTTTGCAGTCAGAACTGTGTCTGCTAGTTCCCATTCTAGTTTTGAACTGCTGAACTGGACCAATCAGTGTGGGGTAAGCTAGCTCTAAAAATGGTGCCTTGGACGAATCAGAACTTGGACTCATAATCTGAGCCAGCCACAAGAGGATTGTATGGCAGTGACTTGGGAGATGTAGTTTAGACTTCAGTGCCTTTTGGACCAACAGCAGCAGTCTTTGTGAGTGACAGCCAATCCAGTCAAGAACTGGGAGGAACTCAAAGGAAGTGCCCGGTTTTTGTCGGTTGGAGTTCAGTTGAGCTTTGGCAGTGAAGAAGGAAGGAGCCCTGTGCTTTTTCAGTGTGCAGTTTTAGTCAAAAACCGTGTGTAAGGCCCAGAGTTCCGGTCTGCAGCTTGTGTAACAGCTTGTTAGGACTGAATCCGTCCTGTGAAAAGAATCAAAGGATCTCTGAAGAGTAGAAACCAGGCTCACCCTGTAGAAGACTGGAAGAATTGCTGAAAATTGCACTCGGTCTGTCAGGAACTGAATCTGCTGTGTGTTCTCCAGTATTGTGCAGTAATTGCGATCGGGATACAGATGCAGCCTGCCTGGTATAGTACTTTCTTTATGGATGTGTGAAGAGGTTTGTGTACCTCAAGTGAGCCCTGCTGACATTGAAGGACCCTATCTTATTTGGAGGTCGTGAGTACTAATTCAGGGTTGCTCCTGTTGAATTGCCACATTAAATCCAAATGGAATTACTGTACTGCTGACTGTTTAATTCTCCTTTTCTCTGTGAAAGGGCCCCTACCAGCTGCCACGGTTTGGACTAGCCACTGGGGCTTGGGTACTAGGGACAGTAACTGATAGGGATAGGCCTGTGCACAGAGCCATAGGTATTATTAGAGTGATAAGCTAATTAACCTGATTTCCCCTGTCCTTGTTATATCCCCTAAATAAATCAGAGCTGCTTGTTTCAGCAAAGTTATACTGCCTGAGGTATTTGTCTATGTTAAAGTACTGTACTGTGATTGTTGCACTGTATCTCATTTCACAGGAGGTCCCAGTGCGGAACCAGACCTGGGGGTAAGTGTATACTGTGAAGGTAATTCTGATATATTGTGTGGGCCACTAGTGGGAAGAAAGGGGGGTTGCAGTGTCCCAGAGGGCTGTGACCAAGTTAGTTTAACTATTGCAAACCCTGACCTCTGGGTGGAGGCACCCGCCATTGGATCCAGGCCCCTCAACCTGTTAGTGGCAAATCAGGCAGGGGTAGTAGCCCCTGGGATAGCGCCATCTAGGGGTTACACACACATTCTCTTTATCATACTTTAGCTGCAACAGTGAAGAGCTGTTTTATTTTTTTATTGTAGTCATAATTACCAGAGAAAGTGTTTGAGAGTATCATTGTATGTTGGACACAACAAAAATCTTAACATTGTGTCTTCACTGATTCTAAAGGTCTGTTCTACCATCTACAGTATATAACTTCCAACATACAAATGTTACAATGGCTATCTGTTTGTCATTATCTGTTAGGCCACCATTACAAATTAGTGGCTTCTGGGGGGTAGACACTTGCAGCTGATAACAGCAGACAGATTTCTAGAAGTTCTCATCTGCAGTGCCTTACTTCTACAAATTTTATGAGAACAAGAGACTGAATCTTAAAAACTACAACTACATGTGACAGTGGTTACTACTTTCTATCAATATAGTTTTTTTCATCTGATTCAGATAAGGGATGGCTGAGGCAAGGGCCATCTGAGACCAGGAATGGGAATGCACGGGCTCTAGCAGATACAAGCAGTAAAAGTAAAGTGGCACATGAGGGCATTGGGGAGGATGAGACATGGATAATGGTCGTCCTTTTGGCAGTCCGAAAACTGAACATGAAAGCTGCACCATTTAATTCCTGAGTGACCCTGATTGAAATGAGTGTGGATTTGGCCACTACAGAGGTAAACATGCTATAGACTCGGCATCTCAGACTGGTATGGCTGTTACAGGACTGATATGGGAGAACACAGCTTTATGATCACAACCTGAGCATTTAAAAATGGAGCTTATGCTGTAAACCTTTGCTTGCTGGGGATCCTGGAAGGGACGGAGGACTCAGATCCCACTGAATTTGTGATAGGACTCTATCAGCCAGTGCTTTCTATTGCTAATGAGGGCCAGATCTACCAGGCCTACAAAATCATGCTGAGGAAAAGACCAAATAACTCCAAACAACCTAAAACACTGCTGGTGGTTACTGGAAGTGTTTTGTTAAGGAATTGAATTTTACAGGTGCCTAAAACTTTGGAACAGCTTTTTTGCAGAGTGGTACACATTTTCAGTGCTTCGCATAATTAAGCCATGTGACATGACAGCGATGAACCCAGTCTGATGTGGTGAGATCTGGACAGTGTGAAATGGCTATTTCCCACACATTATGAATGCAGGCTAAATTGTAAATTCCTTATGTGGGAATGTTTACATTTATGGTGATTCTGCATCTGGCTGATGAGGGTAAGCAGCTCAGGTGCATCAGGAAGGACTCTGCTGTAAAGGACACCCGTCTGATTCAGAACAGGATGATGGCTGAGAAATGAACAATGGTAAAAGGTTAACAAGGGACTATGGTTGATAAGCAACTAGTTTTGGGGATGTATGTTTACAAATGTATGGACTGGATGTAATGCTGTTTTTTTATAATTCAGAGCGGTTGCTCATCTTTGCTTTAATTCCTTGATGAGGTGTTGGGCAATCTGATAAATGCACACATTTTTATTTCTAGCCCTTTTCCAGCATTTTTCTTTTGAAAATAGTAGCAGCTGCAAGGTCAGAAATGGACTTTGGCAGTCTTCGCTGCTGGGACAAACTGGCTTATAAACACGGTATTAGAGACTGAGAGCATTCTTTGGTTGAATAAACCCACCGGTGTCTGTTGGAATAGCTACATAACCTAGTTACTGGCAGCTGTATCCATCTGGCATATTTTCTTTCTGATAGTCGCTGCACAGCCTTCTTGTTGCTAGCCTGGCAGTCAGGGTTTTGCAGGGTGATGTAAGTTACTGAAACAGTTTCTCTGGTATGTTATTTCTAAATATGTTTTAATGGGCCAAATTTTTATTATATTGTATAATTGTGAATGAGAATTATTTTATGCTACCTTTATTGGTAGTTACATATATAGTGCATTTAACAATTCAATAACTTTTGGATTGTAGGTTCTGATGGGGGGGCAGGGGAAAGTCAGTATTTTGCTTCTGTTTAAGGTTCATGGACTAATACAACCACAGTAGTGGCATGGTACTGCAAGGGACTCTCACTCCCATGGGACTGTTAAGTTGTATATTATGGGTGGAAGTCCATGGTTATGCTGCACATAGTGTCTAACAATCCTATTGCTTTGGGACTAACATACTAACATACTATTTGCCATCAGATTAGGCCTTACGGTCTATCGAGTCTGCTCGAACCTAGATCCTTAGTTGGGTGCTGAGACCCTCCCATCCCTTGTGCTCCAGAAACCCCTATCATCCATCCCCCCCCTCCCCGGGACAGGCCATTATCTGATACATCCACTTTCTGTGTCTGTCCCACCCTCTTTTGAAGCCCTCCACTGTGGATCTCTGAACCAGCTCATCAAGCAGTGCATTCCAAGGGTCCACCACCCTCTCAGTGAAAAACCTCCTCCTCTTCCCCCCCCTCACCCTTCCACCTTCCAACTTCAAACCATGCCCTCTGGTGATACCTCCCTGCTTTAGTCTAAAGATCCCCTCCATGTTTACCCTATTTATTCCTTGAGGTACTTGAAGACCTCAATCATGTCCCCTGTCTCCTCTCCTCCAATGAAAACAGGCAGAGCTCCTCAAGTCTGTCCTCATAAGTCAAATCCCTAGACCTCAGATCATCTTTGTTGCCCTTCTCTGTACCCTCTCCAGGAGCTGTATGTCCCTCTTCAAGTGTGGTCTCCAGTACTGTACACAGTATTCAAGGTGTGGTCTAACCAGTCCATTGTACAGCGCAGAATCACTTCCTTGCTCCTAGAGGTGATCCCCTTACGATGCATCCCAACATCCTGTTTGCCTTGCTAGCTGCCTCCTGCACTGCTCAGAGTTATTCATACATGTATCCACCATGACCCCAGGTCTTTTCCCCTATTGAGGCCTCCAGCACCTCCCTCCCAGGGTGTACCTGTGTTTAGGGTTTCCCGACCAAGATGCAACACCTTGCACTTGGTGATATTGAATTTCCATGTGTGAGCCCAGCTTTCCAGGGTGTCCAGGTCCCTTGCAGGGCCAACCTCCCTCTTCTCCCTCAACTACTGCTCCCATCTTGGAGTCATCCGCAAGAGACTCATTTCACACCCTATACCCTCCCTGATGTCCGATATGTATGCATTAAACAGGATCGGACCCAGGACCGAGCCCTGTGGTACCCCACTACCAACCTCTCTAGGGTTCAAGAGCTCCCCACAGACCACTACTCTCTGAGTGCGTCCAGCTAGCCAGTTTTAATCCATCTGACCATCAAAGGGCCTACTCCTAACCCCATCAGTTTCTCCACCAGACCATTGTGGGGACAGAGTCAAACGCCTTGCTGAAGTCCAAGAATAATACATCCACAGGCTTACCCCTGTCCAGTTCTGATGTTACCCATTCATAGAACTCCACAAGGTTGGTTTGACATGATCTACCTGGCACAAACCCATGTTGCCAACTATCCAGATCTCCGACCTCCTCCAAGTACACCCCCAATCGTTCCTTTAGTATACTCTCCATTAATTTTCCCACCACCGAGGTCAAACTGATGGGTCTATAGTTACCTGGTACTTCCCTCGACCCCCTTTATGGATTGGTACCACATGTGCCTCTGAATCCCTAGGTACCCTCCCTGTCTCAAGTGACCTGCTGAAAGCTCCAGCGGTACAGCCAGTATGTCCGCCAATTCCCATAGTACTCTCGAATGAATGCCATCCGGCCCAGGAGATTTGTTTTTCTTTAGGGCCTTGAGGGCTAACCACACCTTTTTGGTGGAGATAGCATCATCCGTCCCCTCCACCTTACTGGTCTTTTGTCCTTATCCAGATGTGACACCCTGGGTACCTCCCTCCCTCTTGCTCCATTTCTGTTGCTCCCCTGATCCCACTCCTGCCGCTTATCCCCTTCATGCCTTGCTTGTAGATATCCCATCCTCCCTAGTGAACACAGAGGCAAGGTACTGCTAACACTCTGCCTGGTCCCTCGCCTCTTCCACCCACCCTCCTTCTGATCTCAATCTGCTGAGATGGCCCTGTTTTCTTCCATTCCCCAATGTACCGGAAGAACACCTTTTCCCTCCATGTATCTCTGTGCCAGCCGCTGCTCTTACTGACTTGCCCTCAACATACGGGTGACTTTTCTAGATGCAAGCTGGTACATTTCCTTATCCCTATCCCTCTTGTTGTTTTATATTTTGTAGGCGCCTTCTTCTTCTGACTGCTACCTGTACCTCACTGACCACCAGCATGGTTTATGTGACCTTGCTCCTTCACTTGCAACTTAGCGAGATCCTGACTGCCTCATGAAGTCCCCGCTTATGACCTCCCATCTCCTTTCCACACTTGTCGTTGAGGTAATCCTCTCAAGTGATCCTTGAGAATATTCACCATGCCCATAAAGTCTGCCCCTGAAGTCCACTGCACAGTGTCCTAGATCTCACCCCACCCCCCATGCTTATTTGAAACCAAACAGTATTGTGGTCACTCCCAGTCAGGGGGTCCTGTACAAACATGTCCTTCACTAGATCCCCATCTGCCAGACACATCCAGGACATGCCCTCCCTTGTGGGCTCCATCACATGCTGTGTTAAGAACACATCCTGGAAGCCGTCCAGCAGCCTCTGTTCCTTGGCCACCTTAGAGGACATGGTTCCCCAGTTTGTACCTGGCATATTAAGGTCCCCCATCAACACCACTCCTTCCCCTTTTGGACCACACTGGGCAATGATGTTGTCCAGCAAACCATCCTCTAGAACATCACTCATCCCAGGGGGCCTATATGCTACTCCCAGCTTGACCTCATTTCCTGCTGGGGATCGTAAGGTGACCCATAAGGCCTCCACGTTTCCCTCTGCCTCTTCTACCATAGCAATTTCTATATCATCTCTAATGAACATAGCCACTCCACCCCCTCTGCCCTCCTTTCTATCCTTCCTAAGCATAGTGTACCCCTGTACATTTAGGTCCCAGTCATGGTTTTTGTTGGCCCACGTCTCCGTGACCGCCACCACATCCACCCTCGAACAGCATGGCCTGGAACTCCGGCAACTTGTTTCCCAAGCTCCTGGCATTTACTAACACCAACCCCCACCCCTTATCCCTGATCCTCTTTGTCGAACCCCACCCAGATTCCTTATACTTCCATCCTCCCCCTGCTCCTCCTGAAACCTCCACCTCCAGTCTGTTTCCCCTCTTGGGCTTGAAGGCTACTCCCCTCATCTGGAGGAGAGGGCTTCTGGTCAGCCCCTCCCTCATCCCTTCCCCCCCTTACAAGTTTAAACCCCAACTTTCTTGTATGTAGTCAGCCATCCCCTGTTTAAGGACTTACTTCCCTAATGGGGCAAGATGAAACCTGTCCTTGGCATATAGTCCCTTATCCTCCCAAACTCCATTCCAGTTCCTAACACCCCAACCCATTCTCTTCACCTACTTCCTGAGCCAGTCATTAACCTCTGTAAGCTTCATTTTTTCTCCACTGAGGCCTTTGGTACTGGCAATATCTCCGAAAGGAAATGTTGCAATCCATTATCTCGACAGACTCTGGCAAGTTCTTGGAACCTTGCTTGATTTCCAAAATGCTATTTCCTCTAGATCATTAGTTCCCAAACGCATCAGAGAACCGGCTTCCTACTCAATTCCTAACCATTTCTCATACACATGAACTTTGCTCTGTGCACTGTCAGCCCAGAGATACCACTGCCTTCACCTGGCTATGGCATCCACCCCTGTCCCTCCCAATGGATACCCTCAATCATCGAGTCTCCCAGTAACAGAACCCAACACACTGCCATCATCCTTATGGTTACCTCCACTATGCCCTCAGCCCCTTTATTCATGATCTCACTTCATGGGAGTCTTCCTGCCTTATTAGAGACCCCTTGTCACCCTCCCTTTCTGCCTCCCTTGCTATTTTGCCCCATCAAACTTCAAACCCCTCTGAATAGGTGTCCCTTTAACCCTCTCTTATCTGAACCATTTATCCTGGCCCTGATGGTTTCCCCTTCCCCCACACCACCATCCTCCCCTCTTGTAATAGTACCCCTGCCTCCAGAGGCTCTCTGTGGGTTCCCTTTAGCTAGGGCCCCATCCTTGGTACTGACCTCCCTGCTGAAGGGGGGCTCCTTTCCTACCTCCTTGTCTCCCAGTTTCTCTCCAATCATGCTCTCCTCCCTCATGTCTGGAATATGTTGCATCTCCCCCATTTGCTTAACATATATGTTTCCCCTTCTCCCTCTGGGACTATGTCTATCCTTTCCATAGCTGGTCTGTGATGCTCTATGGGTATCCGACTCCCTCCCCCCGGCCTCTGTATAAGTTTCCTCATTTCCACCAACCCCTTCCTCCTCTAGGTTGCTTAGTAGCTCAAATTTGTTGTGACACTCTATGTCAGCCTCCATCAAGTAAACTGAGTTTCCTAACTGCATCTCTAAACTGACTCTCTTCTTCCCTCTTGCACTGTTCACCTTAGAGCTCCTTCCACAGTCTGCTGTTTTAGGCTTCTGCACAACAGCCCCTCCTGACTCTTCCCTCCAGTCTCTTTGTATTCAGAATGTTCACCCTGTACGCTTTCCCTTAGCATCAACTTCCTCATCTAAGGGTCCTCTGTCCCTAATATCCCCTCCTGCTTGCTGTAACATAACGTCCTGTATTCCAGAGCGCTGCCCAGCCTCCCTCAGCCCCACCCTTCTGCTGCCCATATCCACACCCTTATCCTTGACACCCCCAGCTCCTACAGCTTACTCCTTAACCAATATACTCTCTCCGATACAAGATAGCTGTCTACAGAGTGGCAGCCCTCTCCAGGCCCACTTAGAATTATTGCCATCCCACAGCCTGTGCAGCTCTACAACCCTTCTGAAGATGCCTGCCATGGTGGAATATACAACCTGATTATCCCTCTGTTTATAATAGCACACCTCTTTCTCAGTCCCTTCCTGAGTACAGTTTCTTATACTGACTGTAGTTATTTACAAACCCATTTCAACCCCACCAATAAAGTTCCCAAGTCTCACAAACACATACAGTCCAGTGTGTGTTCGGTCCCACTAATAGCGTGTGTGCAGACATCAGGGTACAGATGATGTCACAGGCCCATAGCTGTTGCTTCTCAATTTCAGTCCCAAACAGAAATACTCAGCCCTTCAATCCCAACCCCCAGTGGCTTTTCAGTATTTGAGAAAGCATACAAAACAGGGTAGGTGGGAGGGCTCTTGGCAAACAACACATTTAAATTTCCCTCTAATTATCCCTGCCAAACAACTATCCTCAAGCCACCAAAGTTACAATATCACAGCCCAAGTAACAGTTCTAATTCAAGGTAATAATTTTTAACACATAGAACTAATTTCACTTACAAACTATTCAAATATTTCAGTTAAAACAGAATATAACTCCAGCCTTTTCCTACCTGCCTGCTGCTTAAGCTCCCAAGTGAACAATGAAAGCCAAGGTAATTCCTGTTTAAAGACAAGGTAATTGCAGCTAATGTCCCCTCCCCAACACCAGGCAAACAACACATTTAAATTTCCTTCTAATTATCCCTGCCAAACAACTATCCCCAAGCCACCAAAGTTACAATATCACAGCCCAAGTAACAGTTCTAATTCAAGGTAATAATTTTTAACACATAGAACTAATTTCACTTACAAACTATTCAAATATTTCAGTTAAAACAGAATATAACTCCAGCCCTCTTTCCTACCTGCCTGCTGCTTAAGCTCCCAAGTGAACTACTCTGTGTTTAAGGTATCCCCAAAATGAATAACAATAGACAAGGGGAACGCATCCTAATGTAATATTGCTTTTGTATCAATTTGTTCCTTATTATCTCCAAACTATTTAATATCTTTGTAACTGTAATTTGAAAAATTAATAAACATAGGCCCAGATATTCAAAAGGGTTGCACCATGCGCAACCCACTGATGCGTCCCGGCGCGATATTCAAAAGGGAAAAGTAAGCGGCAAATCCAGTGCGCCAGAGGGCATCAGTATTGTATGAATATAGGTGGGGGTGCGGTTCATGCATAACCTGCACAGCCCGTATTCAGCCCGGATGTGCAGAGCCATGATGCGCAACCCTACCCGCGCCCAGCACAAAGTTATGACAAAAAAAGGAACAACTGATGGCCACCAACAGGTGAGCTGCTGCATTGCAGGGCACAACACGGCAGCTGCCACCTGTGGGTGGCCACCCGAGTTCCGGCTGCACCTGGCGGCACCCCCCCATGCCCGATCGTGGGCATCTGTATAAAAAATACACATCATCCAATATCCCTGGTGGTCCAGTGGACCGCTTTCTGCCCGATCGCGGGCATTTGTAATGAAAAAATACTTCCAATATCCCTGGTGGTCCAGTGGACCGCTTTCTGCCCGATTGTGGGCATCTGTATAAAGAAAATTCATCATCCAATATCCCTGGTGGTCCAGTGGACCGCTATCTGCCCAATCGCGGACATCTGTATAAAGAATATCCATCGTCCAATATCCCTGGTGGTCCAGTGGACCGCTATCTGCCCGATCGTGGGCATTTGTCAAAGAAAAATAATCCCAATATCCCTGGTGGTCGAGTGAATTCACATATCTGGAATGTGTAGTATGGTACGGGCTGCACACCCATTGGCTCATGCTGTGAACCAATGGGCATGCAGCCCTACCGAGGTGTAGCGTTGGCGGCGGGCAGGGCAGGTGGGTGGGGTGCTGCCGCCTGCCTGCTGACCGGGGGGGAGTGGGGCAGTGGGGCTCAGTGGGCGGGTGGGGGGTACCACTAGACCACCAGGGATACTGGACGATGGATATTCTTTATACAGATGCCCGCAATCGGGCAGATAGCGGTCCACTGGACCACCAGGGATATTAGAAGAATTTTTCATTACAAATGCCCATGATCGGGCAGAAAGCGGTCCACTGGACCACCAGGGATATTAGAAGAATTTTTCATTACAAATGCCCACGATCGAGCAGAAAGCGGTCCAGTGCACCACCAGGGATATAGGACATGTTCTTTTTTTATACAGATGCCCGCAATTGGGCTGCAGGGCGCCAGGCGCAAGTCGTCGGGGATCAGCGCACCTGCATGCAAATGGGGCCATAATGACATGCACATGGCCCCATGTGTGCCTTGTATACATTACGGCCCCATTTGCATGTCAGGTTTTCAATATCGCAGTTGCTGTGCATGGCGCAATGGAACTTGCGCTAGCGCATCTCCATGCTCCACTCTGGCCATTTGCACTGGCGCAGTGCCACTGCGCCATGCACACTGGGGGTGGCCAGGGTGCGATATTCAAAGCTGCTGAGCCATGGCGCATCTCCGTTGAATATCACCCAGTCCACACCCGTGCGCAGCTAAGCTGAGC
Organism: Neoceratodus forsteri; assembly: GCA_016271365.2. Taxonomy (NCBI): domain Eukaryota; kingdom Metazoa; phylum Chordata; order Ceratodontiformes; family Ceratodontidae; genus Neoceratodus; species Neoceratodus forsteri. The sequence continues at coordinate 1,700,674,766 of CM057450.1, forward strand.
TGCGCCCAAGCTTGTGCCACAGCCTGCCACAGTTTGAATATCTGGGTCATAATGTTTAACAAAAAGAAATCAAACAAAAAAAAAGAAATGAGCTGGTTCTCAGTGTCAGTATAAATGAATGAAACAAAATAAAACACATAGGCCATAAGATGAGGCCCATTATTGTGTTTTTTCATTCTAGCAAGAGGGGCACTACTTATTCTAAGCAATTTTTTGTAGTCATTAACCTGACAGACCTTGTCTCTGCAAGAAATCCTGCAATTTTCTGTCTGGCTCATCCAATGTTACCCATCTGTCAACCAGTCTTGACACCATACCCATTAAAGCATTTTTGCCTACGATTTCAACAATATTTGCCTAATCTGGGCCCAAGATGGCTCAAAATGGTCAAAATGTATCCACAAATGTATTGAAATGATTAGTGAAAGCATTATGCAGGTTGTACATAATACATGGTAGAAAATGTGTTTAAAATGCACAAAAAAATCCTTGCATTTTATCTTTGAATTATGCATGAAATTGTTTATAGAGCCCAGAAGTCTTTCCTCATTGGTCATGCAAACAGATAATGTGCAATAAACAGCCATATCTCTATTTTGGTAAAATTAGTGGGGCAAAACAAATCCCAACCGCCTAAATTATCTATCATCAGCAATATTCACAGGTCATTATAGCTATAAATATGTTCCATTTTAACTCCATGCAAAGTATTTGGATGATCAATGCATGATAATTTAAATTAATTTCTTCCTAAATATTCATAGTAGCATGTGTTTTCATGGCAAACAGCATATTTTCCTTAGTGGCAGCACTGTAAAAAAAAAAAATAGCACATGAAGTCTTTACACAACCATCGTACAGGCAGGTTTTGATGTCTCAAATGATGATAAATTTAATTTTTTTTTTAACTCGGCTTTATTGAGTAGTATGTCACCACAGTACAATTTACATTGCATTGACAATAGAATGATAAAAATGAACAGATGTGGCATTCTAAATCCATTTACAAGCAATATTTCCATAGTTTGAATCATCAAACCGTGAACTGTGGCTCTTCACCTGTCTCAGCAAGGAATACATATCATCAGACTAACTGAACTCCCCCACAAAGGGACATTCATAATAATCTGAGTATTGATAGGTGTTGCTGAAATGTATAGATAAAACACAACATCCTCAAGTGAAAAAAGGGTCAGGAACTCATGCCCCAACCACTGGCTGCATACTGACCCCCAACCCCCCATTGGTATTCAGTCACAGATGGAACAGAAGTTTAAAAAATCAATGTGGGTCCAAGAGAAAGAAGAAGCCATAAATGTCCTCTTCTATTTTCATCAGGCTTTTAAATAATGTGATCACTGCCTGTCCAGAAGCCATATGTGTAGATGGTGGACTGCAGGCTCGACAGGGAGGAGACAATGATCTATTCTGCTCTGCCCCCAGCCCCCCCGGGCCAGGTCAGCCACCACCTGATTACTGAGGACCTGTAATTCTTTGTGCTCTCAGAGCCCCTCTGTCAATAGCCATGACTCCCACCCTTGCCAACATAATAAATGTTGGTCTTGGAGTCTCAGCCTATCAGTCAGAGCCTCCATGGAGACCACCTCTTTTACTCTCTTAATCTAATCCTGTATTGTGGGTGGTTCTGGTTTGAGCCATTTAGCTGTGATGCATTTTAGTCCCACCACCAACAATAGCAATCTTACCTTACTGGAATCTCCCTTCAGGTTCACTACTGTAGGGATCCCCAGTATCCACTCCTCAAATTTGAGGGGTATGAGGATGTCCATAACATTCTGGATAGCTATGTGTAACCCCTTCCAGAATGTAGAGAGCTGGGGACAGGCCCAGAAAATGTGCCAGTGGTTCTCCACTCCTCTACATTGTCTTCAGCAGGCCATGGATCCTGTATGGTTGTAATGCTCAGTGATGGTGGGGACTTGAAAATACCTCACCAGAGTCTTCCAAAAAAACTCTTTCCATATAGGAGCCATAGTAGCTTTCCAACCAAATTTTAATCTGTCCTTCCAGTCAATTTCCCTAATATTTATACTTGCCTCCCGTTCCCAGGCTACTTTTTGCATGTAAAGTGAGCCCCCTCTCTCTTCTAGTAATAACTGGTATATGTCTACGAACATCCGAACATACGAAATTTGCCAGCAGATAAAGGCCTAGAGGTCTATCAAGTCTGCTCGAATGTGCAGCTAGCACCCCTTATTCTGCAGCTGCCCCTCCCTTCCACCCTTCCCCTTCATTAACCCTCCCCCTTGTCCTGTCCCATCCTCGTTTGAAGCAGTCCACTGTTCTACTGCATACCACTTCTGCAGGTAACGCATTCCACCCAGCCATCACCCTCTCTGTAAAAAAGTGTCTCCTCATCTCCCTCCTGAACCTTCCCCGCTCCAGTCTCATATCATGGCCCCTGGTGGCCCTCCCCTCCCTTACTTTGAACAGCCCCTCTGTACCCGTCTTGTTTATTCCTTTCATGTATTTAAAGGTTTCAATCATGTCACCCCTGTCTCTCCTCTCCTCCAGTGAGTACATGTTCAACTCCTTCAACCTCCTCTCATATGATAAGTCCCCAGACCCTTGATCATCTTTGTCGCCCTGCGCTGCACTCCCTCCAGTAACTTAATGTCCTTCTTCAGATACGGACACCAGTACTGCACGCAGTACTCTAGGTGTGGTCTAACTAATGACCTATACAGTGGCAGAATCACCTCCTCCCTCCTCGAGGATATACCCCTTACAATACAACCCAGCATTTTGTTGGCCTTTGCAGCTGCCTTCCTACACTGTGCCGAGTTGTTCATTGACCCTGTGATGAGCACACCCAGATCCTTCTCCTCCTCTGTCTGGGCTAGCTGCACTCCCCCTAGCTGGTAAGTCCTCCTTAGGTTCCTCATCCCAAAATGCATCACCTTGCACTTTTTGGCATTAAAGCCCAGTTGCCAGGTGTCTGACCAGGTTTCAAGCTTTGCCAGATCATCCTGCAACCCCTGCCATCCCCCTAGGTCATCCACCACCGCGCCAACCTTGGTATCATCAGCAAACAGACTGATCTTGCTCTTGATGTCCCATGATATGTCTGCAATGAATATCCCAAACAACACTGGTCCCAACACCGAGCCCTGTGGGACACCGCTCGTCACTGCCCTTGGGTGTGAGAGCTCCCCACCCACCACCAGTCTGCCACTACTCGGGTCTTAGCTGCTATTGTCGCCATTCCATATGTCATTTTCCCATCTTGAATAGGGTCTAGTCAATCGGACTAGGTGATCTGAGGAGTGAATGAAGTGCTGGACTTGCATAAATCTGAGAAAATCAGTGTTTCCCCAACTAAACTTCTCCTCTGCCTTTTGGAAAGAAATACACTTTCATTTTAAAGGAAATGAACAAATCTTGTGATTTCCTGTGTCTCCCACCTGGCATAGCCTGGGTCTAAAGTGGGGGGAAAGAATTCTGGTTCATATCTAATGTGCAATAGAGGGCCAACCCCTGCAGGAGTGGCGGTTAGATTTCTCACTACTGAGAGTATGTATAGCCCATATCTCACTCATCTGTTCTTTACCTGCTTGGCATATCATGGGGCTACTGAAGTAAGAGCCAGGGTAAACAGGGGGTTCCCTCCCGCCGTCTCATTTTCCACCTCATACCACCTTGATGACACCCGCTGTTTAGCCCAGGACAGTACAGGGCCTATCTGTGCTGCTAAATAATACAAATAAAAGTTGGGTAGGGCTAGTCCTCTCTCCTCTCTGGGCAGGTGTAGGAGATCTTTAACTATTCTGGGCTTTCTGTTTTGCCATATGAATTTCTGGGTGTCCCAGGAGAGTTTGTTCCAGAAAGGAAATGTGAGTCTCAGTGGAAGACACTAAAATAGGAAAAGGAGACGGGGGTAATATATTCATTTTTACTACAGCTATCCTTCCCACCAAATTTAGGGGGAGGTGCCACCATCTGGCTAGGTCCTGCTCAGTGTTTTTCCACAGTCTCCCATAATTTATGTTACATAATTTGGGCAAGTCTGCGGAGATTTGTATCCCCAAATATCTGATCTGGTTTCTGGGTGCCCATCTAAAGGGAAATGTTTCTCTAAATCTTTGGGTTACTTCTCCACTTAGCACTAATGCCTCCAACTTGGAAAAATGAATCTTGTGCCCTGAAATTTCTCCGAAAGAGTGAAGCTCCTCACAGAGTAATGGTACCAAGGTTTCTGGGGAGGATAAAAAGCAGAAGGAGTCATCTGCGTACAACGAGAGTTTCTATTCAGAGCCCCCCACTGTGATACCTTGTATTACAGGATTTTGTCTTATTTTAATCGCCAATGGTTCTAAAGAGAGAGCAAATAATAGGGAGGAAAGAGGACAGCCCTGTCTAGTTCCCTGAGAGAATGAAAAAAGAGCTGAACTTATTCCATTTATCCATACCAACGCCCTGAGATTCCTGTAAAGTTGTGAGATGGTTTGTAAAAATGTAGGGCCGAAATTCATTTTTTCCCATGGATGCTTTTAAAAACTACCAATTAACCCTATCGAATGCTTTCTCCGCATCCATGGAAATAGCTAGTTGAAGCCGTTCCCTGGTAACTTGGGAGGATATAATGTTGAGCAGTCTTTGTATATTATCTAGTAACTATCTACCTGAGATGAAGCCTGTTTGATCTTCATGCACTAAAGAAGGGATATATTTCTGTACCCTATTCGCCAGTATCCCAGTAAACAGCTTCAAGCCAACATTCAGTAAGGAAATGGGCCGTAAGACCCACACTTCAGGGGGTCCTTCCCTTCTTTATGGAGAACTGATATGTGAGCCAACTGCCACAATACTGGAGTGCCCCCCCCCCATTATCTCCTGGAACACAGGCAGCAGGAGTGGTGTAAGAGACTCTGTAAAGGTTTTAAAAAACTCTAATGGGAAGCCATCTGGGCCTGGGGATTTGCCATTCTTCAGAAAATATATTTAGGATTGTAACTCCTGCTGAGTGACCCCCATGTCTAATTGGTCTGCTTCCATCTGGGACAACTGCTTCAGTTTTAGTTCCTCAAAAAAGGCTCAGACTTTAGTGTCGAAATTAAGGATTGCGTCTTGTGTATATAATGAGTCATAGTATTCAGCAAACAGTTTGGTTATTGCCTCTGGATGACTCACCTTAATGGCCCCATTAGTGGGATCTTTTAACTGCAAGACCGCTCTGCTTGTTTGTTGCTGTCTCATATTGGCAGCTAACAGTTTCCCAGCTCTATTGCCATTTTTATAGTAATTCTGTCTAATTCTTCTGTAGTTGACCTCTATCTGTGAGGTTAAAAGGGCCTCCGGAGCCGCTTTTCTATTGTTTAGTTCTTTTTAAACTACTGTGTTTAGGGATATTTTATGCTGAAACTCAAGGTTCGCTATCTCGGCCTCTAGCTCTAGCCTCCTCTGTTCTCTGCATTTGTTTCCCCAGCAACAACGTTAATTATAACCCCTCTGAGGACAGACTTCAGGGCATCCCAACGGACCACATGAGAAGTCAGCCCCTCTGGGTTGTCCTGTAAGTAAGTTTTGATTGAGGATTTAATCAGGTCCTTGAAGTCCTGATTATTCGTAAGGCCCACGTTAAGTATCCAGTGAGAACTGTGGATCGATGGGGACAGCTCTAACTTCATCCTTACTGGGGCATGATCTGATAGGGTACGTGGTAGGATCTGGCAGGCAGTTACTGTGTCTATCCATTCCTCTGGGAGAAAAAAAAAATCTATTCTAGTGTAACAGCCATGCCTGCCAGAAAAATGAGAGTCAATCAATCAGTCTTTATTTAGCCAGGTGAAACTCCATTTAGCAAGCTCATTTTCAAGGAGGGCCTGGTAGGTACAGAATAAATAATACAGTAGCACAATAGAACATATAGCACAAACGGGCACAGTAATACAATACATAGCAATAAAAACAAGGTACAAGGATAACCAATGAGGCCTGGTCATAAGGTGAAGCCTCATGCCAGTAAACAGTACAGCAGAGAGGTGGAAGCAAGTCAGCACCAATGTGCCGAACCAGTAATTTTAGACACTGATAGCTCTAGCAGAGCAGAGTTAATGCTAGTGACAGTGCAAGCTGGGGGCTCAGCAGCAAGTAGAAGCCAAGGATGAATCCAGGAACATGGCTTAGGGTAATTCTAACGAGAAGACAGAAAGTGTAGAGGGTTGACTATAAGAATAGCAATGTATGGCTACAGTTTAGTGACAGGGAGAGCATTGGCAAGGCTCTGAGAAGTATCTCAAATAGAGTGACTTGAATTCCACAAAACCAATAGGATGCACCAATTTTATGGATTTCTGGATGTTGTTCCACAGCTGGGGCAGCACACAGCTGAAGGAGGCTCTGCCAAAACGGGAAAAGACTTTAGGCACAGCTAGTGAGATGTACGATCAGCTTCTCAAGGCATAGTTTCGTAAGGTGCAGGAGGGCAGACAGTCAGAAATGTAGGAGGGTAGCATCTTGGATATAGAGCTATAGGTCCATAGTATAGCATTCCTTTGCATCCTGAACGTAAGTGAGGTCCATCCTACCATGGAATAGAGTACAAAGTGATAGGTATTATATGCCGCACCCGAGATGAAATGTAAGGCCCTATGATAAAGGGTGTCAAGCTTAGATAGGGTGGTTTTTGGGACTTGGCCATACAGAAAGTCTGCATATTCCAAGATAGCTAGGAACGTGGTTTGTACTAAGCTTTTTCTGGCCTCCTGGGTAAGCAGAAGCTTGATTGTAAAAAAAGTCCAAGCCTCTAAGTTTTCTTGAGGGCTCATCTATATGATCAGCAAAAGAAAGTCCGTTGTCAATCCACATACCTAGGTACTTGAACTTGGTCACATAGTCAAGTGATTCACCAAGCAGGGTGGGGATAGTGGGAATATTGTCATGCTTAAGGGAGTTTATGGACTTGATCGTTGGGGATAACAGCATAGCCTTGGTCTTTTTGGTATTCAATAGGAGATTTTGACTCAGGAGGTTTTGTTGCAGCGAAAGGAAATCTGCTTGCAAGTCTGAGCAGGCACTTTCGGGAGTAGGCCTGGCAGTGTAAAGGACTGTGTCATCCGCAAAGAGATGTACACTGGAAAGTTTGATTCCACGGTCACTGTTGTTGATATAAAGTGAAAAAAGTAAGGGCCCCAAGATGGAGCCTTGAGGTACGCCTTTGCTAATCTGTTTTAGACTGGAGAGTAGAGTAATCCCTCTGTTGGCCATTAACCCTTCTCCAGATCTCAGAAAGCCCCAGAGTCTGACTCAAACAAAGCAGAGTTCTCCCTGCTGTGCCCAGTTTAACATTCTGCAGCCCTCTCTTTTTGTCCAGAGTGGGCGACAGAATTGTGTTAAAATCTCCCCCTATTATGCAAAGGCTGCAATCATGTCAGAGAAAATATAAAAAAAAAAAAAAGAGGTCTGCCTCCTTGTCCTCATTCGGGGTGTATAAGATAGCTATGGCACATGGGGTATCCTGATATGTCACTTGGAGTATTACATAGCACCCCTCTGGATCAGTCAGCACAGAATCAACCTGTAGAGGGCATGCCCTATGAATCAATATGGCTGTACCTCTGTGGTGAGAGTGTGTTTGGTAGGAAGAGGCGTAAACCCCACCAACCCATCTGTGACATAATATTTTATGCTCATTTTCCGAGAGGTGAGTCTCTTGTAGTAGAGCAATGTGGGTACCCATCCTCCCCAACTCCTGTAAAAACCTGGTTCTTTTAATTGGGCTATTAATTTCTCTGATGATATAAGGTATTATGTTTAGATCACCCATTATTACATGACAGACCATCCTGCAACCTTGTTGTCCCCTGGGCCTACACCTGGCGGATCTCCCCACCCAGTTGCCTCCAAGGGGCCAAGAGGAGAGGGAGCACACGCAGCCAATAATAAAAAGAAGGAGGTAAAAATTCCCCTTCTGTGAACAGCAACCTATTTAACCAGCTTTTAACATTTAACCAACATAACAATCAGAAAACGTAACTACACCTTGTGGTTTCCAGGAGGCCCTCGGCCCTGTAAATTTCTTCCAAGGTGCCACATTGATCCTGCCATTCTGCTGGTGGCTGGTGATGATGGGAGGTGGGGGTTAAACCCCTCACCATGTTGCCTAGTTGACCTCTCAAGGTCTGGTGGCAACTCATGTGGTATCACTCGTGTCACGCAGCAGTCCCCTTCCCTCACCCCGAGAATTATCTTCAGTAATATAATAGGGAGTTTGAGGCACTCATCGGAAATGGGGGGCTTACATACCCCCCCCCCCGAGGCAACCCCTTTCCCCAGCTGCTGAATACATCCCCTTTTGGATCTTAATGAAAATAAAACATTTTCCTTAGTGGATATTCTTAAGAAGGCAGCTCTCCCATTCTGATCGAATCAAGCCCTCTAATAACTCTGCTTCTGCACCTTTATGTGCAGCTGCACTACATGTAAAAAAAAAAACATTTCCTCAGGTTTAAACTGCTAACTTAATTAAGACTCCAGCATCCTATAATCCTGCTTGAATACCTGGGGGGATCCTGAGGAGCACTCAGCAAGATCCTTGCAGATGGCTAGGAGAAAACACGTTTTTTCACACAGTTACCAGTTAACTATAATGCAAAGCCAAGTATGCGAGTCCTCTTCTATCAAATCGCTTTCCTCCCTGTGCGCAAATGTATTCTCTTGCCCAGTTTGTAAATGCTGTGACTTGGATGCACTGTTGTGGCCTCTTTTCCCAGCCTGGACAATCGCCCGCAACTTGGGCCAAGGGCTAGAGTCCGAGTTCATGATCAAGCCCATCGATCTCCTTTGTCTGCTTGAACTACCACCAGCTGGTTGCCATTGCCTCTTTTCCAGGTCTTTAATGGAGGTAGGATTTATTAGCTCATCTACAAAAATGTCCAGAGATGCCAGATATTTCTTTGCTTCTGGGGCTGTCTCAAAAAGCTTTACCCCTCGATCTGACTTGAGTTTTGCAGGGAAATCCACTCACGCCTTCAGGCCCTTGCGCCGAAGTATTTTCACCACTGGAAACCAGATTTTCCTTCGGGCCATGGTAGACGGAACATAGCCAGGTTCAATAAAGAGCCTGGTGTCCCCGAATATGATTTCTTTCATGGACCAAGCCTTATGAAGTACCATTTCTTTGGTACGGAAGTCTAACAAGGCCACAATGAAGGAGCGAAGTCTGGCCTTTGGGTCCTTTGGGGGAGCCATTAGCACACGATGGGCCCTAATGATGTTTAAAGACAAGTCCTTATCCAAGTTAAGTACCTCTTTCAGGAGACTTTTGATGAATTCTATAGTATTCAAACAAAATAAAGCCAGGCACCTCAAGTAACAAACAGTGACGTTCTTTAATCACACAAACTTCATGCAGAATTGCAAAGCCACCCTGCAGTACGGGACTGCAGGGTGGCTTTGCAATTGTGCATGAAGTTTGTGTGGTTAAAGAACATTACTGTTCATTACTTGCAGTGCCTGGCTTTATTTTGTCACAATTAATTCACTAGTGGCACGCGTGTGTGGAGCTAAGGATTTTTCGACGATTCTGTAGTATTCCCAGATTCAGTTTGCTCTGGAAGCCCATGCAGCCTGACATTAATCCAGCGAGAATGGTTTTCTAGGTCTTCTATTTTGTTGAGGAGAAACTGCAAGTGATCGTGCAGCTGTAGAATGGCACCACTGTGGAGATCAGAGGCAGTCAAATAAGTGGCTAGATGTTCCTCCAGTGACTGCAATTGTTTGCCTTGTTCAATTTTAATTTTATTGTTGGCTACCTTCCCTCTGATGACGTCCAAACTGCGAGTAAGGTGCCTTAGTTCATGGCAGAACTGTCGCGAAGTAATAGAAATATCCTCCTTCTCCCCTCAGAGCCACTCTCATACTCATGTTCCGTGGCTTCTAAAGGCCTAGTTGGTGGTACATCTTTGCTCTGTCCTTTTGGGTTTGTTTAATTTTTGTTGCCTCAGGCGGCCCCCTGAGCCTGGTCAGTGTTTATTTATGGTCGCCGTCTGTCACCAAGCATTCTGAACATTGTCTGGGTTGCAACAGATCGCACAGGATGTAGAAAATATAACTTTTATTCTCAGGGTGTCTAGAGCACCGTCTCAGAGCTGCCGCATGGCTCGGTTACGTCACCGGAAGTTCCAATAAATTTAATTTAAAATAAAAAGAAGACAGGGTAGGAACACAGTAAAAGGTGATTGTCCCTAGCAACTACCACATTTTCCTAATAACAACACTTAATATGTATGGGCTATTGCAAGCACAGCAGTGACATTTTCAATCATGTAGATTTTCAGGAAGCGACATTAATTCGGTCTCTATAAAATGAGCTTTTTTCATGACTTCAGCGTTGTCTCCTAAACCTTGTTTTTTTTTTACTTTCAGCATTCAGTATGCAAGTATTGGAAAGTTAACCCAGTATTGAGCCAGCCACTTGCAGCACATAAAAAGGGACAGTAGTAAAGATTGGAGGCTTTGGATTTGACCAGTTAACACATGTATTCATGCAGAACCACTATGGCCACCTTCAAGGATGGTGACAAAGACCAGGAAAGCCCTTGTCAATCATCTAAGATTCACAAGAAATCCAGTCTTAGAACTGGTTTGCATAGCTGGCCCGGTGGTGCTGAGGGATGGGGCATTCGCCTTACCTTACACCATGCCGGTGACATCGGTTTGGGAACAAGCCCGGGACCCTGGGGGTCGGCCAGGGAGGAGAGGATGGAGTGTCTGCAGGATTGCTCTCCTCTCCTGGGAGGGAAGGGGGGGTTCTGTCCTGTGCAGTTAGCGACACCCGGTGGAGACCGGGTGCACTACAGACATGGGGACCAGCGTGGAAGGGGGAGCGTTGGGCAGCCGTCTTACAGACGTGTGCGGGAGCGCGTACATAGCGTGCTGGATGGCATTGCATGTCCCACATTCAAGGGGGGGACCAGAAAACATACAAGAACCCCCCCCCGTTCTTGGGGATAGGCGATGGCACCTCTGCCCTACCGGACCACACTCCCAATTACTGGGCACTCTCCTCTCCAGGGCCTATCGCCCAGTCTGGCACACTAGATTCTAGATAGAATGCCCTGGGTGGATAGGGCGGCCCCACCTCGGGGGGTCAGTCAGGCTGGTGCAAGGGGAGGAGGTGTCTCAGGTGGGAGATAGAGCTTGGAGGTGGTGAAGGCTGCCAGAGAGAGTTCCCTGAAGGATGGTGCATAAAGATAGTTGAAAAAAAAAAAAAGAACTGGTTTGCATTGTTATATGTATCTAGACTCAATCAAGAAGGAGTCCACTCATTTACACAAGTCAGGAGGGATAAATACCGTGAATGTGTTCAAGCATGGTTGGACTTGCATGGTGATGATCAATACATTGCTGACTCATTTCAGCAACACCTGTCAAAAGAATCTGATGACATCCCCAGTGATGCTGGGTTTCACTTCACCTGCTATAGGCGTTTTATAGACAAAACGCACATATACAGTGCAAGAAAATGCTGTGCTCAGCAGTCAATATTACAGGAGAAACAGGATGATGGACAGTCTACCTCTTCTAGTACCAGTTCCACATCTTTGCCCAGACCCAGAAAGAAACTTCGGTCAAGATCTGGCCTCTCTGTCTGTGCATCTGGACCGGTCCTTCCTGCCATCTGCAACAGATGCAAGAAAAGGGACCGATACCTCACTGTGGCCCATAAACGCCAGAAGGATCAACTAGTCCAGGCAGAAACTTTAGATGCAGGAAAGTTAAAAAGAGCTGCAGAGTTGAAAGAGGATCACAGCATTGTCATTCACATACAAGGGAAGGATTGTGTGTCAGTGGAAGTCTGGTACCATAAAATATGTTACAGAGACTGCACAAGATTTTTGCAAAGTCATCAGATAAGGATAAGCCTACTTCTGCTGAGCAGATGTACAGCAAAGCCTACAAGATTTTCTGTGCCATAGTCATCCACCAGAGGCTCACTGCAGACCAGGAGGTGTTGTGGATGACAAGACTTACCCGGACTTTCATTGAGCTTGTAAAAAAGTATGAAGGTTTTGATGCTTCAAATTACAGGTAAGTGATACATTGTATAAGCAGACATTTTCATAATCATTTAGACACAATCATGATAGACACAATTGAAAATTTAATCATCAGGGCATTTTTCTAACCTTTAAGTTTGTAGTAACTCTTGACTACGACAGTAATATCTAAACTTAAAACGCAGTAGCAAGACTCATGCCTTACAACTGCAATTAATGTTTCTGTGGAGAACCCTGTTTTTAGAAAGTATGCATGTTTTTGTGTTACAGAGGAGACAGACTGAAGTATCACCTGAAACATGACTTCCCTCAGCTCACCTTTCATACACCACACCGCAGGAATATTAGTGAGATGGTGTTTGTTGACACACTGTCAACAGGTACACTTATTGACAGACTTCCTTATCAGTCAGAGGCAGGAACAGAAACAGATACTACAGAGACAACTCAGAGTGCAGAGGAGCAAATTCATCCTCAACCCCAAAGTGATCTGCATCTCACAGAACATCAACAGCAAGTACACCAGCTCCTGATGTGCATTTAACTAGGACTCTGTACAATGCCGCATTGATCATCAACAGCACATTGAATGACAGTCCTGGAATGAGTTGTTCTTGGCCACCAACATCAACTGATTCGACTGTTGATGCTGCAAAATCTGTCGTGCCAGTTGAACTTTATAATTTGATGGCCTGGATTATTGGAGCATCAGAGGCACCAACACTGGCTGGCTATGTTGATCTTCCAGATGATGTGGACCCTAAACTGATATCACTTGCCAAGACATTGTTTACCTTGCATCTAAAGGTAAAAAACAAACACCTAAATCCCTTTGCCTTGGACTGACAATTCAACACTTGACAGGATCATCTCAAGTGGTCTCCATACTAAACAAACTGGGACATTGAGCATCTTGGATACAGTGATTAGCCATGGCACAAGCCTTGCTCAGCTACAGCTTGTTAAGGATTCTGATAAGGTCCCACTGGACTCTGTAAAGATGACTCCAACAGTTCTAGTCTGGAACAATATTGATTTCGGAGAAGAAAACCTATCCGGGCATGGCACTACTCACCATACGAATGGAATAATGCTGCAGAGCCACATCAGTGAATCTACCCCAACACCAGGCAGAGTGCCACTGCCAAAAGGAGTCTGTTCTCTTAAAGCACCCCCTAGTTTTGCGATAGAGCAGTACCATCAATGCAAGAGGCAAGGTCCACAAAACCTGAGTCATGCTGCATGTGCCCCATTTGAAGCTGACAAGTACAGATCGAACTTGGCACCAGTGCTTAGAACTGAATTGGCATTCATTTTTATGAAGGCTCTCAGTGGTGACTCATGTACACCTCCTGGTTGGACAGGTCTTCATACTGCTCTTCAACGTGATTGTACTCTCGAGAAGTCAGCTGTCCATTACCTTCCAGTCACTGAGGCATTACCAACAGAGATGTCTACTGTTAACACTATTCTGAAATGAAGTATTGATACAGCTGATCAGCTTGAACTTAAGCATGTAGTCTTGGTCTTTGAGCAAGCAATATATGCTAAAGCACAACAAATCCACTGGAAAGATGATGACTATACAAGACATTTGATAGTGTGGCTCGGTGAATTCCATACCTGCATGTCATCTGTAGGTATCCCTAGAAAATATTTGAGGATGCAGGACTTTGTGATACCTTCATAAGCGTCAGAAGTTGTCACCCAAGAATCAATCAATGTTGTTCTGAATGGTCACTATTATAACTGGTGTATGAGAGCACACAAACTTCTGTATGAAAGTATGCAGTGTCTGAGATTTCAGACTTTCCTTAAATAATTGCCACTGGATAAAGCAGACGAGTGCCAAGAGGTCATCAAAAAAATCAAGCTAGCATTCCCCGTTAACTCGCTTGATGTTCTGTGTACAGCTGATGAATTCACCAATGTGGTCATGAAATATGAAGCCTTTGTCAAGAGAACCCAACATTTGCCATCTGAAGCTCTAACATCGATATGGTGCAAATGTTGCTCCTTTTTGTGAGAGCAGCCCATGAGTCTGACTGGGAATTGCATCTTTCAGCTATCCGCTTTATGATGCCCTGGTTCTTCTCTTATGATCGGGTGAACTGTGCCTGGTACTTTCCATCATATTGGCCAGAAATGGTGAACCTGGCCATCACACCCAGAATGTTACGCAGAACTTAGCACTCGAGGACAGTGGACAGTCCAATATCAAAGTGGACATGGAGTCTCTTCAATGGCATGTGACCAGGCATTGAACAAACCTGCAGCAAAGATTCAAAAACAAAAGGTGGCTTGATTGGATTGACACAAAACCATATAGCAGTTTATCACTGGATCTTGTCACAACATAAGAGAGCTGCTATAACAAAATAGCGTCAAGTATGGCACGCATGACTCCAGAGGTGTGCAAATAGAAAGATCTTGAAAGCACAAGAATTCGGTATGATGAGCATTCTGTTCACTACTGAGTGCATGATCAATCCTTCTGATGCTTCTCAAGATGGACTAGTGTGTTTAAGTTCAGGTGTTGTTGCTTCCAGTGAGATCACAAATGACTTGCTAGCTGCTCAAGAGAAAGGTGAAATTGCACTGATGGATTTCATGAACCAGCAGCTGCTTTCTGCTACTCAGGATATTATTTCTCCCATCAAAAGTCAGAAACTGAAAACATTCAGTGATCAAGTGAAACCAAAACAGAAGCAAAAGTAGCTGGCAAAGAACCTATATTCGGAAGGCCATTCACAACGCAGGCTACAGCGGTGACTCCCTTGACCTGAAGTTGTTAGCACTTGTCCTTGAAGAAGTCCTTGAACCCCTGACAAAGGTCTTCAACCTATCACTAAGGATGTCCCAGTTCCCATCTCACTGGAAACAGGCGACCATCACACCGGTACACAAAAGTGGAGACAAATCACTGCACTACAACTACAGACCTATCTCCATCCTCCCTCCATTGTCTAAGGCCCTGGAGCGCATCACCTCAGACCAACTAGTCAAGTACCTGGAAAAATATGACATCCAGTGTCCTGAGCAACACGGTTTCCGAAAAGGGCACAGTACCACCACTGCACTATTAGAATTCACGGACTTCATCCATACCACGCTCGATCAAGGAAACTGTGTAGGGGCAGTATTCATCGACCTTACAAAAGCCTTTGATACTGTGAACCACCCACTCCTACTCAAGCAATTATCAAACATTGGGCTCTCCAATGAAGCACTGCTCTGGTTTTCAAGCTACCTTGGGGAGAAGGTTCAGCGAGTTAGGATTGCCGGTGTCACCTCGTAAGAAAAGCCAGTCCTTTCAGGGGTCCCACAGGGGTCCATCCTGGGGCCACTGCTCTTCAGCCTCTTCCTCAATGACCTTCCCAGTGTCTGCCACCAGAAATTACTGCTCTACGCCGATGATGCAGTCATGTTCACCAACCACCAAACGCAGAGCTCCTCGAGAAACAATTACAGCTTGAATTCATGCACATCGAAGAATGGTTCAAGTCACACAAACTGGTCATGAACTACAGCAAAACAAAGGTTATGACCTTCTACAATGCCAGGAGCAAGTACAAATCCCATGAACTCACCATCCTAAACCAAACAGGGACCTTACTTGAACATGTTCCTGATTTTAAATACCTAGGTGTCACTTTGGACAGCTCACTCTCCTACCATCGGCACATAGATTCTGTCGCCAAAGCCACCAACATCCGTATAGGCCTGCTCTACAGGCACAAACACTGCATGACTCCTGACACTCTCCGGTTGGCTATCAACAGCTCTGTCACCTCCATCATCAATTACGGGCTAGCAATTTATGGCTCTGCCTCCGCCTCTGCCCTCTGCAGAATTACAGTTGCACTCAGCAAAGCATGCAGGCTGCTAACTGGGGCTGACCGACTTATACACACTTGTGACCTGTACACTCGGGCAGGATGGCTTCCTCTCAACAGCCAGATACAGTATCAAACCTGCCTCTTAGCCAAAAAAGTCCTCCTCGGGGTCATGCCCCCGGGCATTGAAAAGCTCCTCATTGTACCACAGCGCCCAGTGGAACTAGAAGTTCACAACCTTCTTCCTTGTCCCCAGATGCGGACTACCATGGGCCAAGGGCCTTTGCCCACAGAGCACCACAGTGGTACAATACTCTCAACAAAGAAACTCTTACTGCTGCTGCTCTTGGCCCTTTAAGAGACAACTCTGACGCTATCTCATTTCAACTAGTTATTGTGACTGCCTCTCGCTTAATCAGGGGCCCACGCCACTGCCCTCCACTTCAGTCTTGACAGCTACCTCTCCCACCTTGCCCCCTCTACCTGCCTACCCCTTGCCCCTCTCCCTTTCCTCCCAGGCATTTCCTGACTTTATCCCTCCCTTTAGAGCTCTTACCCTCACCCTCTACCCTCCAACAATGGCCTTCCTGCCTGCATGCCCCCTTCTCTCTCACCTGCAGTGCTTATTTCTAAGATTGCCCTTGCCTGGTATGTCATGCTACCTAACATTTGGCACATTTTGAATTACTGGAATTTCCTAAGCCTGAGTCTCTTACTTCTTTTTATTGTGTAACTATGTATTATTATGTTGACCTTTGTATGTATGTATACCCCCCATTCCTTCAATGTGGAACCTTTGTAAACGAGCAGTTCCTGCTCAAAGGTATTTGTAATCCTAGATTTCAATAAAATAAAAAATAATTCTTCATAGTGACAAGAAACTCTTTGCAAGACTTCTTATATTAGGTCTAAAGCTACCAACAGACCCTATTTTCCCAGGACAGTCCCTGCTTTAGGCAGCATGTCCCAGTGTCCCCACAACTTTTGAACAATGTCACTTTTGTCCTGGTTTTTGCTTTCTGGTCCCAGTTTTGTCCCTTTTTTTTTGCTGACTGCTAATCCGTGAGTGACAGTTATTTCAGCACTACTGTAGTGCTGCTCGGGCTGGACAGCAGTTTGCAAATTCAACCCCCTGCGTCTGCGTTGCACTGCAAGCATGTCAGTGGGATCACAGTAAAGCATGTTCCTTCCTGTTAGATTAGACTGGGTAGTAGTACAAACAAGCACATGTGGACATCTGCCTACCAGCAGCTTAGAGGGACTGCAGACAGAGAAGAGACCGGCAGCAGTGAACTAAGGTACCTGAACCTGATCAGCTGTAGGGAAGTGTGTGAAAACAGTCTGGCGTGGTGGTGGGAGTCACTGAAGTGAAGTTTGCTCAGCAAATGAGGTGAGTGTAAGCGGGTTGGATGGGACTGTCAGGAGGAGCAATACATGCAGCTCGAATGTCTGATCACAGTTTAACACAGGTTTCTTCTGATGAACTTTTTTGTACATTAATGATTTGGAACTTGCTGCAGTAGAATGATGTATTGTTTTAATCTGGATGTTTGCTACTGGTGTTATTGTAAGGCAGCATGGCCAGAGCAAGCAACAAAACATAATTGACTGTGTGCAGTATTGTCTGCAGCGGTGCCTGTGGGAGTCACACATGGGGGGTCATGGTCAGGATGGACCATCCCAGTTTTAGGCCTCAGAAAGCTGGTAGCTTTAATTAGGTCATAGTAGGAAAACTGGTCTCAGGGAAATATTGTCCTACTCTTTGGGAGCAGTTTCCTACACTCTTGCTAGTGCTGACGGTACTCTGGCAAAAACCAACAAATCAGCTCTGCTCGATCTTGTGCAATCCAAAGGTAGAGACTGCCTTGTTGACCATGTTCTAGAGAATGGTGCAATAATCTTTGACAGAATGGCTTTCATCCAAGCACTATGTGATGATCCTTCAACAATTGATGAGCTTGCAGACACCATTTTAGTGTACATGGTTAAGCTTGCAACAAAGGACAAGTGTACTTGTTTGGACTTTGTCACAGCTCAGTATCCCAATGTGAGTATAAAAATGTGGAACAGTCCCCCTGAGCATCTGGTATCTCACAAACTATACTAATCTATGGAAAGGAGCAGAAACCCCTAGTCAGTGGAAGAAGTTTCTTTCTGATAGCAACAATAAGGAAGCACTTCAGAAATACTTGTACACTGTGTGAAGAATGCAGATTTGGTAGTTGTAGGCAAGGACCTCACTCTCTATATAGCCCATGGAGAGGAGTGTCACTGCCTGACTGTGCAGGAGGAGTCAGTGGCAGTCAGTGCTGTTGATGAATTAAGATGTGACCATGAAGAATGTGTCACGCGTATATTTCTTCATGTGAAACATGCTGCCAATGACTACCAGAATGTGGCAATTAGGAGCCTACATACAGATGTTGCAGTTATAAGCATCAGTCTGAAGTCACAACTGCCAGTCAATTTGTATTTCTTCACTGGTGTTGGGAATCAAAGCCACAATAATTGATTTGAAGAAAGTCACTTCAGCTCTAGGCCCAAAGATATGTACCTCCCTTATTGGACTCCACACATTCACGGGATGTGATTCTACAAGTGCCTTCTATGGGAAGGGGAAGGGAAAGAGAAAGGCATTTGCTGTGGCCTCTGAGAGTGAAGAGTTCCTTGATACTTTCTCAGACCTTGGGAAAGACTTCACACTGCAAGACTCAACATTCCTTGTGCTCGAGAAATTTCTGTGCCATCTGTATAGCCAAGCTTCATCACAGGATGTCAATGATGCCCAATACAAGGTGTTCTGCCTGGCATCATCTTCATTGCCTGAGCAGATCATGCCACCAACATAGCAAGTGGGCAAATTACTAGGCTGCTATAATGAGGCACTCTCTTGTTAACAGGATGAATGCTCCTTCCTCTGTTGGAAATTAAAGACATTTAGAAAACAAGGAGCTTGCCATCATCTGGATGACAAGAAGTCCAGCACCAGATAGTATTTTGCAGGCAGTACATTGTGCCTGCAAGCATGTGAAATGTCAAACAGGGCGGTGTTCCTGTCTTACTGCTGGGCTATCCTGCATAGACTCATGTAAATGTCAGAAGTGCGAGAACTTTGACAAAAAAAAAGCTGCTGAACCTGTCATTCACAATGACGACCTTTCCAACAAGACTGACTTTGATGAATAGGATGGCATGATTTTCAGACTAGGAAATAAAAATAAATTTTCCTCAGGGAATAAGCAGTACCATGCGAACAGGAAGACACATGATTCAAAACAAACACTGGATTTGAATAAAAAATAACATCTTGATTTATATCAATTATGTCAACTCATACCAATCCAGATAAGCTGTCACTTATAATTATTGGAGAATAAATCTCATATACAAGGGGATTCCAGTAAAAAGGTTTGTTTTACTTTTTTCAGTGCTGTTGCTGAGGAAAATATGCTGGTTGTCAAGGAAAATAGTAATATTTTATGTATTTACATAGATGAATGCATCAGCTGTATTACATTTATCATTTCATGTAGTTAAGCTGGTGTACAATCACTTCTCTTGAGAGTAAATAGTAAAATACTTCAGCCTATAGTGAAAGGCGAGTACTGCCGAGAAAAACAAATTATGGGTATGGGGTAATACCTTGATCTATAGTTACTACCAAAAGACAGATATGGTAATTTATTGCATATTATCTGTTAGGCTGATGATTGTAGAAATGTTTGGTGCATAAAAACACCCCAGTAGGGCAAGAATATTTAGTTCTTTAGCACATTTTATTGACAATAAATACTTAAAATCAAAGAATTTTCACCCACATTTGCTGTAATTTGCAATACTTTTTTCTTGTGTATGACTTCTAAGCTCCCCAATCCATTCAGTCTTGTATATGTTAATATGTCCCCCAGAGCCACTCGTTGCTGTATCAGAGTGGTTTCATGCGCCTTCGGCTAGAGCGAGAGCAGCGAAGCAAAGATGCCGCTGCAGAGCTACACGAGTCCCATGCCCACTCCAGAGAGAAGAGTGCAGTCTTGGAATGCTCGATCCTCTCCCTTCACCCGATGACCCAAGTCCATTCCCGAACCAGGATCGCTGGTGTGGCACAAGGTGTGGTGTCCAGCGCCTCAACCCTCGGCGCCACCCGGGCCCCAATGTATAATCTTTAATATACTTCCATATACAGTGCAATCATTTTTAGCCAATTTGGGCCTTTATGGGACAAATATTAATGGAGTTATGGACAAGAACCCTTCATCAGCATGGTGTCAAAATTGATTGACAGCCAGGTAACCTTAGATGTGCCGTGACAGAAAACTGCAGGGTTTCTTGTGGAGAACGTTTAACACAAGGTCCATCAGGTTATGGGCTATGTAAATCTGCAGACAGCAAATAGTGCCCTGTTGCCAGACCGAAGCTCATATTCTAGGCATATACCTGTATCTCAGTTCAGCATATGGCCTAAAAATGTATGAGAAAAAATAAAACAAAATTTACAAGACCCATTTTTTTACCAGCAAATACAACAGGTGAGCTTTTATGTCACAGAACATAATCTTAAGCAAGTGCAGGGTTTCTTAGGGAAGACAAGATGCCATATTAACACAGTACATTGCTTACTCTTGAACAACAAGAATTTCAGATGACATTAAAACATTTTTCTACATCTGAAAGTGTTCCTGCTTTGAGACTGACAGTCAGACACACACACACACACACACACACACACACACACACACACACACACACACTAAATGAACTAGGGTAACAAAGGTAGTAGTTAAGGGCCACGCTGTGGATTTACTCTACTTTGATTTCAGCAACACTCTTGTCTCAGTGCCACACAGAGGATTGCTGAAGAAGCTAGAGGACTTGAGTGTGGTTAGGGACATAGTTATATGGGTAGGAAACTGGTGGAAGGAGAGACAACAGAGGGTGGTGGTAAATGGGGTCAAATCAGAAGAGAGGGAGGTCACAATCTTCTTCAGTATGTTCATCTGCGACACTGGAGAGGGCATCCGGGGCAAGCTTTGTCTCTTCACAGATGACATAAAGCTCTGTGGTAGGGTAGATAGTGATAGAGGGATTATGGAGAAGCAGAGGGATCTATAAAGGCTATACATGTGGTCTAAGGTTTGGTAGCTGAAAATCAATGCCAAAAAATGGAAGATTATGCACCTAGGGGGGAAAAGGTCAGGACAGAGTAGTGGATAGGAGGGGATAAACTGAGCACTACGGCAGAGGACAGGGTACTGGGAGTCACAATTAGTGACTACCTCAAACAATCACGCCAGTGTAACAAGGCCTATAGTAAGGATAATAGGATGATGGGTTGTATTGGAAGGGGTATTGGCAGCAGGGAAAAAGGAGGTACTGCTAACTCCACATAGGTCTCTGTTGAGGTCGCACCTAGAATACTGTGCTCAGTTCCAGAGTCCTCAGCTATGGAAAACAGGGACAGGCTGGAGACAGTGTCATGCAGGGTGACCAAGAAGATTCAGAGCAAAGAGGGCAGATCTTATGAAGATCATCTCAAGGCACTGAACATGTACTCCCTGAAGCAAGGTGGGGAATATGATAGAGACCTTCAAGTTCCTAAAATGAAATAAACAAGGTGAACTGTGGAGAACTATTTGGCAGGAGTACAGAGTCAAGAACTTGCGGTCACCAATGGAAACTTACGGGGGAAGGTTTAAGAGGGATATGAGGAAGTTCTACTTTACGGAAAGGGTGGTACGGCCTTGGAAAAGTCTGCCAGCATAGGAGGTGGTCATCAAGACTGTAAGTGGCTTCATGCATGGCTGGGAGAGACCAAAGGGTTTGAAGGTTGCTCAGGTTGATAGCAATAGGGAGGGGAGCAAGAAAGTGGACTGGGAGAGATAAAACCCCATATGGACAACAGTTCCAAGGGCAGACAGGGAATTCCGGGCAGACTAGATGGAACTTTGGTCTTTTTCTGCCATGACTATCTATCTTTCTTTGTCCGTCTGTCAATCTCGCTAAACCTACATATGCTCCAACATACATGTTCACTTTTCAACCCACCCTCCAATCCACAGTTGCACAAAACCCTCCCTTCGAGCCCTCTGATCTTTTTTTTAATATTTTTATTAAGTTTTATATATATTAGGCATAATACATTTTCTAAGAAGGCAGTTAAGCACACAAGTTTATTATAGTCACCTGATAGGTAGAATAGGAAGCTGGATTAATGGTACATGTAAGCATTTTGCTGTGCTTTACATGGGTTGATTCAGCATACATGATCAATATAGCCCACTGGTGGTGGTGGGGGTGGGGGGGACTCCCAGTTTAACAGTTTCGGTAACCATTTTTTCAAAGAGAGATGGGATCCTTCATCTTGAATCTTTCAGGAAGTCAAACTAAATACAAATTCCTTTCTCTGGCTGAGTTTTCAGAGACCAGGATATAACAGGGCTGACTAATTTTTATGTTGTCTTGTGCATGCTCAAGCAACATTTTGTGACAGCTTGGTGGAGTAGCAGGTTTTGGAGGTGTGGTCGTGTTGTGGCTAATGGCGCCACTGCTTTTTTGGGCTGGGCTCAGTGGTACCAATAAATGAACACGCTGTCTATAACAGCTGCTCAGATGCATGCCATCAACTTGAAACAATTTCGCAGCTGCAATGAGGGAGCGACCCATCATTGCAGGGCGTGCCTTGCCTGGTGTAACATTTCAATAAATATGGTGGCAGCTGTCGCCATCCGCCTCTCACAGTCCCACCTGAAAGCCAACATCGGGGGTGCCCAATCCCCCTATTGGCATGCCCCTTCCCCAGTTCATTTGCCGATGGGGAAGCCCAATCCCTGTCGGCATAATGTCCCCTATTTTAATTTGTCTGCCGGTGCCCAATCCCCCTCAGCATCATCGCCCCCCAACACAGACCGCGTTTTCTGTGCGGCAGGGGCCCAATCCCGTCGGCTTCAGTCCCTCCAAAAAATATAGGCAGCACGGAGCCCACCCAATGTACCATGACAAAACCGAAAAAAAAAAAAAAAATTCCTGTATGTCTTTTGTTTGTTTTAACCTTTAAAAGAGAAAACAGTCCCACATTGTCTCCAGGGCCCCTTCCCCCAACCTGCACCCACCCTCTGTGCACCCTACCTCCCCACCTGCACCGCCCTCACCCCATACTTACCTCCGGAGCCCAGCGCAACGATCTTCGATGGAGCGGGAACACGTCTGCACTCTTCAAAGCCAACTGCGAACTGAAGAAATGCCGGTTTCAACTTGGGTGGATATCTCGGCCATTTTTGTGACTTTTGGCTTCAAATTTTCAACATAGGTTCTTGGCACCCCACCTCATGCACTCAGTCACTGTCATGTCTTTATTCCATCCTGGAAGGTGATTACGTGGTCACTGCGCGGAATCATCTTTTGGGACCGATTAACGAAACAACAGTGTTACTGCTCATGAGGTAGGCTCCCAAAAAGCCTATGTTGCAAATTTGGTGAAACAATTCCAAAAAATGACTATGTTATGAGCGTGCATTGCACAGTTTCCACACACGCTTGCAACTTTGAGAATTTTTAATATTTTCACTCCAGATTTTCAAAATTGCCATTTCTTCACACCTCCTTATGAATAGTACAGCTGTCATTTTTCACATCCTGCCCGAAATGTGTTTTCACACATTTGGCGCAAAATGTCCCAGTCGCTGTGGGAAATCAACATTCGGGACAGATTAACAAAATCACAGTGCCACTGTTTATGAGCGGAGGTCCCAAATGCTTTCATGAGGTGGGGTCACAAAAAGGCCATGTTGAAAATTTGCAGTGCAGATACCAACAAACGCCCGGGGCATTAGGGTTTCTAACCATAACGTCCCACCCTGTAGAGGTGGACAGGCGTCAGGGGTGCGCCTTTGGATTGTCGGCTGTAATGTTCACGCCACTCCACCCCCACCCTGCAGCCAGTGACAGGCATCAAGGTGTGCCTTGGACTCTTCGGCCCCAAAGTTCACTCCATTCTCCTATACTGCACCCATCTCAATTTATTTCCTTATGGAATGGGGTGAGCATAATGCCTGACGACCCCAATGCACAATGTGACACTTGTCAGAGTCTGCAGGGTAGGGTGAGGTGAAATGACATGAGCGTTATGGCCAACTACCCAAAGACACACCTCAATGCCTGTCAGTCTCTGCAGGGTGGGGTGAGGTTGACGTTGGTTTCACACTTCACTGCCATTCCTATTATATATCTCTCTAACTCCTGCACTACCAATGCCAACACCAGCAAGACAACATTCGGCATTGACAAATGCTTGTTTAATGTTTATTCTCAGCAGCCATTTCCCCATCTGCCATACCCTCGCTGCCTGTCCTGCCACACCACCTGTCTATGTTGAGAGGCATCTTACCATCTGTTTCAAAGTCACTGTCCTAGAGAAATCCTAAAACTTTTTTCCAGACTTTAAGTACAGCACCAAACAGCTTGCAAGGGCTTTTTAAGCTCTGCCATTTCAGTGTTTCTACACCATTGGGAGCTAGTACATGCTTTTAAAAAAGGTGATCCCAAATACCCCGCAAACCACAGACCCACTGCCATCCTGTCTGTCCTCAGTAAGATCCTCAAAAAGCTTGTAGCAACCCAAACTATTGAATTCCTACAGAAATATGACCTTCTAACTGCTGCGCAGCATGGATTCCATAAGGGTCACAGCACAACTACTGCTCTCCTCAAATTACATCCGACACCCTATCTGCTATGGATGCTGGCCTTCTCACAGGGGCAATTTTCATCGACATGACAAAGGCCTTTGATTTGGTTGACCACCCTATCCTCCTCTCTACCCTGCATTCACTGAGCTTTGCACCTAATGTTGTAAAGTGCTTGATAGCTACCTATCAAACAGGACTCAAATGGTCAAATACAACTCCGCCTTCTCATACAAGACAGGACTGAATATTGGATTTCCCCAAGGGTCCATCCTCAGCCCACTCCTTTTCTCCATTTTTATAAATGACATCATGTCTACCATATTTGAGACTTATTCCCTTCTGTATGCTGATGATATTGTCCTTTACACCAGTGCCAAAAATATAAAGGACATAAATCAGTGTCTCTCGGCTGATTTTCAAATTACACAATCATGCTTAGCTAACCACAAGCTGGTCCTAAATGAGTCCAAGACCAAGGTTATGCTTTTTGGTACAAACTCGAAAATCAAGCACCCCCAAAGTAATCTCAAAGTCTCTCAGCCTTGGATGGCTCCACTACTGGATCTGTTACTTCGTTTAAATACCTTGGTGTTACCCTCGACCAATCACTAAGCTTTGATCTTCATACACAAAGTGCATGCAAGTCTCTGAATGCAAAGCTGGGTATTACCTATCGCACTAGCTATGTGCTAACCCCTTCCACCAGGCTAACAATAGCTCGAGGTATTCTACTCCCCTCACTTACCTATGACGTTGCCACCTATATTGCTGCACCAAAGTCTAGTCAACACAAGTGGGACATCACCTACAACAGCATCTGTCGCTATGCTTCCTCTGCCCACTGACTTAAACACCACTGTCTCCTCTACTCAGACCTGAACTGGCTACCACCAAAAGAGACAAGGCTCTACTCTATTGGCTCTATCACCAATAGGATCATCAGTTCACAAACTCCTATGTCTCTTGCCGAGTACATTCTCAGACAGCCATCTCACTACGGGTTGCGCTCTGTGGACAAGTCCCTTGTCTATATCCCTAGGCACAGTTCTTCCAAGGGAGCAAGTGCCTTTGCTGTTCTAGCTCCCCAGTGCTGGAACTCCATCCCCCTATCTGTGCGCCTTGTTCCCTCTCACAATGCCTTTAAGTCTGAGCTTCGCAAGTACCTTATCTCAACAAACAAATGCTCCTGTTTCAAACCCCCTTAGCCCCTTCCCTCAACACCAGCACTGTCCTGCACTTACATTCAGTTTCATTTCTATCTCTTTTTAATCCCTTTCTCTCTTTTCTCAATCTCTCTATGCTGTATACTGTACAATCACCTTTCAGCATTGCTTCTTTCCCTTCCTGCATCTATTGTTTATCAATTAATGTAAGCCTGTTGTTATGATTTACTGTTGTAATTTTGATGTAATTACCTATCTCTCCAGACCTACTTTGTTTTACTGTTGATATTGTTATCCCCAAAGATATTTATGTAAATTGTCATGTTTTGTTGTTGTATTGTACTGTATCCTCCCAGGTCATGCCTGAAAATAGTCATGGTTATGGCTAGTGCACCTACCCAGTAAACAAAAACTAAATAAATAAAATAAAATAAATAAAATGCTGTGCTGTACCTGTCCTCCTGGGTCCTGTCTTAACTTACAGAAATTGATAACAGATGGTTGCCAATTCATTTTCTTTGGTATCCCTATGGTAGAAAACTGATCAATATAGTGAGCTGCAGCACTGAGTGTTATTGAAAGTTATACACTTTGTGATTATTTACTTAAAAAAACAATGTCTGGCTCTGCCTCTACTATCTTTTTTAAATCTAAAGTCAAAGCAAACTATTAATACAATGGCATGGATGAATAGCATAGCTGAATAAAATGTGTTATCCTGCCATGGTTTTCATATATTATCAATAATATGTTTTCTCTCAGTTGGATAAGAAAATACTGAATATTATTTCATCATGCCTTCTGTTGTCTGGTCTGCCTTTTTTACCTTTGAAACATTGCTAGGATCTTAGCCCATGATGACCTGGTGACGGTTATCCATGCTTTTGTCACCAGTAGGCTGGACTACTGTAATGCTCTTTACCTAGGGCTATCTGGAGGTTTGATGTGGCGACTGCAGCTGGTGCAGAATGCTGCAGCTTGGATGCTAGTGGGTTCCTCTATGAGGGATCACATCACTCCATTTCTGCGTGAACTTCACTGGCTGCCTTTGCATTCGTGCATCACCTTCAAGATTGGCTTGTTGACATACAAGGCCCTACGTGGACTGGGACTCGACTACTTTAAAGATCTCCTGACCATTTATCAGCCACTCTGCTCCACCACAGTTGGGTTACTGGAGGTCCCCACCTCAAGGCTCAAGCCATCGGATGATCGAGCCTTTGTGGTGGCGGCCCCCATCATTTGGAATTCAATTCCCAGTCATATCAGTGCCATCAGCTCGATGGAGATCTTCAAGGCCTCTTTTAAGACCTATTTATTTGAAAGAGCTTTGGCTGGGACCCGACTTATTTATTTGTTATCTCATATTTTCACATATCATGTGTGTTTTATACTTGTCTTATTCTATTTTATTCTTATTTTACTATAAAGCACTCAGAGCCCTTGTTTGGATTGACCGCTATGTAAATAAATTTGCCTTGCCTTATTTTGCTAACACTGCTACCCGAGCACTCATGGCTCTGCTTTGTGTGCATAAAAAGCTGTTCTGGACACCCACCCCCACTAGTTCAGAATGATTTATAGCGATCTACAGGGTTTTAAATAACTGCAAAACTGATTAGTATTTTCATGAGTAAAACTGCTAATCAATTGGGATAATGCATAGCTCATGTCTCAATTTGTTTAGCAACGTAAACTGCTAGAAAATGCACATACCTACTTTTTCACAACTGATTACAATGAAAGTGCTAAACAGTTTTTGCAGTTATTTAAAACCTTGATCTATGCCAAACACACAGATACACACATACCAGCTCACACCATAAACACTGGCACCTGACTGTGGTACTAAGGGGATACTGTACTGTCGGGGTGTGCTGTCTTTTGGATGGGATATTAAACCAAGGTCCTGTCTGCCAGTTCTGGTGGTAGTTCAGGTGGATATTAAAGAACGCATAGCACTTCTTGAAAACAGTAGGGGAATTTTTATTACAAGAAAAATAAATCATACATGAAAATACAGAATTACATTGGTCAAATCATAAAATAAAGAAATAAACATTGGAAAATAATAAGGAACAAATCATAAGTAATAAAAATAGCAAAAAATATAAACAGAAATGCCAAGGTCCTGTTGAAACAAATTATGGAAAGAAAAACATGTTGAACAGGTACAATCTTTATCACTGCATTATGTTTTAATCCAGGTAAAATCTTTCCACATATTATGCAAAGGGATTGGCCATGTTGTTCTGTGTTTAGTATCATACACTTTCTTCATGGCATAAGATATCAACCTAATTATAGATTCAGGACTGTTATATTTTTGTGGCAATCGTAAGGCACATCACACCTGCCACAAATAAAATTTACAACATGAAGAGCATAATTGCAAAGTTGAAGAATGAAACTTTATCCAGGAACCTGAATATAATCACAGTACAACCACTTGGTAATCTACCTTTTTAAATAAATATTACTGTCATGTGGTGCTTAGCTGCTCCCAGAAACTCTTGGCATAATGGCACTTTAGCAAGAGATGGGCCTGGGTCTCCAGAAACATAATACAACTGCTCTTGGGCAGCACCTTTCTTCAAGTTTTTTAATGTTTTTAGGAATCTTTCACAGGAGCTGACCTGATGGCAGAGTGGCAAGGTGTCTGCTTGTGGTGCTGACATCCTGGGTTTGGGAACAGACTTGGGAGAAGGAGGGACGGCCGGGTGGAGAAGGATTGAGCATCCTAGTGACTGCGCTTCTTCTCTGGGGGGGGGTGGTACAGTGTCTGGCGCTTTACAGCCCCCTAGTTGAGGCTGGGGTTCTGCTGCAGCAGGCCCCATCCATTGGGGGGTGGAGCAGATGTGTGTGTCATTGTATGCCTTTCTTGGACAAAAAATGCAAGCAAAATTTGGTCGGCGATCTCACGGTGATGTTTCGCTCTGTCTCGCTTGTACCCAAGATGCAACTTGGTGCCTCCCATTATTGTGTTCCATTGGGTCAGCTTGTCTCTGTGGCCCCACCCAGGATAAGCCCAGGGAGCCCTGCTGGTGGTGGAAATGCCGCCGGTAATCTGGAAGTGTTTCCGCGGGGGTGGGTCATCTCAGCAGCAGCACTTTGAGGGGGTAAGCCGGGGGAAGGTAACCAGGGTGTAGCGGTCGGGAGGGCGGAAGCCGGAGGGGTCAGGGTGGATGTAAGGAACAAAGCCGGCCCAAAAAAGGAAGCCATAACAGAGGCAACAAGCCTTTGTGTGAAGTTAGTGAGCTGCAGTCTGAGCTGTGGGACCGCCAAAAGCGGTGAGACAGAGTGGCTGTGGCAAACAGAGTGCTGTTTGTGTGTGCTTAGCCATTAGTGGAGTCCTGTGGGGCTCTATTTCACTCGGAGGAAAAGCTCAGTAAACATCACTGTAGACCCTCTGTGCTGAGGCAGAGGAGACTACAGAAAGAAGGGGCTTGTGTCTGTTTTAGTGTTTATAGCCCTATATCAGTGGGTGCTTTTAAAATTAAAGGGACACAACTGTTTCACTGCAGGGAGTTAGAACCCTACTACTTCCGTGTTACGCAGATAAAAGTCAGACACGCGAGCGGCACGTGTCGGCACGCTGAGATGCACGGAGACACGCGCATGCTGGCATGTTAGCGGGGAGAAGGAGGCAGAATACTATCGTCAGGTAAATAAAGGTAAAATAAGTTGTTGGTAAAAACATTGATAAGGGAGAATGGGAACAAAGGAGGCAGATACATGTATTTTGCCGACTTCATTGTTGACATCGGAGGGGGATCTGCTGATAAGATGTAAAGGGTGTAGAATGTATAAGGAGGCTGAATTGGGGGTTGATTATAGCACGTTTGAGTGTGAAAAATGTGTGCTAAATCAAGAACTGTACTCAAATCTATCTAAGGTTATGGAAAGGTTAGAGAATTTGGAAAATAGTCAGATGGAGTTAACTTCAAAGTTAAAGATCTTGTCAAGCCTAAATAAAAGTGAGTCTGATAGTTCAATAAAGGGGCAGGGTAAAAGAAAAGGAAGAAAGAGTGGGGAAGGAAGTCATCACATTAAAAGGGGAGAGTCAGGTAGGGTGAAGAAAAAACATAGGAGTGTGAGCCTGCTTGGACCAGTTCCAGCATCTTTAAGAAGGGATGATGTGGGAAGTATACAGGGTATAGATAGAGATAGGGGAGAGCAGGAAGAACAGGGCAGTGTAAAGGACACTGAGGTAAATGCAATAATTGGAATTCCAGTGGAAAATAGCTATAGTGTCCTGGGGAACTTAACTGATTCAAATATAATGCCTGGGGAAGCTGTTTTGGAGACAGAAGGGATAGAAAGTGGGGGAAAACAAAATCCCAGACAAGTCATTGTCATAGGAAATTCCATAATAAAATATGGATCAATATATATGCAACAAAGATAAAGCAAATAGAATGGTTAGCAGCTTCTCGGGAGTTGGTGCATTGGATTTATATGATATGGTTGACAATATATTTAGTGGGCCGGGGGAAGACCCACTGGCAGTGATTCATGTGGGTATATATTTTTTTTTTAACTTAATTTTTATTGAATTTTTTCCTTTTCATTCTTACAGGAGTTCATGCAGAAATACACAAGTACTTCAGTATTAACATGTCGGTTACATACATTATATGAGTTTATACTATCCCATATACATAGCCAATAACTTAACTCATTCCATTTTATATCTTGCAGGTTGGGCTGGTTACTTGTGTCTCTTTCCAGTTGGTGAGACTCGTTGAAAGTGCTCTCCGTCCCGCACAACCAGAGAACTACAGGGTCTACTCAAACAATTCACCACTTAATCACTCTTGTCTTCAACCCAACCAGATCCATCCTAATAAAACTATGCTTCGGAAAAACAAACATTTGTTTTGTGTATTTCTTACATCCCTCCCTCCCTATGTTCTACTTTATCATTTTTATTTTACAGTTTGTTTTAAGAGTCACATTTTATACCATTATAATTAATTTTCAGAACAAAAAATAACTAAAAGATAAAATAAACTCCCCTAGATAGGGGCTACTGTAACTATACAAATCAATTTCCCAGACATCTTGGGTCCAGTGATGGGTCTGCTAGGTATAGGACTGGGGTTACAAGACTTTCATCCTATCAAGGAGGATCGTGGGCTCTCTACCTCTATTTTAATAGCAACTGTTCTAATATTGATATGCCCCTTTTGGTCTCCACATATTCAAAGAAGAGAAGCCATCTTGAATTAAATTGTTCTGTCTGGAGTCTAAGTTGGGCTGTTAATGCCTCCATTGTCTTAATGTTGTTAACATTGGACCACCATATAGAATATGATAGACCACTTGACGAAAGCCACTGTTGTGTGACTGATTTTAAAGCTGCAGCTATCAAAATAAAAAACAGGTATTTCTGCGCCTTTGAGCCCACCCCCGGCGGGGGAGGGAGGCCCAATATCATGTGAGGGAAATCTGGTGGGCTTTCTAACTGTAGACTTTCTTTAATAGCTAATGCTACCTCTGTCCAATAGCTTCTTATCTTAAGGCAGCTCCAAAAGATATAAAAATGGGAGCCTCTGTCTTCACATCTCCCCCAGCACCTGTCATTATGGGAGGTCACATACTTAGAGGAAATTTCTGGGGTGATAAAGTACCTAGTTGAGATTTTCCATCTAAACTCCCTCCATACTGGGGGAATTCCTTGTCTTGTGTATTCTCTGCCAAATTTGGCTCCATGCTTTATCTGATATTGGGCTCATGTAATCAGCTTGCTATTTATTTTCTATGGATTGAATATACAGGGATCCCGAGCCTTCCTGCACTGTTTGATATATATATACAAGAAATGACTTTCTTAGTGTCCGCCATATAACTTTTCTGGTATATATACATCAATGGGGGAGCAGGATTACCCTGTATAGCACAAAACCCAGCAGTACTGGTTATGTAGTGTCTGCACTGGAGGTATCTGAAGAGATCTTTATGGGGAACTCCAAATTCTTCTTGGAGCACTGCAAATAATTTGATACCTTCTTCATTGACCATTTGATATAAATACTTGAGCCCTTTGTTTGCCCAACGAGTCCAGCAAGGATCATTGTGATTAGCCGGAAATTGTGGTAGATACCTTAAAGGAATATATCTCCATGTAGGAGAGAATATTTCCCACCACTGCCTTGTGTTAAGCCAAATCTTAAGCAAGTTTTTTGTCCAAACATTGTCCAGATCTTTAAGATTTGAAGCTTTAATTACCCATGGTAGGAATCTTAGTGGTATCTGTGAGTAAGCCCATTCCTCCAATCCGTACCAACCTCCCCCATTCTCAGGCTTCAGCATCTTTAATATTGGAGCTGTCTGTGCAGCCAGATAATATTTCTGTAGATCCGGGACTCCCAGCCCCCCTTTATCCTTAGCTTCAGTCAACAGACCCCATCTTTTGCGTGGGTGATGACCCGCCCAAATGAAGTTAGATAATTTTCTTCTCAACTTCCTCCACTCCGCCCTATGAATTGGAAGGGGAAGAGTCGAGAACAAAAATATAAATCTAGGCAAAATGTTCATCTTTATTGTCTCTACTCTCTTCATGAAACTAAGAGGGAGGTTTTGCCATCTGTGCAGCTCCTCGGACACTTTTTCTTTTAATAATTGGTAATTATATTGATGGAGTCTAGCCAGATCAGTAGGTATGGATATCCCCAAATATTTAATTTTATCTTTGACCCATTTAAAAGGTAGAAGATTTTGCAGTTCTCTGTGTAGAGGTCTGTCAAGGCTCAAGACCTCTGTTTTTCCTATATTCACCTTGAAACCAGATATCTCCCCAAAGCGGTTTAGTAGTCGGAGCACCTCTGGGACACAGGTCTCTGGTTTTTCTAAGTATATTACTGTGTCATCTGCATAAAGATAGATTTTATTCTCTATATCGTTAATATTGATTCCACTAATATTCGAGTTCTCCCGGATAGCCTGAGTCAGGGGCTCCATTGTGAGCCCGAACAATAGCGGAGACAAGGGACATCCTTGTCTTGTTCCTCTTTCTATATCGAAAGAGTCAGAATTCATGCCATTAACTCTGATTCAGGCTATCAGATCCTGATAGCACATGGTTACCCACCTAAGGAAATTGCCCCCTGCTCCCATCCTTGACATTACCTCTCTCATATAGACCCAGTTCACCCGATCGAATGCTTTTTCAGCGTCAAGAAATATTGCCATTGGGTTTGAATTTGGAGGGTGTTTACGTGTAATAATGTTTAGTAGTTTCCTGATGTTATCTTGTAATTGCCTGTGTGGAATGAACCCTGTCTGGTCGGGGTGTATTAGTAGTTCTACATATTGTTGTAATCTGGATGCCAGGATGTGGGTTAAGATTTTTAAATCCTGGTTAAGAAGAGAGATCGGTCTGTAGGAGTCGCAGTGAGAGCGGGGTTTTCCAGGTTTCGGGATGATTGTGATCAAGGCCTCTTTCCACAAATTCAGGAAAGTCCCTTCTTCTAGACCAGTGTTGTAAATATGTACTAATCGGGGTGCTAGTGTTTTACTCAGCTTCTTATACCATTCAGCCGCCAGACCATCTGGGCCAGGTGTTTTACCTGCCGGCAGATTTAGTATAGCCTCTAGGGTTTCCTGAGTGGAATTTGGGGCTGAAAGGGCTTCTTGTGCACTCAGGGGCATGGTTGGCAAGTTGATAGAGTCTAGGAAAGTCTTAGATTCCTTTATGACCCTTTGTTCCATTTTGTCTTTCGTATACAGCTCTCTGTAAAATGCTCTAAATTGAGAGGCAATGTCTTTCAGTTTAGACCAAAGTTTATCTGGGTCTGATATATCTCGTATAGTTGAAACATGCCTTTCAGCTTGTTTTTTCCGGAGGCGGAAGGCCAGTAATCTCAACGCTCTCCCTCCCGTCTCGTGATATTTCTGGTTGGAGAACCTGAGGCATCCCTCCGCTCTCCTGTTCTCCATTTCTTGTAATTCTGACCTAGTCTGTGTTAGTTCTTTCAGAATTTGTTTGGACCCTGTATTTTTTTTGTGTTTGGCCTCCAACTCTGCTAGTTTCTCCCTTAAGTCCACTTCTCTAGCCCTCGCTTGTTTTTTCTTGGCTGAAGCATAGCTAATTATTTGGCCCCTAATAACTGCCTTTAAGGTGTCCCACCAAATCATTGGAGAGCAGTCATCTACAGGTGAGTCTTTCTCAAGATTTTCTATTGTTTTAATCATAAGTTTTTTAAAGGGTTCCTCATTTAGTAATGAGACATTAAGTCTCCACATGGAGGATTTATTCTCCATTCCGAGTGAAAACTTAGTGGAGATTGGGCTATGATCTGATAGAGTAATTGGATGTATTTTGGAGTGTGTAAATAAATGTAGGTCAGTTTTAAATGTAAGAAAAAAATCTATGTGAGAATAAGAGCTCTGCGCCTTTGAAAAGAAGGAATAGTCCCTTCCCCCATGTGCTACGATCTCCATCGTCCACCAGCCCTGTTTCTTCCATCAGTGCCCTGAGTTTTTTACTAGCAGCCTTATTTGTGAGCTGGTTGCCAGATGAGCGATCCATCTGTGGGGGAAATTACTGTGTTGAAATCTCCACCTAGCAACAACTGGCCTTGGGGTAAACTTGTCAGTTTATTGAATACTTCCCCTAGGAACTTTTCTGTGCCCACATTTGGGGCGTATATGTTTACCAGATGCAGCATTTTATTTTGTATTAAGCATGTTACCCTAAGAAATCTGCCTTGACAGCCCTCCTCTGTGGAATGAATTTTCAAGGGGCTATTACGTCTAATTAAGATCGCTACCCCAGCTTTTTTAGCCGTGGGGTGTGAAGCCACCAGAACCTGACCTACCCACCTCCTCTGGAGCTTGGCATGCTCTTGCTGTGAAAGGTGCGTTTCCTGTAAGAAAGCCACGTCACATTTCAGGTGCTGAAGTTCCGTTAGTAGTCTAGTACGCTTGACTGGAGAGTTAACACCTTTCACGTTATACAAGACTATATTCATTAAAGACATAGTTTATATAGAAAGGTTTCAGTTCTGATCCCAAGCCCCATCCGAATCTTGCCCTTTCCTGACCCCTTTTGTCCAACCTGTAAGACCCATAGATTATAAACTTGGAGTTTCAAAACTTTGTGTTGCAAAAAACAATCTACAAACTTAGTACCACTCTGAGGTACTCTTTTAACTAATAACTTTAGAACTATATACAGTGTCATCATGCAGTTTCTAATGACTTCCATGTGAAACCCATGGTTATACCGTGGGAGGGGGTCAACTTATTGACCCAAAAAGTGCCCCTTAAATTTAGGGGCAAGAGGTATAGGTTAACCCCCAGGGGGGGGATTCCTACCACCCTTCTATAACCGTCACCAAAAGAACAACCTCAAGCTATGAGTAATGAAATCAAGTTCCCCCATGCTTCCCCCTGCCCCATCCTTCTTTTATCTCTATATATATCCCCTGCAGTATTTTTATCCTCTTTTCTATTGTCTCCATCCCACGGCAGGTAGAGTGAGACCCATAATTAATAACTGTGCCCTTAGTGAGTGTTGTAGAGCCTTACTGTGGTAGCCTATCAGTCCCAGATTACCCCCCCCAGTTTGGTCCTGACATCTTTTATTGGGCTGTTGCAATCTTATACTCATATGTCAGGAGGCAGTCTCCCTTTCCCCAAAGGACAGCAGCACCCCGATTGAACGCTGTCTCCCTCTTTCATTCTAGGATCTCAGTGGCATCTCAGTAGTGTTATTTTCCAGGAAACCAACCTCATCCCAAATCTTCCCCCTTTACCTACATTTGTGCGTTTCCATCGTGAGTCAATCATCTTTCCCTTGTAAGCCACCTATCCTCCTTTTCTTATTCTCTAAGAGAGAGTGTTTTTCATGAGTTAGAATGAGCTTCCCCGTCTGTTTACCACTCCATCAGTTGTGTCAAGATGGGCCCATACCCTGCCGCTCAAGAGAGCACTTCCCTATTAGTTTAGTTTGCCCTTCAATACCTATAAGAATACCTCTGAACTTAAACGTATTACATTACATTTTAAAAGTAAGTTTTTCATCTTCTGCAGTATACGTTATTACTGCCCTCCACCTGTTTGCCATTTCCTACTATCCCCCCCACCCTGTGAAATCCTATCGGCTCTTATTTTCTGCTTACTCTCAGTTCTAGAATCCAAGAAAGAAATCTCTACATTTTCTGTTTTCTACTTTACATTATTATTTCCATTCCAGTCTGTTCTTTGGAGCGATCTCTTTGTGACAGTTTTTGTCTCCAGTTTCAATTGCGCCTCTTCTCAGCGATATGGTGATTTCGTGATTGATTGCTTCTGGCAGATATCTTCATGCAGGAGTTGCTTTGCCCTTGATTTTAACTCTTGAATATCTGAAGAGGCCTCCTGGGGGAAAGAACCTGGAATCGCTCTTTTCCTGCTTTTCGAGGTAGGGACCTTAGACCACATTTCTGTCTTAAGCTTATTTTCCAGCTTCTGCATTTCCAGGTCGTCGAGGGGTATGTCTAGGTTCTGCAGCACTTGGATGGCTTCCACCAGAGTAGAGAATATTCTTACGCCATTGTCCAAATGGATTTTAATTCTGGCCGGAAACAACTGGGCTCTAATCCCTTTCTTGAGCTTTAAGTCCTGAATAACATTTTTAACTGCCTGACATTCTGCCTGTAGAGCTGATGAAAAGTCCTGGTCGAAAAAAATTAGAGACTCCTTATATTTGAGGTCTCTATGTCGCCATGCTTCTTGCAAAATCCAATCCTTGCTATGGAAAAAGACCATTCGTATGATCCATGAGCGTGGCCTTGCCATGGGGTCTAGGGGTTTCGCCACGAGGGAGCGATGAGCCCGGTCTATATCAAGCTTGATATCCGAGGGCAAAGAGAGGACTGAACGGAAAACATGCTGTACAAAATCAACTGTTGAGGGGAACCCTTCTTCTGCATCTTCAGGTATACCGTGAATTCTGAAATTGTTCCTCCGTGACCTGTTTTCTAGGTCCTCTAGTCGGCGTTGGGTTTCTCTATCTCTTTGCAGTAGAAGTAAGATAAGTCTGTCGAAGCTCTCCTGGGCCTCTGAAACTAAGTTAAGGTTGGTGGCGTTTGTCGATACTTTTTTATTTAAAATCTGCACATCTTTTTTTAAATCTGTGAGTGAGGCATCAATTCTAGTGACTGTAGAAAGGATTTGTTGTAGGGTCCGCTGCATATTTTCCGAATCAGCTGCATCTAGTGTTTCTTGTTCTCCGGAGGATTCTGAGAGTGTTTGTCTGCGATGTGACTGGGCCGCAAACCCCTCCATGTCCTCGTCTAGTACCAGTTGCTTCAATTTTGCAGAGTTAGCTGAAGTTTTTAGATTTTTTCCATGCTGGTGTTTCCCTGCCATCTTAGGCTATCTAGGGATCTGACTTTTGTGTTTAAACGAGCTGCTTAGTTAGCAAGAGATAGTTAAATTTACTAGGCGGGTGAGAAGCTGCTAGGATTAGCTTGCAGTCATCCTGGCGACGTCACCGGAAGTTCCAATTCATGTGGTATAAACAATATCATGAGAAAAACCTTGCCAGAAATGCAGAAGGATTATAATAAGCTAGTACAAAAACTAGTAAATAAAGGTTGAGAGATAATAATTTCTGAATTACTACCTGAACCTAGGGCATCTGTGTATAAAAAGAAGAGAATTGCTTTAACAAATGAATGGTTATGTAGATGGACAGGGGAGAGTGGCTATAAATTTATAAAATACTGGGGACATTTGAAAAAAATTACAAATTGTATTGTAAGGATGGGCTGCACCTTAACTATACAGGTATTAGAATCTTAGGGCACAGATTGAGAAATGAGATAGAAAACTGTTTAAACTGAAAGAGAAGGGGACAACCAGGGAACATAAAGTAAATAAACCCCAAAGTCAAAGAAATACAAAAAAGATGTCAGCTAGTAAAGTAATGTTTTGTAACGCTAGAAGTTTAAATGAAATCAGTATGGTAGAACTGGAAATGATAATGAGGAGAGAAAAATTAGATATTGTTGGGGTCGTAGAAACCTGGTGGTCAAATGATAGCCTATGGCATCAGCAGATACCTGGATATAGATTAATTATTAAAAATAGAGATGCGAAAAGGGGTGGCTCTATTCATTAGGGATGAATTAGAAGTTAGGGTCACAGATGAAAATTATAAGTTAGGGAGTATTGAAATGGTTACCATTGAACTGTTGGGTACAAAAGGGAAGAAATGTAGATTCTCAACTTTTTATAGAGCAACGGATACAAAAATGGAGGACACTGAAGCTTTTTTCGAATATATTACTGGCTTGGCTGAAGGTACTTACATAGTGCTAATAGGGGATTTAAATATGCCAAACATTAAATGGGGGGGATATATGGAAGGAAATAGCTTAGAGTGTAGGGTACAGGAAGATCTAATGTCGGTAGGTGTCAAACAGTGTATACAGAAAGCCACAAGGGGGGAAAATATATTAAATGTTGGGGAAAATATATTAAATGTTATTCTAACATATATTCCTGATGTAATTCAACAAATCAGTATTCAGCCACAACTGGGGACAAGTGACCACAACTCCATAATGATTAGGATGCTTTGGGAAACCAATATAGTGAAGGGGAAAACAGAGCAGTTCTTATATAATAGGGGGGGATTATGTAGCTATAAGAGAGAGGCTGAGTAATATTGATTGGTTGGTTGTGATGAAAGACCTAAGTATGGAAGACTCTTGAGAGTTATTCTCAGGTAAAATAAATGAGATAATAGGGAAGTATATATCAAAGAGGAGTGTATATAATCATAAAGGTAAAAAAACACAGTGGCTTACAAAACCTATAATTAGATTATGTAAGAAAAAGAAAGTGATGTTTCAGAGAATGAAGAAAAAAAATTCTTTAGCATCTCAAATTAGGTATAACACTTACTAAAAAAATTAAAGAAGGAAATTAAAAATGCAAAAAAAATTTGGGGGACGTATACTACATCCCAAAGAAATAATAACAACTGAGAAAAAGGTCAGAAGTAGGATAAAGAGACTAAAGGCTGAAAAGGCGGCAGGACCGGATGGGATTCATCCCTACTTCTTAAAGGAGTTGAACGACATGCTAATACCAGTTATCACCAGGTTGGGACAAAAATCACTAGCAGAGGGAGTGGTACCTGAGATGTAGAAATTGGCATATGTGGTGCCTATTTATAAGAAGGGAAAAAAGAGTGAGGCAGCAAATTATTGGCCGGTGACCTTGACCTCTGTCATAGGAAAGATTATTGAAGGTATCTTGTGTGAAACTATTACTGATCATATGAGAGGTAATCATTTAGTGGATAAAAGTCAGCATGGATCTGTGGTAAATAGATCATGTGAAACAAACTTGATCACCTTTTATGAGTTTATTAGTAAGCTTATTGATGAAGGGAAGAATGTAGATATGGTAATGTTCAATTTTAGTAGAGCTTTTGATAAGGTTCCACATTGTAAAATTATTGAAAAGCTTATTGAAATGGGGATCGATTCAGCCATAGTAAGATGGGTTGAACAGTGGCTGACAAATAGACTGCAGAAAGTGAGACTGCATGGCCATGTGTCTGATTCACTAAGGGTGGTGAGTGATATTCCCCAGGGTTCAGTGCCTGGAACGTTGCTGTTCAGCATTTTTATTAGTGATTTGAAGATATTTAGTAAAAATAAGCTATTAAATTTGCTGATGATGTCAAATTGGGGGGAGTGGTGGACACTTTTGATGACAGATTAATATTTGGGCAGGATTTGGTCAATGTAATGGAATGGGCAAATAAAAATGGGATGACCTTCAACAGGGAGAAATGTATTATAATACATTTTGGAAGGCATAATGTACAGCAGACTTATTATATGCAGGGCCTTGAATTAAAGGTGTCAAAGTGTGAAAAAGATATAGGAGTGTATGTACAAAATGACCTTAAAAGTGGTGCCCAAAGTAAAATTGCAGCAAATAAAGCTATGTAGTTCGTAAATTGTATGAGAAAGCAGTTTCAATCGAGGAGTGGGGAGTGGGGAGGTTTTGTTACCACTGTATAGGACAATGGTTAGGCCCATTTTGGATTATTGTTCCACTTTCTTCTGTCCTTTCCTTATTAAGGATATTAGGGTAATGGAGAGGCCCCAGAGATCTTTTACCAGACTAATTGCTGGAGGTCAAGGAAACTCGTATAAGGAAAGATTGGAGAACTTGGTTTTGTGGCCATCGGTAAATAGAAGGGTGAGGGGTGACTTATTGTTATTATACAAAGTCTTGGGGGATGAAGATCTTAAATTGGAATTGGGTCTGGAATCAGTGGTAAAGCCATATCACCTGAGAGTACATAATAAACAACTGAGGGAGGAAACAGTAAGGACTGAATTGAGGAGAAATGGCTTTAAGTGTAGGGTAGTTAGGATGTGGAATAGCCTGCCACAGAATGTGGTAGATGCAGATAGTTTGGTGAGTTTGAAAAACAGATTGGACAATTTCCTTATAGAAGTTGGTGACATATGTCACCACCACTGAATTGTGGGGGTGAAGTCTATATGGGCACTACCTTCTTGATTTCCTTAAACCTCCAGTATGAAAGCCACAAGAAAAAGAAAACCATTATGGTTTTTAAAAGAAGTGACAGGGAAAGTTAGAGAGAAAAAACTGGCATCCAGGAAATACAAGGAAACATAAAGGGAGGAACACAAGGAACTCTATCAGGCAAAGCAGAGGGAGGCAGGTAAAGCAGTCAGAAGTGCAAAGGAAAAAACAGAGGAAAGGACATCCCAGGCAGTGAAGGAGGAGGACAAAATCTTCTTCAGGTACATAAGGGAAAGAAGAAAGGCCAAGGGAGGGATATTGAGGCTTAGTAAAGGGGGGGGGGAGTGAGCGGAGGGGGACCTGGAGAAGACTGAGATACTGAATGAATACTTTTGCTCAGTAGTCACAAAAGAAGAGGAAGGGGGGATGGACCAATATTAGCAAGCAGACACACAGGAAAGAGGGGTGGACACCAGTCCATTCACAGAGGAGAGAGTCCTAAAGGAACTCTTGAAACTGAAGGTGGATAAGGCGATGGGGCTGGATGGGATACATTCCAGAATACTAAAAGAGCTTAGAGAGGCGATACTGTCACCACTGACAGCCCTATTCAACAAATTGTTGGAGGAGGGAGTAGTACTGGAGGAGGGCGAATGTGATACCCCTTCACAAGAGTGAGAGCAAGGTAGAAGCAGGTAACTATAGACCGGTCAGTTTGAACTCAGTGGTGGGAAAGATGATGGAATCACTGTCAAAAGAAAGGACTGTAGAATATCTAGAAGCCAGCGGGGCACAGGACCCAAGGCAACATGGATTCACAACAGGAAGGTCGTGTCAAACGAATCTGATAGATTTCTTTGACTGGGTGACAAGGGTGGTAGATCAGGGAGGGGTGGTGGACATGGACTTTCTAGATTTTAGCAAGGCATTTGACACAGTCACGCACAGGAGGTTAGTAAGTAAGTTGGGCAATCTGGGAGTAGGTCCCAAGGTGATAAACTGGGTCAGAAAACAGGACTCAGAGGGTGGTGGTAAACAGAGTTCAATCTGAAGAAAGGGGGGGAACCAGCAGGGTGCCACAGGGTTCAGTGCTAGGGCTGGTCCTCTTTAATATCTTTGTAAGTGACATTGCAGATAGACTTGAAGGAAAAGTATGCCTCTTCGCAGATGACACCAAGATCTGCAATACGTTGGCACTCGGGGTTGGAGCAAATGAGAAGAGACTTTGGCAAGTTAGAGGGGTGGTCAAAAGTGTGGCAGCTCGGATTCAATACCAAGAAGTGCAAAATCCCAGGGGTGGAATACACAATGGGGGAGGTACTAAAACAACCGAAATGGAAAGGGACCTGGGAGTAGTCGTAACAGATGATCTAAAAGTAGCCAAACAATATGAGAAGGCAGTGAGGAAAGCCAGTGGAATGCTGGGGTGCATAGGGAGAGGTATCACCAGTAGAAAACAAGAGGAGAAAGGATGTAATAAAAAGTGATTATGTGTGAGTGCAGTTGTCTCCCAGTTTTAGACTTAACCATATCCAAGGTGATTTTCCATAACCTAATTTTTCCTACAGCCAGAAAAATATATTGCAGGGTCACATGGCTGCAGTCTTTCATCCTGTTCACCATTCTAATAATCATAGGGTAACCCAATGCATAATGAAAGAGGTCCATGATTTGCCCACCTCCCTCAATGCCTGTGATATAATATGTGTAACCCCCTACAAATGGGGATCCCCGAAAAGTCTTCCTTGGGTGTGCCTAAATGCCCATGGCCAGGCTGGTATCCTGTGTATTAACAATTTAAAAGCAATTGTCTGTGAGTGCCCTTATAGCCTCCGTGTACTGTCTCTTAAAGAGCTGCCTATTCGCAGTGCAATAACTAATCTGGGTGGGGGCCGAGTAGTTTCAGGCTCGAGTCCTGCCCGGGCTGCCAGATAATCACTCTATTTTGCCATCGCTAATTGCGCAGAGGGAGCTTTACTGAACGCTGTACTTATTTGAGCTGCTATTGTAAAAGTAATGTTATGGAAGTTTGTCTAACCTGCCTTTTTTGCAGCATGGACATTTCGATATTGCACCACCATCTTGGTTCTGGACTGCTATTGTGGACCAAACAGTACCTTTGGGGATCCTAAAATGGTGTCTGTCCCCAGGGGTCTTGTGGGAGCAAAATTCTGTAGGAATTGTAGTTTTGAGACTTTGGCGCCTAAATGGACCTGGAGGGGGAGCTCTTGTATTGACAGACAGATGGATCAGCCAACCGAACCTTTTGGATCCTGGGGAAAGTCCCAGGCTGCATGCAGCACAGAGTCAGTCTGAGTGGGAAATCAAAAGAGTGAACAGCTCGAGATATTTGAGCAGTAGCTTCTGCATAGTTCGCGCGGGAGAACCGTGGAAGGGCTGAGTTTTGGCCTGCCTGCTGCTGTCCCTTGTGAGGGAGCTCTTCAAAGTAATCGGACTGCATCTGAAGTTGTAAGAGAGACGTAAGCCACTGAATTGGTGACCAGGCTGGAAACCTGAAGAAGACCGAAGATTTGCTGAACGTGATCGGCCTGTCAGGGCCTTCATTTACCGTTGAACTCCCAGTTTTGCGCAGACTCTGTGATTGCGGCCGGACTGTCATCCGCCTGGTATAGCGGTGATTGCTTTACTATAAATGTGCTGTGTGCTGCTAGTGGGTCGCAATTTGGTTCCCCACTGTGTGTCTAATTGTGGTTTGCCTACTGGAGGCTGCATCCAGCTTTCTCGGACTCACATCCGAATTGTTCCTCGGTCTGGGCCTTGTCACACTGGCCCAGCCAGATTACTCACGCCACAGAGAAAACCATCGACGAGAGACCTGCCTGGGGATCAGTCCCCTGCTCAATGCCTTGAACAGGAACAACACCTCGGTGATTCGTGTGAGCCCTGCTTCTCCTGGCACTCCAGCTCATCAACCTGCAGTCTCAATTTTCGTCCCTCCTGTGTCCTGCATTGGGTATCGTGAGTAAACACCAGGGTAGATCCCTGCAACATCAGCTAAATCAAAAGTGTCATCATCAATTTCACTTGTTGTTTTCTTGTCATGAACTGAGCCATCTGGCTCCAGATTACAAATTGTGTGTGGTTACGCATGTTTCTTACTTCCATCACCCGGGCAACGTTCCAGGCTAGCCCACCTTACTCCCACCTGGGTACCCAGAGTTTATGACTGTGTAGGGACTCTGAAGTGCATGCATAACTGCCTGACTGATTTAGCCTTTAAGCTAATCAACCTGATTATGCCCCTCCCTTGTTCAAGTCCCCTAAATATATCAGATCCAACTCTTTTTGCATTTAACCTGACTGTGGTTCCAGTTTGTGACAAAAGTACTGTACTGTTGTTATTTGCTGTGCATAACCTTGTTTTACAGGGGGGTCTCCAAGGCTGAGCCAGAGGAACTAGCCCTGGTGGTAAGTGCAGCCAGAGTGGGGATTTGTATGGTGAACAAGGGTTATTGTGAAAGTGTTTACTGTACATTGTCCAAGCCACTAGAAGGGAAAGGTGGGGGTTACAGTGTCCCGGAGGGCTGTACCCAGGTTAGCCTTGCTACCAACAATCCTGTCCTCCAGGTGGAGGCACCCGTTTCAGTACCCAGGCCCCTTAACCTACAACTAGCCATGCAGGCAGGGGTAGTAGCCATTAAGATAGCGCCACCTAGGGGTTACATATGTAAACATGCTCATAAAAAACAATACACGGTTCACCATATTGACTCCACCCTCTCTTACAGTTCTATATGTGAATTCTCTTTTAATTGGATTTAGTCTGCTACCAGACAGACCTTGAAAGAACAGATTGTATAGTTTCACTTCCAGGGCGGGGGGATGCTTACATAAAAAACAAGGCAACAAAAAAATCTGAATTAAAAATGCCCTTTTCTGCTTTGATAGAGGTCTAGTTTTCCACATAGATGTTCTGCTTGTCCTATGCACTCCTGCCAGTTGTCTAGGGCTGCATTA
This sequence comes from Neoceratodus forsteri, assembly GCA_016271365.2. NCBI lineage: Eukaryota > Metazoa > Chordata > Ceratodontiformes > Ceratodontidae > Neoceratodus > Neoceratodus forsteri. The sequence continues at coordinate 1,700,718,952 of CM057450.1, forward strand.
CCCGGGTCAAATTTCAGAGCTAGGCTTTTTATCGGATCTCCCCTTATTTCTATGCCCCCTATTGATATGCCTTGTTTATAATCCGCTGGTTTCTCTATGGGGATGCCAGAGCTTTTTCAGTAGTTAACTGGGGCTCCTGCCACTTTGGAAAAGGCCTCAATGGTCTCTTTAACCTCATCATCCGAATCTGAGGACTGCAATATTATGTATAATTCATCTGCATTTGCAAGTGTGGTAAGTTCTGGGGTATCTGGTGATGAGTGTAGTCTGACTGTGACACAGTGGAGGCATCCCATGGGGTTTCAGCTGAAACTCCAAAATTATCCATGAAGTGTGAACAAATTATTTTCATGATGTCATCTGATGATGTAAAAAACTGACCATCCCTCTCCCTACTCACTCTGGTGATGTGCCTATGTTTTGTTTTTTCCCCTTGTATTTCTCTCTGGTTGCCAGTTTCTGAGGTATCCCTCAGGCATCCCCAGCTGATCCTGCCCTGTCTGAGATCCCGCACACCTCAAGTCCGCCCAGAACCCTGACCTCACACCACCTTAGATGCCCCCTGGCTTGTGCCCCCCCAGGGTGGGGCCGCCCTCTTCTACATTTTGGGTGCTCCTTCAATCAAGTCTGGTGGTCGGATGCGGGCTGGAGAATATCGGGACTGGGTGGGTGGAATCCAGCAGTAGGCGTGGGGCTGGTGTGCCATCATCTCCCCAGAATCCGGGTTTTTCCTTGTTTGTGTCGATTCCCCACATGGAGGCGGCGGATGTGCAATGATGCTCTCCGTGTGAGCTGGGCACACTCCTGCACCCGGCTCCGCAGTCCGCTGCCTCCTCCCCTTTTTGTATCGCAATCCGGCAGGTGCTCCCAGTCTCCACTGGGGAGTCGCTGCTGTAGCGGGATCGCAATTCCCACCCTCCCCAGGAGAGGACAGCTTTCCTCCGGACGCTCAATCCTTTCCTCCCCAGCTGAACCATGGCAACCTGAGCTCGCTCCCAAACACGGGTCGCTGGCATGGCGTGAGGTGTGGCATCCAGCGCCTCAACCCTCAGCGCCACCAGGCTGGGGATGTGCCTATGTTGTACCCTATCATTGCATCTTGAAAACATAACAAGATGTGAGTGACTTTGGGTATCACATTTTAATTCTTTCTCCAAAGAAGTAGCGCTTTCTTATTGATACTTCTTCATTTGGTACTTTGGTATTATTGGACAAAAGAAGGCGGATTGCCCATCACGATTGTCCTCCATATTTATGGATCATTCAATGGGTCCCTGCTCGATCAACCATTTGTCTAATTTGTTTTTAAATGACAAGATGTTTGGAGAGTCAACCATTTCCTGTGGAAGCCTGTTCCAAATTCTAGGTGTCCTTATGGTGAAGTAATTTATTCTTTTGTTGGTTTTTGCCCTCATAATCTCTAGTTGTCTGTTATGTAGTCTAGCCACTGTTTTTCTAGTAGAAAATTTAATGCCACCGATTTGCATCTGTTCTTGGTTACCTAATATTTTGAATAGTAGTAGCAAGTCCCCCCGAGTCTTCTTTGGGCTAGTGTATTTAAACCTGTTCTTGCTGATCTGGTGGTGTAGTTAAGTTTTGATAAGTGAGGTATGAGCTTTGTGGCTTTATGCTGAATATTTTCAATCCTATTTATATCCGAGATCAAGTAGGGGCTCCAGAAGGGGGAGCCATAGTCAAAGAGTGGCCTGACATGAGATCTGTAAAGGGGTAGGAGACATTGTTCTGTTCTGGATACAAATATTTTACTTATCCTACGAAGAATGGCATTTGCTTGGTTTGCTATTTTAGTACAGTGGGAAGCTGAGGATAGTTTGTTGTTGACCAGAATTCCTAAGTCTTTTTCTACTGTTGAAGTTCTAATGGCCATGTTGTTTAAATAATATGTATGTAGTGGGTTATTGTTTCCCAGATGTAGTACTGCGCATTTAGTAATGTTAAAGTACATCTCATTTGCACATGCCCACTGTTCTACCAATGATAAATCAGTTTGTAGTCCAGAATTTATATTTTGTTTTATGGCTTTCCCCCCCAAGTTTTGTATCATCAGTGAATTTGACCATTTTGTTGTTGGAGGATATATGCATGTCACCAATAAACAGATTGAAAAGGACTGGCCCAAGCACTGAGCCCTGGGGGACTCCACTGGTCACCCCCCTTTCCCCGGACATTGCATTGTTAACCCTAACCCTCTGAGTTCTCTTATCCAGCCATTGATTAATCCATGAAGTCAGTATAGGTGAAAGTCCTATGTTAATAAGTTTATTAATTAATAGTGAGTGGGAAACTTTATCAAATGCCTTGCTATAGTCCAATAGAATGATGTCCATAGGTGTGTTGCCGTCCAGATGGTAGTTAATGTATTCATAAAAAGAGATAAGGTTTGTAACACACGAAAAACCTTGTTTGAAACCATGTTGAAATGTATTGTTTATATTCAGTGTTAGCATTTCATTTTCAATTTTGTGTTTGATGATTTTTTCCATTAGTTTACATGGTATAGATGTAAGGCTAATAGGTCGATAATTTTCAGTTTTTGAGTGGGAACCTTTTTTAAAGATGGGCGTAACTATTGCGGTACGCCAGTCATTTGGTACTGCTGATTCAAGCAAAGATTTGTTGTCAATTATTTTCAATGGTCGGATAATAGCATTTTTTGTTTCTACTAGAAATCTGGAAGTAATCCCATCAGGTCCTGGGCTTGTGTGTTTTTTTAGAGTATTTAGTGCAGTTACCACATCTTTTTCTGAAATTATATTTATATTTAATTCAACCTTAGAGGGTACAGTAATAGGTGTAAAGACTGTTTTATGTGTATATACAGATGAAAAGTAGTTATTTAATTCAGTGGCTGTTTCAATATCCGAAGTTATAGTTTGTGCGTTTATGATTAGTGGCCCGATTAAGTTATTACAGTTCTTTTTTTCATTTAAATAAGAATATAAAGCCTTGTGAGAGTCTTTTGTGTGGGCTATCCTGAATTCTAGGTTACGTTTGGCCATGACTATGTGCTTTTTTAGCACCTTTACTGTCTGTCTATAAGTTAGAAGTATTTTGTTTACTTGAGATGCTGGTGTTTTTTTGAGTTTGGAAAAAAGCTTCTTTTTACGAGTAATTAGAGCTTTGATACTTTTGTTAAACTATTGTGGAATTTTCCCTTTGTTATTGTATTTGTGTTTCTCAGGAATATATTGTTTATCTAGTTGTGTTAATTTGAATTTTAGTAGTTCCCATGCTTCGTTTGTTTTAAGGGGGAGAAGGTCCTGTTCCCAGTTAGTTTCCTCTAAGGCTTGATTTATGCGATTAAAGTTGGCTTTGTGATACTGTTTTATTTTGATTGTATTTATTTTGGGTTGTGAGGGAAGTTGCATTGAGAAAAAATATGGACATGTGGTCACTATTTCCTATAGGAGGTAGAATCTTGGCTTCAGATAAAGGGATTTCTAGATTGGTTATAGCTAGGTCTAGTATGTTTTTTTCCCTAGTAAGCTCTCTTACAATCTGTTTTAGACCTTGGTCAATTATTACTGAAAGAAGTTGTTCGTCATGCTGATTTACTCCAGATAGGGTATCCCAATTAATGGTTGGTAAGTTGAAGTCTCCTAGTATTAGCACAGTATTTTTATTGGCTAGTTGCTGTATTTCTTCAGCTAGCAGCCTGGTGGTATTTAAATCTGAGGCTGGTGGTCTGTAACAAGTTCCAACAAGAAGTTTGTGGGAGCAAGTTACTTGAATGTAGGCCCAGACATGTTCCAGTTGTGAGTCAGTTTCTTATTTATAAGAATGGATGTCATTTCTTATGTATAGGCTAACCCCCCCTCCTCTTTTTTGTATTTTCTCTCTGTTTGTAGTAATGTTTATATCCAGGTAATTCTGTTGTCCAGTCTTTATCTGTGCTACCCCATGTTTCTGTTATTGCAATTATTGCCAGCCCTAGGGTTTGAGAGAGTATTTCTAATTCCGCATATTTAGAGACAGTCATGGATCTAGCATTAAAGGTAAGAATATTTAAATTGAGATTTAGTGATGAACCAATGTTGTTAACTAGAGGATGGGATGAATTCCCAGACTCCCCTCTGTTTTTTAGTTTAAATATGTGTTTATATGTGCGTTCATTTTATGCCCCAGAATCGTGCTGCCTCTTCTACTGAGGTGCCACCCATCCCAACAGTATAAAGATGGTCTGTCCTCAAATTCTTCCTAATGTGTTAGACACTTAATTTCTTGTTTATAACACCATTTTCGGAGCCACTCATTTAGAGCCTTGATTTTTGAAGTGATATATCCAGTAGATCCTGGAATGGGTAGCATCTCAGAGATGCAAACGGAACAGCCATGTTCGCTTAATATATTGTTTAGTGCCACAAAGTCTTGTTTGATTTTTGTGAGATTTGAATCTTTAATGTCATTTGTTCCTGTGTGTATAATCACCAAGGGATTTTCCCCTGCATGAGTTAGTATTGGTTTTGCCATTTTTGTTATATCTGCAATTTTCGCCCCTCTAAAGCTAGATCACATTCTGTGTTGTTTGTCTGGGTTACATATTGGTCGGTCTAGGTATTTGATGATAGAGTCACCTAGTACAATCACCTGTTTCTGTTTGGTTTGTGATTTAGTAGGTAGGGGTGTTTCTGTTATTTCTGCACATGATTTATCAGGTAGTTTGTTTTTAGTTTGGTGATTTGTTTTTGTTACATTGATGGATTTGAATGAGTAATTTTGTTTATCATGTTCAGGTGTGGGGAGGTTTAATTTGTCTGAGGAGGTGTTTATATCCTCTGTACTGAATCTACCGTTTGTTTCTGAAATGAGGGTTTCGAATGAATTATGTAAGATTAACTCTTGGTTATTTTTGTTCAGGTGATTGCTTTTTTGTGTGTGTTTTTTATGAGGAATTATTGTCCAGTTTTCATCCGTATTATAGTTTGAAGGGGTAGATGATGTGACTGGTTGCTCTACTAAGTTGACAACTGTGTGTTTGTTTAGGGATATGTCGAGATGAGGCGAATCTTCTAAAATTTTGGTGGTAGATGCATTAGTTTCAACTAGGAGAGACATTTGATCGATATAGTCCTCAAGTGCTTTGATATCAGGTTGCAAGTTGTCTTTGGGTTGCAAGCGTTTGACTTCTTCCTGAAGTTTTTCTAACAGTATGCATCTATCACAAACAAAATTAGGTGTCTGTTTTCCTGCGGTGTACATTTGGCAAGATGAGCACATTTTGTTTACCTTCTTCATTATGTTGTTTGAACAGACCAAAGATTATCTTAGGAAGAAAGAATGAAAAAGTAAAAGAGAGATTTACAGTGTTTACCTGTGTTAATCTTGGTTTCTTGTGCCCTGAGCCCGTTTGCCACGGAAGACACGCGCGGATGCGCGTGTCTCTATCTTGCAACCCTCCACGCACCTTCGCCCACTCACTAGAGGCGAGTGTTTTAAGGTTCAAAACAGGAAGTACGCCGCAGCGCTACTTCCGGTTTCGCGATGTGATTAATTTAGCACAATGAATATTAAAATTAGCCTTTAAGAAGGCTTTGGTGCAGAGAAAAGTATTATTGCCTCACAAAAATGCTGGCTAGCTGGTTTTGGCACAGCAAAAGTTTTGAAATTCGGACCAGGAAGTGTCAGTGGCAAACCACAGACCTCCAATGTCCCACAATGCAGTTGTTATAGCAGAAGAAGTACCTATACAAGAAGGCACCTCAAACAGTTTTAACACAAAAAAACAGTGGTACACAGGGTTTTATACAATTTACAGTTCAGGCTATCTCAAGTTGCATAAAAGAGGTTATCTCAAAGGTTTATCAGGCAGCAAGTGCTCTATTTCATCCTTTATTCTAATCTGTTCCGATAGATCCATATTTTCTGTGTGCATTTCAGAAAAAAGCTTGTGTAGTTTTTAGATCTAAGACTAAGGTAGTGCTGGTAATTGTTGTTATTTCTTTTGAAGCCTTCTTTTTTTGTGTCCTCTCACCAGTCTAGTAAACAACCATATGCTGAAATAACAGAATATCGTGCCTTAAACAACTCTAGCCATTTGGTCTGTATAGTTTCCAATTCCAGTAGAGAAGTATTCATTCTCCAGGGCTTACATGGAGGAACAGATGACAGGTTGGCATAACGTTGGCATGTATCCGCTAGGTGGTCTGACATTTTTTCTGCAATTGCTTTAGCTGAGTTTACCTTTAAAACTAATGACACATACAGGAAATCTATTTTTGTGGACAGGTTCCCTTTTGTGAAGGTAATTCCACTAGTACACACGTGACTATGAAGACTGTCTAATAAACCAGCAATCCTAATCATGTCATTCAAATAAATGGAGTAGTTACACAATTTGCCAATATCCTTGCCCCTATCCTGTAAGGACAGGCCGCAGTTAAAGTCACCTCCCAGCGCCAACAGTTTACTAGCATGTAAATAGGGCGTGACCTCCTTAAAAAGTATCACTCTAGCAACCTTTGCCTGTGGTGCATATATATTGATTAGTTAAAAACATTTATCCCCCAGAAGTACATCAAGTAACAAAGCTCTTCTTCTTGCAATCTTGACTAATTTAAGCACCTTAATTACAGTATTTTGAAACAATATTCCAACCCCATCACATTTTTCAACCACTTGTGACCAGAAAGAGGGCCCCTTTGTCCACATTCTCTTAGTAGTGAAGACTTCAAATAGGGAATAGGGATTTAATGCGAGTACCCTATATAGAGAGGACATTCCCAGGAAGGGTTTCTAGAAGGAATAGTGTGGTCATACATTTTCTGTGTGCCTGCATACTGTTAATGTTCAAGGTCACAGGGGATACTGTTGCACCAATATACACTGTTCAGGTTTCGGGGGATGATTCATTACTGCACCTCATAACTGAGGCCTCGTTCTCCTCTGGCTCTTTTAGCTATGGATGTTTCAGATGAGGAGTGGTCCCTTGCCAAGAAGGCTATAGATGATGTCTCCGAGACTCCTTCTCCTCCTCAGTATCACCCCACTGTTTGTTAGATGCTAATGCAGTATACTGTACCTATTCACATGTGTTACAACAGGAGTAGGTGTGGGTTTGGCAGACTTACTCTTAACCTTCTTATGTCTACCCCTTTTCCATGAGGAAACAACTTCCATGTCCATCTCAGCAGGAGAGGGAGGTTACAGCATTTCAGGCTGGGATGCTTCCTGAGTCTCTTGGGCAGAGACAGGGGGGAGGGAGTCACTGGAGTGGAATCTACCACTGTCTTAGGCATTCAGCCTGAGGTGGACTGTTCTACATGATGTATGTCAGAAATGGCATCAGGCCCAGCTACGAGGGCTTCATGATCTACCGGGTCTGTACATCCTGTGGTTTCCGATGATCCACCAGAATGTGCCGAAGCTGCGGGGGCTTGTGAGAGGGATAGATGTCGTGAAGGGATTTGTTTCTGGCCATGTCCTTGAACCTTTCGACTATAGCTTTTGCAGCACCTTGGGTTCATCCTTTAACAATCGGCTCCTCTTGACTAAGACCTCTGATCTATTATGGGAGGCCCATGGATACTGTTGGTATGTATGATTGCTCCTCACATAAGTTGAACTTAAATGGCTTTGGACAGCGAAAACTGACAAGACCATATTCAGAACAGCTATTACAGCTGTCTGCATCACGTGCAGCACTTAAATGCAACTTAGACCCACATTTATGGCAAGCACAGGGCTGCCCTGGGTTGAAGTACATGCCTCTATCAGAACCCAGAAAAAAAGCCTTCCAGTGAGGTGGTACACATAGAAATATAGAATGTGACTGCTGATGAGGGCTGCTGGGCCCACCCCATCTGCCCATTTTTTTTTTTCAACCTTCATTTTTTTACTGCGGAGCTGCTGCTGATCTATGGCGCCATGTCTTCCCCTCCCTTTCTTACCCCTACAGTTCCCTTGTGCCTGTCTCAGGCATTTTAGAACCCCACCACTGTTTTTGCCCCCACTACCTCAGTTGGAATGCTGTACCAGGCATCTACCACCTTTTCTGTGAAGAAGTACTTCCTCAGATCCCTTCTGAATTTGCCCCTTCCAGCTTTGTAGCATGCCCCTTTGTTCTAGAGCATCTTTTTCTCTGAAAAATACCCCCTCAAATACCTTATTAACCTCCGTGAGGTACTGAAAGGGGCAAGGCAAGGCAAATTTTATTCCTACGGCACCCATTCCTGGAGGCTCAGGGCACCTTACAATTAAAAACATACAAACAAATTCAGGAAAATAATTAGCAAACCACATGTAAAATATAATTCTAAAAATAAATACTTAAGTAACTCAAAATCAAGACTAGAATACCAGACTAAAATCAATTATTAATATAAAATAACAGATTCACAGGATCAAATATGAAAGTCCGGGAAGGCCAGTGAGAAGAGGTGGGCCTTGAGATGGATATTCAAAACCTCGACAGAAGGGGCCTCCCTGACAGACGGTAGAAAGGAATTCCATAGGATGGGAGCAGCAACACTAAACGGCCTGTCACCAGATGTTTTCAACCTCTTCCGTGGAACAGTCAGGAGGCCCCTAGCCGAGGAATGGAGGGAGCGGACCAGAGTGGCCAGCGTTAGGAGGTCGGACAGATAGCCAACCTCTCCCTCATATCCTCCCTCTCCCTCCTCTCCTCCAAGGTGTACACAGAAACATAGAAATTGTCGGCAGATAAGGACCGCTAGGCCCATCCAGTCTGCCCATAGGCCCTATACATTGTATGTGGCCACTGACCCTATGTGATCAATGGCTTTTCATCACATCCTCCCTTCTGAAGCTTCCCTTGTGCCTGTCCCAGGCATGCTTAAACCCCTCCACTGTGCTTGCCCCCACTACCTCCTGTGGCAGACTATTCCAAGCGTCAACTACCCTTTTTGTGTACAGAAACTTTCTCACATTACCTCTTAATCTATCCCCTTCCAATTTTCATATTGTGCCCCCTTGTTCTAGTACTTTTTCTACATTGGGAAAGGTCTCCCACCTGCACCTTGTTTATGCACCTTGAGGTACTTGAAAGTTTCAATCATGTACCCCCGCTGTCTGCTCTCCTCCGGTGAGTACATATTGAGGTCCCTTAGTCTCTCCTCATGTGTTTTGTGGTGTAAGCTCTACACCATCTATCTTTGTTGCCCTTCTCTGGATAGTCTCCACCTTATCTATGTCCTTGTGCAGGTGTGGCCTCCAGAACTGCATGCAGTACTCAAGGGGAGGCCTTACCAATGTTTTATACAGTGGCATCACCACCTTCCACCTCCTGCTAGTGATACCCCTGCCTATGCACTCCAGCATGCCACTGGTCCTCCCTGCTGCCTTTGTGCACTGCTTTGATACCTTAAGGTCATCAGAGATGATAACCCCCTAGGTCCGTTTCCTCTTTGGTGACAGTGAGCTCCCCCCCCAACCTGTAGCTCTCCCCAGGGTTCCCTTTACCCAGGTGCATTATTTTGCACTTCTGTGCATTGAACCTTAGTTGCCACATCTCCGACCATCTTTCAAGCTTCTCCTGGTCCCTCTTCATTTTCTGCACCCCTTCTGGAGTATCCACCCTGTTACAGAGCTTGGTATCATCTGCAAACAGGCAGACCTTTCCTTCCAGCCCTTCTTTAGTGTCATTAATGAAGACATTGAACAGGACTGGTCCTAGTACTGATCCCTGTGGTACCCCACTGGTCACCCCCTCTCCCCAGATTGCACCCCATTTACCACCACCCTGTCTCCTGTCTGTTAACCAGTTCCTAACCCAGTTCACCACCTTGTCTCCCATGCCCAGACTACCCATCTTGTTAATCAGCCTTCTATGTGGGATGGTGTCAAAGGCTTTGCTGAAATCTAGGTAGGTGAGGTCTACCGCCCCTCCCTGATTTATTTCCCTAGTTACCCAATCATAAAATCTATTAGATTCGTTTGACATGACCTCCCTGCTGTAAATCCATGTTGCCTAAGATCCTGAACACCTCTGGATTCCATATGTGCCACTATCCTTTCTTTCAGCAGTGTCTCCATGATCTTTCCCACCACTGAGGTAAGGCTGACTGGCCTGTAGTTTCCTACCTCCTCCCTACCGCTGCTGTTGTGCAGTGGGACTACATGTGCCCTCCTCCAGTCCTCAGTTGAGTGACTCTGTGAACAGGGCCACCAGAGGTGCTGCTAGTTCCCTTCGCAGTTTCTTTAATATCCCTGGGTGGATGCCGTCTGGCCCCATGGCCTTATCCACCTTCAGCTTTGTGAGTTCTTCCAGAAGTCTCTCCACTGTGAATGGACTGGTGTCCACTCCCCCCCCCCATTGCCTCTGCAACCCAACTGTGGTCCTTGACCTTCCCCCTCCTTAGTGAATACTGAGCAGAAGTATTTGTTCATTATTTCTGCCTTGTCTAGATCCCCCTCCTTACACCCTCCCTTCTCCCCTTTGACCCTCACAATCCCCCCAGGTTATCTTCTTTCACTGATGTACCTATAAAATGCCTTATCTCCTTTGTTTACAGACAATGCTAAACTTTCTCCTGTCTGCACCTTCGTCCTCCTAACAGTCTCCCCTTCTTCCCTTAGACATTCAAGGTACATCTTCCTGTCCTCCTCCCTTTGGCTCTCCTTATATTTCCTGAAACTCAGCCTTTTAACCCTGACTTTGTCCCCCACTTCTTTGGAGAACCATAGTGGTTTCCTTCTTCTTTTCCTTTTGGTCACCATCCTAACGCATTGGTTTATCTCCACTATGGCTTCTTTTAGTTTCTCCCATTGTTCTTCCATTCCCTCTATGAAATGTAATACTCTTGCCCTTGTGTGGCTTAATTGAGTCCATGTCTCCATGCTGAACCACACCATGTGGTGGTCACTGGACCCCAGCTGCCCTTCCACCTGTAATTCTTCGACTCCGCTCCCATTGGTCCATACCAGGTCCAGAATTGACTTGTCCCTGGTTGGCTCATGCACCAGCTGCCCGAGTCTAACTCCTTGCAGGGATTCTAGGATGGCTGTGCTTCTGGCTGAAGCAGCCACCTAGGTGGCCAAATCCACGTCCACTGAAATCCCCCAGTAGTAGGATTTTGCCTTTAGCTGCCATGTCATGTATGTTCTTCACTAGTTCCCTATTTCCTCCCTCTGTGCTGGAGGTCTGTAGATCACCCCTGTGTGTATTGTTGTTCCATTCCCTGGTTCCAGAGTGACCCACATTACCTCGTCTTCCCCCTGTCTTCCCTGAACTTCTGTATCCTTTATACCATCTCTGATATACAGGGCCACTCCCCACCCTTTTTACCCTCCCTGTCACTCCTGAACAGGGTACAGCCTGGTACACTGACTTCCTAGCCATGATTAGCAGAGTACCATGTTTCTGTTATTGCTGTTATGTTAAGGTCTGCATCTGCCAACAAGGCCTCCAGGTCTGGAACCTTATTTCCTAGGCTACGGGCATTCATTAGCATGATCTTCCATGTTTTACAGTCTGCCCTCCCTGTCTTGTTCTCCCTCTGCAGTGTCTTCCCCCACCCTGGTTTCCTTTCCTATGTGCCCCCCCACCCCGTATCACTCATTATACATTCTTCACCTACCTGGCCCTCTCTGCCTGCTTTAGCTGTTCTTGTTGTCAACTTATGTTCCTGCATGTTCCCATGGAGGGATGTTCCTAAGTTTCCTGACTCTCCTGGCTCTCCCCCCTTTGCCAGTTTAAATGCTCATAGCTGAAGCATTTAAACTTCTCACAATGGACCAAGGTCCCCTTCTTGGACAGATGCAGGCTGTCCTCCTTATATAAGCTTGCATCTGCCCAGGTCAGGCCCTAGTCCCCTAGGAAGCCAAAACACTCCCTTCCACACCAATCCTTCAACCAGGAGTTGAAGGTATGGATGTGGAGTGCCCTAGCTTCCCCTGTGCCCTGGACACATAGCTCCTTAAGCCTTTCCTCATACGGCTTTTGATGCAGACCCTGCACCATTTTGGTAGCCCGCCTCTGGACTGTGCAGTGTCTGTCTTCCTCAATTTTACATGACCCCCCCCCGTACAAATCTGCTCAGTATCAATAACGGGGGTGGGTTGATCGAGGGTCTCATACCTCTGCTTCAACTACTATACAATATAAGAAACACTCAACCCCTTGTTCCTAAACAGGACTTGGATGGTTTTTAATCACAGGTTTGAACAGGGGGATTGCAATAAATGGAGACCATAAAGTAAAGTAGTGTCCTTTAGTTGGTCACATTTGACCCAGACTCTCTCCAGGGACTTCAAAGTCTTAAAGCTAATATCAGACAGTTTTACCAGCATGGATCACAACATAAAACTCTGCAGAGAAGAAGACCATATAGTCTTTCAGAAGGGATCTGATTACATACACCTTGTCAGGAGGGAGTTCTAATCCCCCTTATACTTAAGCCTGACAGCATTCTTTCACTGTGCTCACTCCCCTTGAGATGTCAATAGGTCTGCCATTCTAAATTGTTTAGGTCTGTCTGGATGGTGTGCAGGTTGCTGAGTAGACTCTACTTCTGTTGACCCTGAGTCCATATCTTTGGACTCTGAATAGGAGTCCATACTATCCCTCCTTGCATTGACATTGTCTGTGTAAAGCTGAGAGAGAGGGAAGGAGGGAAGTATGTCTCCAGCAGAGGTTGAGGAATGCTCCTGGCTTGTACCATGGGCAGGGAGGGACACAGTATCACTCTTTAAATCCAAAAGGTGCACTTGATGATGTGTCTGCCTTTCTGTACCCTATGTAGGCAAAGTCTCATATGTCTGAACAGGACTCTGTGCAATAATGGGTTCAGTATCTGTGGAGCTGTGTACAGGAATTACAGGGACTCCTTCCTTTGTGACTTCAGGTGTCTCCCCACAAGTACTTACAGTATGAACAGTGCTTATGCAGGGATCGCCATCCCCGAGTGCTCTCGGTAGCAAGGATTTGCTGTCGAAAGCTCTAACCTGGCTGACTCCACCATCCACTCCTTCTGGGCAGCAGAAGTCTGTTGCAGCTGTGTAGAATGGCCGCATTCTAGGCCAAGCTGTCTGATTGCTTGCATGTGCCTTTCTGGATGCTTTGGGTGTTTTGCTAGCACCTGAAGCCATTTCCATTAAACTGGTACCTCCACTTCATTGCTTAACAACCCTCAAACCCAGGACCACCAAGCATGCTTGACCCACAGTTGCATTGTCTGAACTCTGCTGTATTCTAATTTGTTAAACAGCAGGGAAGACTGTCATCAGTTTCAGCACTCAAGGAATCATCTCAGCAGCAGCATTTCCAGGTTGCAGAGCTACTACCTGCTGGGCAGAAGAGATGAGACCAGTAGCCAGTTCAGAGTTTATAGTCCCAGGAGTACATCTTGTGACCGACAGCTTGTCAGAGTCCTTGTGAAGTAGTCCCTCTGATGTTCCCTTGTCAGCTCTGAACCGAGACGACATATCAGCTGGTGTTGGTGAACTGTCAGGTACTAGCATGGCTTCCTGGGGGTGGGGGGCTAATTTCTGGTTCCCAGCAAATTTTGTTTTTCCACCTGGTATTTTGCCTCCTCTTCGGTGACCAGCCACAGGAGGTGCTGTTTCCTCTCCTGCACAGCCTTCTTCAGCTTCTCCTCCTCCTCCAACCAAACTGTCTGTTTAGTTAGTACTGCGGACCGAAGCATTTCTGCTTCCACAGTACCAGTCTCCATGTAACCCCCCTGCAAATGGGGGTTCCCAAAAGACTTCCAGGAGCTTGCTTGAATGCTCCAAGCCTGAATGGTGTTTGGCATTTAAGCCATTTATCAGTGAGTGTTTTTAGAACCTCTGGTACTGTCTCTTTAAGAGCTGTCTGCTTGCAGACATAATTAGCTTGTATGGGGACTGTGTGTTTTTTGATTGAGTACCACCAAGCTGCTGCCAATTCACTTCATTTTGCAGTCACTAGGAGTGCAAAGGGAACCTATCTGAAAGATGTAACTGTTTGCCAGAAATCATTTACAGTAATAATGAAATTACAGTTTGTCTAACCTGATTTCTTTTGCAGTCAGAACAGTGTCTGCCTAGTTCCCCATTCTGGTTTTGAACTGCTGAACTGACCAATCAGTGTGGGTAAGCTAGCTCTAAAATGGTGCCTTGGACGAATCAGAACTTGACTCATAATCTGAGCCAGCCACAGAGGATTGTATGGGCAGTGACTCTGGGAGATGTAGTTTAGACTTCAGTGCCTTTTTGGACCAACAGCAGCAGTCTATTGTGAGTGACAGCCAATCCAGTCAAGAACTGGGAGGAACTCAAAGGAAGTGCCCGGTTTTTGTCGGTTGGAGTTTCAGTTGAGCTTTGCAGTGAAGAAGGAAGGAGCCCTGTGCTTTTTCAGTGTGCCGCTTAGTCAAAACGTGTGTAAGGCCCAGAGTTCCGGTCTGCAGCTTGTGTAACAGCTTGTTAGGACTGAACTGTCCCTGTGAAAAGAATCAAAGGATCTCTGAAGAGTAGAAACCAGGCTCACCCTGTAGAAGACTGGAAGAATTGCTGAAAATTGCACTCGGTCTGTCAGGAACTGAATCTGCTGTGTGTTCTCCGGTATTGTGCAGTAATTGCGATCGGGATACAGATGCAGCCTGCCTGGTATAGTGCTTCTTTTATATGGATGTGTGAAGAGGTTTGTGTACCTCAAGTGAGCCCTGCTGACATTGAAGGACCCTATCTTATTTGGAGGTCGTGAGTACTAATTCAGGTCGCTTCCTGTTGAATTGCCACATTAAATCCAAATGGAATTACTGTACTGCTGACTGTTTAATTCTCCTTTCTCTGTGTGAAAGGGCCCCTACCAGCTGCCAGGTGTTGACTAGCTACTAGGGCTTGGGTACCCAGGACAGTAACTGATAGGGATAGGCCTGTGCACAGAGCCATAGGTAGATTATTAGAGTGATAAGCTAATTAACCTGATTTCCCCGTCCTTGTTATATCCCCTAAATAAATCAGAGCTGCTTGTTTCAGCAAAGTTATACTGCCTGAGGTATTTGTCTATGTTAAAGTACTGTACTGTGATTGTTGCACTGTATCATATTTCACAGGAGGTCCCAGTGCCGGAACCAGACCTGGGGTAAGTGTATACTGTGAAGGTAATTTGATATATTGTGTGGGCCACTAGTGGAAGAAAGGGGGTTGCAGTGTCCCAGAGGGCTGTGACCAAGTTAGTTTAACTATTGCAAACCCTGACCTCTGGGTGGAGGCACCCGCCATTGGATCCAGGCCCCTCAACCTGTTAGTGGCAAATCAGGCAGGGGTAGTAGCCCTGGGATAGCGCCATCTAGGGTTACATCTTGGAGGCTCACCGCTGGGATTGTGTGTCCTCTAGTGGCCATATTTACGAACCACTGTTAAGAAAAAATGGGTACCCCTCAGAAGTGGCTGTGCACCGCTGGTGGAGTGGTGTACTGGGAGGAGATCGAACCCTCAAAATGCTATGCTTATCCTGGACATCCCCTGGGTATCAACACGGACACTGTGCAGGGAGTACTTTCCAAGGTGGAAGGTTTACAAAACCCTGTGGTGGTGGGTCGGCATGCTAATCTGCTCACCCACACTTTCCTGGCCCTAGTAGAGTTTAAGGATCCCATAGATAGCTCCAAAGTGCCACAGACTATTACTCCAGAGGGAGCCCTCACTGCTTGGAGAGTGATAACTAAGGACAGTAAAGACCCGGGGGGGAATCAGCCCCCACCATCTGAAACCTTTGAGGAGAAATTTGCTGAATGGTTGCTGGGAGAGGGGAAAACTGTGGAGGACTTGAAGAAACTATTCTTGCCACCTAGGGGTGTTCCTCCCCAACACCCTCTCCTGCTCCAGTGCCCGTAATGGTGGCTGAACCAATGCAGACTCCTATTTCTGCACCTGCCATTAGTCACGACTTCCACCGGAGGTTGAGGATCTTCTCTGGCACTTCTCCCACCCCCAAGGGGAGGATGACTGGGAGACTTGGATAGACTATGTTGCCCCCAAGTGCTAGAATGGCAATGCCTCGGAAGGGAAAAGCGAAAGAGGGTTAGTGAGAGCCTCCGAGGTCCTGCCCTGGCTACCATCCGTGCTAAACGGGCCAGTAACCCTGAAGCGACTGCACAGGCCTATCTTGAGGCCTTGAGAATGTGTATGGGAGCCCAGATTCTGATGAGGACCTATGGTGGAGAGTAAGAAATGCACAACAGTACCAAGGGGAGTTGTTGTCTGTGTATGTCTCTCGGTTGAAAAATTGTTGCAAGAATGCCTCAGAAAGGGTAGTTTGCCAGCGATTGAACTGGACCGAACCAGACTGGACAGAATCTTAAGTCTGCCCCTTCTCAGAACTGCTGTTGCTTCAGTTACGCCTGGCAAATCGACTGGAATCCCCACCTCCTATGATGAGTTAATGAGAGAAATTCGAGGAGTTGAGAAAAGGCGCACTGGAGGTACCTGCACCAACAGCTGTGGCTACGACCCGAGTGACTGAGGGTGACCCATCAAGTGAAGTTCAGGGGCAGAGGTTGACAGTCAATGAGTGCTCTGACAAGGAAAGATATGCCACAATGGGGTAACTGTTGAGAGAGATCCGGAATTCAAAACAGTCCTTTATGAAGGCCACGCCTGCAAGCACGGGCCCTGACCTATATCCGACTGCATCTGTTATGGGGGTGGGGGTACCCACCCATGTATCTCCTGCTGATAACAGCTCCAAACTCAATTCCTTGACCATGGAAGTGGAGAAACTGACGAGATGTCTCCAAATGCTTATCACGCCGCAGACAGAGATGGCACCCAGGTTTCCAGTTAGTAATACCCCGCCCTGGCTCCCAGTGTGCGCCGCCAGCTCAAACCCAGAAAGTATGTTTTGCTATAATTGTGGGAAAGATGGGCACATGAAAGGGAATGCCAGTCCCCAAAAGACACTGACAAAGTTGCATATAGGCTGCAAGGAGCTTCGGAGAAGAAATCAGTGGTTAAGAGGTGCACGACATGATCCCAGTGAGGGCACCAAAAATGCTAATTCACGCCCTTTGTGGCAAGGTCAGTTGCCCAGGCCCCCACTACCGCCTCTCCAGACTGGTCCAGAATAGTGGGTCCCTCCATGGAGACCACTGTAAAGGTGAATGGAGTGTCTACAAGAGCTGTATTAGACAGTGGCTCCTAGTGACAATTATGTTCCAGGATTGGTATCAGAAGCATTTGTCAGACGTACCTCACAACCATTAGAAGGACTGCATGTATGGGGGTTAAGTGAAGGCTTCACCCTATTCCGGTATATCCGAATTTGGCTGTCTTCCCCACCTCCGTGGCTGGAGTGGCCGAACAAGTAGAGACCCTAGCCTTAGTGTGTCCCCCCACTGGACTGTATGATGGTGTCCCTTTGCTGATTGGAACAAATGCTCATATGTTCGGAAGGCTGGCACAGTTGTGTTATGAAAAACAGGGGTCAAAGACTAGTAGAGCTTTAAGAGTTCCGGCTTTAATTAAGAAGGCCTATGAGGCACAGAGAGATGCTGAAAAACAGAACCAGAGGAACCGGTCGGAATTGTATGGAAGAAGGATCCTGAGTCTCTGATCCTGGCGCCAAATGCCCAGTGTACCTTACAGGGAGAGGTCCGTATCAGAAAGGATGTTAAGAATAAAATATTAATGTTGGATGCACCAGGCGATGGAAAATTGCCAGAGGGACTGCTGGTCAAGCTCTAGTATTTTGCCCGCTAGAGCCCATGCTTATGCCAGAAGGGTAATGGTCCAAGTTCATAATGTGTCTGAAAGAGACATTCGAGTAAACAGAGGTTGCATCCTGGCTAATGTGCATTGTGCAGACACTGCAGTGCTACCCAGCAGCAAGAGTTCAAGGAAGAATGACAGAGTAACGCCTGACTTGTTTGATTTCGGGCGACCCCGCTGCCAGCTGAATGGAAAGTTAGGATCAGTGAGAAGCTTGCTCCAGAGAGACCAGGTGTTTTCTTTAAAGGAATGGGATGTAGGATGCGCAAGGAGCTGGAGCACAATATCCGCTGCATGACGAAAGACCATTTCGTGAGAGGTCTCGACGCCTGGCACCTGCTGACATAGATGATGTGAGACGGCATCTGCAAGAGATGTTAGCTGCTGGTGTAATACAAGAATCCAGAAGCCCTTATGCTTCCCCCATTGTGGTAGTGAGGAAAAAGAATGGAACAGTAAGGATGTGTGTGGATTATCGCACCTTAAACCGGCGGACTATCCCTGATCAGTACACAATGCCCCGCATTCAGGATGCTTTGGACTGCCTAAACGGGAGCAAGTGGTTCTCTGTGCTGGATCTCCGCAGTGGGTACTACTAGATCCCGATGGCCCCAGAGGACCGTGGAGAAGACGGCCTTTATCTGTCCGCTTGGCTTCTATGAATTCATGAGGATGCCTCAAGGATTTCAGGTGCCCCAGCCACTTTTCAACGATTGATGGAGCGTGCAGTGGGGACATGAACTTACTAGAGTGCCTGGTATACCTAGATGATGTTATTGTTTGGCAGCTCACTGGAGGAACATGAGAGCAGATTATTTAAGGTATTGGACCGACTGGAGGACTTTGGCCTTAAACTGTCCATTGATAAGTGTCAATTCTTTCAAACATCAGTAAAGTATGTGGGACACATAGTATCCACCGAGGGAATAGAGACCGACCCAAGTAAAGTTGAGGCCTTGACTACCTGGCCACAGCCCAAAAATCTAAAAAGAACTGCAAAGATTCCTGGGATTCTGTGGTTATTATCGGGCGCTCATCAAGGACTATTCAAGAGTGATCCGCCTTTACTTAACCTTACTCAAGGGTATCCCCAACCCACAAAAATACCAAAAGTCAGCGGCCTCAAGACTGAAAGAGTGTATTTTCATCCGAGTGAAGTATTTGGGGCCCGCTGGACTCCTGATTGTGAGACTGCTTTTCATGAGATCATATATCAACTTACCCATGCTCCAGTGCTGGCCTATGCCGATCCAAGAAAACCTTACGCCCTGCACACTGATGCTAGCTTGCAAGGGGCTGCTGTACCAAGAGCACAGAATGGCCTGAGACCAGTGGCCTTTGCCAGTAGAAGCCTGACCCCATCCGAAAGAACTATCCTGTACATAAGTTAGAGTTCCTAGCTTTGAAGTGGGCTATTGTTGACCAATTCCATGAGTACTTGTATGGGGCTAAAATACTAGTAAAACTGACAATAATCCTTTGACCTATGTGCAGACCTCAGCTAAGTTGGATGCCACTGGCCATAGGTGGCTTTCTGCATTATCTACATATGACTATGCTCTCGAATACGAGCAGGTCTGAACCACATAGATGCTGATGCTCTCTCCCGGAGGCCTGTTCCCCAGAATGATTGGGTCCGATTGCAGAACCTGACATTCGGCACTCTGCCGGAAGTTTGACAGGGAGGAACAAATGTCCACGGACGAGTGGACTGCATGGTGGATTGCTTGGGAGCCTCTGAGAATTGCATACCTGCTGCTTATTGCCACTTTTCTGCAATAGACATTGGTGCACTGCCTCAGCTGGACAATGATAGTATTCGGGCGGCTCAATCCCGCGATCCCATGATCAAAGCAGCTTTAGAAGCCCTCATGCAGGAAAAGATGTGTCCAAATTACGCTCCACTGATTTGAGAACTGCACTGTTATACAAAGAAGGTCCTAAGTTGAAACTGATCAATAAACTGTTATACAGAGAAACAGTAGACAGAGGGGGACAAGTAGACAAACAACAACTAGTGCTGCCCACTGCCTTCGGACTCAGTACTGAGGTCCTTGCACAACCACATGGGCACCTTGGTATAGACAGAACACTTGACTTGGTGAGATCCAGATTCTATTGGCCTAAGATGGGGCTGATGTGGAGCAACACATTCGAACTTGTAGTCATGCTTACAGAGGAAAGCTTTGACTCCAGAGGGCTGCCCCCTTGTTAACATCACCACCAGTGCACCCATGGAGCTGGTCTGTATTGATTTTCTGAGTTTGGAGTCAGATCAAAGAAATATCAGTAATGTGCTGGTGGTCACTGACCATTTCACGAGATATGCCCAAGCTTTCCCACCAAAGACCAGAAAGCATCCACTGTGGCCAAAGTACTTGTAGAAAACTTTTTTGTTCACTATGGGGCTCCACAAAGAATCCATTCTGATCAAGGGAGAGACCTTGAGAGTCGTCTGATCAAAGAGATGCTTTCTCTGTGGGGAGTGCGAAAGTCCAGAACCACTCCTTACCACCCCCAGGGGGACCCACAGCCTGAACGTTTCAACCGCACTTTGCTAGATATGCTAGGCACCCTGCACCCAAAGGACAAGCCTAGATGGAGCTAACAAATTAGCACCCTGGTACATGCTTATAACTGCACCAAAAGTGATGCCACTGGATTCTCCCCTACCGCTTGATGTTTGGAAGAGAAGCTCGACTACCAGTAGATGTGTGTTTTGGGGTCTCTCCTGATGGGGTTCAAGCTGACAACTATTTACAGTATGTGCAAAAGTTAAAGGCCCAGCTAACTCATGCGTACCAACTGGCTCAAACCATGGCTGCCAAAAGAAATCTGGCCAACAAAGAAAGGTATGATAAAAAGGTGAAAGCACAGGAACTCCAGGAGGGAGATCGGTATTGCTAAGAAATCTGGGACTGCATGGCAAGCATAAGATTGCTGACAGATGGCACCATCTCCTCACATTGTAGTGGGCAAACTAGATGATCTGCCAGTGTACAAAGTAAGGCCTGAGAATAATTCAAAAGATGTAAAACAATGCATAGAAATCATTTACTGCCCATTGGACAAATCTTAATTGAGTCTGAGCCCCAAGAAGATGCCCTCTGGACCAGTGACTAGAGCTGCTGCTAAGAAAACATCAAGAAAGTCTGCACCTACAGAAGCAAAGTTAAAGTGTTCCCTCCACAAGTCCCAGTTGAGCATGACTGTCAGTCCATATCGGAAGAAAGTGAGAGTGACTTTGAGTACTATCCTTCTTACGAACTGAGTCAATTGTTCTGGGCAATCCCTAGTCAATACTGGAGATGAAGCTGGGCCTCTGGACTGTCTAAGCCCCAGCTTCATCCCTGGAGCCAATGCTCCCAGAAGGTGAAGTGCAAAGCATCAGATCAGATGAAATGGAATCATTGTGCATGGTTGAACTGTTTGAGCTTTCAGGGGAGGAAAATGATAGATTGGGGCAGACTGGTGATACACCCGAACAAGAAGAGTATTTTGAGTGCCCTGACAGTCCACTGCCAGTGTCCGAAAGCTCTCCATGCGAGCCAAATGTTGTGGACTCAGAAACTGTAACTCCTGGAGCTGAAAGTGCCCCAAGTTCTAGCCTCTCTACCCCCATGGAGACTCCTGACAAGTGAGGACAATGCTGAAAATGAGGCTCAGAGTGCAGAGACTATAACAGTTCCCCTAGAAAGACTGGTCGAGCTGTAAAGCCTGTGGTGCACCTCAGTTATGATTCACTTGGGAGGCCTGTGGACTTGCCTCTCAATGTTGTCCATAAAGGAGTGTATGTGTCCCCGAGCTCATTGCCCAAACTGAGCATCAGTGCTAACTCCAAGTTACTTGTGTTGCTCCCTAGCAGTATGGTGCCCTGCCCCATCCAG
The DNA here is from genome assembly GCA_016271365.2 of Neoceratodus forsteri. NCBI lineage: Eukaryota > Metazoa > Chordata > Ceratodontiformes > Ceratodontidae > Neoceratodus > Neoceratodus forsteri. The sequence continues at coordinate 1,700,740,506 of CM057450.1, forward strand.
CCCCAAGGTAACTGATAGGAAGGGCCCCTCTCTCAGGTTTCATGTACAAGAGGTAATAACTTGAGTTATGGTACAATGTGTATGTAATACTGTGTAAAGAGTGACGACTGCAATGTTTCAGAAATGTGTTCTTGGTAAATGATATATTGACTGATGATTACATGTGCAGCCTAATGCAAATGTATATGGTTGCAGTTGAAACTTATGGGTACTTTGCTTGACGCGGACGCTGCTTTCCCAGGCCAGGAAGGGTGTAACCCCTGCAAATGGGGGTTCCCAAAGACTTCCAGGAGCTTGCTTGAATGCTCCAAGCCTGAATGGTGTTTGGCATTTAGCCATTTGTCAGTGAGTGTTTTAGAACCTCTGGTACTGTCTCTTTAAGAGCTGTCTGCTTGCAGACATAATTAGCTTGTATGGGGACTGTGTGTTTCTTTGATTGAGTACCACTCAAGCTGCTGCTAATTCACTTCATTTTTGCAGTCACTAGAGTGCAAAGGGAACCTATCTGAAAGATGTAACTGTTTGCCAGAAATCATTTACAGTAATAATGAAATTACAGTTTGTCTAACCTGATTTCTTTTGCAGTCAGAACAGTGTCTGCCTAGTTCCCCATTCTGGTTTTGAACTGCTGAACTGGACCAATCAGTGTGGGGTAAGCTAGCTCTAAAATGGTGCCTTGGACGAATCAGAACTTGGACTCATAATCTGAGCCAGCCACAAGAGGATTGTATGGGCAGTGACTCTGGGAGATGTAGTTTAGACTTCAGTGCCTTTTGGACCAACAGCAGCAGTCTATTGTGAGTGACAGCCAATCCAGTCAAGAACTGGGAGGAACTCAAAGGAAGTGCCGTTTTGTCGGTTGGAGTTTCAGTTGAGCTTTGGCAGTGAAGAAGGAAGGAGCCCTGTGCTTTTTCAGTGTGCCGTTTAGTCAAAAACGTGTGTAAGGCCCAGAGTTCCGGTCTGCAGCTTGTGTAACAGCTTGTTAGGACTGAATCCGTCCTGTGAAAAGAATCAAAGGATCTCTGAAGAGTAGAAACCAGGCTCACCCTGTAGAAGACTGGAAGAATTGCTGAAAATTGCACCGGTCTGTCAGGAACTGAATCTGCTGTGTGTTCTCCCGGTATTGTGCAGTAATTGCGATCGATACAGATGCAGCCTGCCTGGTATAGTGCGTCTTTATATGGATGTGTGAAGAGGTTTGTGTACCTCAAGTGAGCCCTGCTGACATTGAAGGACCCTATCTTATTTGGAGGTCGTGAGTACTAATTCAGGGTCGCTCCTGTTGAATTGCCACATTAAATCCAAATGGAATTACTGTACTGCTGACTGTTTAATTCTCCTTTTCTCTGTGTGAAAGGGCCCCTACCAGCTGCCACGGTTTGGACTAGCCACTAGGCTTGGGTACCCAGGACAGTAACTGATAGGGATAGGCCTGTGCACAGAGCCATAGGTAGATTATTAGAGTGATAAGCTAATTAACCTGATTTCCCCTGTCCTTGTTATATCCCCTAAATAAATCAGAGCTGCTTGTTTCAGCAAAGTTATACTGCCTGAGGTATTTGTCTATGTTAAAGTACTGTACTGTGATTGTTGCACTGTATCATATTTCACAGGAGGTCCCAGTGCGGAACCAGACCTGGGGGTAAGTGTATACTGTGAAGGTAATTTGATATATTGTGTGGGCCACTAGTGGGAAGAAAGGGGGGTTGCAGTGTCCCAGAGGGCTGTGACCAAGTTAATTTAACTATTGCAAACCCTGACCTCTGGGTGGAGGCACCCGCCATTGGATCCAGGCCCCTCAACCTGTTAGTGGCAAATCAGGCAGGGGTAGTAGCCCCTGGGATAGCGCCATCTAGGGGTTACATCCATATTTTTCACCACAACCAGAACACCAGCATTACTATGGGCCTCACTTGAACAGGCCCACCCCCCTACATCTACAGCATCTTCTGCTCCATCCACCTGGTCGGCCATCTTGGCAGCTAGTCAGATGGCCAGAGGTTCTCCTTACTGGAAGAGTGCATGAATTTCCGTGGTGTCCTGGCTGAATTTTCCTCATACAGTGAAATACTAGCAGCAGCTTAATTTGGTTCAATTTCAGTTGGTTTGTGTCTGCACCTCCACCCCCACCTCCCCACCCCTGTTGACAAGGCTGAGAAAAGGGAGTATTGTCTAGAACTCATTTCCTGGTCAACAAAAGCCAAAATAATTAATAAATAAATAGAATATACATTAAATATAACTTGCTTTTGAAGTTTTTTAAAACAGGATGTATTTCTGCATTTGAAGCACTGTTGACCCCAGTTTTATGGACAATAATGTGCTCTGCTAGTGAGAACACCTGAACTCAGGCACTGGCTCACTGTGTAACCTTGAGCAAGTCACTTGACATCCCAGTATTTCAGTCTCCCTCAACTATAAAACTCATAACAGATAGAGGGAGAGTTTCTGAGCAATCGGAGTTCTCGTTTCCCCTGTGCATGAGACACTCTTATTCTGTAAAGAGCATCTCACGCCCTGGTGTCCTGAACACAGACCCATTCAAAGGAGGTTTTTAAATTTTAATATATTATTGATTGGCTTACATCAAAAATATATTAATAGTGCTGCAGAGACAACTCTTACAGTTGTTATTGTTCACCTTAAAGGGGAGAGGAAATCTGTGCTAATTGGCAGCAGTTAGTAATGTTCCTAGTAAGAGAAATGAAAAACTTGGACTTCCCGTGAGGCTGTGATCCAAGATGGCAGCTTAACCTTCAGCTCGTACCTCAAGCGCGAATATTTGTGAGCAATCCAGAGAATTTTGAGTATACCTGTTCCTGAAAAATCATTAAGAAGTTGAAATTTGAATACTGAAAATGGGAAGAATAAAAAAAAAAAAAAAGGCGCCACAAGCCCTACAGCAGTCACGCGGAACGACAAAGGGCGTGCAACTCCAGGCCTGAGCCCTGCACCTTCTCGATCTTCGGTGATCTCGGGCTCAGGGGAGGAAGATTTATGTTCTGACTTGGGATCTATTGGAACGAGATTAGAAGCGAGGAAAATATTGCGATTGTTACAACGAATTGATGGCAAAGTAACTGAGATTCAGAGAGACTTTCGAAAACTGGAAGCAAGAACAACCGACATAGAGAAACATATGGATATTCTCCAGAGAGAAAATATGGCCTATAGCTGATCCCTGGTCTACCTCCACAAAAGAGAAAGGGTTTTAATGGCGAAAACGGAAGATGGAGAAGCCCGGTCCCGGCATAACAATATAAGGGTGATTGGAATTCCGGAGGGTGTAGAACAAGATGATATGGCAAGCTACATGGAGTCATGGTTGAAAATGGAGTTGGGCCTGGAGGAGGACACCCGCTGGAAATCGAGAGAGCGCACATGCACTGGGTCCTAAGCCGAAACCAGGGCACCTCCGAGAGCTATTCTTATTAAATTTTTAAAGCACCACCAAAGAAAAAGTAGTTACATCGAGTGTGGCAAAGAAAGACCTTAATCTAGACGGGACCAGAGTGTATATTGATCAGGACTTCCCCTCCTTGGCAGCGTGAAGGAAAAAGGTATTGTGGGTGGTGAAGCAACTGGGGAGAAGAACCGTGGCCCTGCCGTTACCAGCTCGATTGTGGCTGGATTCTCCGGTCCCAAAATCTTTGAATCTCTGCTAGCCGCAAGAGAACCACTGATTGCAGAGGGTATTTCATTGCCAGATTTAAAAGGGGAGATTGCGGAAAGCAAAGTGGAACAATTGCTATGGTCACAATCCCCAGGAGAGAAGAAACCACAAAACCCAGCCTCCAGAGTAGAAGCGCTGCTCCCCCTCCACGCAGACTTGTCGAAATGGCTTCAGCAAAAGCAATTAGAATGAATAAAAGGGGAACTGTTTTTGGGTGAAAGCTGGTCAGCACCCTACTCTGGTGGGTCAGAAAAAGAGCCACTGATGGATGATGGAGACTGTGCGAACAGTACTGGCGGCGATCATTTACTTATGGAGATGATCTAAGATGACTGAAGGTCGTATTTGCTTGCTGGAGATCAGGGAGGTTTGTTTGTATTAGTGACTTTTGCTTTGAGACGCACATGGGAACATCGAGAACAGCAGGGAACTTATTCAACTCTTAGCCCTATCTCGTAAGCCCTCGAGAAAAGCAATATCGTTGAGGCTCGTTTGTGAATGGGACTTAATTGAATGGGGAGTTCGAGTCTTCGAGTCTAAGACAGACATCCCACTACAACAGGAGAGCTTTCCTTTTTACCATATATGCACTGCTTTGAGACCTACATGGAAACATCGAGAATACCAGGGAACTTATTCAAAGTTTAGTCTTAACTCGTATGCTCTCGCGAGAAGTAACATCGCTAGGGCTCGTCTGCGAATGGGACTTGATCAGAGGAGGAGTTCGAATTTGGGAAGAATATTTCAGTAAAACGGGATGGTTTTCCTTTTTATTACTTCTGTACCAGCCTTGACTTTGGGACAAATAAGACAGTGATTTCTGTTTATTTTTGTATCTGCCTGTGAATTACACAGAAGTATAATTTCTAAGCCCCCCGCATCCCTCGATACTGGGGTAGATTAACATGAAGTATTATTACTTGGGATTTAAGGGGCGTAAAAGGTCCAGAGTGTAAAAATTTCAGGTTTATGTAAAATAGTGATGATGTCTCTGGAAATCAAGGCATTATTTATGCAGTTTAGGGCATAGAAAGCGGAGGACAGCTACGCCTCACTGGTAACTTTGTTTTGGTTTTTTCAGACATCTGTCTAGAGGAGATAGATTAGGAGGGCTCTGGTTCATTCGGGGCTATCCAACCTTGCACCCAGACATTAGGGTGCTTACCCCTCAATAGCCTAGGCTAAAATTCCCGATTAAGGGATAGCACCACTAGAGGCAGGTGGTGTAGGCGGAGGTTTACTTTCTCTCGCCAAATAATTGTTGCTCCACCAGGCCTGCTTGGTACAGGGTGGGTGGTGGGAGCAGAGAAGTTCAAATAATGTTTACAGAATTGGTGGTGATGGATTTCTGTACTGATTTCTCTACTCTATATTCTGGTTTTCAATCCTTTTTTTCTTTCCTTCTTTTCTATACTTTCAAAGCGACTAAAGGTGCAAACTTTGTAATGAACAATATTGGACAAATGAGGGCAGGGGAGGATACTGGGAGATTTTGGTTAAAACTAGTTTTATAAATGCAATGGCGTGTTTAACATTGTGTTCATTGAACGTCAAAGGCATCAACAATGTTGTTAAAAGAGCTAAGATACTCACTGAACTGAAGAGAGAAAACTGTGATATTGCCTGTCTACAGGAAACCAAATTATCTTTAGCTGAACACCTTAAACTTCGTAGATCATGGGTGGGTAGTGTTTATTCAGATGAACATCCTACTGCTACTAAAGCGGGGGTGGTCTTTCTTATCAGAAGGGGTCTCCCGTTTCAGCCTCAAAAAGTGCAGAGAGCAGGTTCTGGGCATTGGGTGATTCTCACAGGGCTATATAAAGGTAGACCACTCCATCTGGTGGGAGTGTATGCCCCCACCCCCCCTTCAGGAGAATTTTTTAGAGCTTTATTCACAGCTATGGGAGCTCTCTCCCCTGGACAAATTATATGTATATGGGGATTGAAACTGCGTTGAAGACATAGTTAAAGATCGGAGTTCCCCGAAGACACCGGGTTCTAGAGCCTGCTCACGATTATTAAAAATTTGTGTATTGAGGCTGGATTGGTAGATCCATGGAGGTGTTATAACCCGGAGGCCAAAAACTATACTTTTTTCTCATTGTCTTCCAACACCTATTCGAGATTAGATAGGTTTTATACGCAGAAAGACTTTTTACATAGCTTTAAAGAAGTTAGCATCCTTCCGATTACTTTATCAGATCATGCCACAATAAAGGCAAGAGTGGGTTGGGGGGAGCCGAGGGCAAGAGGGCTTTGGTGGTTTGATGCAGGGCTATTAAATGATCCCCAATATAAGGCCTTAATTAGACAGGAGGTGCAGCAGTTCATAAAAGAAAATGCAGAAGCAACCCCCAAATATAGGTGGGACACACTAAAAGCAGTGTTAAGGGGCCACTCAATTTCCTATGCTTCATATAAACATAAATTGCACCAGGCCAAGTTAAGAGAGGCCCTAGATCAGATCAGGAGTTTGGAAGAGGAACATAAGAAAACAGGCGCAGCCTCGACCCGGACCAAGCTCTCCCAGACCCGGGACAAATATGACGTGTTGTTGCAGAGGCGGGTGGAAAATAGTCTCAGGTTTTTGGGGCAAAAATATTATGAGAAAGGAGAGAGGGCAGGTAGGCTGTTAGCCCAAAGACTACGAAAACAGGCAGCAGATAGATATGTGGAGAAGGTGGCCCCGGAAGAAAACCCATCACAGGAGGAGTTCTCCCCAGGAGGAATTGCAGGAGTTTTTAAAAAATATTATGAACATTTATATGCGCCGGAAAAGAGCGCCCAACACTCGGAACTTATCAATAATTTTTTGGATAAGGTTACCCTCCCTACTTTATCTTATTCCCAGAAAATGATCTTAGAGGCCCCCTTGACTGAACAGGAGGTGTTGACAGTAATTAAAAATCTCCCCACTTGGAAAACGCCGGGTCCAGACGGCTATACGGCTGAATTTTATAAGGAGTTTGGAGAGGATTTGGCCCCTTTACTGATGAAGGTTTGTAATTCAAATTTAGACCCATCAGAAGTTCCCGGGACATGGAAGGAAGCTATAATAGCTGTCATTCCTAAGGAGGGGAAAGACCCTACAAAGTGTGTCAGTTATAGGCCGATAGCGTTGTTAAATCAGGATGCTAAAATATTTACTAAAGTCTTGAGTAATCGGTTGCAAAGAGTTATATCTGACTTAGTGTACCCAGACCAATCAGGGTTTATCTCGGGAAGGCACCTGCAGGACAATATACGCCTGCTTTTGAATGTACTCTCCGGAACTGGACCTCTCCAGGGATGGGAGCTAGGGGCGGTCCTCTCTTTAGATGCTGAAAAAGCGTTTGATAGAGTAGATTGGGAGTATGTGAACGTGGTCTTGGGGAGGTTCGGCTTCGGAGACAGATTCACGGCATGGATGGAGGGTATATATTCGAATCAGGTTGCTCGGGTCAAAGTGAATGGGGTACTATCCCGTTTTTCCACTTCAGACGCATCAGACAGGGGTGTCCTCCTCACCCTTGCTTTTGCTCTCAGTCTGGAACCGCTGGCTGCCTTTATAAGACAAACAGCATCCTTCTGGGGTATTCGGTAGGGGGAGAGGAGGTAAGAATATCCTTGTATGCGGATGATACATTGTTATATATTTCCAATCCAACATTGGCAATTCCGATCATCAGACATACTACAAGAATTGGCCGTTTTTCAGGTTATAAAGTGAATGCGGAAAAGTCGGAGCTTTATCCAGTGGGGGGGGGCGTGGAACCCTACCAAAACTGGCTCCTTTATGGTGCACACATGGTTTCCGCCACTTGGGGGTATGGATCCTCGATCTGGAAGCAGCTTTGCCATAAAAACCATGGGGAGTTGCTGCAGGAAGTCAGGAAGATCTTAATAGATGGAAAGAACTGCCTCTTTCATTTTCAGGGAAAATAGAGACAATTAGAATGAATGTTCTCCCCCGTTTTCTTTTTATGTTCAGTGCTCTTCCTGTTCGGGCCATCCACCGGGTTTTGGAAAGATTTATTGTTGGCCCTCTCTAAATTTATTTGGGGAGGCAGAAAATCTAGAGTTAAGTGGAAAATATTAATGACACCTAAAAGCAAAGGTGGAATGGGGTTACCAAATATGCAGATATATTACTGGGCAGCTCAGCTACAGGTGCTGAATGTACTAACGAGATCCTCCCCTCCTAAATGAGTGGAGCTTGAATTGAATTTCTGGCCAACATTGAAAGTGACAGACATTTTTCACTTAGACTACTCTTGCCTATCAAAACTGCAAACTCCAAATCCATGGTTACAGACCACGATACAGGCTTGGTTGGAAGCGAATAAGGGACTGGGTTTTCCATTGTTTTTCACTCCCCCAGACCCATTTAACTAGTTGTCTGGATTTTCTGCCACTGGGACTTGACATGTCATTCCGGACTTGGGAGAGATATGGCTTAAAGTGGTTGGGCCAATTTTACTCAGGCCAGATTCTCAAAACATTTGAACAGCTGAGACAGGAGTTTGGTCTGAGACAATCAGATTTTTTTAGGTATTTACAACTTAGGAATTACTTAGGATCCAAACTGGGGAATGTGTGGGACGGTGACAATCTCCCAGTTAGTCCCCTGAGGGATTTCTTAATGAGAATGGTAACTACGGGTGAAAATAAGAGGGTTATATCGAAGTTGGTGGGAACTATGCAAAGCCTAAATCGGACTGTCTGAGGAGCGTAAACAGGCATGGATAGCAGATATAGGACTTGATTTATTGAAAGAGGAGGGACAAGATATGGAAGAGACATAGAACAACAGCATCCCTTTTTGGAGAGAGTTTCATTGAAAGTAAATGAGGTTTTTCCGACTTCAGTGGTGACAAAACATTATGGGCATTATCCCGCAGACAAATGTTGGCGTCAGTGTCAAGCAAGGGGCTCATACTCCCATATATTTTGGAATTGTCCAGTGGTGACGAGTTTCTGGGAAGAAATTCAGAAGGTCACATCTGATCTATTTGAAGTTTCTCTCCCATCAGACTCACAACACTGGTTACTTGGTCTCCCTCCCACAGTTTTGAAAAAAAGGATGCAGAAATACTTGTTTAATATAATAATTGGGGCAGCTTTAAAGACTATCACTACAAATTGGTTAACACCAAATAAACCAAACTTTAGATACCTGATACTCTATCTGTGTAAAAATTTTGCAATCAGAATACCTGACAGCAAAAGTTAGACTGAAGCTAGATTTGTTTAAAGTGAAATGGCTGCCTTTCTTCCATCTGATGAGCAGAAGAGACAAGGTTGATATGCTAACCTTGTTGGCTATATACACATAAAGTAATAGTTGGTCCAGCTTGATAAGAGGAAAAATCAATTCTCTCGTATATGAATGAAATGCATAGCAGACTTGAGTTGTACCGGATGAGATTCAGGGAGAATGACAGTCTCCTTCAGAAAACGTGGAGGATATCAATTAGAACCTCATTTAATCTCATCTTTTGGTTTCATTTTTGTATTTTATTGTTCTGTTTTCCTCCCTTCTCCTAGCAAGTCCCTCTTTCTGTCATCTTTCTTTCTAATTTCTGTACTTTTTTCTTGTCTGTTCTTCCTTCCTATGTCTCTGCCTAACTACCCTAGACAACTGTTCTCTTCCCCTCTTCAATCTCTAACTCTCAAGGAAAAGAAAAAAAAGTTGATGAGAGGCCTAATTCATGTATGAGATTCATAGTGATGTAACAGGCATTTTGTTGTCTCTTGTCAACAATAAAATTACTATTTCCAAAAAAAGAAATGATAAACTTGCCTCCAAATGAACCATATTTAACTGTACCTTAATAAACACTGACGTGGAAAACTGTGTTTTCAATTGTTTTCTTTTTATGAACAACATTCTGAACAGTTATTTTCCTGGAACCTGTAATTTGGAGTGTTTACTATGTCACAGTTTGAGCACAAAATGCTAAACATGAGCTATTGTCCTATCAGAACCATGCTTAGAGTTCTTTCCTCAAACCCTGACACAGTTAAAACTCCAGATCACTGGTTCCATGAAGAGAGCTGTAACAGAATGCATAAAACAAAACAATGCAAAATACATGTTTTTGTACCACTTTTTATTCAGGTACAGTTACATGTGGATCATTTAGGCTTATGGATATCATTTCTGTAAACTGGAACATTATAAAGAGCTACCAATTAGAAATCATTTCCTGTCCTCTTTAAGTTTGTAGCTCACATATCCTAAGGATGCACGAGACCACTCTTACAACTGTAACAGTGGTCTCCATGGCAGTATTAACAAACAGTATAAGCAAATCCCTACTAAAAATGGGTTATCTTTCTGACAGAAATTGTTTTAAAAAAAATTAACACTTGTAGTTTAAAAAGGCTAAGACTGGCCAGTAGGGGGCTGGCAATGTTCCTTCAGTTTTTGACAAAATAATTTTCTGCCTAAAACGTGACATATGATCAAAAACATTTCAGATTTCTAAAATTATCACTAAGAAAGGAGTTAACCAATTAAATTACTAAGTTAAACTTCAAAAGAAGAACATGTTACTCCTATACACTGGCTTCCACTTGTGGGTTTAGGAACAGAAGTTAATTTATAATTATTTTTTCTGTTAATTTCAATACGTTTCTGTTACATGGTGCTGTAAGAGTGCCTTCTGGGGGATCATAGAAATCTGACGGCAGAAAAGGACCCCACCAGCCCATCGAGTCTGCCCTTCCCCCCATTCATCTCCTTTTCCACAGGCCCTCCCCTTCCCCCCACTTACCAACCTCATATGTCTGTCCCATGCCCTCTTGAATGCCTCCCTGTCCCCCCACCTCCTCTGGTAGTTTATTCCAAGCCTCCACCCCCCACTCCAGGAAGAACTGCCCCCTCACATTGCCTCTATAACATCCTCCTTCCAATCTTAGGCTATGCCCTCTAGTTTTAGCCCCTTCCCCTAGGATGATTACACTTCTGCAATTTCCAACGATTTTTAGGCTCCAACAGCATAGCTGTAAGCACCTACCGTGGTCATGCATACTCTGGGTCAAGTTGAAAGATACATTCAGTGGCAGTATTCGGCGGCATGAGGACACTGATGATCTCAGTGATAGGGCTTTTAGGTCTTGGCATAGGGTTACATAGAAACATAGAATTTGACAGCAGATAAGGACCATTTGGCCCATCTAGTCTGCCCATTTTCCTACCTAACAGATAAGCTGCAGATCCTAGTTAACCAACAGCTTACTTCCTCCTACCCCCCACTAGGACTGCCTTATGTCTGTCCCATGCATCCTTGAACTCCCCCACTGTTCTTGACTCCACGACCTCCTCAGGGAGGCTGTTCCATGCATCCACAACCCTCTCTGTGAAAAAAGACTTCCTCACATTACCTCTGAGCCATCCCCCCTCTATCTTCAAATTGTGCACATCTCTTTTTCTGAAAGATACTACCCTCTTGGACTTTGTTGATTCCCTTGAGGTACTTGAAAGTTTCTATCATGTCCCCCCTCTCCCTTCTTTCCTCAAGGGTATACATATTAAGCTCCTTTAGTCTTTCTTCAGTATGTCTTCTGGTGCAGACTCTGCACCATTTTGTCCCTCCTCTGGACAGCCTCCACTCTGTTCACGCCTTTGCGGAGATGGGGTCTCCAGAACTGCACACAATACTCCAGATGGGGTCTCACAAACTGTCTGTACAGAGGGATAACAACTTCCTGTTTTCTACTACTGATGCCTCTCCCTATGCATCCCAGTATCCCCCCAGCCTTCCTTACTGCCTTCTCACATTGCTTGCCCACCTTTAGGTCATCTGATATAATTACCCCCAGGTCCCTTTCCATTTTTACTGTTGTCAGTATTTCACCCCCCATTGTGTACTCTTCCCCTGGGTTTTTGTTTCCCAGGTGCATTACCTTGCACTTCTTTGCATTGAATCTGAGCTGCCATACATCTGACCATTCCTCCAACCTTGCCAAGTCCCTTCTCATCCTTTCCACTCCATCTTGTGTATCAGCCCTGTTGCAGATCTTTGTGTCATCTGCAAAGAGACATACTTTTCCTTCAGTTCCTCTGCAATGTCACTCATAAAGACATTAAAAGGACCAGTCCAGTACTGAACCTCATGTACCTGATAGTAACCCTCCTTTCTTCACTGTGGACTCCATTTACTACTACCCTTTGCCCCTGTTGTCTAGCCAATTTTTATCCAGGCTACTACCCTGGGACCCACTCCAAGGCTGGCTAACTTGTGTAATAATCTTTGTGCGGGACTGTATCAAATGCCTTGCTAAAATCTAGGTAGGCCATGTCCACAGCCCTCCCTGGTCTACTACTTTGGTCACCCAGTCAAAGAAATCTATTAGATTCGCCTGACACGATCTTCCCATCGTGAATCCATGCTGCCTTGGGTCCTGTGCCCCACTGGCCTCTAGGTACTCAACAATTTTTCCTTCAGAAGTGATTCCATCATTTTCCCTACCACTGAGGTCAAACTAACTGGTCTGTAGTTTTCTGTCTCTGTCCTGCTCCACATTTGTGAAGAGGAATCACATCCGCCCTCCTCCAGTCCTCAGGTACCACCCCATCCTCCCATGATTTGTTAAAGAGAGTAGTCAGTGGTGTCACTAATTCTACCCTTAGTTCTTTTAGAATTCTCGGGTCAGTCCCATCAGGCCCCATTGCTTTGTCCACCTTCAATTTTATTAGTTCTTTCAGAACCCTTTCTTCTGTAAATGGACTGGTATCGACCCTCGTCTTCAGAGTGTTTCTCTTGTTTGGTTTAGGTACCTCCCCCTCCTCTTCCTTTGTGAATACTGAGCAGAAATATTCATTCGGTATCCCTGCTTTTTTCACTGTCACCCTCTACCCACATTCGCTCCCCTTTATTAAGCCTCAGTATCCCTCCTTTGGTCTTTCTTCGCTCCCTAATGTACCTATAAAAGGTCTTATCCCTTCTTAACAGAGTTGACTATCCTTTCTCAGTTTGGGCCTTTGCTATTCTGACTGTCTTCCCAGCCTCTTTCTGCTTTAACTGATAAAGTTCTCTGTCCTGCTCCTTCTGTGTTTCCTTATATTTCTTGAATGCTATCCTTTTCTCCTTAACCTTCCCTGCCACCTCTTTTGAGAACCATAGTGGTTTTTTCCTTCATTGTGTTTTGTTGATTTGCTTTACACAAAGGCTTGCTGCCTCTGTGATGGCTGTTTTGATTACTCCCCATCGTTCCTCCTCCTCCTCCCCTCCTTCTTGCCTGTTTGCTAGTGCTTTTCTGAGGCACTCTCTCATTTTCACAAAGTCAGCCCTCCTAAAGTCCAATACTTTTACTTTTGTATGGCTTGATTGTATGGGTTTCAGAACTACACAAGTCTGAGTTCAATCCCCAGTGTGGAACATTTTTTTCCTCATTACAATTTATGTAGCATGAGAGAAATTAGTAAGTACTTGTTAGATGCCATTGCTGATGTAAGTGATAGGATTTAAGCAAGGTTTAAAGTTCTATACTGACAATAACTTGAAATGTTCCAGCTGAGGCTTTGAGGTTTAAATGCAACATGGGAAACATTACTCAAACAGACTGTTAATTATGAACATCCACTGCAGCTGCGGTGGAGGCTGCACTTACTGCTGCATGTTCTTTGCCACAGCATGCATTTCCTGTCTAGGAAGCTTGGTACAGTTACAGGCTACCAAGCAGTAGAAGGTACGAGTCATGGGTTTGATCCCCAGAGTGGTACATTTTTACTTTCTCACTACAATTTATGTAATATGAGAGAAATTTTTAGATGTCATTGATAGACTTTCAGGAAGGTTTGACATTCTATATTGCTGATAACTTGAAAAGTTCAACCTCAGACTTTGAGGTCTAAATGCAACTTGGGAAACATTACTTCAAACAGACAGACTGTTAATTATGAAAATCCACTGCAGTTGTGCACAAGGGGGGTCTGCACTCAATGCTGGATGTCCTTTGCCACAGCATGCATCACTGGTCTAGGAAGTTTAGTACAGTAGTAGAGCAACCAGCTACAAAGCAATAGTGGGTAGGGACCCTGGGTTCGAACTCCACTGTGGAACAATTTTTCCTCCTCACTACAATTTATGTAGTAGGAGAGAAACTGTTAGATGTCATTGCTGATACTAGTGATAGACTTTCAAGAAGACGTGACAGGTCGGCTCTGTGGTGCTGGGCAAAGGTGTTCGCCTGGCATGCTGGTGACCCGGGTTCACTCCCGAGCTCAGGACATCAGAAGCGGAGGCTGGCAGGGAGGAATCCAGAGTGTCCCAGGATGCTCTCCTCCCGGGGGGGGTGGGTTGGAATGCATCACTATCTGGTGGCTCCTTGTGGCAGAGTTCGGCCAAGACGCGCTTTGTGGGGTGAGTGACCATGCACCGCATGCGTGCCTACGCAAGGACGCTGCAGCATGCACTCAAGGTAGGGCAACAGAACAAAGAAAAGGCTGCCCAGCCACCTAGATGATGGTAGCTCACCCTCCCCACTGCCGCGAAGCCGGTCAGCCCCGATGCTGTACCTGCCCTGGTAAAGATGGAAGCTAGTGTCATTGGGCACCAAGCGAATCTTCCCACCTGGCCCTTCCCACAGGCACATAGGGGAGCCCCCCCCATGAAGGGATGTACTGGGACAACTGGGGTTAGGGTAGCAGCAGATGGCAGCTGGGAGGTCAGAGCAGTAGAAAAAGGGCTTAGCCCCCCGAAGGAGTACGTGGCTGGGCAGCACATCGGAGGCATAAATAGATGAAACAAAAAAAAAAGACTTGACATTCTATATTGTTAATAACTTGAAATGTTCCAGCTCAGACTTTGAGGTTTAAATGCAACTTGGGAAACATTACTTCAATAGACAGATTGCTAATTCCGAAAATTCACTGCAATGGTGTGTGGTGGGGGGTCTGCACTCAGTGCTGGATGTTCTTTACCACAGCATTCATTTCTTGCTTTGGAAGTTTAGTACAGTGGTAGAGCTACAGGCTACCAAACAGTAGAGGCTAGAGGGCCTAGATCTGATCCCCAGAGTGAAAATTGATTTCATTCTTACTACAGTTAATAGATGTTGTCTCAGCCCAATCCCCAAGTTACTTACCTTTTCATTGCAAGGGAAGCCTGTCAGCCTTCTTTCTGGCCAAATAAATATTGTATATAGACCTTATTTGACAACTTTAGTACCATTGGTACTTTAATTATGCTTGCTTGTGTGGTAAGGCAGTAGCATAGTAGAGTCTGTAGGTGTGATAGGTCTGTCAGCCAGTGAGTGAGAGACAACAGAACAACTCCCAGTTTTCAGCCAGTTGTGTAGTGTGTGCCTGTCTTGATTTGAATACCAACATGTGACGCTTTTTGCATGTTGCCACCCACAGGAATTTTTCGTGCTGAGTTAGTTGCATGAGATTTGTCAGCGGAGGTACCAATCTGTTTGTGAGGCTGTGATTAGCCGGTTGAGATATCAATCTGCATGTGTGGCAGATGTGTGTCTAGTATGTAGAGCCATGCATCTCTGTGTTTCTACCCCTCCCCAATACGGACTAGCTCAGCAGGGTACTGACCACCGCACAACTGTTAATGCAATGGCATATCTCTTGTAGTGATCTATACCATTGTATAACAGCTACTAACTCCCTCTCCCTCTCCCTGCGGGTTCCAAGTAGTTCTTGTAAGTGTAAGATTTATTTCCTACTCAAAATGCAGCCATTGGCTAAGAACATTTATTCTCTCTCTCTCCCCCTTATCACACACACACACACACACACACACACACACACACACGGCCTCCTCCCCATCACAGTCTGTGGGCAGTTCAAAGTCCACACTCTCAAGTTTCACAGTAATGCACTGAGAAGGCAGCAGTGATTGGTCTGCCCAAAAACAACTACTTAGTCAAGTTACAAATGTAACAGTCTAATTTACTCTCTTAAAGGACAACACTTGTCTTCCCAGAACCCCCCCCCCCCCAGGTTGAGGCTTTCAGCCTAAAAAATAATTTTTCCATTACTTCCGTGTAATAATATCTCTCCCAATTTATAGGCCATCATGTAATCATGGCCGTAGCAGAACAGCACCATTTTACATACTCAGCATGGCTTTGTGCTGCTACACTGTATAAGTGATATGGCACCACGCTGCTCTGGACGTGTATTATAACACAGAGATAACGAAAAACTTAATTTTAGACTGAAAAGTCTAATCAGGGGTGTGTGGTTTGGGGGATGGGGTGCTGGGAAGACAAGTGTTGTCCCTTAAAGAAATATTTCTTAGCAAATAGGTTTCATAATATACTGTTTTCACAGGGCCAGCATGTCGGTGCATTTAGAGGTAGCCCCTGTCAACAATTCAAGGAGGTGTACTAAGCTAGGACTATAAAGAACCCCACCTAATTCATATTTTATGTACTCTAGAGGTGGGATTCAAACCAACTAGGCTAATACAGCTGCTCTGCATTTTATACTTTACCGAAGACACAGCATTATCTGCAATTACTGTCGTTACATTAGGTTACCAGTATAAATATATGGTAATCCAGAACACACAGGACCCATACAGCAATAGTTCACCTCGGTGGAAGGACCTGAACCAGTTACACTTATCTTTACTGAAATGCACCTTGCAGGAGGAGGGAGTTGAGCAAAACAAACAAATGTATCTATGTCCAACAATACAGAATGTGCCGGCCCGTCGGTGCAGCGGTTGGATTTCCGCATGCGACGCCGGCGACCCAGGTTTGGGAATGGACCAGGGTCGCTGGAGGGCCGGCCGGGGGAGAAGGATAGAGCATTCCAAGGACTGCTCTCCTTCTCCGGGGGGGAGAGTGGGGAAGTGCCCGGAGCATCGATGACCCCTGGCGGAGGCCGTGAGTCATACAGCCACCGGCACTAGTACATACAGGAGGCGGGGCGGACGCCGGACGTCATTGCACGACCCCGCCTCCCCCAGAAAAACGGAAAAATGGACAGCTGCCGGCCGCCTTCAGTGAAGCCCGCCACGGCTTCAATCAGCTCCTCGGGTCAGCCCTCCGACCTATCCCGAAGACTGTGGCACGTAGGGGGAGTGCCGCAGCCCCACCGTGGGGGGAAGCCACAGGGTATCGGAGGGCTCACGGCTGATTTGAGAAGTGGAAGTCCGTGGCCCGTGACCAGGCCGAAAGTACTGGGTGGCAGGCGTCTTGGGAGGAAAATAATAAATAAAAAAATAAAAAAATACAGAATGTGACGGCATAACATCTAAGTATTTAAGCAACGAATCGTTAACACCTGAGTGAACATTTATTCCTCACAGAGTCCAGAACAGAACACAGCAAATAAATGTATAATCGTGATCTCCATACTCAGGTGTAGTTAACATATGTTTTAAACCAAACCCTGCAGCAAACACATAAGTGTCATCTAAATATGGACTACTACTTTAAAATGTATGCTGTTTTGCTAATCAGATGGGACTATGTAAAAAAGCATTGTGGTATTACCCCACTCCTTGATGAACTGCCCAGGTTCGAGGCGTTGGTGTATCAGTTACTGTCGCTCTCGACAAGCTTGTTTGGTTTTAATTGCACAAATAAACAATATTTTTGGCATTAGATGTGCTTCTTCTAATTCATTTGTTAACATGTTCCAACAAAGTGCAGGCTTTTTTGTGTTATCCCTTCTTTTTATTTTTATTTGAAATGAGTTTAGTGGGTGGGAGTACTCAACCAAAGGTCGTTTTTCAGGCTTGACTTGGGCTGAAGCACATAAAAATATACAGAAACAAGTTGTACAGACAAGTCCAATAAAAGGTATCAAACCATTGGCTTCTGGATCTGTTCAAACTGATACAAAAAACTCAACAATTACTATTAAATTAATCAAAAAATGGTATGCAAACATTTTTCAAAAGTTTGGTAAGATAAGACCCAATATTTTGTAACAAACTTGGATGAGGGTTCCAAAAAGTAGAAGCTTAAACCAAAAAGGTACATACATAGCTATACAACCAATAGGGGCCAAACTGAGACTTTTTGCTGACTGAATATTGCCGTTTCAAGACTTAACTGACAGCAACCATTGAAGGGACGTAGCATCTAAATTGTAAACTGCCTTATGCACCAAACTCACAAAGAAATATTGCATTCATCAAATGGGGGCAACCACTCTAATTTAGAAGATAAGCAATGATGAGTATGAGATGCCACTTGAAGAACAAATCAGCAAATATTATTACATGCAACTGAAATTTTGTTTAGGTCTTTACTACCGAGATTCCAGAATAAGTAGGAAACATAATCAAAAAAGGGGAGAATGGATCCAGTGGCAATAACAAGGTGAGTCTCGAAAGAAAAATATTGTTTTCATTACATTTCATTTTTATACTGGAAAGGCATGTCAGCAACATTGGCAGTTTTCACAAGCGTCCAGTGGTTAAATTTTTTTTATTTTTTTTTTATTTAGATCTCGGATTACAAATTCCTTTGAGCTTAGATCTCTTTTACAAAGGTTCCATATCAGCAGCATAACACAACAGGTTAACAGAACAAAAAGTATGGCAAAACAGTATACTTAGAGAAAGGAGATCAACAGGTTTACAGACTAAACAGAGTATGGTAAAATAATTGTAAATAAGAAAAGAAAGCAATAGTTGACATTCACAGTGAATTAAAGAATAGAAACGAGTAACGCTAAGCAGTTTCATGCCCAGTAAATTGAAAATCAGCCAAAACAAGCTTTGTCAGTTACTGGTAAACTCATAAGGTAAGTTGAAATCAGACAACAGGCCTTGTCAGGACAGATGGGGGGGGAGGAAGGTGAAGGGGGTAGGGTAGCAGGGGGATGGGGATATAAGAGATGGTGCTCAGGAGATTTAACAGTAGTTAAGTGCTAGGGTTTTAGATTGCCAAAAAGGGTTTAGCGGAAACAGTCACAGGAGCAAGTGGCAGAGAGAAGTCACTGTAGCTTGGATTTGAAAGGGCCCAATTTGGATTTGGAGGAGATGTCACAGTTGAGGGCATTCATCCAAAGAGGGGCTCTGCTGGTGAATGACCTTTGTCCCTGGGAGGTGCAGCAGCAAGGGACCAGAAAGAGCTGGGATTCAGAGCCACGGGTATGGCAGGTATTAAGAGAGGGGCTGAGAAGACCTTGAATTCCAGGTGGTAGGAGGCCTAGGGTTATTTTCTTGGCCATCAGGCATGTTTGATATTTGATGCGATCTTTGAGCTGTAGCCAACCAGTTTGGGCACAGAGGTCGCAAGAGTGGGTGAGACGGTGGGCTCCTGAGATGAGGCGACACACCTTGTTTAGAGCAGTGAAAATGTGCCGGAGGGCAGTTTCAGTGGCAGATCCATAGATTATCAATCCATAGTCAATAATGGAGGTAACATAGCTCTGTATGGCCAACCTTAAGGCTTCTGGTGTAAGGGAGTTCCTGTGTCTGTAGAGGAGGCCGATGCAAGTATTGACTGCTTTGGCAATGTTGTCAATATGCACCCCATATGATAAGTTGCTGTCGACTGTGATGCTGAGATACATAAAATATTGTACCTGCTCAAGAGCAGTCCCAAAGCAGTTAGAGATAGTCAGGGGATGATGCCTGTGTTTATTGTGGGAGCTGCTGAAGAGCATGAGCTTAGTTTTTTTATAGTTCAGCAACAGTTTGTGATCACTGAACCATTTCTCTACTGATGCAAATCCGAGTTGCAGCTGGCTTTCAAGAGGCATGGGGTCTGTGTGACTTGTGTAGATAACAGCATCATCCACATATAGTAGGATTTGTTCAGGGCAGGATTGTGGGAGATTGTTTAAGAAGAGACTAAATAGTAGAGGGCCCAGGATGGACCCTTCTAGGACACCTGAGTGAACTGGTTTAGAGTCCGAGATGACATTGGCAATTTTGACTTGTTGAATGCGGTTCTCCAGATAGCTTTTAAACCAGGCATTAGAGTCAGCGGAAATTCCAGTATTGCTTAGCTGTTCCAGTAGTAGGGGATGATAGACCGTGTCGGACTCATTTGTCAGGTTGATAAATGCAGTCCCAACTATCTATGGTCCAGAGATTTTTGTATGAAGCCAGTGAATTCCATGACAGCTGACGAGGTGCTGTGTCCTTTTCTGAATCCATGTTGTTGAGTACATTGGAGCTTATGTTTATCAAGATAATCTGTAAGCTGGTCAGCTACAATGCGTTCAAGTGCCTTGGAGAGGGGCAGAAGTATGGAGATGGGCCAGTAGTTCACGTGGAGAGACCTGTCATCGCTTTTGTGTACCGGTGTTACCATGGCCGATTTCCAGCTCTTGGGGAACTGGGCAAGGCTAAGCTAAAGATAAAAAAATCCAGGTAAGAGGCACTAGCACTACCTCTAGTGTGAGGGACAACAGTTTAAGATCGAGGGAATCCCTGCTGTGTCTAGATTTACCAATTGCCTTGAGGATGTATTTACAGGCTTCCTGTGGTGAGATAACTTTAAAGTAGAATGGGGGGGGTGGCTATTAGGTGTGGGAGTGCTATCAGAGGTGGGTGAGGTGACATCTGCATCAAAAAAGTCCTGTGGGAGGCCGGCCCGCTGGTGCTGAGGGTTGAGGCGCTGGACGCCTTACCTCGCTCCATGCCGGTGACCCGTATTCAGGAGCGAGCACAGGTTACCGGGGGTTGGCCGGGAAGGAGAAGGATGGAGCGCCCAACGGCGGCTCTCCTTCTCCTGGGGGGGATCACTGCACGCTCCTGCCACCATACCACCACCTAGGGGAGCCTGAGTGGAAGGTGCAGTAGAGGGAGGCAGCAGCAAGGATATTGGGTAGAAGTCAGCAGGGGGCGGAGCAGGAGGCACGTCTCAGTGCATCTCCTAGTTCATTGGCCCCCACTGCATGCTGACATCTGGGGAGGACGTAAAAAAAGAGGGAAAAAAACCCTCACTCTCTCCTAGGTGATGACACCTCGCGTGCGTCCCGGATGGCTACAGCAGACTCTGCTGTGCTGGCACCACGACAAGAGAAAGACTGATTCGGGGGAGGAATCGGGGGTCCCTCCTCACCCCGCCCGGGGGGTAATGCAGGTATCTAGGACTAGTGGACCATGCACTCTAGGGGCAGACTGTGACCAGATCGAGAGGCAGTAGCGAGGATGTCTGAGAGAGTGGAGAGAGGAGATAAGATGGGAGCATAAATACAGGGGGAAAAAAAAAAGTCCTGTGGGAGAACACTGCTGAGGTCCATGAATGCATTATTGAAAGTACTGGCAATAGTTACAGGGTCAAGGGTAGTGATCCCATCTAAGTCCAGTACGGCAGGTGGCGATTTCGAGGTTTTACCTGTGATTTCTTTAATATTATCCCAGAAAGCTTTTCTTTTGCCCCAGGTATCAGTAAGCACTTCCTGATAGTGTTCCATTTTTGCTAGATGGATGGACCTATTGTAGTCATGTCACAATCATTTGTAGTTCTGGATGTCAGATTGTGTGCCAGTGGCTTGGGCACGGTGCCAGAGGTGGTCCCTTATTTTCATGCGAGCTAGGAGTTCTACAGAGTGCCAAAGGCTGCAAGGGCCTTTAATTTTGTGTGTTTTTAGGGGTGCATGGCATTAAATGGACACTGTCAACACCTTTAGGCCTCAAAGTGATCCTTGTTTAAAAAACACATTCTATGATTGCTAACATTCTGTAAAGATTGCTGATGCAGCTAGTAGTTTGATTCTAATTTTTTTTTTTTTTTTAAAGTGAAAAACAAGACTGCCCACCATACTGGTGTTACCACACAAAAACAGGTTTGTTTATATTTCTTGATCAACTCCCACTGCATCTTTCCTGGACTTAGGAACACCCCCATACAGTCTAGCCACTCATAATGCAGTGGGAGTTTAAGTGGCTACTTCCCCATGAGTGATTGCACTGTTTGGGGGTGCTTCTAATGTTTAGGAAGTATGCAGTAAGAACAGATCCAGGATTTTAAACAAAACAAGGTTGTTTATAAATATACATTATCATACATGTCAGTTCTACTAAACAAGGAGATAGACAAAACAAACAGCAACATCAATGAATTTTAGAGAAGGTAAGCAATCATAAAATGTAAATTTTTAACTAGAAATAATATGATGCAAAATTAGTTGACAGTGTCCCTTTAACAAATACAACAGAACCTACATAGAATAGACATTTACAAAGGTATACAAACAAAACATTTACACACACTTCTATCGAGTAAAAAACATTTTAAAATATTCCTAAATATGGACAGAGTCAGACACTGAACAAAAGATAGTGGCAAACTATTAAAAAGTTATATCCCCTATATAACAGGGAAAGTTGTCCCAGTGTGGAATGATAAAATGGAATTTGAAAGGAGTGCCCCTTCATGGATCTGGTGGTGCATCCATTAACAGACCTCAGGAACAGGGAAACAATATTATTAGGAAGCACACCCAATTGAATTTTTAGAAAAATATCAAGGCCTTACTGTTAAATCTGTCACCCAAAGAAAGCCAATTTAAAACCTTACAGAGGCCACAATGGTGAGTCATCCTTGGAAGCCCAGTAACAAAACAAATAATACTACGGTAAGTAAACCTCAACCTTCCTCAAATTTATGAAGACGCGGAAGAGTAGCGCAGTGGTTTAAGGCTCTAAGGTGCAAACCTGGAGACCAGGGTTTGAATCCCACAGCTCCCACTTGCATACTGTGTGACCCTGAGCAAGTCACTAAACTTCCTTGTACTCCCAGGTCGCACCTGTAAACAAGCTTTCAGCTTAGTGTGCCTCTCCTTGTAAAAAAATAAAATAAATACAAAATAAACCAAAGAACCATAATCAGTCAATGGGAGCAAAAAACTATTAGCCAGCATAGCTCCTGTTTCAGGTATTAAAAATTGATTTAGTCGATTTAACATGCTGAGCCTATGATGTAGTTTATTAACTGGCTTATATGATTTTCAAAGGTCAGAAAAAAAGTCAATGGTGGATCTAAAAGCACACCCAAATATTTGAAAGAATAAACTTGTTTTGAAGGGGAAAAAGAGTGGTTGAGGATTTGAAATGATGGACTCACTTGGATATTTGGCTTATGGCTTATTTTTTTTACATTCAAACCCAAATGATACTTTAACAACTGTGAGATCTTTCTCATACTGTTTGAATTACTGTAAATGATTAAGACATCTGCATATAAATGTATACTGCAATTAAAACAAATTTCTATAACTGAATTTATGAAAAGGGAAAATAAAAGAGGCTCCAAAATGAATCCTTGGCAAACACTTCTATCAACTAAAAGGGAGTCTAATTTATCAGATCCCACCTGTTCAAATTGGGAATGCCCCCTTAAGTAGTTTTCAAACCACGAGACGGAATTGCAGGACAAGCCCAGAGCACCAAGTTTAAAAAGTGGCAAATCATGATTAATGACACTGAAGGCCTAGATCAGGTTCATGAACACAGCCCCAGTCATCAGACCAGCGACCATTAGCATCATATACTGGCCATGCACTGAATTATGTTGCCTTGTTGCTGTTGAGCTGATACCTGCCAGCCCTTGCTGGGAGCTGCAGTGGTCTGCACAGCTCCCCCGTGCCCTACCAAGCCCGCTCTACTATATCCTGACAGATTCTGCTGGCCAGGAAATTTGCTTATCTGCTTGCCGGTCCCCATTGTCTGTCCTGAGAAAGTCTCTGATCTGAACCTTCATTACCACATGTTAACATTTATGTAACAAACTAACAGACTACCTAACTCTACCAATTGCACTGCTAAAACACGCATTTAAACATGAAGGCATTTGACACAGCATTTTTTAATGGGCAATGAAAAAGATAAAAATTTAAGCGATATGACATCATGGGTTGTGGGTCTGAATAGTGCTGGGGATGTTTTTATATATCATCAACAATGCACCTGGAGTACACTGTGCAGTTCTGGAGACCTTACCTACGTAAGGACATAGACAGGGTAGAGAAGGTTCAGAGGAGGGCAACAAAGATGGTGCATGGATTGCATCACAAGTCCTATGAGGACAGGTTGAAGGCACTGAACATGTACTCCCTGGAGGAGAGGAGGGAGAGAGGGGATATGATAGAGACATACAAGTATCTTACAGGGAGGAACAGGGTGCAGGAATGCACTATTTTAAGCGAAAAGATGTTCCAGGACTAGAGGGCATGGGATGAAGTTGGAGGAGGGGCGATTCAGAGAAACGTGAGGAAGAATTTCTTCACAGAGCGGGTGGTGGACAAGTGGAACACCCTGCCAGAGGAAGTGGTGGGGCTGAAACAATCACGGGATTTAAGAATGCATGGGATAGACATAAAGGAATTCTGGAGGTCAGGGGTAAGGGGCAACAGACTTCCTGGAAAACATAAACTGAACTTACAAACTTAAATGGGCAGACTGGGTGGGCCATAGGCCCTTATCTGCCGACACTGTCTATGTATGTATGTATCTATGCTTAATTTCTTCTTCCAAACAAAAAAAGAATAACTGATCAAAAACATTTCACATTTACAAAAAGTCTGACAAAAATGTCTGTTTTTACATAAAAAGCTGCAGCTGTCACACCTTGTGTGGCTACAAACTGTTAAAAAAAATCCCAAATTAAAAAATATACTAACCTAAATAAAACAAAAACAAAAAACAAAAAAAAGGAAAAGGAAAAGGGTTAAAAGGCTTGCTAAAGTATATAAGTGGGGGCGTTGTCTCTTTAAAGGGGAGTCCGGAGCTATTATTCTGAGAAGATGGTGATCCAAGGTGTGTGAGGTATTTAAACAATGTTAGAATATCCATAAATATTAAGTCTTGGCCTAAATGTGGGGGCTGTCTGGATTGATTGCCCCAAGAACTTACCCTACTTCATGACTGGAGAGGATTCCTAGCCCTTAAAACCTAAATAAACCCCCTGCAGGGCACTTTCAGGGGTAAAAGGGCAGACGATCAGTAAGAATGGAATCCACAAAGACACCAGCTACAAAGAAAACCAGCTATAGTAGCAAGATTTGAACCCCAAGTATTGAAAATAAGAGCAGAGAGACTTTTTTTTTTAAGTTCGTTTGCAAAACGTGAACATATTGGTACTGGTCTAAACTGTGAGAGGGCTTTTGGAGGTGTGCCCCTCCTCCACCTATCCCACCTTCAGAATATCTAATCTCCTCCCTAATGCTGCCCACTGTTCCACATGCTCTTACTTTTGTTTTTAAAATACTTGTCCAATCACAAGGCTAGAAAATGCAAATTGCAAGATTTTCTGGTGCAACTCTTAATGCCTGTGCTTGAAAACCTGTCTTGTGCTCTTGGTTCCACTGTTCTGCTTTTACACTGAGACACTATGAGAGGGCTTCTTAGGGAACTCAGAAACATGGAATTTGTCAGCAGACAAGGACTGCTTGGCCCACCCACTCTGCCCAGATGCTCCCAGCCTGATCTGTCTCCACAGATCCTAACTGGTCTTTGACAACCCTCCCTTCTCCCTGCCTATTTTCTAATATACCCCTCTGTCTCACCTACGCATGCTTAAAGCAGTCTATTGTTTTTGCCTCCACCACTTCTGCTGGCAGTCTGTTCCAGGCATCTACCACCCTTTCAG
Source organism: Neoceratodus forsteri (assembly GCA_016271365.2). NCBI lineage: Eukaryota > Metazoa > Chordata > Ceratodontiformes > Ceratodontidae > Neoceratodus > Neoceratodus forsteri. Next base: position 1,700,765,692 of record CM057450.1, read on the forward strand.
TGATTAAGTATTTCCTCACATCTGTTTCTTAACCCCCCCCCCCCAGCTTCATCACATGCCACCTGTTCCTGGTGCTCGTTCTCATTTGAAAGAGACTCCCCTCTTGCACCCTGTTCACCCCGTGAGGTCCTTGTAGGTCTCCATCATGTCACCTCTTGCTCACCTCTCTTCCAGAGTGTACATGTTAAGATCCCTCAGTTTCTCCTCGTAGGGCTTTTGGTGCAATCCCTGCACCATTTGAGTTGCCCTCTTCTGGAATGCCTCCACCCTGTCTATATCCTTTCTGAGGTGCAGCCTCCAAAATTGGACACACTACTCCAGGTGGGGTCTCACCAGTGAGCAATACAGTGGCAACACCACCTCCCTCTTTCTGCTGGAGATACCCCACTATGCATCCTGCATCCCACTAGCCCTACCCACTACTTTGTCACACTGCCATGCCACTTTGAGGTCATCAGATATGATAACCCCAAGGTCCCTTTCCTGTTTGGTGACTGTTAGTGCCTCCACTATCCTATACTCAGCTTCTTGGTCCCTATGCCCCAGGTGCATGATCTTGCACTTTTTGGCACTGAACCCTAATTGTCATGTTCTTGACCATTTCTTGAGTTTCCCAAGATCTCTGCACATTCTCTCCTCCCCCTCCTGAGTATCCACCCTATTGAAGATTTTGGTATCATCTGCAAAAAAGGCATACATTCCCTTCCAGATCTTTGGCAATGTTGCCGGCCCAGTGGCGCTGAGGGTTGAGGCACTGGACGCCACACCTCGCACCACACTGGCGACCCAGGTTCGGGAATGAGCTTGGGTCATCGGGGGTTGGCCGGGGAGTAGGAGGAGGAGGAGGAGGATTGAGCATCCTAGGGACAGCTCTCCTCCTCTCAGGAGGGTGGGGAGGGTTACCCACGCATGTGCTGGCTCCTAGAGGTGGCTGGGGGCTAGGGCGAGTCGCAGAGCAAGGAAGGAACAGCACGGCAGATGTCCGACATGCAGTGCGCAGGAGCACGTACCGCTGCATCATTGACGTCACTGCATGCTGTGCCATGAGGGGGACTTGTGGGCTACAAAATACCGGCTGAATCCTCTGGCACATGATGGCAGGGCCAAGGCATTGCACCTGTCACTCCCTGGAGCTCCCTCTGGCCCTGACCCCTTGGCCTTCGGCGACTGGGGATGTGATGTGGCCTTGAAGAGGGTGAAGGCAAGGAGGTGGTAACTCGGGGCACAGCAACAGTTGCAGGAGCCACTAGCCATGGCCAGATATGGGGTACCATGGGAACACTCCAGCTGTGGAGGTAAGGCCAAAAAGAAATTAAAACAAACAAAATGAAAAAAAAGATCTTTGGCAATGTCACTTATGAAGACACTGAAAAGGATCCATCTCAATACTGAGCCCTGTGGCACCTCTTCCATCACTGGAGTGAGTGCTGTTAACCACCACCCTCTCCCTCCTATGCATTAATCAATTTCTAACCCAATTCACCACTTTGGATCCACCCCTAGCTGCTCTACCAGACAAAAGATGTTGAAGTTGTAGTGGCTTTTCTCATAAACACCCTGCAGGAGGTGCAGAACAAACACATACCCCTAAAAAGAAGAAGAGTACATGGCACCACTACGAGATGGGTACATAGTGGTCTATTAGCCACCATGAAAGTCAGAGATAAGACCTAGATCGCTGCAAAGAAATCAGACAGACAAGCAGACTGGGAGGAATACAGAAGGCAGCATAATACCTGTACGAAAGCCATTTGCACGGCAAAAAGGACCTACTCAAACCAACTGCTACAGTCATCGGCCAGGGACGCCTGTGGTTTCTGGAACCTTCATGGGGCAAGGCAGCAACCAATCTATAGAGGATATGACACTGGCTGGAGCAAACTGTAACAATAATAGAATAATAGCAAATGCACTAAACTCCCACTTTATTGACCTTTCTAGCTACAGTAGGCTCACAAACTAGTCAAATACTCTACCTACTGGTGACTTGCCCCCTGCCTCTACACCACTTAACCCAAGAGAGGTTAACACAGCGGAAATGCTAAGTCTCCTTAGAAAAATCCTGGCTCACAGATCGGCTGGACCAGATGGCATAATACCTTAAAATAGCAGCTCCAGCCACAGCGGCACCAGTCACCAGGATCTCCAACCTCTCACTCAGTACAAAGACAGTCCCGACTCTCTGGAAAATTGCCCGGGTAGTACCAATGCACAAAAAAGGGGATGCCAAGGACATAAATAACTACTGACCAATTGCCATACTATCTGCCCTGAATAAGCTACTAGAAAAACCTGTGGCAACCCAGCAGGCTGAACACTTACAACGGAATAACCTACTCTCTTCTACACAACATGGTTTCAGGAAAAGCCACAGCACAACCACAGCTCTTCTCAAATTTACAAACTATTTAAAAACTGCAATGGACAAGGACCTCCGCACAGGAGCAGTCTTCGTGGATTTAACCAAGGCATTTGACCTTGTAGATGACCACCTGCTTCAATCAAAACCGGACACACTTGGTCTCTCAAAAGACTCTGTCTCATGGTTTGACAGCTACCTCTCTGGACTTATGCAATTCGTTCAAATAAACTACAAATCTGATCTTTCCACCACCACCATCGGGGTGCCTCAAGGACCCATGCTTGGCCCATTGCTTTCTCGCTGTTCATAAACAATTTACCAGTGATCTCTGGGCCCTCCTCTACTATTCTGTAAGCAGACAACATGGTACTGTGCACAAGTGCCAAAGACGTAACCACTATAAATGCCACACTAAACACCAATTTTGAATGCCTAGATACATGGCTAACATGCAAGCTAATCCTAAATGCCAAAAAAACGACCATGATGTTCGGCTCAGCACTGAGGATCAAAGCTCAGACATCTGCACTGTAAATCTCAGGAATAGATGGCACCTCGTTGGAGGTGGTGGGCTCCTTCAGGTACTTGGGAATAACGCTGGAGCCCTCTATTGACTTGAACCGGCACGTAGCCTCCACCTGCAAAGCTGTAAATATAAAGCTGGGGCTGGCCTAGAAAATCCGTTCCTCACTAAACACGGCAGCTAAACTGGCCATCGCACAGGGAATTCTTAGACCCAGCCTCACCTATGGCATAGCGACCTTCCATGATGCAAACAAAAGGATACTACAAAGGTGAGACACCTGCTATAATAACTGTACATCTGCCGCTTTGCCTTATCGGTCCCCAGGCGGACCCAAAGGTGTATACTGTATTCAAGTCTAGGCTGGCTGCCCCTACCTCTTATTGCGCTTACACCGCAGAATGTACAATTGATTCCATCATTAGATCTGGCACACCCGAGGTGCTGGCCTGCCTGTTACATCAAGCAAAACAAGCTTATCCACTCAGGTTGGCAGAAAAGACTTGCCTTAGTATACCTAAATGTGCCATGAAAATAGGCGAACAAGCCTTTTCAGCATCAGCCCCCAAGCTTTGGAACACCCTGCCCTCATCTATTAGGCTCTCCAAATCGCACCAGGAGTTCAGAAATGAGCTACGTGCCTACCTCATGGGCACTGACAGATGCACATGCACCCAAATCACTGGAGCATCCGCTTAGTATAGCTCTCCCAAATCTAAAGCACTTTCCTTATATGTATGCCACATTCTTACGTGGGAAGGCTTAATCTCTCTGGTTGTGACCACCTGTTTCTTGGGGGGACCTGCACTAGGTGATCTGTTGCCATATTGATCCCACATGCTACTAACCACTGCACTAGAACCCGCTTTGTATGATTTCTTCCTCAGTTATTGTTTCCCCTGTTTGCAACTGCCTCGCCAACTATGATGCAGCAATTCCTGAGATATCTATTATAGTCTAGTTTCCTTGCAGTAAATCATGTGATGTTATTTGTCTCCTGACTTGCTATTGCCTCTGAATGTAACTCTGTATATAATTGGATCTCTGTATGTAACTCTCCTGGGTCATGCCTGAAAATAGGCAAAGTTTCTTGTCTAGTGCACTTACCCGGTAAACAAAAACTAAATAAATAAATAATTTCTCCTATGTGGCACAGTATCAAAGGCCTTGTACCCTACCCTGGTACAGCTAACAGCCCCAGCGCCTGGCTCCAGGATGACCCACAGCACCTCCAGCCCCTCTGTATCCTCCGGGTGCCTCTGAACCTCTGTAGCCTTGATTCCCTCCTTCACATGCAGTACAACACCTCCTCCCTGTCTCTCCTGAAGACTCACAAAGAGAATACCCTGAACATCAGTTTAAATTAAATGAAAACTGCTTTACTTTCGGTAACATACAAAAAAACCCCAAAGAGCTTGCACTGAGCTTTACAAAAAGGTTTTTGCAGTTCAGTCTCTGGTTGTCTCTCCATAACAGAAAACAAAACCTCCTTTTCCCCCTTGTTCACCCTTCCCCTTTACTGGGCGCAGATGTTACTTGTTAACCCTCCCCGAGGGACAGCCAACAAGTACTGCAGAGCATGTAGTTCTGTGAGGCCTCAAAGGGCCAACTTTAAAGAAAGAGGGATTTGGTACTAATCCCCCCATAGCCCCTGTCAAAACATGTGTTACTTGCAGGTTTGTGAAGGGCCTTACAGGTGAAAGGAGCATGACAGACATATACTCTATAAAAGGCACGGTCAGCTTTTAGTATTTCGTTTTGGTCCTATGGGTTCAGTGTGCTTGCCAAAGACTACATCCTTGTTGACTGTATCTACCTGTGGCTGTCTAGTTTGCCTTATTCATTAGTTTATTGTTACTGAATCAAAATGTGATTTTAGTAGTCTGAGCCTCTCACCTCATAGCCAATCCGAAGTTCCACCCGCCCGATACCTCTGCATGTTCCTAAGGACAGGAGAATGCACCTCTGCGAAAGGTGACCCCATACTGATGTGGGCTTGCAGGTGCATGAGTTATGCATCTTTTAAGCCCTCTGAAATAAACAACACGGCCTGAAAGTAGGCTTTGTCATAAACATGGCCATATGTTTTATAGTCAAAAATGTGCATGGGAAAACTTAAAAACTATTGCTTTGAAAATCAGAACTGCGACCAGGGACATATGCTGGTCAGTTTAACCCCACTGCAATTAACCCTGACAGGAACACTGTCTTCTTCTGGAGGACTGCTTTCTGATAACCCCCATTATCAATTCTCAGAGCCAGTGTGTCCTTTGTCCTTCTTTGTAGACAGTCATGGCACAGTGTTGGAGGTGGCATCCCTCTAGGCAGGGACATCCCCTGTACTTGTACACTGAGCAGCAATGGGTAAAAACAACACTGATGGAGAAGAAAATGAAATCTTAGTACTTACAGCAGGTGGATAACATTTACTCGGCCAAACATGTTTCCTGTAGATGTTGTGATGAGACTGATTATTTGGTGAGCATCTAGTGACTCTGCTCTTCTTACATTTATCACTTCACTCTCTCCTTTTGAAGAAGCTGTTGTGGCCATACTTGACACTGTAGCCAACAGAAATAAATGAAAAAAGTAACTGTCGACATTTCCAGACCCAGAAAGGAAGCAGATCACATGTCTTCTTGGAGTCAAGAGACATTGCCCAAGCAGATAACGAGGACTGCAAGGAAATCTTACAGACTGTTCAGCCTATATGTAAAAATGACAATGGGCAACCAAAAAGCATCTGGGTTTGTCAAAAGAAAATATTAGAACCCCACAAGCATGAGCTGACCAAATGACTAGTGGCAGCGTACTGAGCTGGCGTGCTGGTTTGGGAGTGAGCCCAGAATGCTGGCAAGTTCGAGGCCAAGACTGGCGAGTGCTGCTAGTGGTAGTGTCTCCTTGATTGAGTAGTATGAGCCACACACTCATGGTATCAGGGATACCTGCAGTGGGGTCTTGGAAAACTCAGCTCCCCAACTGCAGGGAGGCAGCACGGCCATTTGGGATGGGAGGTGGGAGAAGCCTGGGTAGAAAACTGGGAGTAAAATCTGCCCTACCATTTGAACAATGGCCATTGGCACTCCTACATCATGCTGCCGACATGCTGATCCTGCAGGGGCACAGGCTGTCGGGATAGTGGTGGGCATAGCTGGGAGGCTGCAGGCCATAATAAATGGCCAGAATAGCCTGTTAGCACAATAGTAGCAATACCACTCACTATGCCGCAACTCGGGTTCAGGAATGGACTCTGGTCACTAAGGGGCTGCCAGGGGGAGGGAGAATTGAGCATCCCAGGGACAGCTCTCCTTCCTCTGGAGATGGGACAAAGCATTCTGCTGTTTGTCTGCTATCTGGCAGAGGCCGGGAGACAGCACAACAGGACTGCAACAAGGAGGGGGGGGGGGTCACCTGCTTGAAGCCGGCATACTGTTGGTTCTGTTTGTGGTTTGGGTCTATCATTCATGCCAAACACTGAACACCTACTAAAACAGATATTCAGTTCCCAATGACAAAATATGTTTAATTAAAAATAGCTTTCTCACGGGGTGTGTGAAAATTAAAAAAATAAAAAAAATACTGAAAACATGCAAGGGGTTTTGAAACTTTATTCAAAATGCATGGGTTCCTATAAATGGGAGCTGTGTAGTATTGTGAGAAAAAAATGCTTTTTTAAAAAGTATGTTTATTGAGTTTTCCATAGCAGACAACACACACAAACTCAATGCGTTTTCTGAGATGGTGATGTCTAACAGTCCATATTGCAGTCTATATCCTGTCTAGCATCACTATCTTTGTGTCAAATACACGAGAAAAGATTATACATTACATGTTGAGCCCAATACAACTCAAAACAGACAACAGTACATAAGGGATATACAGTGGTGAGCTGTCAGATAAATGATTTATCTACACAAGTGCTGTTTGACCTCGGATAACCCACGTGGCGTATAAACACGCAGGTGTATCCGAGGTCAAACAGCACAAGTGTAGTAAATCATTTATCGACACCACTCTATATTTCATTTATGCAATAGGGATGCTTTCTGTCAGTGCAGGGACATTTGCTTTTGATTGCTTATCTTTTTTTGCACGTTTGTCAAACAAGTGAACAAAAAAATTGCATTTTCTGCTCTTTTTTGCTAAGTATAACAAAAATCTATAAGGTATCTATAAATGAAATACCACTCATTTTGCAGATAATTTTGTGCTGCACAACTTTCATGCTCACAGCACTATACTGTCTTTTTTCATTTTAAAGTTATTTGCATTTGAATATAGTTAGTACTGGTACTGAGGCTGAACATTCTAAATAAATTCCGGAGTGATTGTGATACATCTACTATGTATATAAATCTGCGATGATGCGTCTACTATGTGTAAAAATGTAAAATTTTGAATTTACCTCATAATATCTCAGATTTATCACATAGGATTTATGTCCACGTCTATTGCATAAATAAAACAATACAGGTTACATTTTCATCTCAAATACAGCATGAGTTTGGCAATATCAGTCTCTACAACCTTGATTAGTAACAATTTGCACAAGAGACTACCTTAAGGATAATGTATACTGTGAAACTAGGCCTGCTTACGCAATACCTGTGCAAATGAGCATGGCTTGTTTGGGAGACACATAATCCAGGTACTGGCCCCAGACCCTTTTCAAAGTGCTTTCCTTGATTCTTCAGAGCATATATGAACCTCTCCAGGGGTAAAATCTTTAATACGAGTTCCTCCCACATCCCCACTGTTGTGGTTGCTCGGGAGACCCATGTATTTTGAATACAATGTCTAGCAAAGACTTGTAGCAATCTGATATTTCTTGAGTATAGTAAACGGTCCTCCTCCTCCTGATCCTCTATCCCAAATAACATAGTAAGTGAGGTAGCTGAGATTCTGCACTTGTGGATCTGTCCAATTGTTTTGGCTACTGCCCGCCACAATGGGAGCAGCTCCTCTCATTTCCAGAAACAGTGAAAGTATGTGCCTGTTTCCTTGGAGCAGAGTCCACAGATAGGCGAGACCCAAGGATTATATTTATGTACTATTTGGGGAGGCTGATATAAACAATGTATGAATTAGAATTGTGCCTCTAGTCACATTTTAGTTTAAATGTTAGTTTCAATGTAACTGTAGGGTAGGTAATCATTAATTACATGCAACAGGTGTAATTACACTGTAGTTACATGTTTGTTCCATGCAATTACACTGCAACTGGAATGCAGTTAAAGTGTAGTTACACTGCAACTACAGTGTAGTTAACTGACACAGTGATACTGTGCCACCATACGCTTGGTGCAGATAACTAGGCCCATGCGTGTCGTGCGTATATTTTGCTAGCCTTTTTCTACGATTGCAGAGTCCAGGTCTGTTTCCCATCTTGCCCTTAGTTTATGAACATACGAAATTGCCGGCAGAAAAGGTCCATAGGTCTATCAAGTCCGCCCGAGTGTGCAGCTCGCAGTTTAATACTCCTGCAGTTTCCTTCCAACCCCCACTCAATCTCCTCCCTTTATCCCCTTCCCGGGCCTATTTCCCATTACGTTCTTGTCTGTTCTTACCCTGCCCCTGACTATATCCCATCCTCGCTTAAAAATGTCCACTGCCCTCAGTTTGATTAACTCCTCCAGCTGCATTCCATCCCGCCACCACTCTCTCTGTGAAGTAGTGCCTCCTTATCTCCCTCCTGAACCTCCCTCTTCCAACTTCAGACTGTGTACCCTCATGACCCTCCCCCCCCTTTAAGTGGAACAATCCTCCTGTACTGACCTTGTTCATACCTTTTAAGTATTTAAAGGTCTCTATCATGTCCCACCTCTCCCTTCTGGAAGTACATGTTGAGCTCCCTCAATCTTTCCTCATATGGCATCTCCCCTAGCGCCATGATAATTTTTGTTGCCCTGTGCTGCACCTACTCCAGTAATCTCACATCCTTCTTGAGGTTAGGGCACCAGTACTACACACAGTACTCCATGTGCAGCCTCTCCAGTGATCTATCCAAGGGCAGGATGACCTCCTCCTTCCTGGAGGTGATGCCACTGGCAATGCACCCCAGCATCCAATTTGCCCTTGCTGCTGCCCCCCTATACTGTCCCGATACCTTCATGTTCCCTCTGACTAGTACCCCCAGGACCCTCTCCTCCTCCTCCTCCTCTGAAGCTGATAACTGCACTCCCCCCCAGCCAGTAGCTGGTCCTGGGGTTTCTGGCTCCGAGGCGCATGACCTTGCACTTCTTAGCATTAAACCCCAACTGCCACTCCTTTGACCAGTGCTCAAGTTTAGCTAGATCCTCCCTGAGTGCCTTCCTTCTTCACTGTCCACTTTTGCATAAATCTTTGTGTCATCGGCGAACAGGCTTATCTTACTCTTGACCCCCTCTGCAATGTCCCCTCTGAAGACACTAAATAAAACAGGGCTGAACACTGAACTCTGTGGTACCCCTCTAGTTATGGGTCTTGGCTTGGATGTCTCCTCCCTTACAACTACCCTCTGCTGTCTGCCCTGAAGCCAGTTCTTAACCCACTCCACTAGTTTCTCCTCTACCCCCAGGTCCCTCAGCTTGCCCAATAACCTCCCGTGTGGCACTGAGTCAAAAGCTTTGCTGAAGTCCAGATACAGGACATCCACAGCATGGCCCTCGTCAGCCACCCTAGTGACCCAATCAAAGAAGTCAATTAGAGTAGTCTGGCAAGATCTTCCTGAAACAAACCCATGCAGTCTCTCATCCTGTAGTCCATTACAACCTCTCCTTTAGAATGATCTCCATCAACTTCCCCACTATAAAAGTCAAGCTTACCAGTCTGCAACTGCCTGGTTCTTCCTTGTGCCCAGTTTTGTGGACATTCCCCATCTCCATGGAGGTGTTTAACAGGTCTGCCAGAGGGCCTGCCAACACCTCTGCCAGTTCCTTCAGAACTCTTTGATGTACACTGTCCAGTCCTGGTGCCTTGTCCACCCAAAAGGCTTTAAGGCCTTTCAACACCCTATCCTCCTGGATGCCCATGTCTGACCTCTGCACCCCCCCCACCCCTTCCTCCTTTTCCTTGTGGTATTGGGCCATCCTTTTCTTTCATGAACACTGAGCAGAAGTACTCGTTGAGTACCTCCACCTGGTCCTCCCCTTTTTCTGCCCATCCCCCCTCCCTCTTAATTCTAACAATCTCATCCCTACAACTCCTCTTCTTCGTTATGTATTTGAAGAACTCCTTCTTTCTCTCTCTGATCCCCTGAGCCAATTTGAGTTCCCTTGCTGTTTTGGTTGCCCTGACTGCCCTACTCACTTCCCTTGATGCTTTTGAGTACACTCCCTTGTATTCCTCCCACCTAGATTTCTTGAACCTGCTGAAGGCCAGTCTCTTGTTCCTCACCTTTCCCACCACTTCCCTGCTGAACCAGCTAGATTTTTTTTTTTTACCTGGACTGCTTACTCTGAGACTTGGCACACATGTTAGTAGCCTCATTCAGACCCTTCTTTATGGATGACCACTTCTGCTCAGCATCCATCCCTGAGCTAATTCCAGCAAGATGTTCCTCTAGGATGCTGCTCATCCTGGCAAAATCTGTCTTCTTGAAGTCTACCATCCTTCTCCTGGTCTTAGCGGACTCCCTTCCTGTGTTGAGAAAGAACCACACCGAGCGGTGGTCGCTTCCTGCTAGTGGGTCCTGTACGACCACATCCTGGACTTGGTCACCATTTACTAACAAAATATCCAGTATGTTCCCCTCCCATATAGGTGCCGTCACTCCCTGCTTTAGGTAGCTGTCCTGAATAGCCTCAAGCAGTATTTGTTCCCAGCATTTGTGGTAGTCACGGTCCGCCAGTCAATCCCGGGTAGGTTGAAGTTACCTACTATGACCGTACTCCCTTTGTCACTGACCTTCTGGATTTGCTCCCCCAGCTCCCTGTCAATCTCCTTGTTTTGTGAGGGTGGCTTGTACACTACCCCCAACCTAATCCTCTTAACTTTGGAGTTTTAGAGAAGCACCCATATGGTTTCTGGCCTCCCCTCTTCCCCCTCCTCCCTGGTACACAGTATCCCATCCTCAATGTAAATAGCCACACCTCCTCCTCTTCATCCCTCCCAGTCTTTGCGGTACACCTTGTATCCAGGGATCATGAGATCACAGTCATGGTATTGGATGACCAGGTCTCCGAGATGGCAGCAATATCTACCTTACCTTCCACCATCATTGCCTGGAATTCTGCTACCTGTTTGCCAAGCTTCTCGCATTCAAAGATACAACAGTCCACCTTGTGCCTTGCCCCTCCTCTCCCCGTCCCTCCCCTCTACTTTTATTTCTTGGTATATTCTCCTCCTCCCTCCCTCCCTCCCTCCCTCCTTCCTTCCTTCCTCTCTTTCTAGGGATGAGGCATTCTGATCTCTCCTGTTAGATGACTCCTTTTCACAGTCCCCCTCTGCCCCTCCTGAGTTTAAAGTTATTTTAGTTATAATGTAATTCTTCAGCCCCTGTTTCAAGGTCCTTGAACCCTCGCTACTGAGATGCAGCCTATCCCGTGCATAGAGCTCCTTCTTATTTCATGTTTCTGCCCATTCTCCTACTACCCTGTACCCCTTTTTTGCAACCCCCCCAACCACCTTCACTGATAACGTGTCCACCGTCAGGGATGAGATCAGCCAGTGCCTCCTCATTGGGTCTTGCATCAGTCAACCGAGTGGTACTAATGCCCAGTTGACTTGGTTCACCTTTTGCCGACCGGCAGTCATGGATATAGTGAGGATTGTCCAGACTTTGCATCCAACCTACTATAGTCTGGATCTGGGCCCTACTCGCCTACTAGTGGGGTGTGTAGAGGTCACTGGACCGATCCTGACTGGGATAGTGGTGGCTTCATTGGAGAGAGGGATCTTTCCAGATCCCTTAAAGGAGGCAGTAGTGCACCCCCTTCTGAAAAAAAACCCTCTCTTGATCCCGACTGCCCAGCAAACTACAGGCGGTCTTGAACCTTCCCTTTTTAGGGAAGGTTATTGAGAAGGTGGTCGCTTTGCAGCTGAAGGATCATTTAACCAGCCACAGGATCTATGACCCTCTCCAGTCTGGCTTCAGGAAATGGCACAGCACTGAGACAGCTCTTGTACGGGTACTAAATGATCTCCTGATGGTGAGAGATCAGAGAGCTCATTTCATCTTGGTTTTCCTTGATCTCTCAGCAGCATTTGACACCATAGATCAAGGAGTGTTGCTCGAGTGCCTGTGGTTTTTCTGTGGACTAAGAGGGGTGGTCCACAGTTGGTTTCAATCTTTCCTTGAGGGCAGGACTCAGAGAGTAGTGTTGGGGATTTATTCCTCGGCCTCTCACTGCCTGCCCTGTGGGGTGCCACAGGGTTCGGTGTTGTCCCCCATGTTATTTGCGGTGTATATGCTCCCATTGGGGGACATTATAAGATGGTATGGTCTGAGTTTTCATTGCTATGCTAATGATTCTCAGCTCTACATGTCTTTTGTGCCCGAGCAGGAGTCTGATTCAATCACAGTGTTTAACCACTGCCTGCTGGAGATACAGAACTAGATGAGTACCAACTGGCTTAGGTTGAACTCAGGAAAAACAGAGGTACTGGTGGTGGATCCAGGGGTGAGGAGGTTAGGTTTATGGGTGGGGAAACCCTCAGGTTTATTTCTGGGGGGAACCCCGCCTATGACCTCTGGCCAGGTGCGTAACCTTGGCATTATGTTTGATGAGGGCCTGACCCTGAGGGCACAGGTATCGGTTGTAGTCAAATCCTCCTTCTTCCATCTAAGGAATATAGCACGGGTGAAACACCTGGTCTCACTTGAAGATCTTCCTATCCTGGTCCATGCCTTAGTTACCAGTCATCTTGATTACTGCAATGCCCCCATCTAGGGCTGCCGGGGGTGGATATCTGCCGCTTGTAGCTGGTGCAGAATGTGGCGGCCAGGTTGTTGACTGGAAGCCCTAGATCCAGTCATATAACACATGTGCAGCGCGAACTGCACTGGGTGTCTGTACAGTGGCGGATCACCTTCAAGGTCGCGTTGCTGACCTACAAGGCCCTACGCAGGTTGGGACCCCACTGCCTGAAAAAGCAGAAAAATTACATACCTACCGTATTCTTGATCTTCTCTTATATCTTCACCATTCATTACAGCTTGGAGGTGTCGGCTGGTAGCCCTTCCCTCTGAATTTTTTTTTTAAGTGGCTCCAACGGTGCCGCCCATGAGAGCGATGCGCTGTGTCATAAGCAGGGGCGGCCGTGGCGCTGCAGACTCCTCCTCCATCTCAGTTCTGGTAGCCGGAGAGGCCAGAAAAAGGTTAAAGGAAAAAAGGGGAGAGCGAGGCAAGAGAGACGAGGGATAGAAAAAGGAAAATATATAAACTGAAAAAGGAATAAGCAGGTAGAGGACAGATGGAAGAGGGAGAATACCTACCCTAGGGGACCACAGGGCCTCCCATCTGGGGTGGCTCTAAGGGAGGAACAGATAAAGAGGAAAGTAAGAGGAAGCAGAAGAAAGAGAAAAGAGAAGGGATGTCGAGAGAGGAGAACACTGCACATAGGTATATTGGTTGAGAGGGTTGTAAGCTCGGAACTAAAAACCAAGGGAGCAAGAATCCCTTCTAATAGGACTGAGAAAGGTTCAACTGAACCGCTTATACAGATTGGACACAAAGGGCAGATTCTCTAATATCTTATCATCCTAACCCCCTACACTCTAGCCGAGAGCTTACGGACTGCCCGCACAGAAACTGTTCCAGAAAAAGAGCGCCCAACTATGAGGAGGGGGGTAAGCCCCTTAGCACCTTGTTAAGTGCTAACACCGAAGTGTGTGGGTAGAGGTTAGGCCCTACAAGAGGCAGCTTTGTATGAAGGATAGAGTGGGAACTCGATCGGACTGCCAGAAGGCAAGGCTAGGGCAGCAGCTCTATATTAAGAAGTGCAGAAGCACCAACTAGAATGAGCTGACAATTAATAATGCCTGCCAGGGGGAACTTTAATTTTGAGGCCAAGCCAAAAGGGATGGTCTCTTGAGCTGTGAGCTGAGCATCGTGGCTAAGGAGCCCAGGGGTCACCCTTAGGGGTAGTCAGAAAAAGCTCCCTCAGAATAGGTGAAAAAAAACCCTCTCGTTCCTCTTTACCTTGAGGAAAAAGGATCCGTTCAAAAAGAACAGAAACCAGAAAGTTTTTTTTTTTTGGCATAAAGGCCAAAGGAAGGGAGAGGAATGAGATGGGAGGGGGAGACGCCGCAGTAGGAGGCCACTGAGGGGAAGGTGGGTGGGTATCAGTAATGAATGGTGAAGATACAAGAGAAGATCAAGAATTATGGTAGGTACGTAATTTTCATATCTTCTCTTGTCAATCTTCACCATTCATTACTGCTTGGGTGAGTACCAAGCACCCCCACCGGGGGGGGGGGATAAGAAACCCTGAGGGAGCAAGACCCTCAGTCTCCTGTTGGTGAGAAACAGAAGGGGAAGACCCTGGGCTAATCAAGTGAGAAGCCTATGGTGGGGGAGAGCTAGGAGTTGTCCCCAAGGGCCCGGGAGGCAGAGAAAGCCCCTGCAGAAGTCTCCTAGCTCTGGAGGAAAAGAGCGGGTCCCAGGCCAGCAGAATCACCCTACGCCCGGGCCAGGGTGACAACCTTGATAGATGAAGCCATGCCGTCCGTCTAATACAGATCGCTGTCCCTGCAAGCCTGGAAGCCACCTCACTGGCGTCATAAGATGCCCTTGCTTGGTGTCTTGCCAGCTCCAGGCCTATAGCAGAGAGGGCAATAGCTTGTCTGGTTTGCTCCATATCAGGCATTGATGCTAAGATTTAGGAAAGCAACGACCACAAATGCCTACTGTAGGCAGCATGGTGAGCCTGATGTGATGCAATACATAACATCGCACGAGAGGAAGAGAATACTCTTCGCCCCCACTGGTCACAGAGAATCTGAAGCCGTAGACGGGTCGCAGCCACGCCGGTGGTGCCCGGAGGGAGTTTCTAGGTATTCCAATCCCGAAGGTGGGTTGGGGAAGAGTACCTAGAGATTCTGATGGGGCACAATACCTTCATTTGCAGTCTGCTGGGGCTGGAGAAAGGGCGGCTAGCAACTGCCAGGAATGGATAGACGCCTCCTGGAAGGGAATAGGCCAGGATATTACCACCAAATGCTGGACACTGAATTCACCGAGGAATTCACGCGTCTCCCGTTCGGTATTGTCTCGCCTAACATAGGAGATATGAAGATCCCTCACCATCCTCGAAAGGAATCGCTGATATTCAGTGAAATCAGCATCGCAAGAGAGATGAGCAGTGGGTTCCTCTTCCTCAGGAGGAGGGAAATGAGGATGATGGAGAATTCGAATGTCCAGAGGACTCCTGCGGCGGTGGGGATAGGCGAAAAACCTACTCATGCATGTAACTAACATATGACGGGAAGGCCGCTGCAGAGCCTCTGAACGTCTCCCAGGATAACGGGCCCGTGGGACCGACATGGCCTGGGAGAGAGGTGGGTGGCTGCAGAGGAATGGGAGAGGAGCACCTACGGTGAGGCAACTGTCCTCTGCTGAGGCTCTGGAATGCGGGGAACGGAGCCCGAGCTGGCGGGATCCCGGACAACAAACCAGGTTGCAGAACGGAAGCCTGGGGATGCGAAGCCTGGAAGAGCCTAGAAGGGGATCCTCCCCTGTGATGAACCTGGGGCTGCATGGATCCAGAAGGGCAGCCCACAGCAACGTCACTAGAGGGGTCCCTGGGGCTCGAGAGGGAAAGATGGGGCCCAGCTCTACGGCTCCTACCTGCCCCCCCGAGGGTTGGCAGGTGAAGACCGAGGCGCCTGAACCCTGTCTCTTGACCCCTCAGACTCTGAGAATGCCCTCCTCCTTGACCCCAGCGATCCCCCACCCCGAGGAGGTGCAGCAGCACCAGGATCGGCAGCTGCCATGACCCCCCTCAGGAGGGAAAGCCCCTCCCTCCACCTCTGCTCCATCCCCCCCCAGGACCCCAGACCACCCCCAGCCTGGGAGGCCTCAGGGGAGGACAGCAGCGGAGACAGAGGAATAGACGCGCTGGGCCGCCTAGTACCTTGTCCAACCGGAAACCCTGACTCTGAAGAGTCAGGGTGCCAGGACGGGTCCACATCTGACTCATCCTCCTCCGAGGAGGAAGACACCAGCTGGACCACAATACTGGCAACCCCAGGGGTCTCCAGTGAAACGGTGCCGTGGATGGTGCCGGTGCTGGAGGCGGCGCAGAACAACCCTGGACCTCCTGCAACACCTAGACCCGGCCCCGACTCCTTAAAGGTGCCGGCCAGACCCATGGCACCGCCCTCGGTGCCGGGACCTGACTCGGCACCGCCAGAAGAACCGACCGGGCCCACGCGTCGAGACCCAACACGGCGCTGCAAACGGCGCCATCTCGATCACCAGCGCCATTCATCAGAAACGGTGCCGGAAGACCGTGTCGAGGGTCCACCAATGCCGGGCCCAACAGACCTGGGCCTTGATACTGGGGGAGCCTGCACCTCCAAAGAGGTGACTGCCGAGGCGGTGTCCCCACCGTGGCCCCGGGAGGGACCTCGGCATTCCTCCGACACCGCAAAAGAAGCTTCCTCTTCGGCAAGAGAAGATGAGGAAGCCTCCTCCTCTACAGACCATATAGGCCTGAGAGGGGACCTGGAGGAAGGGTCCAGATACCTTTCCTGGGAATCCCTGGAGCGGCGCCATCCCGCGAAAGTCGGCGGGGCCTTGCCGATCTTAAACGCACGGACTTCCAGGATGTGACGGTCCATCGAGAAACAGGTGTCGCATGCATCCATATTGTGGTTGGGTCCCAGGCAAGGGAGACAAACATCATGCTGGTCCATAACGGAAAAATGCCGGTCACAGGAGCACCGACGCATAGGGGCGCGGCGCGCCTTTGACTTACGTTTTGCCCCCGAACCTGACATGTTGTGAAAACATTAAGACTAAAAACAGCAAAGCTCTCGGCGCCGTCGAATAAAGTGAGAAAAAGAACGGTCTTACCGGTGACGGTGTCGAGAAAAAACAGGAGAAGGAGTCTGGAACGTCGATGACGCAGGTAGGCCTAAAACTGAATCTAACCACACAGCAGGTGTAGCCTCGATGGCGGGAGAAACAGAACTGAGATGGAGGAGGAGTCTGCGGCGCCTAACGCCACCTCTCACGCATGACGCAGCGCATCGCTCTCGTGGGCGGCGCCGTTGGAGCCAACTCAAAAAAAAAAATCTCCCGTAGCGGGTGCGCGCCTCCGGCTGACACCCAAGCAGTATTGAATGGTGAAGATTGACAAGAAAAGATCTCCTGTTTTCTTACTGTCCCTCCCGCTCCCTCCGATCCTCTGATGAGGGATTGCTAGAGATTCCCAGGGTAACCTTGAAAACATCTGGTGGAAGAACTTTTGCCTTTATGGCACCTACCCTGTGGAATTCTCTACCTCGTCAGATACGTGATAGCCTGACTTTAGAAGGGTTTAAGAAAAACTTGAAAACTTTTTTATTTGAATAAGCATTCCTGGAAACTTAATGTCTGTGATGTTTAAATGTGTTTTAATTGTTATGTTGAAAATTTTGTAAAGGTGCCCTTAACTCAGGAAGGGTGCCTTATATAAATAAATTTTACCTTACCTTACCTGTTGAACTCCTCTATTCTTACTTTCCTAGCGATGCTTGCCCTAGGTACTGGAAGCACCTCCGAGAATGCCACTGATTTGCCCACCGGAGTGCAGATTCTTCCTACCTCCCTGAATCTCTCCTGCACTTCTTCCACCGTACTCACCTCCAGGTCATTTGTACCTAGGTGCACCATGATATGAGGTTTATCTCCAGCCCTCTCCACACAATTCTGAACGAAGTGGCCTACCCTCTCCGCTGTCATACCTTGTATACATTCCATTCAGGCCTGGCTTTTAATTGCTCCCTTACCTCCCCATCTTACTGCCTTGAGCATTGCGTCTCCCAGTATGACTACTCTTTCCCCCCGTCGCTTGCCCTGCCCCCCTGTTATGCCCTACCTCGGTTCCATTTCCTTCAGTGTCCTCTCCTCTAATTCCCTGTCCCTTCCTCCTCCAACCCCCCCAACTGCACCTTCGCTCTTCCTCCTCTTTCCTTTGTGCTCCCTTCCCCACTGATTTATGATCCCTCCACTAACTTTACCTCACCTCTGTGCCCCTTTCTTAATGCCTCCCTCTACCCCTTCTACCTTTGTTTTCCCCCTCCTCCTCTTGTTAGTGGGTCCGTGACAACCCCCTTTGCTTCCATACCCCCACCAATTTCTACCCTACAGTCTTTCCCTTCCACTTGCACACTGTATGTTTCCCCTCCCTCATGCTCCCCTTCCCTGATCTATGCTGCCACCCCCATCCTCCTGTTCCCTTTCTTCAGCCAGCACTGTGTACCTGTTCCTAGTCTCCAAACCCCTGCCCATATCCTCCCCTGAAACCCTTCCCTGCCTCTGTTTACCTTGGGTATGTTCCCTAACCCTTCTCCCTCTATTCTCACTCCCACCACCTGCCAACTCCCCTTCCCCATGGCCCCTGGTTCTCACGGAGTTGGTGCTCCTGGCTCCCTTGTCCGAACTCCACCTTTTGGCCTGTGGCAACCTGGAATATCCTGTGAAGGAACCCTCTCCGTCCCCCTGGCCCCCCTCAGCCCTCCCGAGTCATATCTGCTACCTCTCCACAACTCCCATTTCATGCTTTCTATTTCCTGCCTAAGCTGTCTGAATTGCCTGCACACCAGACACCACCCCCCCACCCTCCACAAGGTCCACAAGAAAACTGCTGCTCCACACTCATTGCAGCTCACTACCCTCTCAACCTCGCTGAGCCCCCTACCCCAGTCATCCCTACCTCCCCACTCCCCCAAGTCATCTGCCTGCCTCTGTTCACCTGCCTCCATATCTTATCTGTATCCCTTGGTTGCTACTGTCCTAGTTTTTAAAAAAAAAATTTCAGTTGAGTTTAAGTGAAAGAGTCTCTCCCCAGACTCCTACTCTGTCTCACCACACCCAAGAGCATCTGCTTCAGCTGTTTTCACTTATTAAAGGGGAAAATTTACCACAAAGGGCCCCACACTCAAGTGTTGGGCTAGTCACAATGTGCACAATGTGGGGGAGGGGTTGCCTTTTTGTCAAGGAAAGCATTGAGGAGGTAGAAGATGGATGCATTGGGGTAGCTGTGGTGAGGTTGAGTCAATATAGGTGCAACTCATGGCGGCCTCAGGCAGGAACGTATGCTTGGGGGTGATATATAGTCCTCCAGGGCAAGGGGAGGAAAAGGACAGAGAACTCATAGAGGAACTTGAAAGATGGGTAGCAAAGGCGGAAGTAGTAGTGTTAGGAGTTCTAAACCTGCCAGACATTGATTGGGAGTTCCCAGTGGCCAAGAGCGCTAGGAGTCAGGACTTGCTGGATGCCTTCCAAGACTGTCTACTGGCACAGCTAGTTAAGGAACCCACCAGGCAGACCACAGTCCTTCATGTGGTGCTCACCAACTCAGAGATGGTGGGAGCATGGGAGTAGGGGAGCTGCTGGGGAACAGCGACCATAACTCTGTTTGGTTTGAATTTGCCCTTGGGGCCAGCAAGCCTAAAGCTACGAACACTCCCTATTTTCCCAGGCCAGTCCCTGCTTTAGGCAGCATGTCCCAGTGTCCCCACAACTTTTGAACAATGTCACTTTTGTCCTGGTTTTTGCTTTCTGGTCCCAGTTTTGTCCCTTTTTTTTTTTGCTGACTGCTAATCCATGAGTGACAGTTATTTCAGCACTACTGTGGTGCTGCTCGGGCCGGACAGCAGTTTGCAACTTCAACCGCTGTGCTTGTGTTGCACTGCACGCATGTCAGTGGGAGCACAGTAAAACATGTTCCTTTCTGTTAGATTAGACTGGGTAGTAGTGCAAACAAGCACATGTGGACGTCTGCCTGCCAGCAGCTGAGAAGGACTCCAGACAGAGAAGAGACTGGCAACAGAGAACTAAGGTTCCTGAACCGGATCAGCTGTAGGGAAGTGTGTGAAAACAGTCTGGTGTGGTGGTGGGAGTCACTGAAGTAAAGTTTACTCAGCAAATGATGCGAGTATAAGTAGGTTGGATGGGACTGTCAGGAGGAGCAATACATGCAGCTCGAATGTCTGATCATAATTTAACACAGGTTTGCTTCTAATGAACTTTCTGTACATCATGATTTGGAACTTGCTGCAGCAGAATGATGTATTGTTTTAATCTGGATGTTTGTTACTGGTGTTACTGTGGGGCAGCATGGCCAGAGCAAGCAGCAACATTTAATTGACTGTGTGCAGCAATGTCTGCGGTGGTGCCCGTGGGAGTGACACATGGGGGGGGGGTCTTGGTCAGGATGGACTGTCCCAGTTTTAGGCCTCAGAAAGCTGGTAGCTTTAGGCAAGCCACAATCGAGAACTGAAGTCCTTGAATTTAGAAGGGCTGACTTTGATAGGATGAGGGAAATGGTTAGGAATAAGTTGGTAGGGGTGGAGGACATAGGTGGGGTGGATGAGAGATGGGGACTAATTAAGGGGGCCATCCTTGAGGCATCTAATTTATGCATAAGAACAGTAACAAAGAAAAACAGGTTTAACAAACCACTGTGGTTCTCAGCAAGGGTCAGGGAAGTAGTAAGGGCCAAAAACACTTGTCACCATCAAGGCATAGAGTAGTCTCGCCCTGTCCAACAAACAATGCCTACCCTCTCCCTATGTCACCCAAATAGACTACAAGGCTTGGCCTTGTCTCAAACAATCACTGCTCGTATGTCTAATATGTTTCTGATTTACTGCTTTTACTGTAACCTGGTTAGCATCCACAGTCTCTCTGTAACCTGATGTACCTGATTATCTGTTACTGTACTATATCCCAGGTCGCCCCTGAAAAATGGACCTTTGGGGCTCAGTGGGCCTACCCGGTCATCAAAATTTAATAAATAATAAATAAATAAAAAGAAGGCCTTCTATTAATACAAGAAAAAGCAGGGGGAGATAAAATGGGAGGATTATCTGCAGAAAAATTTGGCAGCAAAGAGTGCGGTTAGGGAGGCCAAAGCAGACACAGAGCTGCGTATCATGGAGGGGATCAGGAATGGACAGAAACTGTTTTTCAGACATATTAGTTAAAAAAAAAAAAGGGAAAAGGGTGGGGGGAGTTGGAAGGCTAGTTGAGGGGGTAGGGTGATAGAGGAGGAAGAGCAAAAGGCTGCCATCCTAAATGACTACTTTTGCTCAGTTCTCACTAAGGAGGACAGAGGGTCTATGCCAGAGAGTGGCATCAAAGTGGCCACTAATGGAATCCCAGAAATGAGACAGCCATTGTTTACTAGTGAAAGGGTTCTAAAAGGGCTGGATGCCCTTAAACTAGATAAGACCCCAGGACCAGATGGGTTGCATCCGAGGATACTTGGGGAATTAGCAGTGGAGCTGGCTGAACCACTGGTAGGTCTGTTCAACAGCTCACTTAGGTCTGGAGAAGTTCCAAGGAATTGGAAGGTGGCAGACACTGTACCGCTTCATAAAGGGGGGGGATAAGGAGCTACCAGGGAATGACAGTCCTGTCAGTCTAACCTCTATAAAACGGAACAAAGTCCAGCACACCTGCACTCCAAAATCACAGCAATAAGGCACAAACTCATGGTTTCGGTTTCAACGCTTTACTGCAAATTAACAAAGTGAGTGTGCCCAACATCGACAGCACCGCACTACTGCCCCAGCTCTTCGGGTGTAAACCCTTCTTCAGGGGGTATCTATAATATGGAAGCTGATGGAGTCACTGATCAAAGAGGACCTCAAAGACTACCTGGAGAGTAACAGGCTCCAGGATAGTAAACAGCATGGTATTGTGGCAGGAAGATCTTGTCAGACTAACCTGATAGTTTTCTTTGACTGGATGACAATGGAATTAGACAAGAGTCATGTTGTGGATGTGCTCTACTTTGACTTCAGCAAGGCTTTTAACTCAGTACCTCACAAACGATTGCTCAAGAGGATGGAAGACCTGGGTGCAGCTAAACCCATAGTGAACTGGGTGGGTAACTGGCTAGAGGAGAGGCAGCAGAGGGTGATGGTCAATGGGGTTAAATCAGAGGAGAGGGAGGTTATGAGCGGTGTTCCATAGGGATTGGTCCTAGGTCTGATCTTCTTCAACATGTTCATTACTGACCTTGGAGAAGGAATCCAGGGCGGGTTGTGTCTCTTCACAGATGACACAAAACTATGTGGGAGGGTGGATAGTGATAAGGGCATACAGGAAATGCAGAGAGACCTGCAAAAGCTAGAGGGGTGGTCAAAGGTCTAGCAGTTCAAATTCAATGCTAGAAAGTGCAAGGTAATGCACCTAGGGAAAAAGTACCCCAAGACAGAGTACTGGATGGGAGGAGAGAGACTTAGCACTACAGCTGAGGAACGGGATCTGGAAGTTATCATTAGCAACTCACTTAAGCAATTGAGTCAGTGCAACAAGGCCTAATGCAAGGCTAGCAGGATGCTAGGATATATTGGGAGGGGTACCAATAGCAGAAGAAAAGAGGTAATACTTCCCCTCTATAGATCCCTGGTGAGGCTTCACCTAGAGTACTGCGCCCAATTCTGGAATCCTCAACTCTGAAAAGATAAAGGATAGGCTGGAGCGCAGAGTAACAAAAACGATTCATAGCCAGCAGGGCAGATCCTATGAGAAGCACCTCAAGGTGCTAAACATGTACTCAATGGAGATCAGAAGGGAGAGGGGAGACATGACAGAGACCTTCAATTTCCTTAAAGGAATTAACAAAGTGAACTGTGGGGAACTATTTAGCCTGAATACCAATTTGTGGTCACCTGGACATGAATGGAAATTAATAGGAGGTACGTTCATGAGAGATGTGAGGAAGTACTACTTTATGGAAAGGGTGGTGGAACCTTGGAACAGTCTGTCAGCTGAAGTGGTGGGAGTGGAAACAGGGGATTCAAGCAGAGCTGGGACATAATGAAGGAAATAGTGGCTACTGGGGGTGACAGGACCAAGGAGGGAATAGAGAGAGAGAGAGAGAGGATGGGGAGGGTTAGTACCCTGGAGGAACAGTAGGTTCCTGGGATTATAGGGAACTTGGGCAGACAGGATGGACCTGTGGTCTTTTTCTGCCGTCACTATGTTTCTAGTATAGTAGATTTTATCAGACTCATTTTGTTTAGTTCTAGGCTGACATCTTCTATTACTAAAAATCTCAGAATCCCCTACAGCAGACATCAGAGCAGTAGGCAGCAGTGGAAGATTCAATAGCCTGCAGTGCATGTTAGAGCTTTTATAATCTCCGACTAGATGTTTTCCGGTTCTACTTTTCTCCAGGGGTTAGGTACAGACCACTATGACTGTCCTTAGCCCAAGGAGAACAGCGGGACCAGCAAACAAAAGATCAGAGCTTATATAAACTCTAACATGCACAGCAAGATGTTGAATTTACTCCTATTTATTTCAAAAGTTTTACCAGGAAAGATGTACTGAGCTGGTAGCACCTCATTCCCAGATGCGTGGGGGGAGGGGGGTAGAGGAGGGTCCTAACTAACAATAGGAAAAACAGAGTTTAAAAAGCAGGAAACAGCAGAACTAAGTATCAAAAACAAGCTACAACAGATATGCAATTTAGACAAATATGTACAACTGGCATGAAAGTGTCACAAGTTATTTTTAGGGGATGGAGGTGGCAACTCGGAGGGACCCCCACCAAACAGATCCCACTAAGTGCCTATATTCCACAGTCATTGGTAGGTTGACATGGTGCATGGTTGGACTACTGAACTGTGATGGAAACCTTGATCGGATTCTACCTGGGGCAACATCTGTTTGGGGCTCCCTGTTTGGCCATTACCATCAGCATAGACAGAATGGAATACACATGGAGGACCACGGATGAGTGCACTATCTGATGGTACAAGCTGCAGTGGGTCTGATCCATCTGGCTGAGCCCTCTCAGTGGGTCTTGGGATCTAGATGAGGGTATGACATCTGAACGGCGACAACTGCACAGCGAAAGACATTACAGCGGCAATTCGCTGTTGCCACTGTAATGTACCCATGGGACCCCAGCACTGCCTTTATCAGGTATTGCACCCAACCGCGAATCAACTCCGACCCGGAGTTGATAATCTTAATGGATGGGGGTGCGGAGGGCAGATCTCCCCACATGGGGGGGGGGGTCCGGAAAAAGAAAAAAAGACAGTTTACTTGATGGATTTATGCCGACTGCAACTTGCAGTCAACATAAATCCGTTGCTGTGATGTCGGTCGACATAATTTTTGTCGAACCAGTGTCATGGATCCTGGATGGGGAACTGAGGACTGAGCGCAGATCCAGACAGCCCTATAGATGACTCCCCACTCCTCTACCCCCCAGATCTCTTGGGAGGGAGCGCCGTGGCTTCCGGAGATTGGCCCTCATGGCAGCACCTTACTCTTTGAACACAACTGTTGCAGTTTTACCTACCACTTTCCAACCATTCTCTCTCAGACCTTACCCAAAAACCTAGGATCATGGATTATTAATGACTTTGTACTTATTTGGGTCCCAGATTGCAATATCAATGAGGATAAATAGAGTAACCCAAAGGATTCTTCTCTCTTATTTTTAGTTCAGACGTTTATTTTCTCCTTTCTACCCAACTTGTCCTCGTCTAAATCTGCCCCGCTGTCTGGATTCTTAGCACCCTGGAAATGTCTACTCTCAGGTAAGTTTCTTCTCTCCTTCCCTCCTTTTTTTTTTTTTCCTCTTTCTTTCCTCTTCTATCCCCTTTATTCCCTCTGTCCAACTTGTCCTCACCTAATTCTATCCCCTGGCAGGGTTCTCTGCATCCTGGAGGGGCCCAGCACTGGGAAATTACTGTTCCTTCACTCCCGCTCCCCCTATATCCTTTCTACCCAACTAGTCCTCACCTGATTCTGTGCTCTGGCAGGGTTCTCAGCATCCTGGAGTTGCCCAGTCTTAGGCAAGCTTCTTCTTTCCCTCCTCTTCCCTCCTTTCCCTTCATCCTTTCTTTTCTCTCTTCCCAACTTGTCCTCACCTAGTTCTGCCCCCTGGCAGGGTTCTCAGCATCCTGGAGGGGTCCAGCACTGGGAAAAGACTCTTCCTTCCCTCCCCTTCCCCTCTCTCCTTTCTACCTAACTCGTCCTTGCCTGACTCTGCTCTCTGGCAGGGTTCTCAACATCCTGAAGAGGCATAGTCTTAGGCAAGTATCTCCCACCGCTCACCCTCCTTCCCTTTACCATCTCCTTTATCTCTACCCAACTTGTCCTTGCCTACTCTTGCCCCTTATTCTAAGTTCTTGCCTCATCCCGCCACTGGCAGCGATCTCTGCACTCTGAAGGGGTCAGTTCCAGGTATGACTCGTCCTTTCCTACCCTATCCCTTACACCAGCCTCTCTCTCTTGACCCCCTCTCTACCCCTCCTGCACTTAAACAAAGGAATTAGTTCACTTGAGCTAATAACTTGCACTTTTTGTTCTGTCTGAGGTGCTCCCAGATTGCACTCGCCCTGTGTTAACTTGCCCCTCGCAACTGATTTTTTGCTCACTTTGTTCCCCCCCTCTTTATCCTCTCCTTCCCCCAGCTGGTTTCCCCTGTCTACCCATCTACCCTCCTTGATGTTCCCTCACTGCACCTCATTAATTCAATAATTGCTAAATAATCTGCCCTTAACTGTGATCCATTCCTGCAAGGAGTTGGCTCCAGGGCTACATTACATTTCTGTACTATGTTCTCCAGATATGCCACTTGTAATTAAATGCATATTCCACAGATATGAGACATTTAATTGTATGTTATGTTACAAATGCGACTGTATAGAAACATAGAAGTTGATGGCAGATAAGGGCCGCAAGGCCCATCCAGTCTGCTCATTTTTTTCTACCTTATGAATGTGCCATAGGCCTGTACTCCGTCAACGGCCTATCTATTCATACTCATATTTATTGCTCCCTTATGCCTATCCCATGCCTGTTGGAAGCCCTGCACTGTATTCATTTCCACCACTTCCTGAGGTAGGCCGTTCCATGCATCCACAACCCTTTCTGTGAAAAAGAACTTCCTCACATTCCCCCTTAATCGGCCTCCCTCTAAT
Organism: Neoceratodus forsteri; assembly: GCA_016271365.2. NCBI lineage: Eukaryota > Metazoa > Chordata > Ceratodontiformes > Ceratodontidae > Neoceratodus > Neoceratodus forsteri. The sequence continues at coordinate 1,700,791,660 of CM057450.1, forward strand.
CTCATGCTGTGTCCTCTTGTCCTGCTATTTTTCTTATATTGAAACATGTTAAACTCTTTCACCTTGTTAATGCCCTTAAGATGTTTGAATGTTTCGATCATATCACCTTTCTCCCTACTTTGCTCTAGGGTATACATATTGAGCTCCGTTAATCTGTCCTCATATGTTTTTTGATGCAGTCCCTGCACCATTTTGGGTGCCCTTCTCTGGACTGCCTCCATTTTGTTAATGTCTTTGTGCAGGTGCAGCCTCCAGTACTGCACGCAGTACTCCAGATGGGGCCTAACCAGTGTCTTGTAAAGAGGGATTACTACCTCCTTCTTACGACTTGCGATACCCCTACTAATACACCCCACATCCCTCTAGCCTTACCTACTGCTTTAGTGGTCTGCTTGGATGATTTCAGGTCATCTGTGATGATGATCAAGTCTCTTTCTTCCCTTGTGATTGCCAGCAACTCCCCTCCCAACCTATAGGTGGCTTCAGGGTTTCTCTTCCCTATGTGCATGATCTTGCACTTCTTTGTGTTAAACCCCATTTGCCACTCTTCTGATCATTTTGCCAGTTTATCCAGATCTCTTCTCATTCTGCCCATCCCATATGGATCATCTACTCTGTTGCAGATCTTGGTGTCATCTGCAAACAGACAAACCTTACCCTCTACTCGTTCTGCAATGTCACTGATTAAGATATTAAAGAGGACTGGCCCCAGGACTGATCCCTGAGGTACCCCACTTGTGACTTGCATCTCTTCTGACTGTATACCGTTTACCACAGCTCTCTGTTTTCTGCCCGCCAAGCAGTTTGCCACCCAGTTGACCAACTTCTGACCCACCCCGAGCCTACCCAGCTTATTAATCAATCTTCTGTGTGGAGCAGTATCGAAAGCTTTGCTGAAGTCAAGGTAGGTGACATCAACTGCTCCCCCTTGGTCCACCACTCTGGTTACCCAGTCAAAGAAATCTATGAAATTAGTTTGACAGGACCTTCCTGTTGTAAACCCATGCTGTCTTGGATTCTGTGCTCCTGTGGACTCCAAGTGTTGCACTATCATTTCCTTAAGGAATGCCTCCATAATCTTGCCCACTACTGAGGTAAGACTGACTGGTCTGTAATTCCCTGCCTCCTCCCTGCTACCACTCTTGTGGAGCGGGATCAGATGAGCCCTACTTCAGTCTTCTGGGACCTCTCCTGTGCTCAGAGACTCACTAAACAGCTCTGATAATGGCTCTGCTAGTTCCACCCTTAGCTCCTTTAGTACCCTTGGATGTATGCCATCAGGTCCCATTATCTTGTCCACCTTGAGCTTAGCAAGCTCTTGTAGGGCCCTTTCTTTAGTGAAGGGACTAGTGCACACCTCCCTCCCCCCTGTGTCCATGGTGCTGAGCTGTGCGCCCTGCCCTACCTTCTTCTCAGTAAATACTAAGCAGAAGTATCTATCTAGGATAGATGCTTTTACATGGTCCTCCTCCTCACACTCCCCCATATCCCCTTTGATCTTAGCAATACCCCCTCTGGACTTTCTCCTTTCACTAATGTACCTGTAGAAGGTCTTGTCACCTTCTTTTACTGTTCGTGCTAGTGTTTCCTCGGTTTGGGCCTTTGCCTGCCTTACTGCCTTCCCTGCTTTCCTTAGAGAAGTTTGGTATGCCTCCCTATCTTTGTCCTGCTGAGTTCCCTTATATTTCCTGAAGCCCAGCCTTTTGGCTCTGACCTTTTCTGCTACTGTTTTTGAGAACCAAAGTGTTTTTTTCCTTCTTTTGCTCTTGCCCTTCTCTCTAACACAATGGCATGTTGCTTCAAGTATTGCATCCTTAATGCTTGCTCACTTTGCCTGCACCCCCACACCTGTATTTCTTCTTGCCAGGGCTAGCTTAACTCTGTTGGCCATCTTATCAAAGTCAGCTCCTCTGAAGTCCCATAATTTTGCCTTGGAATGGGATGATTTAGTTCTAGTGGCCAAACTGAACCATACCATGTTATGGTCTCTAGCCCCCAAGTGACCTTCTACCTGGAGATCTGTGATCCTTTCCCAGTTAGTCAGTACTAGATCTAGGATAGCTCTGTCTCTTGTGGGTTGTTGTACCAGTTGTTTGAGGCCCTCCCGGTGCAGGGAATCCTCTATGTGTCTAGTTCTGGCAGATGTTCCTGCTGGTATTGACTAATCTGTATCTGGCATGTTGAAGTCTCCCATTATCAGAACCTCCCCTTTAGCATCATGTTTTGTATATCTTCTAACAGTAATGTGTCTATGTCCTCCCCCTGGTCTGAAGGCCAGGGGGAGGACTGTATGTCTTGTTACAAATGTAATTGAATGTTTAATTTCTCGGATATGTTAAATGTTAAACTGTACGTCTAATTCTTCATCCAATTGTACACCCCCACCCCCCATGTCGCACTGGGAGACGACCATCTTATTGTTCCATGTGCCTTCCTGGTGAAACATTTAATTAAATAAATAAATAAAATCTTTGGTTGTAATATGGATCTCACTTCCTGGCACTTAAAGATTGTCAATACACATAAACAACATTTTGTTTTTTATAGCTAGGAGGAGATTATGGCCTTGCAGACGGATGTCCTTTATCCTGGGGTTAACTAAAATCAGAGGTTTTTTACTCACTGCCTGAATGATTTCCACAACAGAAAAGTACAGTTACGTAAGAACTTACCATAACAGTAGATCTTCGAGAACAGCTCTTGCAGCAGGTAACACCATTAGGACTAAAGCCGGCAGGCGCCAGGACCCCACGGACTCTTTTCTAGCTAGTTATCTTCAGCGGAACTGCCTCAACGTGCTGGTCCCGCCTCCCACGCCAGGCGTAGTACATAAGGGGGCGGTCCCGCCAGATTCCCCCAGGTTCTCCCGCCGGAGACTTCCGCTGCAGGATGATATCAGAAGGGAGACCGAGGATCCACCATCAGAAGGTAAAGGTGTAAACCCCCGTCAAGGCTCGAAAGCCATGCCTCCTCCAAGGGGAAGGTGGGCGGGATAGAGCCTCTGCTGCAAGAGCTTTCTGCTCAAGATCTACTGTTACTGCAAGTTCTGGCATAACTGTACTATCTTACTCGAGATACAGCTCTTGCAGCAGGTAACACCATTAGACTGATTTCCAAGCAATAACGCTTGTAAGCATTCTGGGAGGAGGAAACTAGGAAAGTCCAAACCAAGTCCTGACTTTAGGACAGAGACCCTGTAGCACGGCCAGGTCGAACCGCTCTTCGTGAAGCAATGTCCAGGCTATAATGCCTGATAAAAGTATGCACAGAGCTCCAAGTGGCTGCAGCACAAATGGAAGAGGAGGAGACGTTACGGTGCTGCAAAGGAGGTAGCCACCCTCTAGTGGAATGGCCTCCGACTGTACCCGGAGGGTTTCTGCTTTGTATCATAGCAGTATGATATACACTGGACAAGCAGCGAGAAAGGGACTGCTTCGATACTGGCTGGCCCATCATCCTGTCAGCAAAGGAAACGAAAAGTTGTCTGACTTCATGGCTGTTTAGTCCTGTTCAGGTAATACCTAAGACAGCGTGAACATCCAGGGTGTGGAGCAGCGCTTTTCTCTATTAGCATATTTAGGAAATATACAGGCAGATCAATGTCCTGATTGAGAGTGAGTGCAGAGACCACCTTAGGCAAGAACTTAGGATTCGGCCCTCAGGGACACTCTGTCCTGGTGGAAAATCAAATAAGGTTCCTTACACATGAGAGCGTGAAGCTCGGAAATTCTCCTTGCAGACATAACAGCAACTAAAAATAACGTTTTCCATGACAGGAAACGCAGCTTGCAATCCGCGGCAAGTTCAAAAGGGGGAAGCGTGAGTTGTTCCAGGACAAAGAGTAAATCTCATGGAGGAACACGGTCCTTAATGGGTGGCCTAAGGTGTAGCACCCCTTTCAGAAAATCTCGAGAGGCGTCAAGTTGCGCCACTGTGCGCTGTCCCAACGGGAAGTGGTAAGCAGAAATAGCGCAGAGGTGCACCTTAGAGGAGTAGGCGAGACCCGAATGGAAAAGGGAGAGCAGGTATTCTAACACCGCTTTCACCGGGCAACCTAAAGGGGAAAGGCCGCGTGCGTTTCTACCTCACAGGCAAAACGGCACCATTTCATGGCGACATCGCATGCGCGCTGCCGGCTTTCTGGCCGTGGAAAGGACTTCTGCCACCTCTCTGAGATCCTGTCACAAAATGGCTGGTGTCTCTAGGAGCCAAGCATGCAGGTTCAGTGAGCGAAGTCCGGGTGTGGACTAGAGACCCTTCCTCCTGAGACAAGAGATGGGAGCCGAAAGGCAACGGAATTGAGGTTCCTGACAGCTGCTGCTAGCAAGGGGAACCAGATCTGTCTGGGCTAGAATGGGGCTACCAGGATCATTGTTGCATGCTCCCTGCATAGTTTGAGAAGAACTCCTGATCAATGGGAAGGAGGAAAGCTGAGGAATCTGTCCACCCAGGAGAGGGACAACGCTGCCTCGCCAGAAAACACCAGGCCCTGATCTAGAGAGCAAACATTGGGCAGTTTTTGTTGGATGGGGAAGCTTAATAGGTCCAGTTCTGGAGTGCCCCATCAAGAAACAGATCCTCTGCTACCCTTTGAAGAAGTTCCCACTGTGACTCTGGCCTGGGAACCACTCAGGCCGCTCGCATTGTATTGTCCACTCGGGAACGTGGAACTGCAATCAGGCTCGCGCCGTGTCACAATTTCAATCCCACACTCTCACCGCTTCCTGCAAAGGGGGTAAGAGTGTGCGCCTCCTTGTTTGTTGAGGTAATACATCACTGCCGTATTGTCTGTTTGGAGTAAGAGAGTACTTGGCGGGATCTCTGACTGAAAAGCCTGCAGGGCATAAAGGACCACCCTCATCTCCAGAATGTTGATGTGGAGATGAGCTTCTTGAGGGGTCCACGTTCCCTGGGACCTCACCCCGTTCAGGTGTGCTCTCACCCCAGCCCTGAGGCATCTGTGGAGAGGATTACCCGGGATGGCGCTGTAAACGGACACCTCGCAGAAAGTGTCCCTGGGTTCAGCCACCATTGCCAACCTCAATCACAGCGCTCGTGATCCTGACCGATGCTGCATGTGGTCTTGCCTTTGGTCCCACTGCACCCTGAGCATCCACTGAGTTACCCGCATGGAGCCTGCCAAAGGATGGTCAGAATGGCCGCAGCCATGTGTCCGAGCAGATGAAGGACCAGCCTGGCAGGGACAGTCTTTCGCCGAGAGATCCCTGATGAGGGATCTGATGCGCTCCGCCTCTGTCGCCTGGAAGAAATGCTCTCCCTGAACGGGTGTCCAGAACTGCGCCTATGAACTGCAGCTTCATGACGGTACAAGGAGAGACTTCTCATTGATTATGATGCCCAGAGACCAAACAGAGTCTGGGTGCTCTGATAGCAATCAACAACGCCTCTCTGGAGGCGGCCATGAGAAGCCAATCGTCCAAGTACGGAAACACATAGTGGCCCTGTCTCCTTAGAGATGCTGCCACGACTGCCATGCATTTGGTAAAGACCCTGGGGGCCAATGACAGTCCAAACGGGAGAGCTCGGAACTGGAAGTGGTGGTCGAGGAACTCGAAGCGCAGGAACCTCCTGTGCGTTTGAGCTACGGGTATATGCAGGTATGCGTCCTGCATGTCCAGGGATGCTAAGAAGAAGTCCTTCTTTAGCATGGGAATAAGACCCTTCAGGGTCACCATGCAAAATCGTTTGTAGGCGACTGACATATTGAGGTCACTGAGGTCCAGGATTGGATGGAGGTCCCCTGTTTTCTTCGGAACCAGAAAGAAGTGGGAATAGTATCCGTACTTCTCTGGTTCTCTGAACATACTCTACCGCCTTTGCAGGAGCGCAAGTATTTCTTGCCTGATAAGCAATTTGTGCTGACCCGAGTAACGGAGAGCAGAGGAGGCCCGAGGGTGGCTTGTCTGCAAATTCTATAAAGTGGCCTTTTTCGACCAACTGAAGAACCCACCTGTCGGTGGTTATGGACTGCCATCCTGGCAGGAAATTCACAATACGACCCCCGACCTTGATATCCCTTTGATCCTGAGGGGCGGGGGCCGGAAAGGAGTCAGGCTGTGGTGGCGGAGGGGTCCGCGGGCTGAGCCAGTTTAGCTGGACGCTGACCTCGGCCCGCGGGCTGTCTTCCTTGGGCTCTGCGGGAACCGGAGCCCCTCTGCTGTGGACCGGTGCGGGACTGTTGTCTCTGTGTCCATCCATGAAAATGGCTTTTGGTTCCTACTAGGAATCTAAGCCTCGGTCGGTACATTGCATGGACCGACCTCACCACCTTCCCGCCTCTTGAGCTTGGTGAGGACCTTCTCAGAGGGTGCACCAAAGAGAACTTCCTTCAAAGAGGTGTCCAGATGTTTTTCTGACATCCGGTAAACCGAGACACAGAGCCATGAGTGCCTCCGAGGCATACGCCTGAAGCTGCCGCCTGGCCGAGGAGTCCGTGGAATCGCACGCAGCTCGCAGCACCTGGGTTCCCACGTCTGGAACCTGCACGGAGGAGCTGTAACATCTCCTCCTTCTGCTCACCTTCTGGAAATTTCTCCGCCAGATCCAGTCCCTGTTCCCACAAGGCATTTTGGAACTGTACCGTATGGGTCAAGTAGTTCAGGGACCTGATGGTGCAAGTAGTGGAAGCATACGTGCGCCTGTCCATAGCGTCCAGCTGTTTGGACCCCGGGTCTGGTGGCAGGGTGCTCAAATGTTGCGGTCTCTGGGACCGGTCATGAGAGGCTGTTATGACCAGAGAGTCGGCCAGAGGATGTTGAGCCAAGTACTGGTCCTCCTTAGGGGCCTTGTACAGGCGGCCAGCTTTCTTCGGCATCGCCGGGAGTGAGTGTGGACGCTTCCACGCTGCCTTGGTGATGTCCACAAAGTGTCCACCAAGGGTGGTACCACCACAGGCTTGGGATCCTTCCACCAAGATACTGCAAGGCGAGTCTCTTGGGGTTCAATTTTTCCGCATCCCATCCCATGTTCTCTTGGATATGTCTCATGATTTCGGAGAACGATGGGTCATCCGGAGGAGATCTAGGAAGCTCACGTGGGTCCGGAGAGGGGATGTGAAGAGGAGAGGGGGATCTGGATCCTGTTGAGAACTCCGATCCTGTAACCTCTGTCGAAGGCGAACGACGGCGTCTTCTGGGCCTCTTAGGACTGGGTGACCCTGAAGAAGATCTAGACGGAGGTCTCCTTTTATCAGGTCTCCCCCTTGGAGGGTCCGTAGGCTCCTGGGGGAGAGGTACTCGGCCTGCAGCCCTGGATGGGAAAGGGGGCGCAGGAGCCGGAAGGGTCGCAGGTGGTGGAGGAGGAGGAGGAAGAGGAGGCGGTGTGGGAACCATATTCCTTTTGATGGTATCCCACCAGTGAGAAAAGAGCTCCTTAACCTCTGAAAGGGAAAGGCCTGACGACGGACCAGGCACCAGTGGCTGGTCATCGGGTTCCGGCGTCGGCTCCTCAGGGGCCTCATGTTGTGGAGAGGGCTCCCTGGGAGGCATGACAGGACCGGGTTCGCCCGTCTGGTCCTCGGGCTGCGTCAACTCCTCCTCTGTGATAGTCTCCTGACCGACGCTGGTAGGAGGCGCCGGGTCCTCTTTCTACACGCACGGCACGACGCCGCCCTCCTGCCGACGCATCGATAGGGTGAAGGCCTCGACCGCGACGGGCATCTGGCGTTGACGGCCCTGGGACCTGTGATGGGTGGCCGACGTCGGACGGGCTGACGTCGGGTCCGACGGCTTCTTCAGAGAGGTGAGCTCCTTGGTCTTTCTCTGGGGAGGAGGAGGTAAGGAGACAGACCCGACGTCGGGTTCGGAATGGCGGGAACCCGACTTGTGATGATGGTGACGGTCCCCAGACCTAACCAGGGCTTTGGAGGAAGACGACGAAGAGGGCCTGGAGGTCTTGGCCTGTGAAGAGGAAGAGGAGCCCAAAGGTTTCTTCACCGCAGCGGGGGGAGGCTGAGAACGGGCCCGGGAGGGCGAACGGTCGGACCGGGAGCCGGAACTATGGGAGTCAGAGGCCCTAGACGGGGACTTGGAAGGAACCCTCTCCCTGTGCTTCTCAGAGTGTTTCCGGCCTTTTCTGCTGAATCCCTTGAGGTGTCCATGGCCTTAATCTTTCTCCTCGAGCAGGAACGCCTGCAGAGCCTTCTGGTGATGGATCCGGGTCCGCTGTTGAACCCCTGGCAGAAATTGCAGGACCGGTGTCGTGGTTCTGGGCTCAGGCACCGGACGCAGGTCACTGCGGATCCTTAAACGGATTTGCTTCCCACAGGCGCACTTCGAGGGATGGCTTTCACGGAGGTTGAGAGGACATCAGACAGCAACTGAGCCATAGAAAATAGTGTTTTCCGAAGGAAGAACTTGACTGCAAGGTCAGACGCTTAGAAACGATCCGAAGGGTCGAGACATGCAAGTTGACGGCGGGAAAGAACTGGGGAATCTGGCGGGACCGCCCCCTTATGTACTACGCCTGACGTCGGAGGCGGGACCGACGTCGGGGGCGATCCCCGCTGAAGATAGCTAGCTAGAAGAATTCCGTGGGGTCCTGACGCCTGCCGGCTTCAGTCCTAATGGTGTTACCTGCTGCAAGAGCTGTATCTCGAAGTAAGATCAACTGTCTATTGACTTTAAAACTGGTACAATTACTACGTTCCCCTATTTTCCTCTTTTAGAAGGCTTCTCTTTACACCCCTGCCCTCCGAAAAGCTTAGAATCTGACGTCAGGAGAGGAAACGGAACTGAGCAGCTAGAAGGGGATGATGTATTTTACCTTTTTAATTATTATAGTGCCGTTCCTACTACCTTGGACAATATTTTTCTTTATGTATCTTACCTTTACCCTCCCCCTTTTACAAGGTCATTGGTTCCTCGTGGGAGCAAAACTATACATTGAGTCTACTTTTCTCCCATGGCGGTAATTCCATCGCCTCACCCGGGAAGCTAAATTTGGCACCCTTCCTTGGAAGTCTCGCTGAATCACCCTTAATTCCTAAGTGCTGACCTCGGTTGGGGGGGTGTCTCTCACTCCCCCTCCCATATTGTTCAACATAGAAACACAGAAACATAGACTTTGACAGCAGATAAGGACCACTTGGCCCATCTAGTCTGCCCATTTCCCTACCTACAGGATAGGCCGCAGATCCTAGTTAACCAACAGCCTATTTCTTCCTACCCCCCACAAGAATTGCCTTATGTCTGTCCCATGCATTCTTGAATTCTCCCACAGTTTTAGACCCCACAACCTCCTCAGGAAGGCTGTTCCATGCATCCACTACCCTCTCTGTGAAATAATACTTCCTCACATTGCCCCTGAACTGCCCCCATCTTTAAATTGTGTCCCCTTGTTCTTGCATGTTTCTTTTTCTGAAAGATGCTACCCTCTTGGACTTTGTTGATTCCACTGAGGTACTTAAAGTTTCTATCATGTCCCCCTCTCCCTTCTTTCCTCAAGGGTATACATATTAAGCTCCTTTAGTCTCTCCTCATACTGCTTCTCTTGCAGACCCTGCACCATTTTAGTTGCCTCCTCTGACTGCCTCTATCCTGTCTATGTCCCATGGAGATGGGGTCTCCAGAATTGGACACAGTACTCAGATGGGGTCTCACTAACTGTCTGTACAGAGGGATGGCAACTTCCTGTTTTCTGCTGCTGATGCCTCTCCCTATGCATCCCAGTATACCCCAGCCTCCCTACTGCCCTTCTCACATTGCTTGCTAACCTTAAGGTCATCTGATATGATTACCCCAGGTCCTTTCCTTTTTGTTGTTGTTACTACCTCCCCCACTGTGTATTCTTCCCTGGGTTCTTGTTTCCCAGGTGCATTATTTTGCACTTCTTTGCACTGAATCCTAGCTGCCATACTTCTGACCATTCCTCCAACCTTGCCAAGTCCCTTTTCATCCTTTCCACGCCTCCTTGTGTATCAACCCTGTTGCAGATCTTTGTGTCATCTGCAAAGAGGCATACTTTTCCTTGCAGTCCCTCTGCAATGTCACTTATGAAGACATTAAAAAGGACTGGACCATGTTGGCCTAGTTGACCGTTCCTGCAGTTGGGACACAGGTTAGTGTCACTTGGTTGCCAGTTAAATATTTCCAGTTGTTATTGGGTTCATGTAGATCTTTTTTTTTTCAGCTTTATAGTTTCCTGCTAGATATTGTCTGCATGCCCACATATAAATAGTTGAAAAATGTCCATATAGGATAGACTTGATAATATTCATGCTTAAGGCACAGTTATGGAATTACACTTTCTGGGAGTTGGGGGTGGGGTAGAGCACACAAGTTTATGATACTAAGACAGGTGCTATGGATGGGGGTCACAGTGGGCTATATGTGTTATTTGAAATATATGAGTGTTAACTTTAGCATTATCTCACACAATGTAAATAGGCTGACCAGATCGGTTAAGCGATACAGAACTCTGACTGCCCTGAAGAAACTTAAACCAGATCTCTTCCAGCCCGGTGGCGGTGAGGGCTGAGGCGCTGGATGCCACACCTCGCGTAATGCTGGTGACCGGGTTGGATCTTGAGGATTGGTCGTCAGTGTGGTCGGCCGGGGGAGGAGGACTGAGAGTCCCAGGGACTGCTCTCCTCCTCAGTGTAAGAGTGGGAAGGGATCTCCATGGGGGTGTAGGCTCCTGGCGGCAGCTTCTGGGGTAGTGCTGTTCATGCAGCAATGGAAGGGGCAGTGCGGGAGGACATGGGATGTGTGGCATGTGGGAGCGCATGCCGCACCATTCTTGGCTTCCCTACATACCTGCTTGATGGGGGGAGTAACTAAACAAAATCCTCGTTGAATCCTCCGGCGCGCATGATGGTCCAGCTCGGTGCTGCATCAGATGCTCCAGGAGCTCCTTCTGGCCCTGACCCCTTGGTCTTCTGTGACATTGTGATGCGGCCTAAAGAGAGGGAGATGGAAGGAGGTCAAATGCTCGGGCACGATGCCCGGTGCAGGAGCCGCCAGCAGACTGGATTGGGGGACCATAGGGACCACCCCAGCCGAGGACGTAGGCATGATAAAGAAGCTAAAAAAACAAAACAAAAAAAAAAAAAAAGATCTCTTGCTTTTACAAAAGACCCATTTATCCACCTTGGAGCATCAGAAATTTTTTAAATTTGGCTTCTCTCAGGTTGCTGACTTGACATATAAACATGGAAGACGTAGGAGGACGGTGGTTCTGGTACCTAAAAAAAAATCACCATTTGTAGTAACAAACCAATATACGGACAAAAAAGGTTGCCATACCTTAGTGTCTGGTATGGTGCACAGCCAACAAATGACAGTTCGTAGCACCTACATCCCCCCTGGCAATGATGCTTCTTCTATTCAACAGATAATGGAAGCCATTGTCACTCACCAACAAGGAATTCTTATTCGGGGGTGGGGGAAGGACCGCAATTGCTTACTAAATCCAACTTTAGCTATGTCTGCTACACAGGCTCCGGCATCCTCCTCAGGGCAAAATGGCCTTAAATAAAGCATGCCACCTTCTTACTGGTGCCACACGCTTGACACATACCTGCAATCTTTATGCCCAGGTTAGTTGGTTACAACTTGACAGCAGGCTCAAATACCAATCGTGCCTGCTTGCAAAAAAGTCACCTTGGGACTGCTACCCCCGGTGTACTGGCCCTTCTTTCCCCTGCACTTAACCCACGCGGTACCAGAAGCTCTGGCAAACAGGCTTTCAGAATCCCATGGTGCTGCACCACCTTTGGACAACGTGCATTCGCATATAGAGTTCTGCAGTGGTACAACTTCCTGTCTCCTGACATAACCAATGCTACT